>OZ007592.1:387303504-387995640 GCA_963931845.1 Maratus michaelseni | reverse complement strand
TGAAATACGAAACTTAATTCTAAATTACCACAAATGAGTGTACCAGGACAGATAGAAGCCAACTTTATAAAAACTTCTTAAACTGTGATGAATTTTCCATATTATTGGGCAAATAAGTGTGTAAATGGAAATAATTTTTTGAATTTAATAATCTAATAGTATATTAAAACGTTGATTTCAAAGTCATCTTTCTTTTGCAAACATTCGTGCATGATTGAATCCTTCGAATTATTGTGTTCATTTTGTGCATTACGCTGATTACTTTGTGTTCGCTTAGAACGTTCAAAAACGAATGAAATGAAAATGTCTTGACAAATATTCCGTACTGTTTCAAAGTGTTTTATAATATTAGCGTAATGCATGATTTCATTTCTTTTTTACTTTTAATACTTATTTATAATACTTGTTTCAATATTCAGAAATGATATTAACTATTCATATGTAAAATTTTATTATCTAAATACGGGATGTGTTTATACACGTCATTGTATTTTAAAATGTTTTCAAAATGACAATAAACTAGGTTCTTAAACTGACGCAGTAAAACAAAATATATATAAGAGAAGAATTTATTTATTTTTTCCAGTTCCTTTTATTAAATTAAATATTTATTAAAATCTTAATTTCTTAAGCTTGGTGATACAATTCTTATGTCCCTGTTCTTGTCCCCCCTCCCTATTTATTTATATTCTTAAAGCTGTCAGTTTAGCTTAGTGTTTGTAACATATTTGAATTCCGTTCTTCACTGTTAATTTACTTGTTTCAAAGAAGCATATTGTTTCTCAAAATGATGTAGCACACTGTTGGAGCCTAAGATATATAAATGAGTCAACATTTTAACAAAAAAAAATTTTAATTTTCACATTTAAAAGTATATTATATAAAAATGATTCAATTTAAATAAAAATAAAGAAACACAAAGTATAGAATTTCTCCTGTGTCCGTACCTTCTTTTAAAGGTCTAAATCATATATTTCGATGAATTGATGATGATTGAATCATATATTTTTTGGTTCTATATTCAAAATATTTTATTATAAATTAAAACTTATTAAAAAAAAGTTTAATTATTCTTTTTATAAAAATGAAATGATACAGTTTATTCTAAACGATGTTAATTTGCAAGGATTACATTCAGTTAACATAGGCTTTATACATACTGTATGTATACAAACTGTAAAAAATAATAATGTAATAGTAATTGCAGATAGCATTATTTCATTTACCCAAAACACTTAAAGTTTTTAATTTAAAAATACATTTGAATTATTGCATTTTTATTACAGATTTTCTTAAAAACTAACTTGAAAAGAAATATTCATTGAAATAAAATGTGTAATTAATTTAACCTATATTTTACATGAAACTTTACAAATATAAAAGGATAAGTGTATAATATGCAAAATATACTTTTTGTCTTATTCTAAACAGAATAATTTGAAAGAATTAGAACAAACTAAAAATCGTTTCAACGCTATACATCATGAAAATCGAAATGCAAACTTGAATTTCATATATATTTTTAAAGTGTTTGAATTGTTCAAACATATTTAAGATATTACCTATATCTTAATAGAAATAAAATAGTTAATCATATAAAAATATATAACAATATATAATAATAACTTCAAAAAATGTTGTTTTCAATAAAAATTATAATATTAATTTCAAGTAAATGTTTTCGTAATAAGCATAAGAAATTAAAATGCAAAATACCATGACTTATATCTGCGAATCATATAATTCATATAATCGATTAATCATAGTAATGTAGAAATATTAATAACAAACTTGAAATTATACTAGCTTTATGTTTCAGGCATTTCGAAATGCAAAGCTGAATTACAAATCCATATTTTCAATTTCTCGCTGTGCCGATCACACAAGTTATTATATTTTAATTAAAAAATAATGCTCAAAAGATCAGACCGTTATTTTAAATTATCTGCCAAGAAATCCGGATGAATATCAATGCTCTTTTGAAGTGAAAATAGTATGATAAGCTTCTGCCATAATAATTTAGGAATAATAATAACAAAAATATAAAAGATTTATTCTATATGCTTGAAAAAAAATTGCAACGTATAAATATTGAAATTACCTTATCCTAATTAAAATAAAACACCCAATGAATAAAAACTATATGATATAAAACTAACTTTAAAAATAATATTCTTACAAATATTTACCTTATTGCAATATATCACCTTAGTATACTTATGATATGAGAATCATATATTAACTTTTAACCCCCCCCCTTCCCTTTTTATAAATCATTTTTCCATGTTTTCAAAATTTCATACGTAATATTTGATTTGAAACAATAATCACTCCTTAATTAAATTTTCTCATCTCTGTTGCTAGCTCTTCTATCCCACGTCGTATCTGTTAAATAAAAGAAAAAAAAAAGAAAAAAAATGAATCTACATAGATTCCTTTTCTGTAATTTATTTTCCCAACACATTTTATTTCAGTTCAGTTCGCATTATGAGTCAGTTAATATGGGCCATCTGCTCTGCAGTTCAGTGCATGCATTTCTTTATATGGCATCGCTAATGAATCTCCGTTTTTCTTTTGTCTAAAAATAATTCTGGTTTCCCTAAAACTATCCAACGACGATCATAAAATGTCATTCCCATACATTTTTGTCTATACACCGTTATTGTTCCCTTGGCAAAGTTATATTTTGAAATAAAATACATGCCACAAATAGTGACTTTTCAAAATAAAAATCATTAACTAAGATATAATCTCCCTCTGAAATTTCATCGCCAAAGCAACCCTGTTGGCGACGGTCTGTATCAGTTGAATTCAGTAATGGTATGTGAAAGAGCTATCACTTTTTCGCACCTGTCTTTGCTTCTGTAACGACTTCCTAAAAAGGCGTCCTGTGCCTTTTGCCCTCTCTTTCTGCCATACGTCAAAACATCTAGTAATGGAATAAAGACGTTTTATCACTCAGTACTGGAATTTTTGCTATTATCGATAGACCTGGGATTATTTGTTACACTTTACTCAAACCTATCAAATGAACATTATAATACTATATAACCTTAAATGTGTTAATAAATTAAAATGCAAAACTTAAAATCATAAAATCAGCAAAATATAAGCTGTTTTATTACAATTATAATAATTTTAAAGTATTACTAAACAGCTGAAAAAATTAATAGCTTTACATTCCAAGGCATTTGAAATACAAAGGTGAATTTAAATGCATATTTAATTTTTTTTGCTGCGCCAATATCCCAAGTAACCATACCGTAATTAAAAGAGAATACTGAAAAGTTTAGAGGTTGATTTTAAAAATTAGGTTTAGAAATCCGTTTAAACTATTCTAGCTGGTGTGTACGAATTCAAATAGAGTTTTGGTGAAACGCACAAATCATATGCAAGTTTTTTTTTTTTTTTTTTTTTTTTTTTTTTTTTTTTATGATACCTTTAGAAATAATAACAACGAAATGAAAACAGTTTCATCTTTATGCTGTTGGAAAATTAGAAATGCGCGCATCGATTTTAAATCTCGCATTTTGTGCATCAATGCTAGTTACCATGTTTTTTTTTTTTTATGTAATACCCCGTAATATAAAAACTCTATAATATAAAACTGACTTCTAAAAATATTTTTTGTCAAAAAAATAGTTTTTAAGAAAACTTTATTTTAATAAGCATACTATATTCAATTGAAAAATAACATAATTAAAATCTGCAAAGTGTTGGTGTTTGTTACTAAAATTATAATAGTGCACTTGACAAAAAAAAAAAAAAAAAAAAAAAATGGAATTAACACTCTCTCAATGAGAACTAACAATAAAATATGTAGAATTTAATCGTAATAGAAAATCTGAACAAAAATTACCTTTTAAATAGACGATCATGACTGTTAGTGCATTACAGAAACACGAAATAAATTACAAAATAAGTACACAATAATTATTCATAATTTTATTTCGGGAAAATGTTTGGAATCATTTTAATTCGGGCAAAAGAGATTCGGAATATCTCCAATTTTTATGCACATTTTTATGTCTGGTGATCTGCTTATTGTTCTGTACAGTTTCACTTCTGGTGGGTATAAATATATGAGTTTTGTTTCTTAAATTTATCATTCCTAGCGAGTGCATGAAAATTTACCGGTAAGAGAGCTGGAATTGAAAACCAGAAAGGCGATCATTATATTGCTATAGCACGGGGGATATCGGTGACTTGTAGCAAGGAAATTCTCATGTTCACATTTCTTAAAAGTGTGAAAACTCTTCCCTTTCTGGTACGCCGCAAGCTACATATTCAAGTTAGAGAAAAATTTAATTGAAAATGAGCAAGGATATAGTATGTATAACATGCAATTATATGGATATGGAATTGTCGCAGGGCTTTAACAGAAAACGATTTAAGGAATTAAATAAATGGTTTTAATCTCAATATGCATATACATATATTTACTCTACAGATTTAGTCTGTATTGCATACTTATATTTTGTGAGTACTTTACACATTTTGTATTAACATGTATCCTTTTTAAATTGAAAACAAATGCACATTAATGTTACTTAAAATAGTCACTACTAGGAAAAATATTAAAAATATTTATATATGTAATATGTTTCTTAATTTTTAAGCTTTAGTCTGTTTTTAATACATATATTTTGTGAGTACTTTACACATTTTGTATTAACATGTATCCTTTTTAAATTGAAAAAAATGCACATTAATATTACTTAAAATATTCACTACTCGCAAAAATATTTAAAATATTTATATATGTAACATGTTTCTTAATTTTTAAGCTTTAATCTGGATTTAAATTATATCGCACTCAGTATCAGCAACTTAGTTGATGATACCAAGTCGTATATCTTAGAAAACCCTTATAAAAAATGGATAATATCGAATTCTTTGAATGAAATCTACCTTTAATTGTCCATGACTAGATGGTGTCTGAATCACGCAAATTCAGAAGAATATATTTGTTGAATAAGGTTTCACGAAGAACCAACGTACACTATATTTTAAATAGCGTAGAATCAAAATATTCATTGTTTATATAAAATGGACATTTCAAGATATCTCGAAAATATTTATAGTACGATTAAAAGAAGCCTACCAGTGCATACTATAACATTGTAACATAACATATTTTAACACTTCAGATGTAAAAAGGGAAATATAGTTAACGGAATGAATTTATCTTTTGATTGTTCTTATTTCAAGATATCTAGAATACAATTAAAAATTTGTTTAAAAAAATGCACCACAGATGTATAAATGTTTTCTATCTCCATTTTACAGCTAGTCACTTGTAAAATACGCATACTGAATTTTTTGTGTGCATTTACCGATTTACACATATTTTATGTACTAGCGAATATAAAAGCATTTGAAAAATTTGCATTATTCCTAAATTCTGATTACATCGACACAATTTACGTATATATTTATTGTTTGAACGGAATGTAGTACGGACATTCTCCATTGCAGCTACATATAAAGTGTTCGGCCCTTAAAAAAAAAAGAAAAAAAAAAAAGAAAAAAACAATTGCCTCTCATTCATTTTCTGATAGGAATATATTGAAATCTTCTTTGATAAAGTTTGCTACACATAGAATTTGGAATGCCCATATTAAAATTCATTAATGCTGATGCAGATTCATGGATACTGGATTCTAATTATAAAATATTTCTGCAAATTCAAAGGATATCGTTAGTTTAAACTTTTAATAAATGATTAAATTCCATTAGAGACATAAGATAATATATTTCCAAAGCTGGGATCGTGGGTATGTCGCATTCAAGTTGATAAGTTTTTTAATATTTTGCAACAAATCTCACAAATAATTGAAATAAGATGTTTTAAAGAATATTAAAGGTTGGTTGGCCATTTAGTATCAAACAAAATATTTACTCAATTGTTGAAACTGAAGAAAGTAATTAAATATGTTTCATATTATGATTTCTTCTGAAAACATTAATGGAAACTTTTATTGATATTGAAACAGAATTTTTGTCTTCAATATTAGTTTATATACCACTGCGCAGCATTAAAATTTTTACTTAATACGCATAGTGTAATTCTGTACGAAAATAAATCATAGAACATGGATATTGTTATCAAAAACATTCATGAGCTCTAGTTTCAGAAACAGATTTGACACGTTACGATGTTTTGAGTGTTCAGTAATGTATTATTTATAGAAATAATAATTACAATTATTGTAGCTACCAAACAACTAACAGAAATTAATTTCTAGCAGCATCAAATTTGCGAATTCAAAATTTCAGTTCATTCCGTTAAGATGTGTTTTAGTTATGCTTAAAAATTACCGCATTGTAATTTTTTCACAGCTGTTAAAACGAATTTAACATTAGGAGTTTCAAGTTTTCCAACTTTATAATTCATAGTCTTCTATAGAGAATTATTTCTCGTTTGGTTTCCGAATGTACAATTTATCACCAAATCCAAAACATAATTCCTAATCGAATGGCTAGTTTAGTTTTTCTCTATGACAATTAGTCGATTAAATTTTATGGGCTTGGTTTTAAATTTATTTGGCCGATTCTACATAAATCAAAGCCTAAATTTAATATAAATATAAAAGAAAATAGTCCATTCTTTAAGTTTAGTTGTTCCATGATTACTTTGTTTTGATAAATTATTTTACATTTACTGCTTCTGATTGTATTTGTGTTCGAAGAAGTGTAATATAACGCACTCAATATATACAGCGAGAGAGGTATTATGGCGTACATGCAGACATATTACAGAGGAAAAATAAATGTAGTATATTTAGCTTTCTTATAGTCATATTCTTGCTTCACACAACTAATTCCTTAAGAGTTAGATTTCTGTATATCGATAGCATTAACCTCTTCGGTTTTTATGTCACAGTTTAATTAAATATACTTTGAGGAAGTCAAAATTTATAGTATTGAAAATGCATCTCAATATTAAGCGATGTGCTCTGTAAATAGGTACAACGCAAACATTTCATTTGATTTTTTTAAACACATGTTATCAATTTTATAATACCTTCAAGATCATATGATATGCTTATGTAGTTTTATTTATTTAATACATGTTAAACAATTTGTTACTAAAAGATTATTTCAATTAGTTAATAATTCTTGGTTTCATTTACTTGAGTGTAATTGAGATAAAAATTATTCAGATTGTGCAGAATTCTTAAAATGTAGAACTTTTAGTCCTTTATAAATTTCATTTGAAATACAAAGTTAATTGATATTCCAAAGTTATTCCTATATGCGTATTATAATTTATAAATATTGCATACAAAATTTCATATCTCATGAAAAGTATAAATTGTTTATCAATATCATTCAAACAAAATTAATTACATAGTTTCATGTATTTATTTTAACTTTAATTGTTTATTCGTTTATGTTTTTCTTGTTTAAAAAATTAAAATATGTTTATCAACTGACAAAAAAAAAAAAAAAAAAAAAAAAAAAAAAAAAAGGGATTCTCTAAAATATGTATTAAGGAACACTAAATAGGTAAACATGTGGACACCCAGGTGGTATCTAATGCAATGAAACATTTTTGAGAAGTTTCCGCTATTTATCTTGTTTAATTTTATTTGTTATAAATAAAATAGAGCATAACACTTTTATCTCATCATTTTAAACTTTTTGATGCAGAGACTCTCTAAATAAATTATATCAAGTCTCTTTGAGGTTGATTCTATTATGAGCTACACTGTAAAAAAATTACCTGAGAAAACGGAAATTGTACTGGCAACCGAGACGCCAGTACTATTTCCCTTTTTTAACGGAAAAAAAATCCGTAAATTCCAGGAAATTTTCCGTGATTTCTGAAATATCCGTTCTTAAATTTCCGTTTTATAACAGATATCTTCCGTATTTTTTATAAATTTTTATAATGTTAAAATAAACATTATAGGACAAAAAAAAGTTTCTTCTCAAGAACAACCTTATAAAGGTCAGATATACTGTTTTTTTCCCCCTCATTTCTGAGTGAGTTTAGTGTAAACAACCAATGCTTCCCTCGATGGAAATCGAACCCGCAATCTTTGGCTTACTGAACCGGAGGTCCCAACCTCTACCCTATGATTAGATATTCAACTTTTTCAAGCATTGCTACTTATTTCAGACGCTTTTTATGATGCAAAAATTTGAAGGTTCCATAGATTTTTTTCAGTTCCAATGTTTTTAATATTTTCTTTTCATATTTTTCAATATTTTCTTTTCATGTTTTTCAATATTTTCTTTTCATATTTTTCAATATTTTCTTTTCATATTTTTCAATATTTTGCTTTATTAGTTGATGCTTTATAACAGATAAATTTTAACTTATGTATTATATGCGTAAAACATTGTATTAAGAGACATTGTATTAAGAGTCATTGAATGATTGCATCCTTTTGTAATAGTACAGCATTTTCTTTTTTTGAACATATACTTTTTAAAATTATTTGTCTGATAATCTATTTATCAATTCCAATAAAAATAATAATTATCTGAGGGAGATGTATTTATTGCATGCTATTAAAATAACTTTTCGTTATCTCTTATTTTAAAAAAACTTACGTAAATAAACAATTTTATAATAAATTGAATTATTATATTTGAGCTATGCTGAGAACTTTTGTGTACGGTTCTGTCAAACTGAATAGTTTTAATAATATTAAAACAAAAAAATTATTCTTAAAGACAATTTCGAAATTAATGATCTTGTGATAGGTAAGATATAAATTTGGACTTATTGATTTAGATTAATTCATAAAATTATAAGCTAAAGAAATAAATTATAAAGTTAATAAATTATAAACTTCATTTTTATAAAAGTAAAGAAAAAAAATATTAACTATTTTTATAAATTTAAGGAAAAAATTATAAACGTTGTAAAATTATAATTTATAAAATAATAAATTTTAGTTTAATTCATAAATTTATAAGCCAAATCAGTTTAGTTTAATACAATTTACATAGCGATAAATTGCAGAGATATTATGCTATGAAACCTTTAAATAACCCAATATTGCCTTACGTTAGAAAAGTTAAATAAAATTTTAAAAATTAGTGAAAAAAAAAGTTCTAACTTTGAAGCACTATCAATAAATAAAAAAAAAAAAAAATAGATTAAAAAAATATTTTTTTCTGTAACTTATAAAAAGAAAATCAATTTCTAAATATTTCATTAAAAAAATATAAATATCACTATTATTTTCACAAAAAATTACTGTCCAGACACGGCCCTGGTTAGAATGGGCCAGCATGTCGAACCGGGTCAGGCCTGGATCCTTGAAGAACTCTAGTAAATACAACAATCTTAATTCCCATTTCAAACAAGGCGATTTCTGTACGCAAACCTCTAAAAGTTATTTACGGAAATTGCACTGTTTTGGAAGAAATACGGACATTGTACTGTTTTGAAAGAAATACGGACAAAATCCATTAAATTTACGGAAAAATTTCTGCATATTTACGGATTTGAAATCTCCTTTACGGAACTAATGTCATTTACGGAAATTATACTGTTGTTTTGGAAAAATGAAACTTCTCCGTGAAAATTTACGGAAAATCTCTTGTATTTTAACGGATTTTTTTTAGAGTGTATGATCTTTAATTTAGCTATTTGAAAACATTCAAATTTATATATTTTAAGGTTTAAACTAATGTATGATTTTACTAATATATTCACTGGATACATTTGTACTCTTCTAAATGGATAGCATGAGATCGCTTAGAGCAAAAAAAATAAATAAATAAAAATAAATAAATAAACACTAACATTATAAAAGACCAGATTCAACAAGTAAACTCACAACAAATATTTCAACAATAATATTTACAAAATAATATTTATTCAATCAGTCAATTTCATAATATGCCTGATGTAATTGAATTAAGACGTTGTTGATCGGTGGTGAGTACATTTATCTTTCCAAAGCTGCCAAAATTTACGTTTTTTTTTTTTTTTTTTTTTTTTTTTTTTCCTCTGCGTGTTTTCTTCGTTTCGTACTCGTCGTGTTTTGTAATCGCAGAAATCCGCAATTAAAAGCGAAGGTTATTTTTATAATGTAGTGATAAGAATAAAAGTATTATAAAAATTATTTAATATTTCATTGTAGGTCAACAATTTATATTAAGTCATTCTAAAAATATATTTAAAATGCTATATCCACATTTGCTTTTAGTTTTCTCAAACGATGAGAGAAACATTTAACATTTAGATAGACCATTAGACGTTTGAATTATTGAAAATTACCTCATGGCTACATTGATTTCGTTTTCCAATTACTATGGTTATTACTGCATTGAATTGAGATAAATAATCTAATTAGTGTAGTTACAAGCTTCAAACTTTTTGGTTCAAAATTGTGTTATTTCCCTTGTAAAAAATAAACTAAATTATGATAGTATTTAAACTTATTCTGCTGTAAGCAAGGCCGCCAGCGTTCTTTTACTGATAAATGATGGCATATGGGATTATGACAGATTGAGGTTTAAGATAACATTTATATGCACTTTTTTAATAACGTGAAAAATTCTTAAACTAATGAAATTGGCGCTGGAATTATTTTAATTTATATTTCTCTCGCGTACTATCAGCGATGGTCGGATACTTTCATTTTCATGTTGTATAGTACATGCCATTCTCTGTTGTATTTTATTTTATATTATTTAAATACCCTTCAATTGATAAAATAATCTCTTTTTTTCATTTTTCTTGTTTTTTCTTTCTCTCGAGAGAATTTAAGTTATATCACCAAATTGTAAGGTATTGCATTTTTTAATTTATCCAAAACCAACAATACAGGTTTTTAAAATTAATTTTACATCTAGTAAACTAAAAATACTTACTCTTATCAATTTATATTTGGAGGCCCATTCATGCATCATTCGGACTTCAAAACATTCATTTTCATAACACGTTGAATCAAAAAATAAATAAATATATAAATAAATAAAAGTTATTGAACAAGTTCTATCCTAAATGCTAGTGTGCAAAATATGACCATAGCGCCCCCAACAAAACTAACCTAAGCCATTCAAAATACAATAAAAAATGGGGATATATTTTTTTTAATATTGACAAACATTTTATTATTAGCATTGTATTTTAAATTTTCAGGAAAATATTAAATTATCTCTTTAAATATTGAGAATTAAAAAAAAAAAAAAAAAAAAAAAACTTAAAATTGTGAAAATAAAAATGTATTATGTATGTATATCAGCGTATTTTTGTAAACATTAAAAGGTAATGTTAAAAAAATTGTAATTAATAATGTTTTTATTCTATGAAGGAATTTGTCTACCTACATATATAGATTCTAATCTGTGATTTCTATAATTTATTTTTTGCATATATTTTTTAAATACACTAGTTTTGATAAGTAAGTTTTGTGATAAAAAGTTATTAATTAGAAACATATAATTGACAGCATTATTTATTTTGGTATTTCTCTAATAATAAATAACACAGATTCTAATAATTTAGGAGCGGATAAAGTTAAAATTTGAGAAATTTATTTTATATAAGTAAAAATAATGTTAATTCTTTATAATTATGACGTCCTAGACGAACATTTATCCGCTTCCATATGATGTAAAATTAACTGTAAGATAAAGATTATTAAACAAAACGGGAAAGATTGATTACTAATTACGCATTAAATATTCTTCAAAAGAATAATTTTGCATATTTTAATTATAGGAATGATTTGTCCTGTTAAGAAATACTTAACTACAAAATCCTTTAAATGCACATATTTTTCTTTGTTATACGTATTACATATTTTATATAATTATATGATTAGCATACTTTAAATTGGCATGGTAATGTGACATTAATTGTTGTACATACTTGCATAATTATTCATACTTTTTATCTGTTCATTTTTTAGTTAATCAATAGGCTGCATATTTGTTTCTCAAATATAGTGTTTATTCTAAATGAAACGAGTAAAAGTATAATTATTTAATTTAAAAAAATTAGTAATTTTCCTTTCTTATTAAAACTTTTATTTACCTTTGGGGATAGTAATGAAATCATCTAAAGTAATCTTGTTTTCAGGAATATCGGAATCATTTTCAATCAGGAATATCGTACATAAAAGGTTATGTAATAGAAAAACTATTTACAAAGCTATAACTTCTATTTTCAGTTTCTTGAACGGCAAAGAAATATTCAAGAAATGTCTTTGGAATTCCTACTTTGTTTCTTTAAAAATACTCAAGATGAAAACTAGTCGTTGGGGGCCACCGTAATACTTACCCATCATGGATATGCATAATGTAACATATTAAAATAAAAAATGTGTAAACTACTTATAAAATGCATTGCAATTCGAATAAAATCGTGGCTTGATGACTTCAAATTTTAAAGGATCGATTACTGAATTGCTTAAAAGAAACATCCTTATAACTCCAAAAACAATAATATTATTAACTAGCGGTTTATTGCATCTGATTAAGCGTAATTTCCAATTAAAATATATCTTTGAATTGAAATTTGGATGAAATACATGATCATAAAAAATCGAAGAATGTGGGAAATATGATTACAAATATCTCGGCAACTAATTATCCGATCGACTGCATGCTTTATGCAAAATTTATGTTTTTTTTTATTATCTTTTATATTCACTCCTTAAAATAAACAATTTCAAAAACTTTTATACCTTTTATCAGAACAAATAATTCGAGAGTCCGAAAAACATAGTTCCGGATAATCGAGTTTACTGAAATTCAATAAGCTTACAGAAACACAAACACGCAGACGGGCGGCAAAAATGTTTTTTTCTAAAAATATGTTTTTCGCAATCTCCAGTGTCTGAAACGTGTAAATCCGTCAAAAATATTTTTCCTATTTTCAAAACGATTATAAGACTTACCCTATACGACCTGGGTAAGTAATAATGAATTTAATTTTTAACCAACTAATCAATTATTATGGTTTTCTTTGTTTTTTCAGTGTTTAATAATAAAATAGTTTACAATAATAATGCAGTATATTAATGAATTATAATATTATTTCACTAAGCATGGAAAAATACTTTTATTAATAACTGTATTACAAAAAAAAAAATACAATTTAAATGACAATGTGTTTGATAACATTCAGGGGAGGACACGAAAATTTGTGATTTGAATTTGAATCGTGATTTTTCTTTTGAGGTGTAAAATATTGTACCTGTTATATTTTTACAGTAGATAAATTTTATAAAATACGTTTGTAGAAATTATCTATTGTTCTAAATCCCACCAAAGCCTCGCCCACGATCAGGCTTAAACAAAAGAAGATGTTCTATCAGCCAATCTAAGTGGTAAGTCGTATTTTCTACCAGCCATAAATCAAAGAATGAGAATACGATTAAAAATTTGTTTTCATTATTCACATTTTCTTTTAAAGACACAAAACAGTATGCAATGTATCTTGAAATAAAAAATGGTATTTTTTTAGAAATTATAGAATATTTGAGGAAAAAAACAAAGACAAAAATTCTTTTATAGTGTATTTTATTGTCATTTACATCATTATTCACATTATATTATTTAAATTATTTTCCTAACTGTTTTACAATCAGGCTGAAGAGAAAATTCTGAAACGAATTCTCGCTTAGAAAGAAACGTTCACGAAATTTGTACGTAGCTTCGTAATTTAGCGATATTCTGGAAACATAAAATTACTCATGTTTCAGATATTTTTAGAACGAAACTCAATATAGTATCTGAAGAGAAAATAACATATTGCGTTTTCATAGCGATTATATTTTGTGCTGTGTTTCATGTAGCATAAAGTCATAAAATATGTTTTTGGATATTGGCTACTTGCAGAAAATAATGTACAATGCATCCAAAATTAAACTTCACTTGTCTAATAGATAGTAACGAGCAAAACATATGCATCAGAAAGTAATGGAATTGGGGAGTGCTATAAACATATCTGATATTTTTTTAAAGAACAAAAAATGAATATGTCCAAAGGAATATGTCCTCTAGGAATATGTCCAAAACTTTGTCTATCGTATTGTATCTGTTATATTTTGACAGTAGATAAATTTTATAATATACGTTTGTAGAAATTATCTATCGTTCTAAATCCCACCAAAGCCTCGCCCACGATCAGGTTTAAACAAAATAAGATATTCTATCAGCCAATCTGGCTAGTAAGTAGGATTTTCCACCAGCCATAAATCAAAGGAGGAGAATACGATTCAAAATTTCACAAACATCTTTCACAAATTTCACAAAAATTCACATGTTCCGTATTAGTGATTATTGGGACAAATCTTTTTTTCTACATCTGTCTGATATAAAAGAAAACATAGAGCACTATGTTCAAAACTACCCATCGCATTCACTGCAGTAAGTATTTGAAAATACTAAATTACAATCACAAATGGTAAGACAAATTAGTAGTCGTCACGTTGAACTTGTTTTGTCCTTGTAAGAATTGTAAATTGTGTTGATCACATTATATGTTTTGCAAAAACACATGTTCCGTATTAGTGATTATTGGGACAAATCTTTTTTTCTACTGAGAAGAATATTTTCATCACCTCCTTACGACACCCAGGAAATTTCAATATTTTCTGAAGACTACCATCTCTCTAGTCCTAAAGGAAAAGCGTAGTTTTATTTGAGACACGTTGTATTTGATTTCATTTTGTTTTTGCTTGTAATTCATTTATTTATAAAAGCTTTAAATTATATTTCCAGTAGAGAACAAGCAGCAATGAATTAACTTAAAATATTTCATTTCCAATCTCAATATGTAAAAAGTTAAAGCAGGAGCACACATTTTCTAACTACGTTAAAATTTCTTAAAAATAACTGTAAACATGTCCGAACAGTTGATGTCTGTTATGGGGCATCCTAGTTGCAGACAACTTTACGCCCAGTCTATTTGTGAACAGAGTGCTTTGTATTACATTGAGCCGTTGGGAAAAGTTAAGATATAGTATTAACTACAAAATAAAAGAACAATTATAATAAAATAAGACGATAGATGTAAAATTAAGAAAAGAGATGATAACAAATTTGGAATAAAAAAGTAAAGAGAAAGAGATTAAGGATAGAGTCTAAATAATTGGAAAAAAGTGAAATGGTATAGTTGTAGTTATAACTAATTACTAGTCAGGAAGTTGAATACAAAATAGTGTTCAGAACATGTTTGTGAAACAGCACATAAATGCCAGGTGGTGAAAAAAAGGGCAAAGCTTAAACAAACAAATAAAAGACACTCAAAAGAGCCATAAATTATTATTTTTATTATTTTTTGTATAGCTTAGATTTTAACTTTTAATTAAGAAATTAAGTATTTGTAATGTGGAAAAAATTTCAAAGTATAAATAAAAGAGAGAAAATTACAGTTATGGTGAGCACTAATTCTCACAGCCAATAATGCATATTTTGGACGTTTACGGTGATGTGGTTCGAAGGCATCATAATCCGGCAATTCTGCGATTATTTCATTAGGGAGTTCATAGAATTTTTCGAATACTATATAATATTTTATCAAATTAAATATTTCTGGTACTATTCAAGAATATCTAAATAGTATTTACAATTTATTAGAGTACAAAATTTTTCGAAATTCCAATTTCATTGGATTGAAAATTATCCAAGCAATTTAAAAGAAAAACTACCAAATGTCATTTTATATGCAAGAAAATATATTAAAGATATAAAAAAATTATTTGGCATAAAATATGAATTATATTCGAATCTTCTAAATAATATTTTTAATTAAAGTAGGAAAAATTAATAAGCATTTAATATCCTAATAAAATAAATACATGTAATACATTCTTATTTATTGAAAGAAATGATTACATACATAAAAATAAGCAAACAGAATAAATAAAAACTTATAAATTCGTGTTAATTTATGTTTATTAATAAATAATAATAATAATAAAATCTATGTAAATGCTATGTTACGCTGAAAAAATGTTGTCTAGAGAAGTTAATTTACAAGAATTCGCACAGAAAAAATATATAAGAAAATCTTTCAAGGTAAAGTTGATGTAAGATTGAAGGATGTTCCAGAAACTCATGCTGGGCGGAATTTTCTGAAGTCTTCGACACATAATCCCATATTAATCTTGCCGTGCCTTTAAATAAAATAGAGAATAAAGCATGTCGAAAATATTTGAAAGAGAAATGATAAAAAATTTAGATTGAATCGTTTTTTAAAGATTTTTATTAAAACATGTCGATTTTCATTCATTATTCATATCTATGTGCGTATTTAATATATAAAGTACTGTATTCATACTTTTTAAGGCAATGTTTGTGTAATAGATACACGCACACATACACGCAGACACACACACGCACGCACACACAAGCACACGTGCACACACACACACGTATGCACACACACGTATGCACACACAAGCACAAATACACACACACACACACACATATATATATATATATATAGTTTGACCAACACTCCAAGTATGAAGCATACAGAAGTATATTCTGCAAATAAATGCAAAGGATCAGGAAACTTCTAAAACCAAATAAATAAATAATTAAAAGCATATATCAGTCGCTCACATAAAAACGTGATAAATGGACAGAAATTTTATTTTTTCAAGCATTCTTAAAAATACTGCTTTTTGTTTTTGCTTGTTGTTAAAAAGTTTGTTGTAAATTTTAGATATAAAATTTTAGTAGACGATTGTTATTATATAGGGAACCGAAGAAATACTTATTATCCAGTGATAATGCGAGGTTAGTTAAGAATACATACGGCTAGTTCATTTGAAAAAAAATATTCGTGTTTTTTCAAATGTTTATCAGTATGTTTATATCAGTATTTTTATTACAATATATTCAAATAATTATGTTTTTTCAGCATTCATTATAAGTAACATGTTGAAATATGCACATGTTTCTACCATGATAAAGGAATAATATAGCATATTTTGATCTGAAAATTTAATAAACACATTTCTAATGGAGAAAATCTGTAACAAAATAAATATTAACAATAACAAAACAAATCAACAAAATGGTTACATTTATAGTTCAGTGTTATAAAATAGCTAAATTAATGTCACCTAGAACATGGGTAATATTTCATAACAGATTATCTAGAAATCTTTCAATGAGTTCTAATTATCTATTATCTTGGTCATATTCAGCTCTAAGTGATATATTATTCATAAATATCATTATTTATATACAAACATTTGTATATCAAGTTACGTATATATCAATTTTTCTATCAGTCGCTGTTTATCTATCTATCTATCTATCTATCTATCTATCTATTCAGTGAAACCTCTGAATAAGGGATGCTCGGAACTTTTGTCCCTTATTCGGAGTTTTTACTTTTTATTAAAATTAATCTTTCAGACACAACATAAAAAATAATAAAACATTAAAAGTGAAGTATAAATGTACCCGAAAACTATAAATTATGTGAATCAGGCGCAAAAGAAATAGAGAATTAAGTAATTCAAATTTTCATTTAATTGCTAAATCATTAAATGATTTGTAGAATTATTGATTTGTATTTTTTACGTATATTTCAAGATTTCAATAAGTTTTAATAATATATTATCTGGAATCATTCTTAGATCTATGTCACATGTGCATTGAGATATATTAGTCCGTCTAAAAAGTTTCAGCGCTCTGCAAATCTCGTTAACAAAATCTCAAGAAGAAGATATATTAAGCCTATTTACAGTACCCGAAAACTATAAATTATGTGAATCAGACACAAAAGAAATAGAGAATTAACTAATTCAAATTTTCAATTAATTGCTAAATCATTAAACTATTTGTAGTATTATTGATTTGTATTTTTTACGTATATTTCAAGATTTCCATAAGTTGTAATAATATATTATCTGAAATCATTCTTAGATCTATGTCACATGTGTATTGATATATATTAGTCCCTCTCAAAAGTTTAAGCGCTCTGCAAATCTGGTTAACAAAATCTAAAGAAGAAGATATATTAAGCCTATTTACAGTTAATACTCGACATTTAATCAAAATAAAATAAAATAAGCACTTTCTGTTGGTTAAAAGAAAAATTACATTATTTTTTTACTTAATTTACTTTTTTTTCATTAAGAAATACCATTTCAAAATTTAAGCCCTTTCTGCATTTTTATAGAAACACGGGACTGGAAAAGTGCAATGATGTTGCAACTCGTCGTATTCCAAGTATAAAAGCGGATAAATCATTTCCACTCGTTTGTTTCAACAACGACAAAAGGTAAAAAAATCACAAAATGGGAGATTTTAAAAGTTTTTAAATTGAAATCACAAAATAAAACTGTTTCTGAAATTGCAAATATTTTAAATAGATCAAAGTGAAGTATATATCAAGTACTCTTTAGAAATGTTAATTTCAACTAGAAACCAAGACGTCGACGACAACGTTTGATGACTGTTCGGACGGATCCGAAGAATACGAAGTTTGGTGTCTAAACAAAATTTGTTCATGCGGTAAGTTAAAAAAACCTCCGTTGCAGGTGTCCGAAGACACGGTACGTAGACGTATTAAAGAATGTGATTACATCATACTAAAGGAAAAGGCTGGCAAACCGTGTCTCAAACTGCACCACAAACAATCAAGAATGAACTGAGATGAAAAAACATGTCCTTCGGGGACAACGGGCTTACTGTTTCATTCAGTGAAGAGAAAAATAATGGAACTTGACCCTGATGGTTGGTTTACGTATTCGCATGATCTATGAAAGGAACCAAGTGTTTTTTTTCAGCAGGCAGCAAGGCGTTAAGTCTGTTATGATTTGTGGGCCAGACCTCTCTGGCTTTTTTAAAAGGAAGACAAAATTCCCAAAAATATCAAGAGACGCTGAATAAAACTTTTCTTCCATTGGGTGAAATTTTGGGAATCCTGAATGAATCTTTCAACAAGAGAATTCTTCAATCCACACATCACATTCTACAAAACTATGGGTTTACAGAAAAAAGTTAAAATTCTTGACAACCAGCTTTAAGTCCATACATAAACCCGATTGCGAATGTCTGCGGCAATTTAGCCCGTCAGGTTTAGAGCAATGGAAAGCAATATTATTATACTGAAGGTCACTAAGAGGCCATTGAAAAAGCTTGGTACTATTTGTACCAGAAACGTTACAAAAACTAATAATTTTGATTGACGCACGTTTATTTGAACGAATCAGAAATTACAGAAAAAATAATTTGTATATAACAGCTTTGTAAAAATGGTAAATGCAGTTGTTTTTGCCATTGTGTATAAACTTTTCAGACAGTTTATTTCAACATATTTTAAATTACACTTTATATAATTATGTAATTTATTTGTGTTTCTACTTTTGATAGCATTTATTTAAATTAAGTTACAAAATCCGCATATGAAATTAATGTTATTTATTCTAACATTTATTATTCTTTAAAAATCGACATTTTATTCTTGTCCTTAAATTTTTGAGACGGACATTCCTATTACTTACAAGCAATTATATATCTATATATGTGTGCTTCTCTCTCTCTTTCTCTCCAGATATATATATATATATATATATATATATATATATAAGAATACATACAAAATATGCATAATTTCATAACAGATAGGCTAACAATATTTCAATGAGTTATAACAACTTATTAAGCTATTTGTTGTCAGCTGCATGCGATATATATACAGTAGGCCCAATAAAGTCCCTTGCCACCCGCTTAACTTCGCAACGGCTGCTGCTTTATTCATATAAGTGGTATGTAGATATAGTAAAGCAGACATGCGCTACTGAATGAAATTGCCTAAGGCGCCACCTGGTGTAAAACCGCGGAGTTAGCATTCCTATCACGTGAACGGACAGAGATAGGGAAAAAAGTGATTTATAAAGTTGTAGAGTATCATCGATTTCGTAAGAAAATATACCTTGAGGATATTATAGCGAAGAATAGAATGGTTAAAACGCGCATTTGTTTTTTCGTGATTTCCTACACTGTGACGTGACCAAACGATCTTAGAAAGAAAAAAAAATCAACTACATGAAACAATATAAATATTTATTTGATATGTTAAACCTTCTCACCGTCAGCTGCAATGCACATTTGGATCCTTGTTTGAATCTCACGTTGCACACGTTTGAGAATAGTGGGTGACACGTTGGCACAAGCGTCCGAAATGCGTCGTTTCGATTGGGAGTTACAAGCGATACCACTGTGCCACATTGCGGTGTCGTGTTGTGTCCGAAAGATAATCATTTCTCCTTCCTTTCAAGTTTCTTGACGTCATTGTGTAGGAAATCACGAAAAATCAAATGCGCGCTTTAACCATTCTCTTCTTCGCATTAGTGTCCACAAGGTGTCTTTTCGTAATAAATCGATGATGCTCTACAACTTTGTAAATCACCTTTCCCCCTATCTTTTTCCTTTTTGGAGATATGAATGCTAACTTCTCAGGTTTTCTTTCAGGTGGCGCCGTAGACGGTTTCATTCCGTAGCGCATAACTACTTTACTATACCTATACACCACTTTTGTGAATATAGCAGCAGCCGTTCCAAAGTTAAGAAGGTGGTAAGGGACTTTAGTGGGCATGCTGTAAATATTTATAGATACTATTAATTACATGCATATATAAAATTTAATTATCTATCTATGTATAATTGAATAGTATATATCTATTTCTGTATCTATGATATCTATCTATCTATTTAACTGCTTGTATATTGAAAGAAGTACTAATAATACATATCTACAATATGTCTAATTATTTTTCTTTATTTAATTAATTTATTCTAAACAGCGAATTCTTAAATGCTTATATAGAGCATTTTCAAAGAGAAGGCTAAATTTTAACGCTGCAGTTAATGTCAATCAATGTCACCTCATTTTGTTAAATATACAGCGAAAATTTTCTGAAATGTCATTTCACCTCTTAAACTTACATTCAAATTTAAAACTACAGTTTAACAGCACTAGAAAATGAAACTTTATATACTGTGTTCTAGCGTTAATACAAATTTAAATATCAGATTGTGACTAAAATTTAGTAACGCGTCTAATATAAATGCAAGGTGACATATCAGAAAGATGTAGGTTTTATTTTTGTTGAAAGATTGAAACTAAATGCTCGTGATATGTAGTAATTCAATTTATTGCATTCTTTCGAGATTCATGCGAAATTTAAGTAACGAACATTGATAAAATCTTAAATAATTGCAACTACTAAATATTTAATATTAGACATGATATGTGAAATATATTTTAATAAAATAATTTAGGTATATTGAAAAGCTATTCATATGACATTTTCAAAAATATTAAAAGAATTTAAATTACAGCTACTTAACACTCTGGATTCATAGAATAATTTAGATATAAAAGGTAATGTCCTGTATATTTAAAAATTATGTTAATAATTATTGTACTATGTATGTGTTAATTTTTTACTTTATTTAAAACTTTTTCTTTTACCTAACAAGTTACGAGACATTTATTGTTGTTTTCCATTGAATTAATATTCTTCTGAAATGGTTTCAATCAATGTAATATCAAATAGATATACATACTGTATCTTAAATTATCGGAACATACCTATTATCTTTTAATAATATTTCGTACATTTAAAATTAAACGTATAAAATGCTTTATAGAAATATTACTATAGATCGTATCATATATTTTCTTCTCATTAGCTGTTTGGAATTTAGCATTGAACACTACAAAGAGCTATTATTTCCACCATTTGTAGCAAGTCTTTAATATCATACAATAAGGCAAAAATTGTCAGATGGAATGGTGCGATTTCCAGAGGAAATGGGCATGTAAGCTCTACTCTTTCAGAAAACTGCAGCAAACTGAAACTCCAGCCATTAGCCGTTTTTAAATATGACAGTCACTTATCCATATTATGAAGGTAATTAAGACCATAAATTTCACAACATTATGGCCATATTAAAAATAAATTATGGTTATGTAAACGTTTTTTTTTTTTTTTTTTTTTTTAACGGTCGAATGTCTATACATTTAGCTTCAAACACTTTTAACAGTGTAATATACTTAATTTTGAATGTTATATTTAATGGTATTTTTAAATTCTTCATCGCGGGATTTTCTATAAATTCGGATTCTTCTTCTTTTCCGATCAAAGACGGTGAAATATTCAGCCTTATTAAAAAAAAGCAAATAATTCCTCATATTTTAAATATACTTGTAATATTATTTGGGTGAAATAATTTAGACGTTTAAAGACTGTCACTAATTAAAAAAACCGGTGTTCACGTTTATCTAGACTATTTTTAAAAATATAGGTATAAGTGACAGTTACATTGAATTTGCTTGTAAATATTACTGGAATTTATTTTACCACTAAAGGAAATCATTGCAGCATGCCCAGAAAAACCAATATTTCGAGAAATTAATTAAATGATTTTTACATCACCCTCAATTTAAACTCACTATTAAAATATAAATTTTAAATAACTTAATTAAAATACAACTTTATTTTTTTTATTATTATTATTCAATTGTTAATTATTAGTCAATCGCAGTAAAAAATGATTTTTTTACAGTTGCTCAACAGGGGCGGGGGGAGAATCGAGAAATTTAGTAATTGGTCTCAAGATGAAACCGAGAAATTCACCAATTGGTTGCGAAGAAAAATATCAAAATTTATTAGTTAATTACAATAAAAAATTATTTTTTTTCAATCACTCAACAGGGGTGCGAGAGGGGGGGGGGGGAAGAATCCAGAATTTTGGTAATCTGTCACAAGATGAAACCGAGAAATTCTTCAATTTGTTGCGAAGAAAAATCTCAAAATTTATTAGTCAATTACAGTAAAAAATTAATTTTTTTCAGTCACTGAACAGAGGTGGGGGGGGGGAGGGGAGTTTATAAATAATTATTTTAGTACAACCATTCATTAAACATGTAGAGGTTTTGCATATATATGATTTTAGTCCCTTTGAGGGTATATTTTATTTATTTTGCAATACTAAAACTTTAAAATTGCTTTTCTCATTTCGAAAATTTTGCGTTATCGATTTTTTTTAAATGCTCCTTGCACATAATTTTTCCTCTCAATGGTTTGAAATTTTTTGTAGCTATTTTCCCTTATATATGTTATAAAACTGTGCATGATTTTTTGAAATTAAATACAATTACAAAAGTTAAAGGTAGTAAATTGCAGAAACATGATGCAAAAAAAAAAAAAAAAAAAAAAAAACGGAAAAATTCACAAAATTTAGAAAATATAATTTTTTTTCTAACCTTAGTATGCAAATATATAAAATTCGACTCACAGTTTTATTTGTACGAGGGTGGTTTGAGGCGTTTTTGGCCTGACAGTTAAAGCACGATATTTCTGACATAATTTCATATTATAATTCAATTCAGACTCCTTGCAACTTAATGCACTTAAGTCACGCTCTTGTGTGTGAATTCTTTAGTGCAGCCCTGTACGACGGTGGTTCGAAAAGTTCTCAGCCTGACAAAGAAAATACAAGATTTTTGTCAATATTACATTTTATATTTACACTTACAACACAATACATTTCAGATGACATTTCAGAAATGTTCATTCTTTGGCGTTTTTGGACAATGTTCAATAACGTTCTCTCCATAAATAAATAAAACCAATCTTTGCCTGCTATATCATATTTTCAAAAAGTATGTGGAATTTTATTATTATTCACTAGCTGATATGCTAACGCGCAAACATCTCTTCTGGTTTGCCTATAAATCATAGCCTGCATTTCAATAATTAATTACTCAACTAACTGCGCCCTAATACCTTAGGAAATACAGGCTTATACCCCAGACGCAGCTAATGTAGGATCATCATCCTTCTTGTTAATTTGACGAAAAAGTGAGGCTCTGGGACCGCCAAATTCCTTACTTACTTTTAGGAAGGTCATTCTTTTTGCTGAGGAAATGGAAATCACTTGACTAAATGTATGTGTCTTTCTAGACAGGTCCGATAGGGTTCTCTTCTTCCCGCCATGTACTTTCTTCTTTGGCATAAAGTGAAATAAACTAACAAATTTCTTAAGTACAGATAGATCAACATAAACATTTATTACGATTTGGTATAGTTCTGCGTTTTATATTTAAAAACTAGATAAATACAGACAGAAATACACTGTACTTAACAGAATTATTAGAGTTTATGTCTTGTAATAATGTCAGGTAATATGGAATATCATATTTTTATCTCGTATGATATCAGATACTCAGTATTCAATATTACCTGACGCGCCATCTTGAAAAATATAACCTCTTCACTTGTCAATATGTTAGAATAGGGGTAAAATGACTGACACAGAAATAAATATAAATGTTCATCTTAATACTGAACTTGGTCAACATCACTAACGAAGAGGTCATATAATTAATACGAATTTTATAAAAATTAACTGGGAAAAACTGCAAGAATAGAGATTAACAATTTGATTTCATCCAGTCATACCAACCATAAGATATCCAGGCTGAACTTGCCGCATTGCATCATGGGAGTACTAGGTAACAACATCCTTCTTGTTAGAAAGGCAGAAAAATGAGGCTCTGAGCAAGCCAAATTCCATTCTGAACTTATCTTTAGCAAGCCCACTCTTTTACTGGGAAAGTGGAAATCACTTGAGTCATTCTTGCACGGTCCTATGGTTCCTTCTTCCCCCATCATGGGAGTACTAGGTAACAACATCCTTCTTGTTAGAAAGGCAGAAAAATGAGGCTCTGAGCAAGCCAAATTCCATTCTGAACTTATCTTTAGCAAGCCCACTCTTTTACTGGGAAAGTGGAAATCACTTGAGTCATTCTTGCACGGTCCTATGGTTCCTTCTTCCCCCATCATGGGAGTACTAGGTAACAACATCCTTCTTGTTAGAAAGGCAGAAAAATGAGGCTCTGAGCAAGCCAAATTCCATTCTGAACTTATCTTTAGCAAGCCCACTCTTTTACTGGGAAAGTGGAAATCACTTGAGTCATTCTTGCAAGGTCCTATAGTTCCTTCTTCCCCCGCCATATTCTCTTTCTTTGGCATTGTCTGAAATAAACAAACAAATATCTTAAACATAGGTAGATAAACATTTTATTACAATTCAGTATCGTTCTGCGTTTTATATATAAAAACTAGAGCAATACAGATAGAAATGCACTGTATAAAATGATTAGATTTTATGTCTTGTAAAAATGGCGCGTAATATGGAATATCATATTTTCATTTCGGGTGATATGAGATACTCAGTATTCAATATTACCCGGCACACCATCTTGAAAAATATAACAACCTCTTCACTCCTGAACAAGTTGGCATAGAGGTAAACTGACTAACACAGCAATAAATCAGGGCCAGATTACCGGCGGGGCAAACTTCCAAAAGTGAAATTGAATAGGAATGTTTGTCTTATTGTTGACAGAATTTTCTATGAATATGGCGTTTAAATAAGCCGAAATTTTCTATTTTATTTTACTGGTTGGATGTTTGTACCGCCGGTAATAAATATAAATTTTCCACTTAATAAGGAAAGTGGTTAACATCACTGACGAAGAGGTCTTAGTATTAATACGAATTTTATAAAAATTACACCTTGAAAAACTGCAACTGTTGAGAATAAGATTTTATTTCACCGCGTCACTCCAACAAGATGTATCCAGGCAGAACTCACCGCAGTACATCATTGCAGTACTAGGGAATCATATGGCATTTTACGCTTGGCTGCAACATCGAGCGGGCCAGATATTGAAGTATTCCATATCGCACGAGAACTCCATAATACCTGAACTTCCTCTACGAATTTACCCCATTTGTAGGATATAAGAATACATATCATTTATATAAAAATCTGTTTTGCATAACAATTATGATAATATCTTTAAGTGCAGAAAAATATAAATACATATTTAACTTTTTTTTAGTGAATAGAACATGCACTAAAGCACTATGTGACATTTTATACATCCATGTAATAGCAAAACTTGTTCATTTTTTATCTGATTTCTTTATTATGTGGTCGTGTTCGTTATGCAACATACTGGAATGGAAAATTTGGCCTTCTTTTTATCCTTCTAAAGAATGTCGATTTCGCAAATAAGGAAATATGAACTCTTTCTATGCGAATAAATAAGATATTTTTGCATATATAAAGAAGTGTCTTGAATAGTAATGACGTAGTAAATTTATATAAATTTTCAGGAGATACATAGAAGTTTCTAGAAGTTTTACTTTCTTTGAAATAAACAAATCACATACTTTAAGAATTTAAAACATGGTCGGAATAAAAGGAACGATATTCTTGTAAAATAAAATCGAAATTTAAGGTGCATTCAATAAAATTCAAGCTTTCAACATATTTTGTTAGATATTGATTTAGAATATACGTAGTATGGGAATTTTGATTTACAAATGCATCTATTTTGGAAAGACCTTTATAAGACTTTGAAATTAAATAAGATCTTCTCTGAAAAAATCTTAAAATTATTTTCCTAAATTATTCAGTATAAACTATGTTACCTCATTAACATACGATAACAAGGTTCAGAGAATGTTTTCTAAAATGGGAGATATAATAAAATTTATATGATTTGATAGATTAAATACAAAAGGCAAATTAATACGTGAAGTTAAATCAATTTTTATTTAATAATTTAATAATACTATTCTATAATATTCGTATTCGTAACTCTAAAATAAAGTAATATTCATTATTATTGCAAAATATGATAAATATCATTAATGTTTGCATTCATTTTGTTTCTTTAGAAACTTCTCATCGAACCATACTCGAAGATACTATTTGCAATGTTACAGCAAATAAAATATAGAAACATACAAACATACAAACATACAATTTATATTCTCTTTTTTTATGTATATAAATTTAACAAAATGTGTACTGATACATTGCTTTATATATATTATTTTCATCAGATAGCCTCGTTCAGTGTTTTTTGAACTATTTTTCATTATTAATTTATTATTTTTTAGCCAACCACAGGGTGGCTTATTCTTTCAATCACTATCATTTTTCATGTTTATGAAAAGTCACAGCAATCCATCGTTGCCACCGGTTAATCTCAGAAAATGAAACATTTGAAGTTACTGAAAAAATTAATAGCTCAAAAAGTATTTGTCACAAAATTGTTAGACAAACTGCGTTAGAAAGGAAAAAAATTGTATTTTTCTTGATATAAATTTCAAATCGAATGATTATGCTGTTTTTCAAATAATGAATTAAAAAAATTACCAAACTTCACAATGAAGTACCATAGCTAAACCTTCACGCGTAAAAAGATAATGAAAACGGTTGTTGCTTTCAGTCAAGAATGTACCAAACGATGCGATGTTCGCATTTTACTATTTTAACCGTTTTTAACAAAATTCTGTAGAAAAAATTTTAAGCGTTTTTAACGAAATTCTGTAACTTTTGAAGAATTTTTCTTTGAATAGGCTTTAGAAATGCATAAAATCGTTACAAAAATGTTAAAATTACAAAAAGGATAGATGCAAATTATCAGATATGAAAAATAAAGAAGAAATTTGGTACTTTCGTGTTATAGCAGCCACCAAGCATGAAATATTTTTGTTTCTGTTTTCATTAATACTAGATGGAACCCGTCAAAACTTGACGCAAAAAAAATTCTATAACAGTATCAGTCAAATAAGCTTCTTTATTATTTATGAAGGGTTGCGTATAAAACAGTCTTTCAAATATATATTTTTCCAGTCAAATACAGTACTATTTCCGATGCAAACTCCAAACAAAAAATCCGTAAATAACTGTGTAATGCAAATCAGTTTGACATTACCACCATATTCCCCACGGCAAGAAAAAAAATTCATGGACCTATGAAGTATATACAAATAGTATATTCCTACGTTCATATCATATTCAGTAAATAACAGACCATAGTAAATAAAGCACACATCCCCCCTCCACCTGTCATAACGCAACCGAATGAGCTCCTATGCGCATGTGTATTGCATCTGCCCAAAAGAACCGTCAAAATTCGACGTTAAAAAAGTTTTAAAATGATTAAATTAAAAGTTTTAAAATGTCCTCTTTAATCATTGTTCGTTTCAAATCCATATCTTCTAAAACGCATCCATTGTTTTAAGCTAATCTATTTTATGCAAAGATTAAGAAGTTTTTTACAGTAATAAATCTATCTGCAGATGAGGGAGATTTTTAATGTTTTCAAGTGTAATTTATTTGTATGGTTTTTTCGGTTCCTTTATATAATCAGGATGATTATCCCTTTTCCATCACAGTCGGGGATATTTTTCCTTTAAGTTGGCAAATGTAAAAAAATAAAAAAATACAATTCCTAGCATATCCTGATATCTGATGGAATATATTCATCAACGAATTCAACATATCAATTTTATGTTCAACATAAACTAAAAATAGACTTTTTTTTTCTTTTTTTTTTCCCTGACAGATTTTTGTTTCGCGCCAAAATGTTCTATCTTATGGATAATCTGATCTTATGTTTTATCACTTTCTTTTTTAATTATTATTCACTTTTTATGATGGTTAGGGAAATCTATTTTCAATTGTGGCAACTTTCCCAGGGGCTATTTTACATTATTGAAGTAAACTGGTGGTCATTGATAAGATAGAATTGAAAAAACTTTCATGCTTGAAAAAAATTTAAAAAGTCGTTAATTTAAGCGGCAGTTTTCAAATACATTTCAATCGAAAGCTAATTCTTTTTTCTAATTGATGATGTAAGAATTAAAATTGTAAAATGTAGTAAAAAATTGAAATTTGTAGTATTTCGAATTGATGTAAGCGCGATGAAAACTAAAGCGATAGCGCCTTTGTTGTCACAACTGTTGTACATTTTTAAAAATTGCCACTGTATTTTGGCTGGCGTCCAAAAGCAGAAAAACATTTTTTGACATCGAAAGAGAAATTCTCAGTGAAAGAAATAGGACTTTGCGCTAATAAGGAACTGTTAAATGAACTTATAACAAACCTACCAAAATAATCATATATATATTATTTCTCCTGTCAACATCCCTTTTTCGCAGAAAATACGAAACGCAGAACGACGAATGAGATAGCATATGAAAGGATTTTGAACAGGCTTCTGAGTTAGCACACTTAATGTTTCGTTAAAACATGTTTTTGATTAAAATTTGCTGAAAATTAAAAATTAAATCGGCATTGTTTTCTTAAAAGAAATGAAAAGTTTTCCTCAAATTATTGTTGCCAAAAAAAATAAAATACCACATTATAGGATGCTCAGCAATTATTATAAAAAACACCGCACGGGTTTATTTTATATTTATGATTAAAAAGCGACATTGAAATTGAAATGTTTAGATTTATATTTCTATGTCCCATGTTTTTCCCGAAGCGGATGACGTCATCCTCTAATGCAGTCAAAATACGATTGTTAATTTTTTTTTTCTCTAGCGTGCATTTTGCAATCTTGGATCAGTTTTTACTCTAACTTTGATGGAATAAATTAGATAATATTTTGGATTGACTAAAAACTAAATGTTGTTTGCAGATATTTTTATCCTTACTTTTTCTTTAGAAGTTTAAACCTGCATCTAATAAATATTACATATTGATAAAAAATGGCACTTCTCTATTATCCCGTCGACCACTTTTCATAACAAAAAACTATCGCCAAATAAACGGGAGAACGTTGCCATTGGAATATCAAAATAAATAAAATATAAGAATTTAAGGACACAATTCTTATTTTAATTAATAAAGTAACTAATAAATCAGTAAAACATAATGAAAAATACACGCAAATGTCGAATTAAAAACCACTTGACGTAACAAACACGTATAATGCTTCTGACATCAAGTAAATGGGACTGCATTTTTGGCGTTTAATCTTACAGTTTGGCGATAATTTTTTCTTATGAAAAGTGGTCGACAGGATAATAGAGAAGTACCTAAAAAATATTAGATTTCAGTGCGAAATTCTCGCACGGGCCCTCTGATTCCTATGAAATATTAGCCTTAAATTGTTTATTCTAGCTAAAAATACAATCATTATTTCAAGATTTTTTTCTACCATAACACTATTTTTAATAACTTTAAATTTCCTGAAATCCTTTACTTTTGTGATTTTTTTTATTAAAAAAGGAAATCTTCTATCCTATAATTAAAAAAAAAAGCAATTGGTAACATGTAATGAAGGTATGCAATCAAGATGAAGAAATCAATGACGGCTCCAATTCTTATCTTTATAATTATGAATGCAAAAATCAGTAAAATTATGTCATGTTAACACAATCATATACATTTTTCTCTTTAATTTTATCAATGTTAAAATGCATTTCAAGCTAAGCATAACGTCATTTTCAGCGGCGCAAACTTTTCACACGTACTTCATATACCTTACATTAATGCTTTAACACCATGCACACAAATAAATATATTTTGTATTTAATTTTAATGAAAAAATGGCATCAACAAAGTTATAATGCATAGTGATAAAATAAACCCAATGGACAATATTCCCGTGACGTCACAATAAATATGAATTTTTATTCGCTTATAAAACACGCGGATAAGTATTGTTACCGAAATTTAACATGCAAATTAACAAATTCGGCTTTAAAACCGCGTGCTTTTATTATTTATTATTTCTCTTTTATTCAACCACAGAGTTTATAGAATAAACTCTGTGCTTCGCAACAGTAGGCGTTATCCGATTATGACGTTATTAGCAGAAGTAAAAGTTTAATTGAAAATTACGGCTAATTAATTAAATTTTCGAACAGACGAATGCACGATAACAAATCTGTGTTCAAATATCTTTCATTTAAAAAAAGAATGGTGTAATTTGATGCAGTAGTTTGTTCTCACGGATTGTCGAAAGAAATCGCTTAGCGTTTTAAATATATAGATATTGTAAATTTGGTACTTTCGTGTTATAGCGGCTTCCAAGGATGAACTGCCAAGCGTCCAAGATTTATCGCCAAATTATAAAGCATGTATGACATTATAATAATATATGATATATATATAACATTTCTTGACGTATGTAGCCAACTTATAGTCATATATGATGCATATATGATGTATATATATCATGTGTATATGATGTATATACGATACATAAGACATAAATAATATGCGTATAATGACCTATATAGCACATGTAGGAAGGATTGTTTGGAATATATATATATGCGTAAATAGGATGCATAAATAAGCTTTGCGATGATCCTGGCGAAATCATAACTGCAACCTTGGCATAATCATAATTGTGGAAGCCGGTATAACACGAAAGTACGTTTTTTTTTTTTTTAGCCACACAGGGCTAATTCTTTCAGTCTACAGTAAAATTCATGTTTATGAATAGTCACAGCCACTCCATAATATATAAAGGAGGTCACCCTTTATACATAGCTATACAAATGGTTGTTACTGACGATATTAAAAATCAAATTATCTCTCTTTATTATGCCGATACTTCAGCTTGTATTTCCTTTCTCAGTACCTAATTCCTCTACAGCGATAGCAGACCCCATTTAAAGGATCCAACGAAGTTAAAATCGTCGTGGTGGACATTTCAAGGGGGTCCCGTGGCCCTATCTCCCATAAGAATGAAGTTACCCCCGTGGGGGAAGGTTCAGTAAGACCTTTTTGGTGCTCCTCCCTCATGTAAACCCCTTCATGTAACATATCAATACATAGATCTCGTCAAGCACTATGGTCTGGTCCTACTCTCCCCCTCTCACTCCCTCCTTTCCTTAAGAAGCATATTTCTCTGTTTCAACTCTTTTTAAATTTTAGTTTTTCCCATCTTTCTCAGCCCCTTTAAGCCTCACATAGGGCGTAGGCCTCTTCTAAAGGATCCAACGAAGTTAAACTCGTCGAGGTCGACATTTCTAAGAGGGTCCCGAGGCCCTATATCCCATAGGACCGGAGTTACCCCCCCCCCACGGGGGATACATTCAAGGTGTTCAAACTCCGTCATGTTATAACATATCAAAAGTTTGATCTCATCAAGCACTTTTGTCTGGTTCTACTCTCTCCCTCCTTCTCTCCCGTCTCTTGTCAGGAGCACTTTTCTTATTTATTGTTTTCAATATCTCATAATTATTTTATTTTTTCCCATTTTTCTCTGTTCCTATGGGCCGGACAGCTCCAAAATTTCACCAAAATTAGCTTTAAACCGCCTAAATGTATCCCCCCACCTCCCTTCTTTTGGCGCCCTCGGCTTTCACGTATCTTTCGAGGGGGGCCCGTCAGAGGGGCGCAAAAGGGGGATCCTTTTTAAAGTCCCATCTCTCAACTGCAAGTGAGGATTCATTTTAAAGGTCTCGTAGAGCACTTTTGTTTTGTATAGCTCCCCCCACTACTCTCCAAGAGCCCGTCAATTAATGCTAACTCATCATTTGTTAAACAACTTCTCTTAGCTGTATCCATCATAAAAGCTGCTATCATAGAACTTTTCATTTAATTTTTTATCTATTAAGTGATAAATTGTCTTGAACCATTAAAAATAGTTTAAAGGGTGTAATTAAGCCAGCACATTTGTAAACAACATCTACCTCGCCACGTCTCAGGAAATTGGAGTCACATCTTTTTACTATTATATTTATTAAAAATACTTCTAATCACCGAATCTTTTTAAAACTTGGTGTGTTCGTGCCTAATATATTCCGCCAGCCTCACAAAAAATCTTAGAGCGCTAACTAAATTCTAAAGTGAAGAAGCTAGCTTATGGTAACAAACACTTTTTTTTTGACGAGTTAGACTTGGCTGAAAAAAATCTCAACGATAAAAGCCGTGGGTGGCCAATCTATATTCTGCCGTAAGGTAGAATTTTTCCCGCTTGTGTTATTCTATAGAATTACAAGGTGGTAACGATGGAATAAGAAGTCTTGACTTCATACAGTTTCTTAGCCAGGATGAGCATCCAGCTGGATAAAAATTTTCAGCGATTAAATAAGATAAAACCAACTTTACAAAATTAGTGGTAATCAGAGCATCCGAATACCCATTATGTATGTGGGGCTGATAGTTGAGTGGTTTAGTAGCTGTGTGGTTGACTATAGTGAGTAGTTGATGCGTGCGTTTTGTTAGTGAAAATCAACTTTATGTTTCTTGTCCGAACGTAAAACAAATTACTGCTACTGTGTCTGGATATAGTTGAAAGTACTTGAACCATGTATGATTTATTACATTTTTACCTAGCACCATTTACAATAAATGTATTCAAACATTCACCTTATACCCCTGTAGAAAGAAATCCATTTGGGTAAATTAAAAATATACATTTATAAAGATGTAGTATTAAGTCTTTCTTCAATAGTAAGTCGTAAACGAAAAAAACAACAACATATGATCTTACGATATCTTATCTGGAAACGTATATGTTTTCGATTACAGAAGGAGGTGTTTTTAATGATAAAGGATTCATTAAACATGTATATTATACTTTCAAAAAATCCATGAATGTACGTTTTTTGTGCGCTGCTTTCTTTGCGCTAAAACATGAAAATGGCCTCTTTGATTTCCCGGTTTTCTACAAAAATACATAAAATGTACCAATATGACGTAAAAAATACCTGAAATACTCCAATTTAAAGCTCCATTTTCATCAAATCACATGTGAGTTCCGGCAACTGTGCTGTCTGTTACTCTTTTGGTAATAGAAACTGCTTTTTTACGCCTGTTCTTTTTCCAACAAACAAACAAAAAAAAAATCAAAGATCAGAATTTCATGAAATTTTCCCTTGCAAAACAGAAATTTCTTCAAATGAAAGAAAAATCGTTTTCACTCAAGGAAATGTTTGGGCAACTTGCTGCTTGTACATTTTATGTTTTAAGACGAAATGATTTTGAGAAGTTATTTCTAATGTTCACTTTATTTTTTCTATGAACATACGAAGAACACAACAACAAAAATGATATCATACCAAAGATTTCTGAACATGATTTCGATATAGTATACTCATGTTTTATTAAAAATACACAATTTGATGGATAAATTAAATGCAATTTAAAAATATGAAAGTACGTATCGTCAAACAATATCAAAGACTGCAATGCAATACCCTCGCGTGGGTTCACTGGTTGATATAAATTTTTTGAAGTTATTATAAGCTCCTAACAAGTTTGATTTCTGCGAAAAAACTAAAACAGATACTTCCCATGCATAATATTTGCTAAGATTGCGAGTAACTATATTTAAAAAACAAAAAATAATTGGTAATCTTAAATGTGTTAAAAAATAAAGCTTTCAAACATTACTTAAGCATGGTTAAAAACGTGCTTATAAACATTATAGGAGAATTAGTGTTTTGAAGCATTTCAAATATTTCCCTAAGAACTACAGTTTTCATTGATTAAATTATTTCCTTACAAAAAGTAACTTAATATGTAAAAAAGGTATTCAGTGACGATGAAATAAAGGAGATTTTCCAATGATGAATTCCTTTAAATGTTGCGGAATTTATTTATTATTATTTTTAGTTTTATAAAGTAAAGCAGTAAAAATTACACTTTTCTACGACCAATCCTTACCGAGTTATGACGATTTCAATATTCTTAATTGTGAACATTTCCTATCCTTATGTTCCAGTTTTTAACGTTTTAGTCTATTTAAACTGTTTATAAAAAGAGTGCAGAATATTTTTACTAATTATTTTCCAATATCAAATATGTGCAAATTCGATGTATTAAATTTATGTTACAATATTATCGAAAAAACTGCTATAAACCGACTATTTATACTTTCTTATCACATGAAATATATGTTTTCCTATTTAAGCATAAATCATCCAAAAAGTTAAGAAATCTAATAAATGAATTCCTCACAGTTTCTTAACAGTAGTGGATTACAAAGAAAGTAAATACATAAACAAAACATGAAAAATATATTTTATCTTCTGTCTCCAATTTATAAAAGAACGATTTAAAAGTTATCATACCTTGTAAAATTGAAAAAAATTATATTCAATTATAATCCATTTTGCTGAATACGCAAAAAAATAGTTTTTAAAATATTGTATTAAAATTTTGCTTTATAAGAGAATTAAAAGTTACAACAATTTTAATAGTATGATATTTTTCTTCTTGTGACCTAGACGCTAATAATTTGCTTTATTTTAATATAACAGTAAGCTGTAATCCTCTCAAACAAGTAATGATATTTATGTTGCGAAACAAGTAAATATGCTTCTTTAAAAAATACAAGAACATAAAACATGAGAGTTTTATGATATAATCTGTCAATGGTTTTCAGCGTCGACAATTTAATGAGGATGTTAATGGGCGTTTGGCATCATTAGCAAGATGACTAATATATGCAATCTTGATGTAATACGGTAATTGCAGGAAATGCAGAGAGTGGTTAGCTTTGTCAGGTGTGAATGAGAAATGATTTCGGTGGCAAGACAACAAATGTCAGAAGCAATTACGATTCCTCTGTAATTATCTGAATAAATTATTTAATAATGTACAAATGTATGGTCATTAATCTTTTAAAAAATGGGTTCCATTTCTTTTACTTTAATTATAGCGAGTGTGTATTGCATTATTTTGCTTATTTAACTAATTTTTACTTGGCTACTAATTACTGTAAATAGCAGCATATTCATTATAAGGAGAAAAAGTATATTTTAAAACAGAAGACGGAACGTTATGTATACATTTTAAAATACGTTTTAAAATATTATTTAGTATTACTGTTTTAAAATTATTATTGTTGTATTATTGTTGTAAAAATTTTCCTGAAGATGATCGTAGATGGTGGTCGAAACGTCGATATTTTTAATATTAATGTATGTATAAAATTTTAAATTTGTATACACCATTCAGTAAAAATATGTGATGTTTTATATTCACTTCTTTAATGTTGTAGTATTATTGTATTATTTAGAAAAATCTTCAGAGAAAATAAAATGTATATTCGTATTTTGTTTTCAGAAAATTGCAATGGATATTTTTTATGTTTTACTACATGTGTGTGGCACTAGAAAATTATTTTTTTCAATATAATGAAATGTAATCTAACCCATAATATAAAAGATACCATAGAAACTGTACTCAATCAAATTATGACTTTTTTGTATACTTTCTATATGTTAATTTATAGAAATAGCTGTAAAAATTTAGGAAATTCTAAGACTTTTAAAACAATACTAGATGGAATCCGTCAAAACTTGACGCAAAAAAATACTGTAACAATATCAGTAAAATAAGCTGCTTTATTATTTATGAAGGGTGTAAAACAGTCTTTCAAATATTTTATTTAATTTTTTCCCCAGTCAAATACAGTACTATTTCCCATGCAAACTCCAAACAAACAATCCGTAAATAACTGTGTAATGCAAATCAGTTTGACATTACCACCATATTCCCCACGGCAAGAAAAAAAATTCATGGACCTATGAAGTATATACAAATAGTATATTCCTACGTTCATATCATCTTCAGTAAATAACAGAACATAGTAAATAAAGCACACATCTCCCCTCCCTGTGATAATGCAACCGAATGAGCTCCTATGCGCATATGCATTGCATCTACCCAAAAGCACCGTCGAAATTCAACGTTAAAAAAGTTTTAAAATGATTAAATTAAAAGTTTTAAAATGTCCTCTTTAATCATTGTTCGTTTCAAATCCATATCTTCTAAAACGCATCCATTGTTTTAAGCTAATCAATTTTTATGCAAAGATTAAGAAGTTTTTTACAGTAATAAATCTATCTGCAGATGAGGGAGATTTTTAATGTTTTCAAGTGTAATTTATTTGTATGGTTTCTTCGGTTCCTTGACATAATCAGGATGATTATCCCTTTTCCATCACAGTCGGGGATATTTTTCCTCTTAAACAGTTGGCAAATGTAAAAAAATAAAAAAAATGCAATTCCTAGCATATCCTGATATCTGATGGAACATATTCATCAACGAATTCAACATATCAATTTTATGTTCAACATAAACTAAAAATAGTCTTTTTTTTTTTTTTTTTTTTTTTTTTTTTTTTTTTTTCCTGACAGATTTTTGTTTAGCGCCAAAATGTTCTATCTTATGGATAATCTGATCTTATAATTTATCACTTTCACAACTGTTAAATGAACTTATAAAAAATCTACCAAAAGAATTACTATGAAATATTAGTCTTACATTGTTTATTCTAGCTAAAAATACAATAATTATTTCAAGATTTTTTTTCTACCATATCACTATTTTTAATAACTTTAAATTTCCTGAAATCCTTTACTTTTGTGATTTTTTTTATTAAAAAAGGAAATCTTCTATCCTATAATTAAAAAAAAAGCAGTTGGTAACATGTAATCAAGGTATGCAATCAAGATGAAGAAATCAATGACGGCTCCAATTCTAATCTTTATAATTAAGAATGCAAAAATCAGTAAAATTATGTCATGTTAACACAATCATATACAATTTTCTCTTTAGTTTTATCAATGTTAAAATGCACTTCAAGCTAAGCATTACGTCATTTTCACCGGCGCAAACTTTTCACACGTACTTCATATACCTTACATTAATGCTTGAACATCATGCACACAAATATAAATATAGTTTGTATTTAATTGTAATGAAAAAATGGCATCAACAAAGTTATGCATAATGATAAAATAAACCCAATGGACAATATTCCCGTGACGTCACAATAAATATGAATTTTTATTCGCTTATAAAACATGCGGATAAGTATTTTTACCGAAATTTAACTTGCAAATTAACAAATTCGGCCTTAAAACCGCGTGCTTTTAATATTTATTATTTCTCTTTTATTCAACCACAGAGTTTAGAAAATAAACTCTGTGCTTCAGAACAGTAGGCGTTATCCGATTATGACGTCATTAGCAGACGTAAAAGTTTAATTGAAAATTACGGTTAATTAATTAAATTTTCGAACAAACGAATGCACGATAACAAATCTGTATCCAAATATCTTTCATTTAAAAAAAGAATGATGTAATTTGATGCAGTAGTTTGTTCTCACGGATTGTCGAAAGAAATCGCTTAGCGTTTTAAATATATAGATTTCATTGCACTCACAACATTACATAAATTATATGCGATTTTTTTTTGTTTTTGTTTTTTGTTTTTATAAACACAACCATAATTTTGGAGATAGAAAATATTCCGCTATCGATTGCTCGTGTAAGCCGTGTGTTGCAAAAAACATGATTGAATATTTTTGTTTCGGAAAACGCATTGGAAAAATATTTATACTATCCATAATTGTATGTTGTAACTACCTGAATCTGAATATTAGAGGCCAAGTGATTTTATTTATGAAGGACTTCAACAGCAATTTGTGGTTACTTAAATACATACTTCCGGCTTGAAATCTGACACAATATCCGCCTTACAATGAATGGCGAATTTCACTGATTTACAATGAATGGCGAAAAGGAAAAAAAAAATGTTTTCGACAGATAATTGTACAGTAGGGTGGGTCGAAAAAACCCAAATTTATATAATCGAAAATTTGGAAAAATTGCAAAAAAAGGATTTTTTCGAAAACAAAAATAACTATCCAACCATAACAATACAATTTCTAGTAGAATGCAACAGTTACTTCAAGATGTCAGTAATATTCCAATAAAATTTTATTATGGTAAAATCATTTCTATTACCGGCGCAGAAGCGGTCAAAAATTTTGAAAAAAAGGCAAAAATTTCAATTTTCAGTTTTTTTTGCAATTTTTACAAATTTTATTATCTGTCTACAATTAATTAAATTTACATTATATCTAGTAATAACTGAAAAAAACTACTCTAATTCTATCGTTATTTTTAATCACCAGTTTTGACGCCATTTTTTTCACATCATTTCTGATGCTACTTACTAGTCTGATTAAATTTTAGAAAGTTCAACTGGTCAAAAGATAAATCTTATAATAGAAGGTATCCCAGATATTTGTGTTCAACTTTCTCTTAAAATCTCATCTTGCTACCAAACGAGAAGAGTGAATTTTGAAAAAGAAAAGAAAGAAAAATATACTTCAAATAAATATTCATTCCTCAGAATGGGGGTCTGAAACCTGTATTTCCAGTTTCATTTTAATGGTCCGATGTATCATTTCGAATATCTACGAACATATCTTTCCGCAGCATTGTAAAACACATTTTAATCGCTTTATTAGGACGCATATCTTGATTAGATAAAAAATGACCAAATAAGCAATTAAAAAGCCACTTTGTAAATATAATTTTTTAACATCAGCACAATTTAGGGTAAAAATGAATTTTTCCGCAAAAAATTGTGATTTGTAAGACAGATAGCACCGTTTTATGTGAATGCCTCTGGATGATATGTATACAGGCTTTTAAATTTAATTATGGTATTCTAGTAAAACTGGTCTTAACTATTTTAAGAGCTACTTAAAACTAAATTTCTTATACCTGTCTTCGGAAATGATTAGCTGCGAGCTGTCTTTTTGCAAACCCCACACATCCACAGAAGTAGTAAGATCAGAACAGGATTAGCATCTATAGTGCTGTTAGATAACTTATTTTTAAATGCTAATTCCACGATTAAATGAGGTAACTGTATGTAGTTTTGGTATTTAAATAATATTCTACGTTCAATTATAAATCAATGGTTTTTATTAATCAAAGAGGGGTGAAAATCCTGCAATACGGCAACACCTATATACAACATGCCCTTTATTTTGTATCCTAGTCGAGTATAAAATATATCTTGCGTACGCTATATACTTAGCTCTTACATTTTGAATGCAATCGATGTCAGATAACGACAATCGTGTGCGATATATGTATGCTGTGTCGGTAAATTAAAAAGCGCTCATACTATTAGAAGGGCTGTAGATATCGTAATATGGTAATTCAACGTAAATTCGATGACATGTATACACGCTTTACCATTTTTTATTATGATATTCTAGTGAAACTGAGCTTTTAGTCTTTCGCTATTTTGAGAGCTACTGAAAAATAAATTTCTCATACTTGTCTTCGGAAAAGATAAGCTGCAAGCGGCATTTTTCCAAAGTTACACACACATCCACAGAAATAGTAAGATCTGAACAGGATTAGCATCTGTAGTGCTGTTAGATAACTTATTTTTAAATACTAATTCCACGATTAAATGGAATAACTGTATGTAGTTTTGGTATTTAAATTATATTCTACGTTCAATTATAAATCAATGATTTTTATTAATCAAAGAAGATTGAAAATTCTGGAATACGGCAACACCTATATACAACATGCCCTTTATTTCGTATCCTAGTCGAGTATAAAATATATCTTGCGTACTCTATATACTTAGGAGTACATTTTGAATGCAATCGATGTGGGATAAGTTTCAATCGTGTGCGATATATGTATGCTGTGTCGGTAAATTAAAAAGCGCTCATACAATTAAAAGGGCTGTAGATACCGTAATATGGTAATTCATAGAGCATTTGAATGGAGATTTTATAAATGTTGCTGTAGAATGTTTTGGGGATATATTTTATTAAATTTTCTAGGGAGCAAATTCGTTTCTGATAGTCATATTGCGAAGATATCTAGAACCACTTCTAATCATTCTAATCTATATTCTGTAACTCCTAGAAAGGTGATTCATACTGGTTATGCATGCGATGCCCTAGATGTATATAAGTTAGTATGTAGAGGATAACTGCATTGTAAATTAGTATTATGAATAGAGAGCGAAGGGCTGCGTATAATAGGAGAGAGGGATTTTTAAGAATATTGTTTACAGATAGTTTTACTTATTTCTGCATAAATATTCCGATGATAAATTTATTTTAGAATTTTTTAATTAATCATAACGTTCTCTTTATTAAAAATTATTATTTTATAAAGTAATATTTAGTTTGGTACAAACTACTACAATTTTAAAAGCAAATATATTCATTTCGATATGATAGTATACAAATATATAAGTTTTAAAAGCTCTGATATATAACAAATTCAATCAGCACTGAGTTCAACATATCATGTAAAAAGAGGCGAATAGTCTGATATTCAATTCTAGTTCAATATAAAATTATATTTGTAGAATATTTAATAAGATATGTATTTTCCCTCTTTGTGAAATAAGATAATGTTTACAACAAAAAACATTATTACATTGGCTAACTTGATAAAATATGCAACAAAAGTTTACTATTATAATTTAATTTTATTATGTACTTACTATTATAAATTATTCGCAATAGAAACAAGTAAATGTATCATAGAGATTAATAAAATTCTTCAAAAAAATTATCCCATATTAAAAGATAATCTAAATACCAGGCATGTCTTTTTAATTGCAGCACTTCCCTACATCTATAACGTTACAATTATGTTGTCAAGCAGTTGTAAATAGAGAAGAGTCATGAGATATTTACATGTAACAATGGGAAAATCCAATGAATATAACAGGATCAGGAAAGCTTTATCTTTTATTAGCATTACGAGTTTGCTGACAATATCATGCATTTCAAATCACTAACAATAATGACACACGATATGGAAGATAAAATTAATCATTTTGATGAATGGCGACAATGTAGTAGCGTGATGTAAGCAAGATGTATATTCTGTTGAATTGTAAGCGGATATTTCGGAGGATTTACGTGATTGAATTCAAATAAAAACATCAATAACACATACATGTTATATTCACGTACAATCTCTTAATTAGTTTTGAAGAGTTTATAGGTGACAATTGTATTAGCTAATTTACTTGATTTATTTTATCTGTAGCTCATAATGAATAAACGAATTAGCGAATCGGAAGAACAATTAAGTAGAAATTCATATCATAAATTAAAATTATTAAATTGTCATAAGTATATGGACAATTAAGTTTTACTAATAATTATTAAAATAGTTTATGTTGGAATTATAAATGTATAATATAAATAGTAATCTAAATTCATTAATTCATATAATAAAATTCAAATAGAATTATTAAAATGTACTATTTCTAGAAATTTAGATCTCTTAAGTGTTTGCTTCATATATATTTTTTTAAATAATTAATAATAATTGAAACATTTACAATGGAAATGCTCAAATAATTTAATAACAATGTATTTCTAGGACCTTTTGGTATGGGTAATAAAATAAATTCTAACTTCTATAATTCGTTTTTAAATAATGAATTAGAATTATCATGACGTTAATTTGAGAGACAGTCAAGTTAAAAAAGTATGCTCTCGGTAAAAAAAAAATCATATTTTATTATGTTGTGATTTATGCTACCGGAACTCTTACATTTTTTTCGATATTTTAGCGTTAATAAATTACTATAAGCATAAAAAAATTTGTGTTTTGTGTTTTTGAAAAAAATAATAAATAAATAAAAAAACTTACATTAAAGTTGCTCTTTTTAATTTCTAGATACAATGATATAGTTTATAAATACTCTTTACATGAATTGGCGGTGCTTTTATGTTAGCCAAGCACAAATTTCTCCAATAGCTTTTTTATTTAATTATTATAACTTTTTTTGCTCGTCAGTAGCAGCTTTTATGTGTTGTGTAAATAAATCAGGAACAATGCTTTGATGTTCAAATAAGATACGTTGGTCATGATATTATTTCTTATTATTTTATTTTCTTCTTTTTTTTTTTTTTTTTTTTGCGCGCGCGCGTGTGTGTGTGTGTGGGGGGGGGGGCAGTTAAGTGAAAACGTATGTAACACATTCATTTTTAAGTGTATTTAAATGTAAATTAAAGTTATGTATTTTAAATTAGATGGGAGAAAGGTTTGCATTTTGAATGATAATAAACATGCAATACGAAACGTGATGATGTAAATAATATCCTGTGATTTATCATCTGTGCATGGCTAACATAAAAAGTATCCAATAAACACATGAAGGACTCGAGTGCAAAACAAGGTACCTGAGTGCATCATGATATCCTTTGTAAAGTACTAGACTTGTTTATTTACAAATGCATGCCATCAGTCGCAATAAATAAGCTGTTTTAGAAGGCGCAATCAGAATAGTATAGCTCCTAACATTCCTGTTTTTTAAAGTTGAACTAAACACACTTTAAACCAGAAATATGTTTTAAGACATGTAATTAAATAATTACCACATAGAACTAATTTAAATTATTAAACACATTAAACTCTGTCTAAAGCGGAATCGAAAAGTTTGGAGAAAATCTTCCATCGTAGACAGTATTGCGGCTTAGAAAAACTTTACTCTATGTATATGTATTCGCCACGAAAATAGTTTCGAGATAGACAGATTTCTGTCTTTCACATGCTACGCCTTAGACAGAAATTACTGTAATATTTTGAATAAATTTGTTCTACATGCATGTGTACTTGAAATAAACTGAAAAGTTGGCAGCTATGCAATAGTTTTGGGTATAGCTTCGTTAGAAAACATTATTATTGAATATCTCGGATTTTACATTTTGTTATTTGCATTGTTTTAAATTCGAGCCATTCATATTATTAGTGAATATTTAATTTACATGAATACATTGATATTAAACGTTTGTTAATTACAGAACTACATAATAACTTATGTTCAACTAAAAAACGTATTTGCAATTATCAGTGTAAAAAATTATAATAATAATATGGTTCATTTTAAATGTTTCCTTTTCTCTTTGGCGTTAATGTAAAAGAAAATTATAACAGCAATTCCGAAGAATTTATTTTCTTGAAAAAAGTTAGGTCATTGGGCGTAAATAGGTTGCGATACATAATTAGTTTGTGACATTAGGGTTAAAAATCAAATATAAATAAAACAATATTTCTTACATTTTATCTTAGTATTATTTTCGTAAATGAATAATATGAAAAACTCAAGTAGAAACTTCTTGTCAGACGATTCCAACTCAGCTTGCATTCTCCAAAAAACAACTGGAGTACGAAGCTGATATCAACTGTCTAAGATGTAACAAACAGAAATAGTATTTTTGAAATTACTTTCTAAAGCAGCACCACTTCAACTTTCGTTTGTGCTTGATGAGAAAATATTTTTTTGCATTCTTTCGCCGGTGCATCGTATTAATAACTAAATGTATTATGAATTGCCTGCTACTCATCGTTCGCAGAAACCTTGCTGCGGCTTTGTTCTAAAGTACAACACAAAATTTTACCCAAATAATTTTATCCTAAAAACAAAATTTTATGTACCATATAATCTGGCGCATAACGCTCAACCAAGAAACATATTTGGAACTAGAAACATTATACGAAAATTTAAATTTCTGAAATAAATTAACACATTTAAAACACGGCACAGGAAAAGGAAGTACATTAGAAAACAAATAGAGATGACAGGGAGAAGAAATTTGGAATTTTATTTCGATTGAACAGTTGTGGATTCTTGCAAATTAATTTTATCGTTTTTCATTAAAAATTAGATCTAAATATTTACCTGAAATCTCTAATGACTTACAAAAAACTCAAAATACGAATCAACATGATTAGAATTTTTTTTTCTATTACTTTTTAAAGCGTGTATTTTCTTCTTATTCTCAATGAACAAGATGTATATATAGTAGTATATGTGATGAAAACATTTTGCAACCGACAATCTCTTCGAAAGATGATAAATACTACTTATTAGTTTTTTGATTATGTTTGAAAAAACATTGCAATATTAAGATTGTATTTTGTTAAAACTCGACGGCACTGCAATCCATTGAGTATCAAAGCTGGCAGTGCCCAACAGAGCTTTTTTGTCCATGGGCTATGAGGTTTTACAAAACATATGTTCAGGTAAGGTGGTTGTCCCGGACTCCAACGCTAAGGGACCTTCAGTGTTTAGTTCACAAGCAAGTTTGATACTTATTTTATCGACCCCGAAGAGATAATTTTTTTCACATTATTAAATGATCACTAAAAATGAGTATGTTAAACATGTTATAAGAGTATTTAGTTTTATTTAACAATATATTTATTTGTATTTGTATTTGTATCATAACTAAGTTTTCTGGTAATTTGCGTAGCGATAATTAATTTCATGATTGTTTATCATAAAACATTAATTTTATATCATGGTAATATTAAAATATTTCACATAAAAGGAAAATTCACATATAGAAAGTCTTGTTAACACTTTGAAAGGCAGTGAAATATTATTTATGCCACTTAAAATGTATGCATCCAAATGGTACTCAGAATTGTTTTAAAAAAATTACACTATTCATGAAGAAAAGTATTTACTTATTTTTAATGTTCATGAAGAAAATCATTTATTTATTTTCAAATGCATTTTTTTAATTCTGTGACCTTTAATCATTTAACACTTTAGAAACAGAATTATTTTGCCCTTGAAATGATGAAGTAAGATTTTGATCGTAACAGTTACGCCGTCCCGTAATATAATAATGCATTATTATTGCCCATGCTATAAAAAATCAGTCTTATAAAGTTTTACCTTTTTTACACGTTTTGCAGTATAATTTGCAATTTTAATTTTGTTTGTTTATATATTTCTTGAGGTTACTTTAATAGCAAAAAAAGAGATTTAATCTAAATAAAAATGACATACATGCGCAAATCGCTTTTCCTTTATTTTTTTGTTGAATGTTATAAATTTTCTAGCAGAACATTATGATAAATGTCTAACGGCAAATCCCTACACACCAACTAATTTTGCTTTTTTCCGTCAGAGAATATTTCACCAAGGCAGATTTCTTAATATGCCGTTCTTTAAAATGTGATTTAAACGCATCATAAGTGTATGAAATATTGAGGGAAATAACTTATTGATTTAAACATCTAAATCATGGATAATCAAATTTTAAAATGAAAGGGAAAATGAAATGCCCCATGCTATCCCTGAAATGCCCCATGCTGAAAGGGTCCCATGCTATCTGGAGAAAAAATCTTTGCAACAAATGTTATTATTTAATCTTACTTTATGTTTTTGAATAACATTCTAATTTACATTAAACATATTTACACTTGTAAATTTCCGTACATTTTTTGTGTTATACGTATAGTTTGACAATTTTATGTAAAACTTTGAATCAGGGAAGATGCTTTGTATTTTCATTATTGAAATATATATATATTTATTTAATTGTATATTAATATTAAATTATTTCTTTTTTGTTTTTTACAAAATCCTTTGGTCTAAATTTTCTGCTGTACTTGAAAATCAGAGGAAAAATTATTGATATATTATATAAATCAATAATTCATCTGCAGTAAAGAACATAGGCGCCTGAGAAATGACTGGAATTTGTTTCATAACGACGTCTGCTGTAGCCTGACACAGATAAGAGGATGTATTTTTATTTATCCCACGCTGTGAAAACACTGATGAGTATTTCCGTGATTTCCCCTACATAAAATTATATTTATTGGTTAATATTGGGTAAAAAGTGGTGTAAAAAGCTCATTTGACATCTTGAAAATGTTTATTTTCAGTATCTGCTTCGTATCTTTTTTTTCCCATCTTTTGTACAATGAATAACTATCATTGGTTTTTGTCTTTCGAATGTGTGTATGTGTTATGAATAAAAAAATATATATAATAATAAAATGTTCTTTTTTTTTGTTAAGATATGTTTGAACGAAAAAAAATGTGTTTAAGTGTTTCAAAATGAATATAGGTTCAGAAACACAAAGCATAAATCATATATATATTTTTTAAAGACTAATTAAGATATATTTTTATTACTAACACGAAAGGTTATTCAAAATTCCCCGTAGATACACTAGTGTGCAAAACGAAAGCAACCAACACAAAATGCTAATTTCTGAACACGTGAGTACTCAATAGGAAATTCTATAAACCGCAAGTGTAGAAAATAGGTACTATCCTAACAGCACAGACAGTAGATTTGAAGTCTTCTTGACATCACAAATGGTCACAATTGTCACAGTCACTACAATGAACAGAAATGGGATATACAGGGTGATTTTTTTTAAGATGTGAAAGTAAAACACTATAACAAAAGAACCACTGATCCAAATGACCCGAAATTTCACCAATATACTACCAAAGCAATGGGATTTTTTTAGGCATGCTTAAAAAAGCTTAAAATCGCACCGACAGATGGCGCTGTAAGGTAGCAGAAACAAAGAATATCGTCTGTGGGAGGAAAACAATGGACGGTACTTTGAGAAACCATCTTCCATATGCCCTCTGTCGTCATTTGACCTTTTCTTAAATTCTTAAGTGTCCTAAATCTCCTAAGAGCAGTTGCTGCTCTGCCATTATTCTGATAATACAGTTTCACTAACAACACACGATCCGTCAATGGCGCAGTCATTGCGAGGATTTCCGTAAAATAATGAACACGAGGTGTGCGTACTTCACGTTTTTATCGCCAATGTGCGCGTGCCGGGCACAAGTTCGTCTCCCTACTTTACTGCATGTACAGCGCCATCTGTCGCTGCGGTTTTAAGTTTTTTTAACCATGCCTAAAAATTCCCATTGCTTTGGGAGCATACTGGGGAAATTTTAGGTCATTTGGATCAGTGGTTCTTTCGTTATAGGGTTTTACTTTCACAACTTTAAAAAAGAATCACCCTGTATTTCATTCATCTCATTTTTACTTTATTTGGTCACTCCACTGAACAGTCACCATGACTGTTGCTTTTTGAGGAGTCACCAGGTGACTTTACAATGAAGTCATTTTGTGACTATCATGTGACTGTCATCTTGACACTCCATTGTAAAGTCATCATGATACCTGTTCCGTGACGAGTTCCCAAGTGATAGAAAATGAAATCATCTAGTGACTTTTCAGAAAGCAGTGAAATGATGACTTCACAATAGAGTATCGATCACCGGAAAGTCACCATGCGACTTCATTGTGACATTATTTGGCGACTCATCACAATGCAAAGCTCACAATGACTTCAAAGTTCAGTCAACTGACAGTGACTTGAGAATCACAAGGTGACTTCATTGTAATGTCACCTGGTGACCCATCACAAAGCGACAGTCACAGTGACTTTTCAGTGTTAACAATCATTTGAGAGTAATAATGAGACAGTGAAATACCCCATATTTTGATTCACCGTAGTGATTGTGACACTTCTAACCATATGTTATGTTAAGGGTACTTTACATCGTCTGGTCGTGCTGTTAGAGTAGTGCCTCTTTTTTAGACTTGTTCTTTATCGAATTTCCTTTTGAGCACTCACGTGTTCAGAAATTATCATTTTGCGTTTGTTGCTTAAGTTTTGCACACCAGTGTATGTTAAGGGGTGGTCGAACACACTATAACAGATATTTAATGTAAAGGAACACCGGATATAAAAATTCTACAGTCAGACATACATGATGTCTCAGACTAATATCAACTCTGTATTTTATTCATGACATTAACAATAATGGCGCTTTTTAAACGGAATCGCAAAAGTTTTACATTTCTACGCAGGAAATTTAAACACATCACAAGATCTAGTATTGGCCACAGTACACATTCAAACAACGCTGTACTTAACAATCTATGTTTCCAAACATAATTGGCAGTACATAAAGTTTCACGTATGTTTCGTTGTACATAAAGTTTCACGTACAGTTTCACGTAATGAAACATTCCTGGGAAAAAAGTTCTTTTCCAATTTTACTTTTCAACTATCAAATAGAACTCCCTTCATTTATCAAACGATCCACAAAAAATAAATTAATAAAGAAATAAAAGAAAGAAAGATCGAAAAACATTAGCAAGGTTCCATAAATATTTTTTTAGGATTTTCTTTCATATAAATCATGTTTATTTTACATTTACAATTTTTTTATTCAAAATTCGGCATTTAAATCCTTTTTCCATCCACTAAAATTCCTAATAAAAAAATACTACTCTGAAAAGTGCTTCTTTCGCCAATTCCTTTTACCTACATTGTCCTCTGCCTTGTTTTGAGCTAGTGTTTTACATTGTTTTTGTCTTTTATACTTTTAATTAATCATCTTTTTCAAATTATTATCACTATGAAAAATTAACTTTTAATATTTTTATTACTCTTTAAAATTTCTATTACTTTTAAAGATACGCCTCTACTACATATTTTACTCAAATTTTTTCTTCGTTATCATTAAAATATTCTAAGCTGTGTTATAACTACTGCTAAACTATATTTCAATAACTCCATCTATTAGCAATACTCTCACTTAAAGAGTGCACGTAAAGTTTATGCGAAATCGGAATCCCTTTAAAATGCTGCCAACATAGTTCAGCACATTTAAAATAACTATATAATTTCCTGATGACTAATTGAATAATTTCACACACACACAGACATTAACACATTTGCTTTTATAACTCTATGAATTTAAAATTAAATATCAAAAACTATATTAAGGACTGCCTTGCTCCAAGGAACTCAAATATCACGTCAAAAATAGGTGCTACAATTTACAAAAAAAAAATGAAAGTTTGTAAGATTTTGTATATGTGGACTATCTTCTAAGCGAAATGTTTGAATAGCTTTTAATGGTTGAAAGCAATCCTCCCGATTTCTAGCTTGTCTGTTTTTTATGCGATTATTTGCATGAGAATTAGTAGGTGCGATCACTTTTGTTTTCTTGTGTTTTGCATTTCAATATCTCTTAATGATACCAATACATTTCCCTGTAAGCAAAGTAAATCTCTTGCGAAATTCATCCTGCTATCTTTAATTTTGTTAAAGCTGTGAACAATACTTATATCCGAATTAGAGTAACATATTTTGAGAATAACTGGATTATAACCCTGGTTTGCTTTACTCAAATTGTGTGTTTCAGCATCCTCTAATACAACTTAAAGTTCCGATGTTGCAATTCGAATTAACTTGTATATTATTTAGACTATTTTATAAAACGCAATTATTTTTTAATTTTTTTAAAGTAGGTAATAATATTTAAACGATCATGTTTTGGATTACTTTTCTACCTATTTCGTATTTTTACTTCCCAAAGCGATAGGGTATGGAAAGTATTGTAATCATGATTTGTATTCGTGTGTATGTGTAAGCGCAATAACTCCCAATGGGTACTTCCGATTGAGCTCTTATTTAGTGAATTTATTATAGACTACTGTACCAAAAACTACATACATTTTCTTAAATATCACCTGATGAACTAGACATTTAACCCATTTAAAACTATTTTAATCAATATTGCAATCGATTCTGTATGGATAATCCCCAAGAAAGCGTGGCAAAGTATAGTGATGAATATTGTGGCTATGTGTACCGCAGCGTCACAGACGATTAAGCTCGGTTCCCGTCAATATCGCTGAAAGTGAAACAGCATCGACCATGGTCATTGCTTGGGAGGGTGACAACCTTTCTCAACTGCGGCTGCTGTGGGACCGTGTACGCTAATGAGAGCTGGTGCACGTAAAATCTGTTTGTGGCTCCAATATCCTCCAAGTTTGAAAACGATACCTCTAAAGGGTTTTCAATCCAGGTGCAGGTCTCTCATGTGGAATTGGTTCAAAATTAGGAGAACAACTCTAGAAGTCCAACCTCTCTTGAGGCTCTCGCACCCCTTCTTTCAGAGAAGTACCATGTCTCTTTCTCTGACACGACAACAACAACATTGTGGATATGTAATCGAGCATTAGTGGCACAGAGGTAATGCCCACAGTTTCAAAGGGAAGTACAACGTTCTAACCGAGCCGATTCCGTTGTGTCTGAAATCATTATTATTTTACTTTCTGGAGACGTGTTTGCTATGTGAATAGGATTCATTTCGGAATTTTTCTTTATTTCATTTCACTGATTCTAAATCATAGGAGACAACTAAATGTAAAATAAATTGTGAATGTTCACAAAGTTTCTAAGGGAAACATATGTATGAATGGAAGTTTGCCTTATTAAAACATTTATTTAAAATTAATTATCATATATTTACGGTGTTATGGCTTTAGATTTGTCTTACTTATGCATTTAATTATTGAAACACATAGTCAATTTTTATATAAAAAAATAATTTTATAAGTTACATGAATTTATTACAATGTCTACAAGAAATCTTCTGTTGAACTTATCTCCCACTAGCTATCCGTTATTTGCAATAGGATTGGCTGAACAATACTTACGGAATGTATCTATTAGGTTTTATCTTTTCTCCAAAAAAATGACGCACTCCATCATTTTTTTCTCTTTCGCTGTCAAATTTAGAGATATAATTCAGATATTTATCTGGAGTCGCAGGCTTTTCTTTTATGTTTTAGCTTGTACTGTATATTTTATTTCAAAATATCTGGAATTTTACTTGAAAATGTTCTGTTTCATTTTTCTAAAATTATCGGCGCAAAATAGTAAATTAATTTTTGCAATGTTAAATTGCGAAATGTATTATTGCAGTTTTTTAGCTCAAAAATACGTAATTACTAAAAACACATTTTAATCAGACACATTTATATATTTATAATCGATTCTTTATGTTTTATTATTTTCATTTTCTTATTGCAAGTGTATCGTATGAACCGTATCCACAAAGTTAAGAGATTGCAGTTTTCTGATTATAGGCCTATTACCTTCTGTAATAATATATGTATAAACGCCAAATCTTTTTAATTTGGAAATTTATCTTTTGAAAGATGTCGTAGGCGATAATATGAGTGTGTGTAATTTATGAAGCTACAGGATGTTTCACAAAGGACCCCTAACTTTAAAAATCAATAACCCGGAAACGGTGATAGATACAAACATGAAACCAGTGGTATGTTTATTAAAAATATCGTAAGAATCTTATAAATAAATCTCAAAATTTTGTAAAAAATAGAACCAATAGATGGCGCTCAGAGCGTTAAGAATCCTTATAAAGAGAGTTCAGAAGCATAGAAAGACTAGCCGTCGAAGATTTCGCTATTGAAATCTGACCGCTATTAGCGTATAGTGAAAATAATTCCGAAAATGATGTATACCGTGGTGGAACGTGTGTTTATTGTGTTGGAGTACCACTGATTAAATAAGAGTCCTATTGTCACAAGGATAAGTTTTCAAACGCGATTTCAAGTCACAAAAGGCCGAGATGGGAAAACAATTCGTGAGCTTTTCAAAAAAGTTCAACAGACAGGCAACGTGTCCGATGCGAATTATTTTTAATATACGCTAATAGCCGCCAGATTTCAATGGCGGAATCTCCCACGGTTAGTCTTTCTATGCTTCTGAACTCTAGAAGGATTCTTAACGCTCTCAGCGCCATCTATCGGTGCTATTTTTAACTAAATTTTGAGATTTATGTATAAGATTCTTACGATTTTTTTAATAAACATACCACTGGTTTCACGCTTCTATCTATCACCGTTTCCGGGTTATTGATTTTTAAATTTAGGGGTCCTTTGTGAAACACCCTGTATCTTAGTGCAGGGAAAAAATATATATATATATATTATCGGTTGGTTATATATTTGCATTATACTGTGCTTTTATAACAAATTTAACTAATAGGTATTAGCAAAATGAAGGCTAAGTGTTTCAAGGGAATTTTAATAGGTAATCAATAAAATATAAAATATATATGTTATCAGATATCTTCTATAAAAGGGTCACACTAACGAAGAGCGTTAATAAAATTTTGAACTTTTAGAGTTTTTTTATAATTTATGCATTTTCTACGAATAATTTATTTGTTTTTCGTAAAATATATCTTTCTTCTTCGTAAAAGACAACCATTAAATACCGCACACAAAGGTAAAAGTGGAGGTTCTCTGAAAATTGATGAAATAAAATCAATGCATCTTTATTAACAATTTAGATATTAAGCACGATATTATTCAACGTAGAAAAATTATATGTTTAACTGTGCTTCAGTTTTCTGTTTACCGATGTTTTTTAATATAAATTATGTGTGTCTATATAATCTTCTTGTTTGGTTAAATGAGGTACTTTTAAAATGTTAGCCGTAATAGAAAGTGCACAAAAAATGAGACACTTAGGATTTAGTTACATTTTAATATCATACGAAATTTTTTAGTTAAACATTCAGAAAAAAAAGAAATCTTTGAATTAAAAAGTCATGTATTCCTGAAGTTTTATAGCAAAAATATCTAATGTAATATAAAGTAATAATTCCAAATTTACGATGCTCAATTTAACGACTACCTTCATTGAACGATAATTTTTTGTCGTTCTGATTCACCAATATTTATTTTATCTTTTATGATCCCTGTTTAGACAGTACTTTTCCTCAATTTAACTATGTTTTTTTTTACGAATTTCAGATATTTAAACATATTTTCAGCATTATTTTTACATTTGTTGTGTATCTATTGAACGAACAAAAAATCTAATAAAATTTTTACACAATTATATTATACTATGTTCAGTCAGTGTCTATATGTGGTAGAATATTTGTATGTACATATACGTAATGGTTTTGAAACAAATAAAAAAATCCTGTCATTTTGGTTTAAGGAAAATAAAGAAAAACAATAATCAATAAATCATTTTTTTCAAAGTGCGGTTTATATACTTACTGCACTAAAAAAATAAATCAAATTATACATAAGTGGTAATTACACTTTCAGAAATAATTAACCAACTTTTTGATTTATTTAACGTGTTCCTCGATTTAAAGATAACTCCGATTTAACGTTCATTTTTAAGAGACCATTTGCAATGATTAAATCTAGGTTCCCCCTGTAATCTCCATTAAACTTAACATGAATAAATTTCTCTCTATCTTCTAGTAATTCTTTATACCGATTCTATTCAACTAGGAATTGTTTTAAATCTCAACATAATTTTATTTTAATATTTAAAAACATATTTATGTTACGTATTAAATATTATAGCCTAAAATATTACTAATGATATATTACTTGTTACACTCTCCAATAATGCATTCTAATTTTAGAAATATAGAACCTTTATATTCTTCTTCCCTTAAACCTTCCAGAAGTAGCGTATATGACTTCCAGTATGTATATTTTAAAAACAATAGGATTTTAATTGCAGTTCTTACTCATTTGTAGCAAAAGAAAATAATAAACTCAGACAAATGAATTCAGATCACTCACGTTTAACTTGGGATTACAATTACATGTGTCTCTGTCAAGTTGATCTAATCGCAATCACAACGTAAGTAAATAAAACTCAATCAGTTCTCACTCAATTCGTGACAAGTGGTGATCACTCAAAAATATGAGTTTTTCCTCCGTCGCTGCTGAGAAAATAAGAGACATTAATATTTAACGGGGTTTGGTGCAAGGAATCAATCTCATAAATTAACTTGACCGTTAAAAATCTTTCGTAAACAAGGCATATTAATCTTCTATTATCATGCTAATATTATACTGGTATTTGCTATTGACTGATTGATCTTTATGGTTTTTAAAAGAAAATAAGTATTGTACATAATAACACAATAATGAATAAATTCAAGTATATTTATATTGAGCTCAAAAAATGTTGTCAGAAATATCTCTAATGACAAATTTTATTATATTCTTAAACCTTACAGAATTAACATAAATGTCTTCCAGAATATACAATAAAAACAACAGAAAATGAGATGAAGTTATCGCATCGTTGTGACAAAAAAGTACAGTCAGACAAGTGGATTGGGAATATTAACCTTTAATCTAGAATTACCATTACAAATGTTTCTCAAATTGATGTAATAACAATCACCATACAAATGAATATAGGTCAATCTTTCCCAATGATTTCGTGATAACTTGTGATCACTTTATCTTCGACAGTTGCGTGAAAGGAATACGTAGTACTGATAATTAACAGAAATCGATTCTGGGTTTCTATGAAGACAGTTTACTAAGATGATAAATATATTTCTTACACTAATTATTTCAATGTTTTATCAATACATGACGATGATTTCTTCCCTGTATTCGAAAAGTTCTGTCCCTTATTACCTTTACTAGAATAAAATTGTAAATTTCAACAAAATATAATTTCTACATAGTATTTAATTGAAAATATATTTGTTTTTTTGTATTAAAAAATGTAGCCTGAAATATTTCTTATTTTAATTTTTATGTATTGTTGAAACTTTTAGAAGTAATGTAAATTATTTCCAGATGATAGTGCAAAAACACTAAATGAAAGGCATTTCTCTGGTATTTGCGGCAAAAGAAACAAAATAAATCTGACAAATACATTGTGTTCTCAGGACCAACTTAACATTTCCGATACACGTGTCTCTGTTGAGTTGCTGTGGTAACAGTCATATAATTAGAAAATGAAGGTTAATTACTTCCCACTGAATTCGTTATAACTGGTGATTACCCAAGAAACATCATTTACTTTTCGATTGTTAGGAAAGAGTATAAATAATACTTTAGAGAAATAGAAATTACTAGTATGCAGTCAAACATTTTTGCTGGCACTTATACAGGGCTCGGAAGGGGTTTTTTCTTCTTTTTACCTTGGATATCACATTTACAAAATAAAACTCTTCTTTGCAGATTCTTTTTATACCTGCAATAGAAATCTATCAGAAAGAAATTTGTTTTGAAATGGTGGTATGGAAGTTAAAATATTTTTTATAAACTCTGCGTGTTCAGCGAATAATGTATTTCCTAAACAAGACATATTACTATTTAAACATAAATGATTAAGTTTTTCCTATGTTCTAATAGTTCTTTATATTGATTACCTTTATGTAGGATAAATATTCAAAATTCATTCAAAAATTAATTTTAACATGTTATCTATATTAATAAAGGAAAGTATCGCTCTGCGTGTGTGTCCGTGTGTCTGTCCGTGTGTGTATCTGTGTGTCTGTTGGCGATGGCTAGCAAAATCTAGCCCACCTAGAAGTCTGGAAATTCAGGTGTGGATAGTTCAAGGTCTGGCCATGTGCACCTGGGCCTCAGAATTTTAATATTTTGATAATTAGCCTAGATATTAATTAGATTATTATTAACCATCGCTTCTAAAATGTCATCTTTTAAATCAAAATGGCGAAAGAAACGAACTGGCACATTGGATTTGCAACCGGAAATGAACGAATTCGAAATTATTTTACTAATTAGCGAATTTTAAGAAAACTAATTGAGATATCAATTTGAAAATTTCTGAGCATATGTAAAAAAAATATTCTGTATCTGACTATGTGATTTTTGAAAAATTCGGTTGGTAATTTCTTTAATTTATGCAAAAAACTGCCAAAATCTGCCGGCGCCAGTGAAAATGATCCAAGAAAGTTTCAGAAAGGGATCTGCTTTCATTAAAAATTGAACTACAAAGAGATCTGTTTCTCGGGCCGATCCCTCGATTTAGTTTGCGAAAATGAAAGGAAATTATTACCAATTTTTACTAATGAACAAAAATGTAGGTAACTAATTAAGATATAGATTTGAAATTGAGGTCGGGAAGATGTGTCATCTGCCGTCTATTTTAGCGTAGCGTCTTCGTTATGTTCTAATTATCAGAGAAATGTAATTCTTTTTTTAATGATCGCGTTAATGTAGGTGACGGTGGTTCTCTTGAACAAATTAGGCACTTTATTTGCGGGTATGGGGAGAGAGGGGGTTAACGCCTTTATCTGAAATTGTAATTATCTCGGGCCCGGGCAACGCCGGGCGGGTTAGCTAGTCTGTATTAATAACAGAAAGTTTCGTTCTGTGTGTGTGTCTGTATGTCTGTTGGCGATGGCTAGAAAATTCTAGCCCACCTAGAAGTCTGGAAATTCAGGTGTGGATAGTTCAAGGTCTGGCCATGTGCACCTGGGCCTCAGAATTTTAATATTTTGATAATTAGCCTAGATATTAATTAGATTCTCATTAACCATTGCTTCTAAAATGTCATCTTTTAAATCAAAATGGCGAAAGAAATTAACTGGCGCATTGCATTTGCAACCGGAAATGCACGAATTCGAAATTATTTTACTAATTAGCGATTTTTAAGAAAACTAATTGAGATATCAATTTGAAAATTTCTGAGCATATGTAAAAAAATATTCTGTATCTGACTATGTGATTTTTAAAAAATTCGGTTGGTAATTTTTTTTTAATTTATGCAAAAAACTGCCAAAAATCTGCCGGCGCCAGTAAAAACGATCCGAGAAAGTTTCAGACAGGGATCTGCTTTCATTAAAAACTGAACTACAAAGAGATCTGTTTCTCGGGCCGATCCCTCCATTTAGTTTGCGAAAATAAAAGGAAATAATTGCCAATTTTTACTAATGAACAAAAATTTAGGTAACTAATTAAGATATAGATTTGAAATTGAGGCCGGGAAGGAGTGTCATCTGCCGGCTATTTTAGCGTAGCGTCATCGTTATGTTCTAATTATCAGAAAAATATATTTTTTTTTAATGATCGCGTTAATGTAGGTGCCGGTGGTTCTCTTGAACAAATTATTCATTATATTTACGGGTATGGGGATGGGGAGGGGGTTAACGCCTTTCTCTGAGATTGTAATTATCTGGGGCCCGGGCAACGCCGGGCGGGTTAGCTAGTCTATATTAATAACAGAAAGTTTCGTTCTGTGTGTGTGTCTGTATGACTTTTGGCGATGGCTAGAAAAATCTAGCCCACCTAGAAGTCTGGAAATTCAGGTGTGGATAGTTCAAGGTCTGGCCATGTGCACCTGGGCCTCAGAATTTTAATATTTTGATAATTAGCCTAGATATTAATTAACTTCTCATTAACCATTGCTTCTAAAATGTCATCTTTTAAATCAAATTGGCGAAAGAAATTAACTGGCGCATTGGATTTGCAACCGGAAATGCACGAATTCGAAATTATTTTACTAATTAGCGAATTTTAAGAAAACTAATTGAGATATCAATTTGAAAATTTCTGAGCATATGTAAAAAAATATTCTGTATCTGACTATGTGATTTTTAAAAAATTCGGTTGGTAATTTTTTTTTAATTTATGCAAAAAACTGCCAAAAATCTGCCGGCGCCAGTAAAAACGATCCGAGAAAGTTTCAGACAGGGATCTGCTTTCATTAAAAACTGAACTACAAAGAGATCTGTTTCTCGGGCCGATTCCTCCATTTAGTTTGCGAAAATGAAAGGAAATAATTGCCGATTTTTACTAATGAACAAAAATTTAGGTAACTAATTAAGATATAGATTTGAAATTGAGGTCGGGAAGGAATGCCATCTGCCGGCTATTTTAGCGTAGCGTGATCGTTATGTTCTAATTATCAGAAAAATATAATTTTTTTTAATGATCGCGTTAATGTAGGTGACGGTGGTTCTCTTGAGCAAATTATTCATTATATTTACGGGTATGGGGAGGGGGTTAACGCCTTTCTCTGAGATTGTAATTATCTCGGGCCCGGGCAACGCCGGGCGGGTTAGCTAGTATAAAATAAAATTAGTTACATTAAGTATTACGAATATAGTCTGAAATATTTCTAATGATTTATTTAATACTTTATAATTTATATACGCTTCACCATTACAGAAATAGAGTTTATTACTTATAGAAAATGAACTAAAAACAGAAAATAAAATGCAGTTCTGACATATTTGTGGTAAAATAAAATAAATTCTGACAAATGGATTGGGATCACTCAGGTATAATATTGCATTACTTTTACACTTGTTTCTGTCACGCTTATGTAATAACCATCACAACATAACAGAGTAAAGGTCAATCAGTTTCCATTGCATTCGTGATAAGTGGTGATCACTCAACAACAGGACTTTTTCTTCGATCGCCGCGTGTGAGGAAAATGAATAATTAACAAAAATCTATACGAGGAATAATTTAATAATTTTTACTCACACGTTAAATAAGATTATAAATCAAGATATATTATATACTTATTTTTAATTGCTTAAAGATGTAAGATAAAAAGATAATAAAGAGTAGAATAGGTTTTATTAGACTGTTGACATATGTTTCATATTAATTTGAGCCATGATCAAAACAAACAAAAATATTCTATAAATGCACAGTCTATGAAGTTATTTGAAACTCAGTTATTTAATTGTTCACGTACTTAAAAAAAAAATACGCGATTTAAAACATAAAAATTTAAAAAGTACGAGGAAAATTAAGTTGCTTGTTATGGCTTCGTACAGGTTTTTGGAATCTAAGGTAATTTGGGTATGGTGATTCTGCCTTAATTTCAAAAATGTTTCACTCTCTTTTTATATTTCATCTATTTTTAACATGTCACTCGAATCCTATCTTGATTATTATTATTATTATTTGGGATATGTTTCACATTAGTGCTTCATTTTTTAGCTCACAGGCTATAAAAGCCTGAGAGCTTATGTGCCCGCCGGTTCTGTATGTATGTATGTACGTATGTACGTACGTATGTATGTACGTAACGCGATAACTCTTCATAGCAATATCAGTTTTCCTTCAAATTTTGTTTATAGGTTCACTGTGTTAAGGCGCTTCCCTGATTAGTTTTCGGGATTGATTGGTTAAGTATAAAGGGGGTAAACGGGGGGCTAATCCCCTTAATTTATATAAAGGGGTTTTTCATGCAGAATTATTCCGTTTTCCTTCAAATTTTGTTTATAGATTCACTGTGTTAAGGCGCTTCCCTGATTAGTTTTCGGGATTGATTGGTTAAGTAGAAAGGGGGGGGGGAACGGGGGGCTAATCCCCCTTTAATTTATATAAATGGGTTTTTCATGCAGAATTATCCCATTTGCTTCAAAATTTGTTTATAGGTTCATTGGGTTAAGACGTTTCCCTGATTAGTTTTCGGGATTGATTGGTTAAGTATAAAGGGGGGAACGGGGGAGCTAATCCCCCCCTAATTTATATAAATGGGTTTTTCATGCAGAATTATCCCATTTGCTTCAAAAATGTGTTTATAGGTTCATTGGGTTAAGACGCTTCTCTGATTAGTTTTCGGGATTGATTGGTTAAGTATAAAGGGGGGGAACGGGGTGCTAATCCCCCTTTAATTTATATAAATGGGTTTTTCATGCAGAATTATCCCATTTGCTTCAAAAATGTGTTTATAGGTTCATTGGGTTAAGACGCTTCTCTGATTTGTTTTCGGGATTGATTGGTTAAGTATAAAGGGAGGGAACGGGGGGTTAATCCCCCCTTAATTTATATAAATGGTTTTTTCAAGCAGAATTATCCGATTTTCTTCAAATTTTGTATATTGGTTCGTTGTTATAATGCGCTTTTTTTAATAGTTTTGGGGGTACATTGGTTAAGTATAAAGGGGGAAAGGGGGGCTAATCCCCCCTTAATTTAGATAAATGGATTTTTCATGCAGAATTATGCGATTTTCTTCAAATTTTGTATATATATTCGTTGTAATTAGAGACCTCCTTGCTTAGTTTAAGGGGTTCATTAGTTAACTATGAGGGGGTTAACGGGGGATGACCCCCCCTTAATATATTGTTGATTTCTTTATTTTTCGAGAGGCTTATTTCAAATTATTTGAAATAAGAATATAATATACAGTTAGTGTGAATAGTATGTGAGCCCTCAGTTTAACTGGGCAGTTTTATTATTATTTTTTTAATACCACCAGTTTTTTTTTAAGAAAGTAAAATTCTCCTTATTTAATGACCATTGAAAAAATGCGAAGTATAACATTTTAAAAAAGTGGTGTTAATTGAACAATCTTAATTAACAAAAAAAAGTAACCCAATAGCAACACTGTATCATACCTGAACCCGAAATTTCTGCTTAAAGTGAACCCGCAACGCGACCTGAACCCGACGTATCACACCCGAACACAAACTCGAAGTGAAAGAATATTAATCCATATTTAAAACATATTATTGAAAAGTAGTCTACAGTTAAACTTCTAATATCAATTCTATCATTTTTTTTATACAAATGAGCCCATATACACTCACTGTATTCAAATACACTATATTTCCAAAGGTGACCGGTCACTTGCGATTTTAGACGTTTTGTTAACTATCTAGAGAAATACACGAGGAATTAACCTGAAACTGCAGGTGTGTAAACAGTATAGTATAGGTTATATATTTCCGAGAAGATTTTTTCACGAAACCCCATAGGGGACTGTCAACAAATTAAAAAATAACGAATATCTTTTGGATAACCCTGTAAAAACTGATATAGCTAAGACGTTTAAACTCGAGATTAGTAATAAGTGGCTTATTGTAATATACTGCGTTCATTTTTATGAGGATAGCATGTATACTCGTAGAGAAATTAGGGTTTGTATAAAAACAGTCCCAAATTTTGCCTAGTTTGTTGCTTAGTTCTTAATATAAAAAAAGTTCTTTTCAGAAAATATGACAAACAACATTGTACATAATACTCTGCAATCAGAATTAAAAAATAATAAAAAATGGATGAATAATGAGTAGGTTTACTAAAAAATGTTTCACTGCGCATGCGCGAATGCAATCAAAATATAATATGCATAATGTATCAGCTATGTATATATAGCAACTTTTGTGAAAATCTCAAAATCATAGCTTGTAAATTCTGAAAAGTATTATCGATAGAATAAGCTCGAAATCCGTTGTTCCTAAAAAAGAAGCAAAAAGATGAGGGGTTGTATGAAATATCTGTTGATTAGTGCCAAGATAGCGTACACAATATTGCACGTACTACTATATTAAAGTAGATCCAACCTGTCATACAACCCCTCATATTTTTGCTTCTTTTTGGGAACAACGGATTTCGAGCTTATTCTATCGACGATAATTTTCAGAATTTTCAAGCTATTATTTTGAGACTTTCACAAAAGTTGCTCTATATACTTGGCTAATACATTATGCATATTTTATTTTTAATGCATTCGCGCATGCGTAGTGAAACAATTTTTAGTAAACCTGCTCATTTTTCATCCAATTTTTATTATTTTTTAATTCTGATTGCAGAGCATTATGTATAATATTGTTTGTCATATTTTCTGAAAAGAACTTTTTTTTGTATTAAGAACTCTGCAAATTATAAGTAAGAAACTAGGCGAAATTTGGGACAGTTTTTATAAAAACCTTAATTTCTCTACGAGTATACATGCTATCCTCATAAAAATGAACACAATATATTACACTAAGCCACTTATTAATAATCTCGAGTTTGAACGCCTTTGCTACATTAGTTTTTACAGGGTTATCCAAAAGATATTCGTTATTTTTCAATTTGTTGACAGTCCCTTATGGGGTTTCGTGAAAAAATCTTCGCGGAAATATATATCCTATACTATACTGTTTACACACCTGCAGTTTCAGGTAAATTACTCGTGTAGTTTTCTAGATAGTTAACAAAACGTCTAAAATCGCAAGTGACCGGTCACATTTGGCAATATAGTGTATAAAGTTTTATTTTCATTTTATAAATATTCAGAACATTCTTTTGAAAAATCGGACAACCCAAGCTCGACTTTAAACAGTCAAAACGTAACTCGAATTTTTTTTTAATTCAACCCTTCCCAAGTCAATCTTCGTGTCGGGTCAGGTAAAATTGGGGTACACGACCAGATACAGGACTCTAGCTGCGAACCCAGGGGGATAAAAACAGAATAAACTTAAGAAAATATAACGAAAATAATAGAGCCAAAGTCGGAACAAAACATGACGATTTTAATCATTAATCATTAATTAGATTAACTACTTAGATTGGCAATTGATTTAATCGTTAATATGAGAAAGAGATTGAAATTAAAATAATTATTAAACATTAGTCTATGAGTAGGATTAAAACGAATTTTTATCTTCAATCTTAAGTCATGATTAAACATTTAATCGTTAGTTTTCAATCTTTAATCTAATTAAAATTTTACACCACCCTGTCTACAACTACAACTACTTGTTTTAGAAAGTATCGTCTACAAACTCCTTTTCAAAAGTAGTCACTACTCCGCTACTTTCAGATTTTTTTAAAGGATTCAATTTACACTCGAAATGGAAGACACAGATTAAAAAATACAGTACATCCTGGTTATATCTTTTCTGTCCGTATACAATTAAATAAGTGCGAGATTACCAAGGGCATTAAAGAATTAAGAAAGATAATTTACATGAAAATGTTTTGAGTTTGTCTCGAAAATGTTATACACTCATTACAAATTTCGTAGCAAAATTAAAAGATATATTATAATCTAAAAAATTACAGAAAAATAACTCTAAATGCTAAACAATAAATAAATCTGTAAATAAAACAATTCCGAATAATAAGAAATTCGGTTTTATAATAATATAATACAAAAAAAAACATAACACAGAATATTTAAAATACCTTTTTTTTAAAGTAGATAACATATGTTTCATTCATAACTATCGGTGACATCTTCAGATCTTAATGATAAATATTTATCATTATTATTATTATTTATCAGTATTTTATTAGTATTTATCATTAAGATCTGAAGATGTCACCGATAGTTGTGAATGAAACATATGTTATCTACATTTTAAAAAAAAGGTATTTTAAATATTCTGTGTTATGTTTTTTTTTTATCACTTTAAGCATTATTGGACATTAATTTAAAGAAATTCGGTGTTAAAACATGAAGATTTAATAACGAGTAATAGACAAGTGTTGCCAGCAAGAAAATTTATTCCTTTGGAGGGCTAGTACTTGATTTTAGCAGTAAGTGTCAATGGTAAAATGCACTTAATGCTTTGCTATTCACTGCAGCTGAGATTCGTAAATTACTGAGGTGAACAAATTTTGCACAAAAGAAAAAAGTTTCCGCAACGTGATTTGAAGAATGGAACATTTTGTTTCTCCCAAAGTAGTGGTAAAAGTAGCGTGGTTCTCGCTACAAACTACTATTTTTTTATTTTGCTACACTATCTTGTTCAAAATGTAGCGCGCTACACAACAAACTACTACTGTAAAATGTAGAGACTATTGTACTTTTGCTACTTGTAGCGCGCTACGTCCGACCCCTGGGTATGACATTTGGGATGCTAAACATGACAGTTATCATGTAAAATGACCATTTTTTATTTTTAAAGACATATTTGACTATATGTTACGTTAAATTCATACTGTTGAGTCAAATTTTTTTAAATACACAGAAACAATGATTTTCTGAAAGCGTTACAATGAATGTCGATGCGAAAAAAAAATCTGTGTGTCATATACTGACCGTTATATTGAACTAACTCTTATATCAATCTTCATATTAATAGACTGATGTGTGTCTATATACCAGCCATTCACGTAAATATCATTTTCAAAATAAGTTACTTACATCACTATAAATTTTAAATATTTCATTGCTATAAAAAACTGTACTATATTTTATGCGTAAAATATAAGATGGTGCAAAAAATGCGTCGTAATGTCTTATGCATAAATCATTGCATTTCTTAAATTTAAATAAGCAAACAAAAGCTGGTTTCACTAGATTAATTTTAACACAATTATTCAAATTGGTAAAGAAATCATACGAGATGTAATTTTCCAACTGGACGCAAAATGCATTTTTCGTCCAGTTGGAAAATTACAACTCGTATGATTTCTTTACCAATTTGAATAATTGTGTTAAAATTAATCTAGTGTAATCATGTATCCAGCGTTTACTGGAGTTCCATTACCTGCGATCTATTCTGTTGAGCTGATTCAAATATCAGACCAGATGCTATGATCAATAAGGTTAACTGGATGAATTATGCCCTCCAGATTCGACCGGGAAAGTTCAGTTCGTAGAGCATGGCAGTATAATCAAATGTAATTTTCATCATTTATTTACAATGTGTAGTTCAGAAAAAAAGTATAAACTTGTGGCTATCAATTTCATATTTGTATTACCTACGTTTACTAAGCCTATAAGTTTAAATATAATACGTATATGTATGTTTAGTCTATGCTATGTTTGTGTCTATGTGATATGAAATTATGTTTAGGACTTTTTCAACTTTATTATATCCCGACTGACGAATCTTCTCCCTCTTTTCTATCTGTTCATAAATCCACCTGTTTATCTAACTTATTCAATTATTTACTTATTCTTGTTTTTTTCGGATATGTTTGGTAAACTGCATAAATTGCTTTTGAGCAAAAGTTTGTCTAATCCAAATCATTACAGCCCAAAATTTTTTTTTACATAAATAAATATGGTAACTTGTGTATGCATTATAATGCAGAAAAACCTCCATAAAGTACTCTGTCACCATTTAGAGGACATAATTTCGATACTCAACACCGATATATTTTTAATTTTTATCTTTGAATAGCGGACACTTCCGAATAGTGGGCAAATTTCGGAATCAGGAGGTGTCCATCATTCGTAGGTTTTACCGTCATATGAAATTGATTTCATAAGTGGAGTGACCCGTAAGCTGAATTAAATAATGTGAATTTTGCGGGGAATCATATAAGAAGTCATTCTTATTTAGAAATAAGCAGTAAAGAAGCTTTACTCATTTGTTACTATTATATTTTTTAAATGAACAAACATTCAGAAATGACGTACCCTGGTATCATTTGCTTATCCAGAACGTATATCCTGGTATAATTAACTTAAATGAGTGTTAGCTATGTTGAAACAAAGTATGATTAAGTGCTTACACTTTTTTTAAATAATACATATTTCAACGTAAATATATAAAAATTATTCGTATTTGACTTTCACATTTACTTTATTAAAATAAAAAACATACATTATTTTCTAAACCTATTATAAAAAAACAGCTGAATTTAAATTTTAGTAGTATTTTGCGCTAGATTTGCGATTAGAATTTTAATTTTATCGTTTACCGATACTATATCTAATATTAAACAGTAAAATCTCGAAAAGAAATATAACGTAACTCATAATACAACTTATATTTAAATCACCATAAAGAGAAAATCAATGCAACTTTCGGAAAAACGTTTTTAAATTTTTTTTTTCAAAGAATTTCTATAATATTATGTTGGGACTAAAAATATTTTGAATAGAAAATATATTTAAAAAAAAAAGTTATTTTTGCTTTCTGTGCTCATAAGTGGAAAGCGATACAATCGAATTTTTAAACAGCGCTACGCATGGTAAAATATAGTTTTTCCTTTTTTTTATATCGAGTTTAAATTTTGAAAGGTATAGGGAAAAATATTATAAATCTCTTATGTATTTTTCAAGATATTGGAATGTTTTTAATTTTAAAAAAGTAAAATGCTAAACTTTGAAAAGTTCTTCATTTTAAGAGAAGGAAAAAGTAACTGAAACTGTTTATTTTAAAATTAGATATTTCTCACGCATTTTAATGTTAAAAAAAATTATTTAGGATTTTATTTTTCATAGTGCAATATACATGTTACACCAGTTTTATATGCAATAAGAATTTAAAGGTACGAAATGGGTGTTTTGTAAACTCTTTGGCAGTTTATTCATTATACGTATATTTAATAGTTTTCTGAGGAAAAAAGTTCAAAATTTTATTTTTGCGATTATTAAAAAATTAATTACAGTTTTCGACATAATTGGGAATCTGTTTAAGCGTATTATGACAAAAGCGTAACAGAAACATATCTTACTCCCTGAATTATGTCGAAAAACAAATTTTCTCTAACTCTAAAAAATCTTGATTAATCTGTCAAAACAATTCTTTTTTTTTCCCAACATAAAAAACATCTAGAAATAAATTTAATATACATTTTATAAAACTTCCTAAATGTCTTTTAAAATAGTTATAGAGGTTAAAGTGATATTGCTTTGGTATCTCCTTTATCTTTGTCGAGTTAATGTTCTCTAACCTACACCTGAAGGAAGGATAAACTAATTTTTTGATTCGTAAATTATAGATTTAATTTTATTAATTTTCGGAACCATAAAGAAGATCGTATACTATAATATTCATTTGAAGCATATTTATTAGTACTGAATGTCAATAGATGATTTGACACATCAATGTTTGTAAATTACTTACTGTATAAATGTATTAACTCATATTGGGTTAAAAAAAAAAAAAAAAAAAAAAAAACTACGCACTAATATAATTGTCAATAACTTTTTTAAATGTTTGCTTTTAATAAAAATAACTGTAAATGTATACGATTTTATTATTTGGAACACTATTTTATAAAGATGAAATATTCGTAAACAAACTAATTCTTTATTCAAAACTATATATTGCCTTATTTTCATTTATTTATTTTTATAATATCGAAACGTAAATCTTGAATCAACAAAATGCTTTAATTTCTGTCATAAAATATCTTTGTGACATGTAATTCATTTCCTGAAGTGGTACTCAATAAGAGGAATTAGGATATAAAAGCCACGACACAAAGGCTGTGCTATTCGTCATATAATGTGTATTAAGAAATGTTTTCATTTCGAAATAAATTCCGGGGTTTCAACTGTCATTTAGCAGCAATAAATCAAAAACTTTTTTTCGATGTTTTACTACGATAAAAGAATTCAACACCGTTTCATCTGCGAAATATGTTGACATAGATTACGTTGCTTTATATTATATGCTTTCCATTTCAATAGGAAAATGATACTGAATAGTAATTGGAAAAAAATGTACTTTTACAAGGGGATAAGAGTGTTATTTTGTATGCTTTTTTTCGAGTGCTGTATAAGGAATATTTTTATTGTTTAATGTAATGATTTAATGTAATGGAATAATGGAATATGATGGAATGTAATATAATTTATTGTATCATTTTAAAGTTCGATATTGCAATAGAGTAAGAAATATAAGTGTAATATTACAACATATGATATTTCGCAACGTTAAGCTGATTTGTATCTTTATTCCTATGACGCGAACACCCTTACAGAATTTTTTAATCCTTTTTCACCAGTTTTTCAAAATAGAAATTTTTGTGAAATTTGATTTAAACTCTCATTTTTCTTTTATTGTAATGCTATACTTAACGTTCTTCATTTCTTGTGCTTCCTATTTCTATGATCAGGATATTTTACAGGATTTATTGTTTAATTACCTCCCCTCCCCCGATCCTTTATTTCTTAATATTTTTGCTACTAGTTGAGGGATTTGCTATTCCACATTATCACACTACAATCGCTATGCATCTGGGATGTGTGACTTGGTCACAGGCACCTCGGTTCTTCGAAATCTCTTTCTCTTTGATTAAATAAAACAAAATTTTCAATTAAAAACCACTGGTAGGAGTAATCAAGGATTCTGAACACTTTATGTATCACGTATATTTGAGGCTCGTCGCGAAGGCGTAAAAGGGCAGAAAATATAACAAAACTATCAGCACTTACGTTGCAAGTAAAAATAAAATATCACGGTCAACAAAATACCAAGTTTGCTCCTTTAGATACACAAAACCAAAAAAGAAAAAAAACTCAAATTTAAATCAGATTATGAAATGAAAATTTCGTGTGTATATGCCATTAAATTAATATAGTCTTATTTCATTAAATTAAGTCATCCCAAATTATTTATATAAAATTATAAAAATATTTTTTCATTAATTTTCTTCAGTAATTTTCACAGAAATTTCTCTTTATGAAGTAAAATTTTTTTTTTTTATAAGGTGATGCCAAAAATATGCGGGATCGTAAATTATCCGTGTAAATAGGTAACAGAATTTAGATGGGAAAGGAATATATCATTTTCTCATTTATGTCCTGAGAATAATTTCATATTTTCTGCTACAATTTACAGAGCTGTTATATTTTTCGTATATCATAAATTATAATGTTTTCTACACATACTCTGTCATTACTCCTCTAATCATTACTCCAAATTAAGAACTAATAACTTAATTTACTTGATATACAAATGAATTCGAGCTTTATGAGTGTTTAACGGAGAGAGGTTTAATAATCTTCTAAAATAAATCTTTACTGTCAGGCTATTTCACAGTTTATGAAGCTTTATTTTCATGGGTTGTGTTTTAACTTGTGCTATTATTAACTTGAGTCGTTGCTTAAATTAAAAACTTATCATTTAATATATTTTCAAAATAATATTCTACATTTCCACTCTACCAATTTAAATAAAAAAATATTTTATCTGACAAACTTATTGAAATATATTATGAGTAAATAAAAATATCGCTTTTGAATTATTGCTTTTTATAGGAAAAAGACATTAAAGCATCCAATTAATCACTAAATAAATCACAATAATGTGAATATCACTACGCTTCTATTCTTTTTAATATAGTTGTTCAAATTTATGTCCTGGGTGGTTGTAATATAAGTATCTCTATTTGGAGCCTTCTGTAGCTCGAAGGAATAACCCTAATGAAACAAAAATCGGTACACTTACTATTCGAGAAGGAGGAAGAAGAATGGAACAATAAAAAAAAATATATTAAAATAATCACCGATAGACGGCGCTACTAAGTGTGAAATGTAATGTATAATGCAAAAACAAAGAATTATGACATCAAATTGAATGGCACACCTAATTTATTGGCAAATGTCACAGTGAATGGGGTTTCATTTTCGCATGACAGTGTCGATCATGTTCAGGTTCCACATGGCCATTATGCTCGAGGACGCAATTCAGGCGGTGCACGGCGTTCTCAGTTGCGGAATGTAACGCATCAGGAATGTTTCACACATGTTGTGATATGCGGTAAAGTCATTGAGGTTTGCGACACGTCCACTGTACACAATATTACAGTATTACACTTTACATTTCACACTCAAAAGCACCATCTATCAGCATGTATTGCAATTTTTCTTTGTTCTATTCTTCTTCCCCCTTGTCGAATAGTACGTCTACCGATTTTGGTTTCCTTCCGGTTATTCCTTCAAGCTACAGACAGCTTCAAATAGAGATACTTATTTTATAACCACTCGGTATATGCTCGTTAATTCCAACATTTCCAATAAAATAAAATAATGGAAAGCTTTGATCTCTGTTGTAAAAACCCGTGAAAATAAAGAAGAATTAATATTTGTTTGTAAGTACAATATATCTTGTACTAGTTTAAATATTTGAGAAATTTCAGAAACATTTTTATATATTATGAATCTTAAAACCAAATATTACTTTTTCGTATCAGTTGTTCAATAAGATAAAGAAGTTTAACATGTATAATAAAATGAAAAAAAAAAATGCGTATCTTTTCATTTAAAAATCTGATGATAACGTAAAATGTATAGCACAATGAGTTTAATAAATGTTGTCTTAAAAACGCATAAATGTTGAAAAATCATTATCAAAAGCAAAGTGTTTAACATTAACACTTAAAACGTCCTAACCATGGTTTCCTGCTACGTAAATTGTTTATTCAAAGGGTGATTTAACACAAAAGTTATATTAATGTTAATTTTTTTTAAGTAGGTATAAGATAAATAAATATGTACGATTATCAAATTCAACTTCTCAGACAAATACTTTTAATAGCTATTATTTTGTGAATCATTAAAAATGTATGAAAAATTCTGCAGGGCGCTTAGGGAATAAAATATTCTTAGATTGTACTATTCTTGGATTAATATAACTTAAATAGTATTATAATCTTAGAAGCGCTTGATCCTGCTGTTATAACACACGGACTAAAGTGGAAATTAAATTCCAAAATGTTCGCAAACAGTCTGATACGGTAATGAATGAAATAGTACTCAATAATAAAACGTGCGTCAGGACATCTGACCGTCTCGAATTTTCTTGTTTGCCCTATAATCTTCGCAGCAGTCGTGTTTGGATTTCCGACGATGCATACTTACATACAGTGGACTTTCGTTAATGCATCTCCGCTTAACCTTTACCTACACTGCACGATTTTTTCTTTTGGAAGTACGTTTTTTCATACTGATATTTAGTGTTAGATGCTAAACATTTTAAAAATAATTGTTTTACTTTATTTAATAGCAGACCTCTGCGATTAGTAAATGCTTTCTTATTTAAATATAGTAGTTGCTTGAAGCAGATTTTATTTATTAAAAGTTAAACTTTAATTCATACATATATGCATTACTGCGCCGTGTAGGGTTAAGACGTATCTCAGATTTATGAGGACAATTTCGTTTTCCTCCTCATTTTCTATCTACAATTACTGTTAAAGACATCACTTAAAGCGTACTACTCATCTGATAATGTGGACATTTTGTTTTACAAACTTTCTGAGCAGAATCTAAACTAGATTTGTACATAATTTCTTCAAAAGAAACTTTAATGTACATTTGGCTATTAAAAGATCAAGGTGAGATGCGTAACGCAGAGGAAAAAAACTTTCTACTACCAAAAACATGGCGGATTCAAAAATTGTTAAAGAGTTTTCGCGGATATTACAAATCAGGATGAGATATAACAGATCAAATTGTCGCGTGCATTGAGAAACAAGAAATATGATGCTGTAAAAAGTTAATTTGTTCCACTATCGGAGTAAAAAAGAGATTACTTTAAATTGAAGTTAAATTATGTAAGCACGGCAAGTTATTTCTATATTTTGTTCATTCTCAGTAATTTATTATTAATTATTAACATATTTCCACAAACTTGCTTTTTCATTAAAATTATTAAATTAAAAGAAGTTTCAATTAAAGTTTATTTTAGTCTTAAGTCTGCAACCTATTTAATTTCTGTCAAAAACTGAATTCATTTTATTCAACGAAATTAATTATTTTACACCATTCAAATGTTTATATCTTTAATGCGGACTTTGCCGAAGTCACTTCGGCTCATACGGAGAAAAAATTTTTCTCTCTTGGAAATTTGCACTATCGGAAGTACACTCTAAGAAAAAAACTGTAAATTTATGAGCGTTTCCCTTCATTTTTCACGGGCAACAGCCTTATTTGATTAAAAACGGTCTGATCCACTAAATAAGCGGCCTTACCCTTTAGATACTTAGAAAGTTAAGGGCAATCCACATATTCTTACAGTCCTAGCCCATATGTTAGCAAAAATACGGTACGACCCCATACATTGTCCTCCGCTTGGGTGTAACCCTTCATTTTACTCGTGTTTCGAAAATTTTAACCCGCCAAAACAGGGATTCTGTGATGATTATCTAACGTGATACGTGCTATCAAACTGTAAGCAAAGTGTTATTGTATTTTAAAGTGCATTATATCCTGTGCATTATAATGCTCTATTACTTTGCCCCGGAAAATTACGGGCTGCACAAAATGATGGGCATGAAGTTTTTTTTTTTTTTTTTTTTTTTTACGGAGTATGACTGGAATCTCTGCTGCCAGCCTCTGCTCGTAATTTTACTGCAATTTTTTTTTACAGTGTTCACTGTAGAAGGGGAGCATTTTCTCGTTCGTAGTGCGCCTGAAGTGCGAGTTGAAAAATATTTAAAACATTCTGTATGATTATACCCGTTGCCTAAGGTTATATTGGTTATAAATAACTAGGGTTTTTTTTTACCGAAGTAATATAGTACAGTCACCTCTCACTTATACGCGTTTGAAGGGACTGATTGAAAATCGCGCATAACTGAGAGCCGCGCATAACTGAGAAGATGTTGTATGTAGTAATTCTTTATACACATTATACGCATTATTCGAAAGAAAAACATATTGAAATATAATAATTATGATTAATGACATTTTATAAAATAAAAAGGGTGTAATATTAATATAGTGTACTAAAAAAAATCCTTACACTTTCACAATAAAATTTAGTTTAAAAAAATACAATAAAGTAAAATTTCATACACAAAAATTCATACTTATATAAAAAAAATGTCAGAAGTCATCAATGGTAGTTTGTTTTTGCTTAGGCCGCGTATGTACAACGACCTTTTCTAATGCATTAAAGTGCGTCATTGTATTTGATGCTACATCAGCATTTTGTAGGTAAAGTGTTCAGGGCTCCTAAAGCAGTAGCATAAGATGGGACAATTACAGTATCAGTTTCATCATTATCATCATCTTCTTCTTTTTCAGCTGTCACATCATCAGAATCAGTTTCAATATCTCGTATTGCCGTTGATGTTAAGTTTTCATCAACATTGACGAAACCTTGAAAAGAAAGAGAATCTTGACTTATTCTATTCCATTCTTCTTCGTCTAATGTTAAAATCATTGCTGTTGTTTTCATTTTCCCGTAATGGAATAACTTCAGCATCATTTGAATGAAAAATACCCGCTTTCCTAGAGCAGTTAGAAATTGTTGTGGCTGTTACGTTATTTCAAGAGGAAACCAACGTATACATGGCATCCAGAATCCAAATTTTCTTGAATTCTTTTTTCTGCTCTAGTGTTATAAACATTCTTCGCACCAAATCTGTACTGCGCTTTAACTGACCTTATTATACCGAGATCTCAGGGCTGGAGTCTGCTAGTACAGTTAGCAGGGAAAATATAACTCGTGTATGTGTCAGCAATGGGAGATCTGAAGGATGGGCGAGACACTGATCCATAAATAGTTTAGCAGAACTTTTCTTTCTTTTTAGCCATCTTCAAATCGAATTCCTTCAAAAAGTCTAAAAAAAAATTCGATGTTATCCATGCTGTGGTGCCTGGTCGTTTTGGTAACATGGCAATTTCTTGACATTTTTTAAATACTGTGGATTCTTGGATTTACCAATCAATGTGTGGCGGTAACTTTTCTGATCCGTTCCCATTGCAACATAAAAGCACAATCAGTCTTCTTTTGCTGTGTTTGCCACCATGGCATGTTTCTCCCTTAAAATCCATCGTTTTGTTTGGTAAAAGACGATAAAATAAACCTGTTTCATCACAGTTAAAAAGGTTCTTAAGATCAAAGTTTTGAATTAAATTTGAAAAGTCTGCGATCCCTTCCTTCATTAGCAGTTGAATCTTGAAACGGCTGCGTTTTCACCACTGAGAAAATGATTTGTTAAACCGTGTATTTTTTTAATTTTTTCTAACCATCCTAAAGAAGCCGAAAATTTTGCGATTCCCATTTTGGATGACAAAGTGAGTGCCTTTTCTTTAAGAAACTCACCGCTAATGGGTTAATTAGAAGCTCTCATTTCTCTGAACAACTGAATTAAAGTGGTTTCTAAAATATCAAATTTTCCATTCTGAATTCTTTATCGTTTCTTCGCTTGCGTAGAATATTCACTATTCATTTTCTTGATCGAGTTCTTGTTCTTTAAAATCCCTCTGAGTGTTGATTCTGGTAAATCGAATTTTCGAGCTAAACTTATTTTTGACAGTCTAGGATCATTTTCTGCTTCTGTTATAACTTCCATTTTCAACGAAATTGTTAACTTTTTTTTGCTTATTTTTATTGAAAAAAAAAAAAAAAGAATTTAGATGCTACCGTAAAGGCAAGGACGAAATGTAACACACACGTGACTTGATAAAATTAAAACAGAAAGAAAAGAAGGAACCATTAGAACTGAGGGAGTGGGAGGGGAGTGTAAAGTCGAACTGTAACATCATCTCCACCCCGCTTTTCGGAACGGTCTTTTGACCTTGACAGGTGCAGAAAATTATGATTTAAAAAAAAAATGTAAATTGCGCTGTTTTTTCCGCGTATAACTGAGAGAGACAATTCAAAGTGGTGCTTATAAGTGAGAGATCTACAGCATTATTTTCCTATTCCTCGTGGCGGGACATTACGAAATTCGCGTATAACTGAGAGACGCGTATAACTGAGACGCGCATAAGTGAGAGATGACTGTATTATAATTAAAATTTATAAAATTTGAAACGGGCTGTGCTAAACATATTTTAAAAAACGAATACACATTCTTGAAAAACTTGGTCTCACACAAATTCTAACCTAAAAATAAAAAAATCCTTGACGGCTCGGCCTACAGGCACAGGTAGATTTCGAAGACGCAGACCGTGGGGCGCCTGTTTGTCGGGAATTGCGGAAGAAATGACCTTTTTGAGATGATGCTGCAGTTGGAACCGCCTACTTCGAAACCAAACTTGTTTTCAAGCAGAGCCAGCAAGGATTTTTTTTTTGTTTTGTTTTGGCTATAAGAGTTGGTCCTATAAAAAACATGCCAATATAAAAGTTTTAGATAATATTAAGAGGATTTATAAAAAATTCAAGCGGATTTGAAATCTTGGGAATTGACGAAGTTATGAATTTTTTTCTTCAAAAACCTCCCTCCTCTTCTTAAGGCAATTATTAATTATATCAAAAATCTGTCATACATAAATTGTCGGGACTTCTCCTAGAAGTAATAATAACTTCAAACGGATTCGATACGTATCATAATTAAGAAATGATGGGTTTTTTTCTGTTTTCACAAAAAGTCCCCCCCTCCATTTCCCCCCCTCCCCCTTGGTTCGATTTTGCCCATTAACGAACTTGACCGAGATTTTATGCCCCTTGATTTTATGTATCAGTATCGAAAAGAAGCGGGAGTTGGAACCGCCTACTTCGAAAAATAATTTGTTTGCAGGCGGAGCCGGCAGGGATTTTTTTGTTTCTAATTTTTTTTTGCTATAACGGTTTGTCCTATAAAAAACTTGTCAATATAAAAGTTTTAGATAATATTAAGAGGATTTATAATAAATTTAAGCGGATTTGAAATCTTGGGAATTGACGAAGTTCTGATTTTTTTTCTTCTAAAACCCCCCTTCCCTCCCCCCCTTAAGGCAAATTTTAATTATATCAAAAATCTGTCATACATAAGTTTTTGCCCCTGTTCCTAGAAGTAATAATAACTTTAAACGGATTCGATGCGTATCATAATTAAGAAATTATGTTTTTTTTCTGTTTTCACAAAAAGCCCCCCCCCCCCCCCCACCCACCCCCCTTGGTTCGATTTTGCCCATTAACAAACTTGACCGAGATTTTATGCCCCTTGATTTTATGTATCAGTTTCGAAAAGATGCGGGAGTTGGAACCGCCTACTTCGAAAAATAACTTGTTTGCAGGCGGAGCCGGCGGGGATTTTTTTTGTTTTTAATTTTTTTTTGTTATAACGGTTGGTCCTATAAAAAACTTGTCACTATAAAAGTTTTAGATAATACTAAGAGGATTAATAATAAATTTACGCGGATTTGATATCTTGTGAATTGACGAAGCTGTGATTTTTTTTCTTCTAAAACCCTCCTTTCCCCCCCCCTTGGGGCCCTTTTTAATTATATCAAAAATCTGTCATACATAAATTTTCGGCCCTTTTCCTAGAAGTAATAATAAATTTAAACGGATTCGATACGTATAAAAATAAAGAAATTATGAGGGTTTTTCTGTTTTCACAAAAAGCCCCCCCATTTCCCCCCCACCTTGGTTCGATTTTGCCCATTAACGAACTTGACCGAGATTTTATGACCCTTGATTTTATGTATCAGTTTGGAAGAGATTTATGCAGAATTTTTTCAGTTATCGTGGTCAGAAAAAAGTGACATAGATAGATAGATAGATATAAAGTTTTGAACTGGGGGTGGTTCTGGGTTCTGGGAGTCATGATCGGCGTAGATCTGCAAAAATTTTTTCAAAATTTCCAACTTAGGTGAGAATGTAATAGGTAGTATTTCTTACGAAATCTACCTAAAAATATAATTCTATCACATTCTAAATATAATTGAAGCATGCCAATGTAAAACGAATTTATTTGAACATAATTTATAGTTTTCAAGATATCGTACAGTTTTCATTTAAAATGGTTTTATTTCTAAAACGTTTTCTTTCTACGTTGAGATGCACACCTATTGCAGTTGACAACTTTATTATTTTTTTAACCGAAAAAAAAGTATTTAAGCTGACGTTTTAAATAAAATTTAAATATTTTAAGATAAATTATTTATGCGACTGATAACAAAATGCATAAAGCTGTTTGTGTATTTATATTAATCATTGGAACATATCGCTTTTTTATGTGCGCCTAGAAAAATAAAATATTTTACTTTATTCACACATTTTATGTTACTTATATAAAATCGATTAAAATATGTTTAACTTTTATCGTTAATTTAACTAAGAAAATTATAATGTGCATTCTAACTAATATTTTAATGACCAACAAAGAGCCTTCTCTTGTTAATTATCATCACTCTTAATTTTTAAATGTGTTCGTTTAAATGTTATTCGGATATGTTGCGCGTTTTCCACATCTCTTTGCATGCACGACGTAACAAAGAAGCAAATAATGTACCAATGGATTGTTATTTTGAACCGTAGTATATGAAACATTTTTCTTATACTTGAAACCATTTGCAGTAAAATATTATTTTTATTTTTACATGCACATGTAATCGCTTATAACAGTTAATAAATAGTAATTCATGTGATGAAATCATTTGTCAAAGACAGCTAATAAACAAGAACGAAATATAGTGCGTCAAGCATAGATTATGTAACACTTTCCAACGCTTCCAAAATAATTTTACAAATCATTACCGTTTAATAAGCTGAAAGATAGCATCTAAGGCAACAATTTGGAAAACGCATAACATATTTAAAAGCGTAATTTCAGGTATTTCCAACATATACAATATTCGGAAAAACATCCGAATACTTTTATTCAGCCCTGTATAAGATCTATAGATTTGTATATATACTACATAGGATGCTAAATTTTAGTTTAGTTAGGAAACGCGTAGCGCAGTTTAAAATTCTCCTTCTGGAGTTTCTGTCAATAAACGGAAATAGGATCGCGAACTTTTTTGCTGCCCTGTATATGATCTACAGGGTTTATACACACCAAGTAATAGACAAAAAGTGAGTTAAATTTAAAATCGCGTTCAGCAACTTAAAACGCACTTCCAGGCATTATTGTTAACAGACAGTAGAGAATTCTTTTGTGTGTCGCTGTAAATGAACGATGACTGCTATACACACAATATTCTGTAGTAATCCTCTTGTAATGCACCTTAGTGATATAAATAAATTTCAATGCGTTTAAAATAATGCAACATTATTTAGTTATTAAACCGCAAACGATTTTTTTCCATAGACGTAATGTAACGGAATTCTTTTGACTGCCCCTGTAAAGTAACTATAAGTGCTATGCACACCCTGTTCCATAGTAAGCTTCTAGTAATGCGATATATATCAATTACAATGTGTTTGAAGTTGTGTAACATCATTAAAATAAATCGCAAATGATTTTTCCCCATAGACCGTAATGTAAGGGATTTCTTTTGAGCGTCCCTGTAAAAAAACTATAAGTGCTACACACTTCAGTTGAAATAGGGAACATGCTATAGATAACGACAATATAAAAATTGCAGAACAATCCGAGCATATTTACGGGAGTTAGAACACGGGCAGACGGCTAGATGGCAGACGGCCAGACAAACCGAAGTCATAAACACTTTTCAACTAAGTTGGAAAGTGTTAAAAAGAAGAATTAAAGAAAGGCTTTCATGGACATCGAAATAAAACAATAGGATTTGTTAGACATAGGCATGATGTTATCTTCTATTATTATTTTATAACTGTTTAAAGTAAACAATTATATCCAGATCGGAAATAAAATCCATGGTTACTAGATAATTTCAAATTGATTATTAATTTCTTATGTATATTATTGCTCATTACAATTTCTGGTTAAAAAGAAAAAATATATATTTGTTTTCAAAAATGTGAGAAATCTGTTTAATATTTTATGATTAAGCTTCGCCATTTTTTTATCAATCAACTTATTTTTTTTTAATTAATCATCACATACTGATTTTTTGAAATACGTAGAATTTTTTCGAAATTTTGATATCTTGTTTTGATTTGTAATTTTAAATAATGAGTTTTTTGGTTGAAAATTGGCATTTTATTTTGAATTGATGCCATTTCACGAAAAATCCATGTATTTAAAAACGGCTCTGTATTTCCCCAGACACTATTTGGACTAAACATTTTTTTGAGGGGAGGGGGGGGGAGTGTTAAATATACGATAAATTATCAAACCCTCTTTTTTTTGAAGAGTTCCCGCTTGTCAGCTGTCAAGTAGTGTTATCCTTTAAATCATTTGTTTAAATTTCAAATCTATAACTATAGAAGTTTTATTTGATAAGATTCAATGAAACAATGTAGATTTTTATGTATGTATTGTCATATTTTGTTAAAACATATTTTTTCAGGCATCATGCAAAGAAATCCTCAACATTTCGGTCAAATTCTATCAGTACAAAAAATATAACTTTAATGAGTTGTATTTTATTACAAGGCATTGCAAGGCATTCCATTATTGCATGGAATTCACATTGTAAGTTTGGTTAGAATCCTAAATTAAAATTTTATAGTCTACTGACATTAATCTCCCCTTAATATCATCTACTTCCACTATTTATATATATATATATATATAATACAAACGGAAATCTAATTCCGACTGTGTATAACTGGAGTTTTGCTAAATGGACTTTGATGGAACTTGCACTGTTCGATAGATAATGTTTCAGCGAAAGTTTTAGTATACACCACATTGTTCTACGTAGATTAATTGTTGAATTATATTGGAAAGTTCTGTTAGTTTGGACGAAAATGTTACCATTGATCATTTTTTGGCGACCATTGTCGTTGGAGAAAGAGTCGAAACGCCTATACACGTCGAAAAATAAAAGAAGAACTGTCCCTAATTTCATTAAATATAATAGAAAAAAAAAGAAAAACAGTTTTAATGAGATATAATATTCTAAAACAAAAATATTTAATTTAAACATGATTGGGAATGTTCGTATTGCTTAAAAAATGTTTAATGTGCAAGATTGCTTTGAAACAATATTTGACGAATTTGATTTTACATTTGTCAACAAACAATTTGATTTTAAACCAAAATGTGTTCTTTCAAGTGTATGACAGCATTTTTGGAGTATTTTTTTATTCAAATATAAATTATATTAATATCAATCTACTTATATTTACTTCTACTATATATATACATATACACTCTAAATAATAAATGTGTAAATTAGACAATTTTACACATATATATGTGTAAATTTCTAAATTGCGCGTTAAAATATAAATAAAACATTATGTATGATTAGACACGTTGCCTAAGATATCGGTTATAAATAACTAGTTTTCTGTACCGAAGTAATATAATGCTATAGTTAAAATTCATAAAATCAGGCTATTTCACTGTTGGAAAAGTTTAGAAATATTCTCTAGAAAAGAAATAGGTGTTTGAATAGGGCTTGAAAAAATGTTTGTTATTTTGAAATAGAAAGAATTTAAGTATAAATTTACTAAAATATTTTAATTACCTAAATAATAATAATGATACATATACTTGTTGTAAAGAAGGATATATTTTTTCTTTTTACTGTGCAGGGGTCGAAAGCAGCGTGCTACAAGTAGCGAAACTACAGTAGTCGCTACTTTTTACAGTAGTTTGTAGTGTAGTGCGCAATATTTTTAACAATATATTGTAGCGAGTAGCAAGATTAAAGATTGGAATGTTCTAGAAAAAAAATCTACTTATATTTACTTCTACTATATATATATATATATATATATATATACTCTAAAAATAAATGTGTAAATTAGACAATTTTACACGTATATATGTGTAAATTGCCAAATTGCGAGTTAAAATATAAATAAAACATTATGTATGATTAGACACGTTGCCTAAGTTATCGGTTGCAAATAACTAGTTTTCTGTACCGAAGTAATATAATGTTATAATTAAAATATATAAAATCAGGCTATTTAAGTGTTGGAAAAGATTAGAAATATTCTCTAGAAAAGAAATAGGTGTTTTACAGTTAATATTCAAACAAGACTATTCTGGAGTATGACTTCAGATTAAAAAAAAACATGCGTTTACTCCGTATCATCCGATCAAAATAGGTATGTAAAAATATTTTTTTTTCCTATTCTATGTAGTTAAAATGAATAGCTCCAACAACAGGGCTTGAAAAAATGCTTGTTATTTTGAAATCGAAAGAATTTAAGTATAAATTTACTAAAATATTTTAATTATCTAAATAATAATAATGATACATATACTTGAAGCAAAGAAGGATCAATTTATTTTTTCTTTTTACTGTGCAGGGGTCGAAAGCAACCCGCTGCAAGTATCGAAGCTACAGTAGTCGCTACTTTTTACAGTAGTTTGTAGCGTAGGGTACAATATTTTTAACAATGTAGTGTAGCTAGTAGCACGATTAAAAGAGAAATGTTCTAAAAAAACCGAAACTTTGGGGAAAAAAGCTAGTATTAAATATTTTGTACTTATGTAGAAAATTAAAAATCTGTATTTAGATAAAATTCAAATTCGTCTCCGCTTTCAATTGTTAAATTAATTTTCATATTCAAGTAACAATTATTTCGTAAACTTGTATTGTAAAAATATATTAAGTGATAATTGAAAGTGTATTTCATTTTAAAATAAAATATTAAATGCTAAAAATTTGTAGAATGAAACATTTAGTAAATTCATCCAATATTTAAAAGACATACGAGTTGTAATTTTCCAACTGGACGAAAAATGTCCGGGCCAGGATTCGAACCTGGGATCTCTTGGCTGAAGCTGCCACGCTCTCCAGATTCGACCGGGATAGCTCAGTAGTTAGAGCGCGGCAGCTTCAGCCAAGAGATCCCAGGTTCGAATCCTGGGCCGGACATTTTTCGTCCAGTTGGAAAATTACAACTCGTATAAAAGCTTGTTTGTTTACTTTTTTATTTGTTTTCTTTTTTCTTTCTTTCTTTTTTTTTCGTGAATCACACTCTTAGGTTTGTTTTGTGATATCTTAAATTGTTTTGAAGGATATATGGCCATACGTTATATGTAAATGTGCAACCTTTAAGCAGTTTGTTTTCAGTACTGAATTAAGTACTGAATTGGGTGAAGTGTGCATATTCAAATAAAAAAAATGAATAAAATATCCAACGAAGTGACAAAGTTTTGTGTATGGTTAGGTTTTTGAATGACAAACAACATGTTTATTTTTTTAAATAAAAATTTCTTTTTCGGAAAATTAATAAAAAAGTTTTAAATTTTCCCTTAATCAAATTACACACAGAAGAGCTAAAATACTGTATTAAAAATTTCAACTAAAATTCAATGCGTATTCATTTAAATTACGGAAAAACTAAAAGAGGTATTTATTAAAGATTCAATTTTTAAAATTAGTTAACTTTCCGTCTCAAAAATATGCAGAATTATTTTCTGAAATAAAATACATTTCTATTTTTAAAATGACTGATTTTACATATTAATATTGAAGAAAATATATTTTCGTTATTGACAACTTATAAAAACACTAAATTTTAAATTTTATTCAGATTTTATGTGGTTTCTTATTCCAAGAGAAGTCTAGACATATTTCAAAGAACTCTCGTGATACTGTATAAGAAATCCTATGTATAACATAACACGATTATGTATGTGTTGACCTTTGAGACATCCATCACTGAAAGGCTGTATATTTTTTTTTTGTATTTGAATCATATACTACTGTAGGTACCAAGAAATGTTTTATATTAAATCATATGGTATGAAATAAATGAGATGAATATATGTTTTGTTACTCAATATAAGAAATATAACTTCAAATATTCCATGTTTTTTAAAGATATATTTAATATGTACTAGTATATTTTATGTTGTGAAATTTCGGATATTTATAAACATGTATGGGAAATTTAACGCTATAAATAATTTCGTATTGCTTATGTTGGAAAAAAACATTTTTGTGCTTTCTATAAGTTCTTAGTTATATTTAAACAAATTTCATTTCACTGTATTCAGAACAAAGCTTTAATCATATAATTAACATATGGGGGAAAAAATATATTTAAACTTTTGATTACGGCGTTGTGTTATATGTCGTCCCAGCGAGTATTTTTGTTCCATTTGTACCACTGTATAAGAATAATATCTGTCAAACTAGGATATTTTCAAGAAAAATCTACTAAGAAGAAAATTGTTTGTATATTTTGGTACGATTGAATACAAAAAATAGTCGTATTCCTAGCCCGTAATCAAAAGGTTAAATGATCTGAGTAATCTGATTTATTTTACAGAAATAATTACATTGTCGAATTAAATAAACTGGTATACCCAATGAATTTTATACTGGTTGTCTATCGATTTATTTTACTCAAGATATACTTGATTATTTTTGTAAATACACCACTTTTCACAGTCGAAAATGAAGATATTATTCATACCCGTTCTTAAAAATGTTTCTTTCATAATCCAGCAACACACCTAATTTAAAATATTAATGATATTTATGAATGTTTTCTGTATCTAAAAAGTTTGTCTGTATTTTCTGATAAGATATGCATTTAAAAAAGAAAACCACCTTTGTTATGCATATCGGATTGAAGGGAAACATATTTTTTTCTTATTGATAACTTATAAAAATAATAAATTTGAAAAGTAACCCTACAATATTACCAAAAAATATGGGTTGAAATTCAAAAGGCTCTGGAGTCCTATGAACGCGTCCGAACGAAATAAATTATAAACACTAGATATTTGAAAATGAGCACTTGAGTATTTATTGAAATATGTAGTAAAAGTGTTAAATAATTGTTGCAGCTGTAAGAACTGTATTTTATTTTATATGAAACAAAAGAAATATCATTCGTTTTACATCGTACGTTATGTACATTTTAAAGGATGGTTTATATGAAAACCGATCCACTTATATCCACATCATGTTTATATTGCAAGAAATAAATTTGTTATTTTTTTACCATGACTAACGGAACAGCTCCAGAAAAGATAGCCCTCTGAAGAGTATATTAAGATATCCAATTTCACAAAACTCCTCTGCGCAACATTATGAAAAAGTTTGAATAAATGTGTGTCGCAATATTGCCAGGTTTAGAGGAAGAAAGTGCGTCCAGTCTTATATGGAAAAATATATCGATGTTCGTTGTACAATCTAGTCGACATACAATAGAGCGTGTGTCACAGCTTTTCCCATGCAATTGATATAAGATACATAATTTTATGAAAGTATTTTCTGCAGAGTATTTGGCATTGTGAATTATCCGGCATATGAAAAGATGCACATTCATAGTGAACACGGAGTTTCGTATATTTTTTTCAGTTGCTTGAATTCTTGTTAACGTGTCTTGAACATAAAGCATACTGTGAAATGAAGCAGCGGAATATAATTCCTATGGATAAGTTAGAAATCTCAATTATCTTGACTTGCCGTTCAAAAGTTGAAGCCATGTAAATATGCTTGTGTCTCTCGCACGAGCCCAAGATTGAATGGCGATCAAGTTTTCAAAACAACAGCAGAGTCAGGAAACACATGTGACGCAGAAGACCAATAGGAGCGCCGGGCAGACCGGGCCAGTTTAAGTACGGAGGAGAAAAAAAGGGGGGGGGGACGAAGAGAATGAATGAAATGAAAGCCAGACGTTTGAAAAATTAAGTGTACTGGGCATATCATTAACTAAGTTGCCTGAATTCTTCCATGTATGATAAGCTTCCCAAAAATCAAGGTCGTAAATAGATGAGCATTCCTGAATTATTGAACCCTCTGAAAAATTAAAACTGTGATTGTCAGACCAACAATGGTTAGCAATCGCAGAACGTTTAATGTCACAATTTTTAACATAGTTTTTATATTCCCGCAAGCGGATCTCAAGGGGTCGCTTGGTTTGACCTATGTACATTCTGTCACACTCTCAATATATCTTATATATTCCCCAATGTGAAAATCTGTTAACTGATGTTTGAGATATGTAAATTTGATTTTGTTAAATGGTGCATAAATTACTTTAAAATCGAATCTTTTCAAAATTCTTGATAATTAATGGCTTATTCTCGAAAAAATATGGAAGTATAATTAAATTTTCATTGCGAACATTGATAACTTTGGAATTTGTAAGTATTAATTAGTTTATTATGAATTGAATCAACCATTTCAACAGGATAACCCCGGTCAATGGCTATTGATTTGATGTGGTCTAACTCTGCGTTGAGAAATCTCCCAGATGAACAAGATATACAGATATGATCAATGAATTAAAAATACCACAGTACAGTGGAGCAATGGAAATGAAACATACATTCTTTTTACTTGGAAATTTTAGGGTAGGATTGAGAAGAAAAGAATGCACTACACATATTAATGGATTTATCTTGAGATCAGCGGATATTTCTACAATGTAACTATACTAGTAAGACGTCTCACTATATGTGTGAATCAAATAGCGTAAAAATTGGTAAAATATAATACAGAATAAGATAGATTAATGTACCAAAGCACGTTATTAAAACTTTGGGAAGGCAACGAGAGTGATAATTCTTGCAATGTCAGTGCATGTATGACCCTGAAATACAGTTATTTATGTTATGATATGTTTGGGAAGTATTAAAGTCCAATGTTTTGCTTTCATAATACAAAAACTTCGTAAAAGCTAACGCATCGCAGAGTCGTGATTGCCTTGGAACCTAAATTTGCATGTTTTTGTATATATTCAATTTTCATTCATTAGAATATTATTATCTTTAAAAAGAAAAGAAAAAAATATATTATGGAAACTTTTATATTACATCCAAACAAAATGTGTGAAGAACCTTAATTTATTTCTAATTAAGGCATTTTTTACATTACAACAGCTTCAGAAAAAATTCTGGGACATTTTAAGACTTTTAATTTTTTATTAATGTGCTTATTTTAAGTCACTTAATGGGTTTTTAGTGGATACAAGATTAGTTGTTAGCTGAGATGTTCAATTTATTTAACCCGGAAAAAAAAGAGATTTTTTTTTCCTGAGAAAATGGAAACTTAAAACTATGGATACAGATTTTTCTTATTTGTTTGAGATGATTCGTTTTGTAATTCTCGATGATTTATTAATAATTAATTTTCCGATAGTAAAATATATAATTTTCTGAAGGTTAATAAAATAAATATATATACTTAATTAATTAATTATAGTTCAGGTTGTCCTTTCTTATCATTCACGCATTCCTAATTAGTAGTTACATTTAGTTTAAAGTTTCGACTACACGTACTATCCTATCATAGGAAAAAGGTGATATTACATCTTAAACAGGGTTTTCAACAAGGAAACGATGCAAAACCTACCGTCTTAATTACACCTTTCGTAACTTCGTCAATGACAAATTTTGCAATGTATGTACTTTCTACGACAGATATCTGATCGAATTCCACGTATCAGTAGGCTCTAAAATTAATATCTCTGAATTTTCGGATGTTTTCGGAATTTATACTACTTTTTAAAACACTCAACAGGGATTATTTGCCGAATTTAACGGATGTTGCTTACATAAGCTTAACTACTTCTATGTAAGAGTGGTAGAATACGGTGTATAAAATTTGATCAATTGACACTATTTTGGACAAAACCGTATAGCCAAGAATCTTGGAGAACCGGAAATTATCGCTTAGCTACTCTTTCTTAACTTGTCTTTCTGGTCTAATCGAGCTTATACAGCCGAATATCGGGAAGTTCTGTAATGCAGATTTTCTTTAGTTTAGACAAAAACTTTTGTCGGAGGACAGTCTGAACCTGCGCCGTGTGCGTCTGATGCCACTCTGATATAGAGGCACCTTAACATATACTGGTTTCTTTCAGTATTGAAAATATCTCTACTTGCAGCATGAAAAAGACTATTGACTCAATCATGATGCAATAGCATATATTTCTGATCGTGCGATGGTACGCTTGATTCAAAAATTTAGACTAATAGTTACAGTTAATTTTTTTTTTTTCAAATACTTTTCCTCATGATATGAAAACGCATTTACGTCACAATACATAAGGATCTGCGAATCTTAAAATTTATACAGTCCCCATTTCATTAATGTAATTATCAACCATACCCTGTAATAATATGCAAAATATAAGTGAAAACATGTGAGTAAGTGTGAGCAAAAATTAAAATTTGTTACATGATTGATTCCAATGTTCAACTAAACTACATATATAAATAAACCTCGACGTTTCGGTTAATCTTTATAACCATCATCAGGAGAAGAAAACTTCATAAATATGAACAGCAAAAATTAAAATTTTTACATGATTGATTCCAATGTTCAACTTTTGAACATTGGAATCAATCATGTAAAAAATTTTAATTTTTGCTGTTCATATTTATGAAGTTTTTTTCTCCTGATGATGGTTATAAAGATTAACCGAAACGTCGAGGTTTATTTATATATGTAGCTTAAAATAACTCATATTTATTAAACAATTTTACGAATGGAAGCAAATGTTTGATGAGTAATTATATGTGCAACGTAAAGTCCTTATTAATCACTTTATCCTTTCTTTAATAATTCCAAATACATGTCATTAAAAAAAAAAAAAAAAAAAAAAAAAAAAAAAACTCGTGTTTTTTTTATAAAGTAAAAATTTACCTGTCTATTTTTCTCGAATATCTGAACCGACCCGATAGCACCGCTATTATATTCTGTCATAATAAAATCTGTCATGTGGTCTAAAAGCGATATTAAAAAAAAATCAATTTCAAAATTAAACATGTAGTATAGAGACCTTCAAAATGTTAAAATATGCCAATATACCCATAATGGACATTTTATCATGATTCAATACGTTCCTCAAACGCATATGACGTTATCATTACTTGCTGAAGTCATATCTACTTGCTTTCTCTATTACTCAAATTGATACTCTCTTTGTATTATTCTCAAATATTTGAAAAGTTATAAATAGTCCGTTAAATTTCCAATAGGACGTCAGATTAATTTTCTGTGATGAATAATGACTTCATAGTAACCTACTTTCTGTACTTACACATACTGATACTCCTTGTATTATTGAGAAATGTTTGAAAATTTCCGTTTTATTACGAATATGACGTCATACTAATCATATTTTCAATTGGCGAAACGTAATTTCATTTTCATTTTTCACGTGGAAATCTTTCAATAGAAAATTAATTATTGTATAAAGAATTTTATTGTGGGTTTTTAATTGTCGGCAACTGCTATAACGAAAAATATTTAAATTAATAGGAAAAGGCTGTTAGATTTTTTTTGTCTCTCTATATTAAAATAATACATTTTTTTCAAATTTTTATGATTTTGAGCGTGACAGCAGATATTCAGCTGTAAGTACACAAAATTTAATGTCTGTAAGTTATACAGGTTCTGAGAACCGGCTCTGTGACGGACATACAACGAAGCGGGACTGATAGGGCTTCGTAAGATGAACGAAACCCTAAAAATCGTTTTTAAATTATTGGTAATTTTAAATTATCAATTTTAACCAATTATTTTAATTGCATTAATCTTTTCTGTGAAAGTCGTTTCTTCTTTAGAAGATGTGGTGTTAAAATGACCAAAACATGTCGCATCTTAAAAGACGAGAAAGTTTTACTTATCTTGCTAGCACAGTTTCCCTCCCGCAGTTACTGGTCGTATTATTACGGGGTGGAATGCAGGGGATTATTCTGAGGGGCAATTAATTCTACAGTAGAAGGTAACATTTTACATCGTGACTGTGACAAAAAATGGTTTTAGCTGAAAGTTAAGGGAAAGGGTAAGGAGACCTTGCGACCGTCCCATCTTCATATGCATCGAAATGGCTAAAACTGTCTGTTGTGTAAAGGTGAATATTATGGCATACCTATTAAATTAATGCTAAAGGTTTTTAAAAAAGTGTGACACTATCAATTAATTATCTATAGAATTATACACTGAGTGGTGAGATATGTTCAAATTATGTATACATAAGACAAACAGTTACTGTTTTATGGAAAGTAAATATGAAAACTGTTTTATGAATGAAAAACAGACGATCACACAATAGGTCTAATTTAAAATAACTAAATTTGTAAAATTATTTCAAAACAGAGACAAATATTTAAATTACAACTCTCAAAGAAGAAGAAAAAAATATATTAAACAATTTTATTTTATTAAGAAATGATTAATACTTTTATGATACAGGCACTTAAAATACATTTCCCTTAATTACATTAAATGAACCTTCTACATATTAATTATTTAATACATTCGTGGACATATTATTAATTGTAAGCATGTGCTTCCAAATAATCAATGATAGTAATGTAATCTACTCCAAAAGCGAAGAAAAGTCCTTTAAATGTTGAAACACATTCTGTTGCATTAATTGAATAATCAAAAAACAAAATTTACCATGTTCGTCATTTTTGGCGACGTTTCGGGTTCTCACACCTTTTAAAAAATTTCTTTTATTTATAAAGATAACCATAAATATCTCTAATCAAGATTTATATTCTATTATCGAACTTACATCTTGAAGTTATTATGCGCATGTCTATGCGAGAAATATTAGCATTATTATTGCAAAAATTTAAAGCAAGTGACCAACGAAAATAAACAAATAATAGAAGAAAAAACATACAATAATGATCTTCTTTATATAAGGTACTAAAAATGTCGAAGCTAACTCGCTTTACTTTATGATTTTACTTGATGTAGAAATAACGAAAAAAAAAAAATAAATAACGGAAGAGTACGATTTTGTTAATGAAATAATCCATTAATTTTATAAAAACTACACCTTTTTAATATTTATACAATAATGCCTTAGACAAAACTGGTTCCTTTTGCTAAAACAATGTGGTTTCAAAAATCAAAAAAAAAAAAAAAAAAAAAAAAAAAAGCACCAAAAGACCAGAGGCGTTTCACATATGTTCATTTCTGCATTTCAAACTGTTAAGAAAATGATATTAAATTTCAATATCTTATTATTAATATCATTTCACACTGTCTTGTAAATATGCTATATTACAGATTTTTTATTTTTTTTTTATATTAGAGATTTTTTTTTCTAATAACACTAAGTAAAATATTAAAGCATTCATTATTTCATCATTGTATAATAAATAAATATATTATGTTTATTATAAGTTTGGATGCGGTATTTTTTAGATTAAAATCTACGATATGGTAATGTGTTGAATGACATATGTTGCTTACTTAGATACGTTCACTAATTACCTTAAAAATGGGCAATACGTGAACATTCGTTATATATATATATATATATATATATATATATATATATATATATATAACAAATGTTCACGTATTGCCCATTTTTAAGGTAATTATATATATATATATATATATATATACAAGGTTTCTCAAAAGGTCGTTTACAAACTTAACATGCAGGTCTGTCATATCATGATGAACAAGATTTACACAGGAACTTGTGTTCGAAAATGCAAACTGCGACCGCTAGAGGGCGATGATCGCAGGTGTGGAGGGGAAAAAAGAAAGTATATCGAAAGAGGTATTAATATGACTTTTATTTAAGAACATGGTTTAATTTACACAAGATGTTCAAAATTCATTCCATTTGCCGCAATGCATGCTTCACAACGTCAACGCATGAATTCACGGACCCGTTCAAAATGGGAAAATCTGGCTGTGCGACCCGTTGTTGCAAATACCAGCGTGCTAATGCAACGCGTTGGGGATAATCGTCAACGCACAATGCCTGTACTCTTTGTAAGTGGTAGGGGTGGTTCGTGTCCTTATGCAGTATGCGCATAATGCTGGAACGACATACACCCAAGACGCGTTCGCTTGCTCGGAGACTTGTTTGCGGGTTCCTGTCAAATTCCCGTAGCACGGTTTCCTCTGCGACAGGCGTGCGTGTAGTGCGTTCTTGACCGATGTAGCTACGTACTTGGAAAGCTCCTGCTTCACGCAGTCTGCGGTGCAATTGTCGAAACAAAACCTGACTTGGCTGACGTCTGCTTGGGAATCGCTGAAGGTACAACCGTACCGCGGCTCAATGCATTTCCATCCGTGGCGCCATATACGTACTGCATATCGGCCAATTCTGCGTTACTAAACCGATTCATCCTTCTCTTGCAACGTCTTCGTGTGAAATGATTTCGCTTTCCACTCTCCCGTAAGTTTGCGCTCATCGCCCTCTTGCGGTCGCAGTTTGCATTTTCGAACACATGTTCCTATGTAAATCTTGTTTATCATGATATGACAGACCAGCATGTTAAGTTTGTAAACGACCTTTTGAGACACCCTGTATATATATAGGATGGTCCTAAAATATATGTCAAAAATGTAAAGGTAGGTAGAGGGGACCTAGATAAGAAGATTTCGTATAGGAATATGGGTGCGGAAATGCAGCGTTGAGGCAGTAGAGGGCGCTGTTGAGTTAGCCGGATAAAATCGCTTCGCAGGCTTGAATCGTCATTTTCCGCACGGATTTCAAGTCATATGCATCGTTAAATTAATACGGAGCTTACTGACATGCATTTCATGTATGGGTTTGCGCAAGGAAATACTTCACACCCAATGCACGTCCTAAAGCTCTTGAGCTTGTTGAAGGGCTATCCTCTACTGTGTAAATTACTGTTTCTTCCACTCCTGGAATTCTGTAATATCTTTTTCTGCCCGTATCACGCCTGAAAGCATAAAACGGTCCTTTCGTGCACAACCCCCCATGAAGACGCTCAAATGTTTGGATATCCGGCAGATTCCTACCCGGAGATCATTCCATGTACATCCTTTGAGCCCCCATTTCCTTGCGCATCCCCATACATGAAACACATGTCGCAAGCTCCGCATTGGTGTAACAATGCATGTTGCTCGAAATACGTGCGGGGAATGACGATTCAAGGTAGCGAAACGCTTTCATCTGGTGAACTCAACAACGCCCTCTACTGCCTCAACGTTGGATTTTCGCACCCATATTCCTATACGAAATATGCTTATTTAGGTCCCCTCTACCTACCTTTACATTTTTGACATATATTTTTGGACCACCCTGTATATATATATATATAGTGTGCTCTCTAAAGTCCGCTGTCACCCTAATAAATTATGAACGACAGGAGCTATAGTCATAAAAGTGGGGTCTAGGTATAGTAAAGTTGTCATGCGCTACGCAAGGAAACCGCTTACAGAGCCAATTGGCGGCTAAACTTGGAGTTAGTGTTCTTATTTAAACAAGTTGGAAATTGTACGTCAAACGTTACAAACGAGGTGCGTTCGTACGCACGTTTTAGAATTAAATTCATGATATCCCGTGCGTAGAACGGGTTAAACAGCTAGCTAAGTATATATTTTATGACACTGTTCATACAAATATCTTAACTAGTTATATAAATATTCAGATATATATGTATCAGCTAGTTATATAAATATTCAGATCTTGATGATTTTTAATTCTGTGAATGAATTATATCGTCTGCAGATTAATTTCTGTAATAAAATAAGTATCTCTAAGTATCCCGTTAAGCTAGGCATTCATGCCGGGCAGGTAGGGGCCTGGTTAGCGGTATATAAAAAAAAAAAAGTATCTCGGTCGCTTGACGATTTAACATCCATCGGAAGCTCCTATAACAAAAAAGCACCGATTAAAAAAAAAAAATCAAATTTCTTAATAAATATTTTTATTAATATCTCCTAAAGTTTTGATTCGATTTTCATAAAATTTGAAATGTCTCGACATAATTCTGCAAAGATAATATATTTTAAATTGCAAACCATTTGGTTGGGTAGTTTTTGCGTTGTTATATGCGGACAGACAGACAGACGGACGGACAGACAGACGGACAGACAGACAGACAGACGGACGGACAGACGGACGGACCAAACGACGACTATAGGTGCTACGTATTTATATAATTACGAACGCACCTAAAAATGGTAAGAGATACGGGAAAAAAGTCAATTACACAGTTGTTCAGCATCATCGATTTAGTAAGAAAAGACATCTTTCATAAAGCAATGTTAAAAGTAGAAGTCGTAAAATGTACATTTATTTGGTTCGAAAATGTAACGCGACTTAATGCGGAGAAAACGAGAAAAGGTCACACTCCAAAGTTCAATTTTCGATAGATATACAGTATTCATCTTTACATAAATAAATCTTAATATCACATACCGTGAGAAAGTATTTTTTTCCATTTTGTATAAATGGTGGGGATACATGAAGCAGCGAGAGTATGCAACCCCTCCAACAACATTGCAGAAACTACGAAACCATACTACGGATGCTTGTGCCAGCTTGTCAAACTGCCATGTTTTAAAATGTGCAGCGGGCAGTGCAATACGGTGTCCATATGTGTATTGTTGCTGAATGGACACCATTTTGAGTATCACTGATAGATGAGCCTCACTTCCGATAAGTGCCGTTTTGTACAATGCAATCAAACACATCCGCCCTTTGTGCTTTTAATTTGTATAATTTTTGTGAGCAAGATGTTTTTTAGGGTTCCGTGAGATGAACGAAACTCTATTACTCCCGCTCCGTTGTCTGTCTGTCACAAAGTCATTCTCAAAAACTATGTAACTTACTGAATTGAAACTTTGTGTACAAATCCAAATATCAGCTATGAAGAGCTCAAAATATTAAAATTTAAAATATTCGTATTATTTTAATAAATAGAGATAAAAAACCAAAATTCTAACAGCTTTTCCTATTAAATTTAAACATTTTTCGTTATAGCAGATGCCAAAAATTAAAAATCCACGATGAAATTCTTTCTACAATAATTAATTTTCTATCAGACTATTTCCACGTGAAACATGAAATTGAAATAAAAAGTTTCAACTATTGAAAAAAAAGATTAATATTAAATAAAATTGATTGACGTCATAGTGGTAATAAAACGGAAAATTTTCTCAATAATATAAGGAGTATGAGTATGTGTACGTACGCAAAACAGATTAATATCACGTCAACAGAGAATTAAAAACAAAATCTGACGTCATATTGGAAATTTAACGGATTTTTCAAATGTTTCAGAATAATACAAAGCGAGTATCAATATGAGTTATAGAGAATAGTAAGTATATAAGTTTGAGGAACGTATTGAATCCTGATAAAAACTAGATTAGGGAAATATTCGCATATTTTAACATTTTGAAGGTGTACAACATGTTTCATTTTGAAATTATTATTTTTTTTAATATCGCATTTAGTCCACATGACAGATATTATTATAACAGAATATAATAGCGAGCTTTGCGCGCTATCTGGCTGGTTTAGATATTCGAAAAAACGAGAAAAATAGATCGGTAAATTTTTACTTTATAAAAAAACATGACTTTTTTTTAATTTTTTGGTTTCTAAATGAAATTAATTTGGATTTATGAAAGAAAGGATAAAGTGTTTTGAAAGGAATATTAAACAAAACCCTTAGAGCGATCTTCTATCACACTTACCCATTTGTTTTAATAACTCGATGACGCTGAACAACTTTGTAATTGACTTTTTTCCCGTATCTCGTAACGTTTTTGGAATAAAAACGTTAACTTCAAACATAGCCACCAGGTTGCGCTGTAAGTGGTTTCCTTGCGTAGTGCATGGCAACTTTACTATACCTAGACCCCACTTCTATAGCTCTTGGCGTTCAGAAATTATTTGGGCGACAACGGACTTTAGCGGGCACTCTGTATATTTGTGTGCGTGTTTACACATGTATATATATAACGTAGCTGGGATATAACTTTTTTTCGCTTATAACGTATTTAAGGCGTCATCCCTTCTGAAATCCTATAAATAGCGATCGTTACATAAATATGTAAGTAGAATATAGTTTTCTCTTTTTAACACTTTCCAACCTTAGTTGCAAGTGTTTATGACTTCGGTATGTCTGGCCGTATGGTCGTCTGTCCGTTCTCTAACTCCCGTAAATATGCTCGGAATGCCCTGCAATTTTATATGTTATTGTCGTTATCTATAGCATTTTCCCTATTTCAACTGAAGTGCATAGCACTTATAGTTACTTTTCCGGGACAGTCAAAAGAAATCCGTACATTACGTCTATGGAGAAAATTCGTTTGCGGTTTGATTAAATAATGTTTTACTATTTTAAACACATTTAAATTTATATATATATATATCACTATAAGGTGCATTACAAGAGGATTACTACAGAATATTGTGTGTATAGCAGTCATCGTTCATTTACAAGGACACACAAAAGAATTCTCTATTGTCTGTTTACAATAATTCCTGGAAGTGCGTTTTAAGTTGCTGAACGCGATTTTAAATTTAACTCACTTTTTGTCTATTACTTGGTATGTATAGATTCTGTAGATCATATACAGGGCAGCACAAAAGTTCGCGAACACATTTCCGTTTATTGACAGAAACTCCAGAAGTAGAATTTTAAACTGTGCTACGCGTTTCCTAACTAAACTATAATTTAGCATCTTATGTAGTATATATACAAATCTATAGATCATATACAGGGCTGAATAAAAGTATTTGAATATTTTTCCGAATATTGTATATCTTGGAAATTCCTGAAATTATGTTTTTAAATATGTTATTCGTTTTCCAAATTGTTTACTTAGATGATATCTTTCAGCTTATTAAACGGTAATGATTTGTAAAATTATTTTGGAATCGTTGGAAAGCGTTACATAATCTATGCTTGACGCATGATTTTTCGTTCTTGTTTAACACTTTCCAACATACCTGAAAAGAATGTTTAACTCTTTCCAACATATTTGAAAAGCGTTTGTGACTACTGTTTGTAGTTTGTAGTGCGTCCGTACTCTAAATCTCGTAAACATACTGGAATTGCCATCTAATTGATATATGGTATTGAAGTGCTATGGCATGTTTACTTTTTAAAACAATAAGTGTGCATCATTTATATCTCGTTCAGAAGTACACTCAAAAGAATCCCGTTATTTTATTGTCCATAGGTAAAAATAGTTTGCAGTGTAATTTTATGAAGTTACAATTTTTCAAACATACAGTAATTGATAAGCATTTCTGTTGTTCTCTGAAACATCCATTCTTTAGGATATTAAATGTCATTTATCATTCAATTTATAGATTGGGGCAAAAGAATTCGCTTACATAATGGTCTAAGGGAAAAAAATGTTTGTAGCGTATTTTAATGATGTTACACAATTTCAAACATAATGAATATTATATATAGTATTGAGGTGTATTAGAAAATGGATCATTACTGTAGAATATGACGTGCATAACAGATATCATTCATTTACAAGGACACACAAAAGGTTTCGCTTTCAGTACTTTCATTAAGCGATAAAAGCCGGAAGTGCGCTTACTGGTATGGTATGCATTTTTAAATTTAACTTTTGCATACTACTAGGAGTGTATAAATTCTATAGATCACATGCAGGGGTACACAAAATAATTGTAAGCATTAGTTTGCATGAGTGTGAATTGCTTACATTTATTTTTAAATGAGATATGCATTTTCAGATGAACTCTATTTTATATTCAAAGAGGTGTTTTAGAATATAAGTAAATTTATATACACGGATACGCAAAGAAATGGATACATTGCCGTCTGTGGATGTCAATTTATGAAAGTACAAATTTAGTTGTATTATGCGTTATTTCCCTCCTTGGAACTTGATTTTAATATGAAATATGTATAAAACTCTGTAGATAATATACACGCTGTACAAAATTTTTCAAATTCATTTCCGTCGACTGGCGGAAATTGCTAAAGCTGAATGTTTGACTTTGTAACTAATGTAAATTTTAGCACATTAAATAATGTATATACAGACCTAAATATATATATAATACATATATTAATATATAATTCTATAATACTATATTATATATATATTTTACGTATTATATACATAGTATGTATCAAGTATATGTATGCACAAAATAATTCGAGTACCTTTCCCGTTATAGAATGTTATTACTAAAATCTGGCTTTTAAATGTGTTATGCGTTTTATAATTGTTTACTTCTTTCACCTTTTCTAACGGTAAAGTTCATTTACAGTATTATCAGAGTGTTGAAAAGTGTTTCATAATCCGTGCTGGATGCATAACTTTTCTTTCTAGTTATTATTTAATTTGGAGGGAACAACAAAATTTCTGTTTCGAATTTCTATGATTGCATTTGCTATTTAACTTCTTTCTCCTTTACGTTACGTAATGCATTTTATTTATAATGCTGCTTATAACGTACTTGATTAATAAAGTACGACATTTACAAGTTCCATAATAGGGCGTATCGAAAAAACCGAAATTTCTTAAATCTTTTAGCGGTAGTGCGGAAAAGTTGTGAACTCCCTCTATTAAAAAGTGTGCGGAATCTTAAAACTGTGGGTTGATATCTTCGGTCGCCTCAGTGGGCCGAAAGTTCCAAAAATTGGGCTAAAAATGATTAAAATACAAAAATTAATAAATAAACACAGATTTAGCTCATCAGTTTGGGGTAGTGCTTACAAGTTACTATTTTGTAACAACAACAACCATAGAAAATCCTAGAATTATAGGTTAATATCTTCTGCCGCCCCATTGGCATTGAATTTTGTAAATTTTGACGCGTTTTGTTACTTTTCTGCATAACTGTTTACTGCTTGCACAGTACACAATCGAGACAGACTGGGTTTGGCGGTCTGCCAAAATAGCGGAACATCCCTATTTTCATGCCGAGAAACAAATGGGAGTGACCAGTAAATCACGTGACTGCTCTTTTTCGTCTGGCTAAGTGCAGTGCGCCACAAGCATCTGAGAATTGTAACCGGTTTTAACTCGTTTAAAATAGTATCTTTATAATTAGAGTGTGGTCTTTACACTTGTTTGCTCTGTAGTCGTTTTTTAAGGAATTAATCTTGTGCTTTTGTGCATTTCATCGGCATTTTCTAATTAGAGATATTGGAAAATATTAAAAATGCCAAGATCATCACAGTCAAAGTTTTCAAGTCGACAAACGTTGCAATGTCCTATTTTCGGAACACCGAAGGATTTTTTTCGAATGCTGCCAACGCATGAAGACATCATAAGATGTTGTGCTCACGAGAGATGGCGTATTGGTTGCGAAACTGGTGGAAACAAAGAACCATGCTTTTCAGTTATTGCAGAAACTGTTGCTTTGAAGACTGAAAAGTTATACGTCGATGCATCCATTCCTTCAGTTTCACATAAACGTGTTTGTGATATGATACACTCATACCATGGAAAATATCGATCCATGATGAAAAATATAAAACGTGTGGGAAAGAGCAAGACTACTCTGGAAAGTCTTGAGAACTTTAAAATGGAAGCAAAGAATCTTTTTGACATATCTGCCTGTAAATGCGCGATTTTTAAGGAGTGTATTTGTCCTAAAGAAAGCAAAGTTCCTGCAAAAGAGCAGGCGTTCCTTATTGATCAAAGAACGGAAAGAAAAATGTTCATTGGGAGTGTTGATGTTCCAGAAACAAAACGGCTACAGAAACGTCAAATCCGAAAGGAACAGGATACTATTCGATCTGCAAAACAGGTATCGCCTGCTTCTGCTTCAAACTATTCAGTGGCGAATGAAAGGGAAAATGAAATAGAAGATTTTATGGAGGTGGAGACTGAGGAAGACAAGGTGGGCACAAAACACGCGCCTTACACGGCGTCTCTTCAGCAACCCACAAGGAATGTTCAAATGCGTTTAAAACTGGATAACACAGTCCTTGTCAGTGAAAGGTATGGTGTTTCCAACAGAGCCACGGCTGCTATTGCATCGAGTGTTATGCAAGATTTGGGTTTAATATCTGAATCAGATACCAGCCTTGTCACAGACAAAAATAAAATATGGAGGGAAAAATCGAGAATTTACAAAAAATTGGTCTCAAAATCAAATGAAAATCGTTCCACTCTATCTGGCCTTTATTTTGATGGACGACATGACAAAACCTTAACATCAGAAACACTCGAGGACAAGAAGTTCCAAAGAACAATTGTAGAAGCGCATTATTGTATTGTATCGGAGCCTGATTCTACGTACATGGGACATGTTACACCTGAAAGCGGATCTAGTCTTGATATATCTAATAGCATTTACGAATACGTAACAAATGCTTTATTGGATGATTTTAGCAACCTTATTGTTCTCGGGTGTGACGGAACTGTAGTGAACACAGGAGTGTCTAATGGCGTGATTCGCAGGCTTGCATTAAAAGTTCAGAGGCCAGTCCAATAGATTATCTGCTTACTTCATTTCAATGAATTGCCATTACGACACCTATTTGAGTCCATAGATGGCAAGTCATCTGGCCCCACATCTTACACAGGAGACATTGGACGAAACCTCAAAGGATGCGAAAAGCTTTCAATTGTATATTTTAACAGTATTGAATGCAAGTTGCCAGACATTGAACCTACCACCCTCAGTTCTGATCAGAAATACTTGTTAGACATTTGTACCGCCATTAGTTCTGGCGTTTGTGGTTCAGATCTAGCTATCCGGGAACCGGGAACGTTGAATTTGTCCCGCTGGCTAACAACTTCCAATCGAATACTGAGGTTATATATATCTACATCATATTCATCAAATGAGTTGCTAACTTTGGTTGTATTCATTCTAAGAGTCTACGCACCCTCATGGTTCCGAATTAAGGTTCATCATTCCATAAAGGATGGTGCTAGACACCTGTGGGATTTCATCAGCTCATCTCGGTACTTGCCAAAGAAATATCGTGACGTAATCTACCCAGTTATTTCTCGCAACGCTTACTTTGCGGCTCCAGAAAACATGCTATTGGCCATGTTAACTGATGGGAGGTGCCATATTAGGACCCTTGCAGCTCGGCGGATTAACAAGGCAAGGGAAATTAGCACAGACAGAAATTGTGTACGCAAATTCGTTATTCCTGCTGTTAACTTTGAAGCTACAGACTATGTAGATCTCATTGACTGGCAAGCTTGTTATGTGATATCGCCTGCTGTTCTCAGAGAGATCAGTTCTCAAGAATTTCTGAAGCTGATACAGGACAATATGCCAATGTATTGCTGGGACTTTATTAAATTTCCTTCACACACTCAAGCGGTTGAGCGGATTGTGAAATTAGTCACTGCAGCCTCAGGGAAAACAGTAGGGGGGCAGAACAGGGATAGATTTATTAGAGCGACACTCGAATCCAGAAAACAAATGTCAAAATTTGAGACTAAAAATGATTACAAGCAGTAATGCTTTTGTCATTTGTATGTTCGAAAGGTAAAATAAAGTTTGTATTTGCATTAAAATGAGGTAAGTGTTGACGTTTATTTATTTAAATATTTGCCTTTATTTTCCAAATTTTTGTGTCGATGAAGCGGCAAAATATATTAACATATAATTATAAAAAATTATGGCTGTTGTTGTTTCTCGGCGTTAAATTAGGGATGTTCCACTGTGTTGGCAAACCGCCAAACCTAGTCTGTCTCGATTGTACAAGCAGTAAACAGTTATGCAGAAAACTACCAAAATGCACCAAAATTTCCAAAATTCGATACCGATGAGGCGACAGAAGATATTAACCTATAATTATACAATTTTCTATGGTTGTTGTTGTTTCAAAATAGTAACTTGTAAGCACTACCCCAAACCGATGAGCTAAATCTGTGTTTATTTATTAATTTTTGTATTTTAATCATTTTTAGTCCAATTTTTGGAACTTTCGGCCCACTGAGGCTACAGAAGATATCAACCAACAGTTTTAAGATTCCGCACACTTTTTAATAAAGGGAGTTCACAACTTTTCCGCACTACCGCTAAAAGATTTAAGAAATTTCGGTTTTTTCGATACGCCCTATTCCATAACAGTACATTATAACCGGCGTCTACTTTATACGCACTTAAAATATGATATGAATATGAATGTACACATCCAGAAAAAAGTTTTGTTGAATCAACAAAAATTTGGTTGACCCAACAAAACTTTTTGTTTAAATATTGGTCAATGGAAATTTTGTTTGATTCAAAATCTTTTTTTTTTTTTTTTTTTTTTTTTTTTTTTTTCCAATTCCAAAAAAAAAAAAAAAAAATGTATCGTAAGCAAAAAATGTTTTGTTAATTCACGTAAATAGGTTCAACTTTACTTGAATTTTGCCAAAACAACCAAAATGTACTCAACAAAACATGTTTTGTAGTTTTAATCAATTCCTTTTTCTGGGTGCAGTATCAGTCTAATTTTGCCTTAAACCGAGATCGAATACTAATATTTTTATTAATATATTAATTCGTCTCTTATTTTTACCGCAAATTTAAACTGCGAAAAAAAAAATCGTATACGTCAATACTTCTTATTTACTGTCTGTTTAACTACAATGATTAACAGAACTCTGGCCATGAAATAAAATTTAAGAAGAAAATATTCTCCACATGCAAAAAAAAAAAAAAAAAAAAAATATATATATATATATATATTATATATATATATATATATATATATACAAACAAAGACATAAAGTACATAGACTAGCAGATTAGAATAATCCTGCGCTTCTTCGATTCAGTATTTTTTTTTTTTTTAAATAAGGTCTTTAAATGCAGATATTTTATGTAATGCCTGAAAAAAAACGTTGTACGTTGATGCAGAAACGATGATATTTAATTAACAAAATTTATTCATTCATTGACATTCAAGATTACTGAAACTTTTATTTTATCAGTGTGTAAAATACAAAAAATGAATTTTTTTTGGTATTTTATCCGAAGTTAATTCTGTTCTTTATTTTTTAATCTTACAAATCAAGAGGAAATTTTCTTCTCGGATTAATGAAGGTAAATAATATTTTTCGGACATTTTTTATATAGTAACTAAGAAAATGTGAATAAAAGATTCATGTTTAAAAGAGTTAAAAAAAAAAAAAAAAAAAAAAAAAGTGTAGTAATTTACATAATTTTTATGTCTTCAGTTATAATATGATAAGTTACTAAATTACAAGTTTTAATAGTAATAATGAATAAAATATTGTATTACTTTTATATTTTAGTGCAATAAAACATATTTCCTGTAATTTATTGTTGATACCTAAGTAACATAGAATTCAAATTACTTAAAAGTATTCATATATATATATATTTGTAACTGTTATTTGAAAATTTCTGAATGTGCAATTTAGTAAATCATACTTAATTTAAAATATCAAATCGTTACTGCGTCACTGCATCTCGAATAGTAAACTGTCACATTATTTATTGACTAGCAAGCTACGCCCGCTACGCTGGTCAATTTCTCTTAACGAACTTTTAATCACACAAAATATTGACATTTTACAATTCACTCTTATATTTTAACAGAATAATAAGGCTATTATAACTTGTGACTCGTGCCAATATACACGTCAGAACACGTCGCCCTTATCATTATCTTTTTACGCATGAAGGTTTCGCTATGGTACTCCAATGTGAAATTTGGTAATTTTTGAAATTCAATATTTGAAAAACGGCATAATTCATTAGATTTGAAATTTATATCAAGAAAAATACAATTTTTACCTTTTAAACGCAGTTTGTCTAACAATTTTCTGACAAATACTTTTCGAGCTAATATATTTTTTAGTAACTTCAAAGGTTTCATTTTCCGAGATTAATCTGTGGCAACAATTAGCGAAAAACCCAGTCGTCAGCATCGCATAGCTTTTTATTACAGAGGCTGTTGGAGCAGGGATTGTCACAATCAATTTGCCACCATCACTTTTGAAATCGGTTCTGTAGTTCCAGAGATTCCATAGAAATTGTAATTTAGAATGATTTTAGAACACTTTTCGCTCATTTCACCCTTTTAAATTTCGATTTTTTTTTTTTTATTCTTAGAGAACATTTACATCTTATAAGTAACTACAATGCCAAGTTTCAAATTTCTAGCTCCTTCAGTATAAAAAAGACGCAATTTTCACAAATGTTTCGCTCCTGCACCCCATTGGGGTTAGTGGAACAGACATGAAATATAGCCTATGTTGTTGTAGGGATTGTCACCATCAATTTGCCACCATTACTTTTGAAATCGTTTCTGTAGTTCCAGAGATTCCATAAAAATTGCATTTTTGAATGTTTTTAGAACACTTTTCGCTTATTTCGCCCTTTTAAATTTCGATGTTTTTTTTTTTAATTTATTCTTAGGGAGCATTCACATCTTATAAGTAACTACAATGCCAAATTTCAAATTTCTAGTTCCTTCAGTATTAAAAAAAATCGCAATTTTAGAAAGTTTTTCGCTCCTGCACCCCCCTGGGGTTAGTGGCACCGACATAAAATATAGCCTCTGTTCGAGCAGGGGTTGTCACCATCAATTTGCCACCATCACTTTTAAAATCGGTTCTACAGTTCCAGAGATTCCATAGAAATTGTATTTTAGAATGTTTTTAGAACACTTTTTGTTCGTTTCCCCTTTTAAATTTCGATTTTTTTTTTGTTCTTAGAGAGCATTTACATCTTATAAGTAACTACAATGCCAAATTTCAAATTTCTAGCTTCTTCAGTATAAAAAAATTGCAATTTTAGAACGTTTTTAACTCCTGCACCCCCCTTGGATTACGGGCACCGACATAAAATATAGCCTATGTTGGAGCAGGGATTGTCACCATCAATTTGCCACCATCACTTTTAAAATCGGTTCTATAGTTCCAGAGATTCCACAGAAATTGTAATTTAGAATGTTTTTAGAAAGATTTTCGCAGATTTCACCCAAATTTGTTCTTAGAGACCATTTACATCTTATAAGTAGCTGCAATGTCAAACTTCAAATTTCTAGCTCCTTCCGTACACAAAAAATCGCAATTTTAGAACGTTTTTCGCTCCAGCACCCCCCTGGGGTTAGTGGCACCAACATAAAATATAGCTTATGTTGGAGCAGGGGTTATCACCATCAATTTGTCACCATCACTTTTGAAATCGGTTCTATAGTTCCAGATATTCCATAGAAATTGTAATTTAGAATGTTTTTAGAACGCTTTTCACTTATTTCACCCTTTTAAACTTAGAATTTTTTTTTTAATTTGTTCCTAGAGAGCATTTACATCTTATAAGTAGCTTCAATGTCAAATTTCAAATTTCTAGCTCCTTCCGTAAAAAAAAAAAATCGCAATTTTTGAAAGTTTTTCGCTCCTGCACCCCCCTGAGGTTAGTGGCACCGACATAAAATATAGCCTATGTTGGAGCAGGGGTTGTCACCATCGATTTGCCACCATCACTTTTAAAATCGGTTATGTAGTTCCAGAGATTACCCCTTACAAACAAACAATCTTTACTCCTTTATAATATTAGTATAGATAGGGTGTTGTACAAAATTTTTTCTGTTTCTACGAAATGCACGAGTGGCAAAAAGATAGAAACAATCATTTTACTGATTGAATAATAAATGTAATTTTATTAATCCAGATATAACCCACATAAATTGATTTTATCAAAAAAATAGGAATTATAAGCATAATAATAAAATGTAAACAATTTATATTAATGACAATCCAAAAAAAAATTTGAATAATAATAATAAAAAAATAAATAAATAAATAAAAAAGGAGCAAAATGATAAAAATGTAATTTTTTTTTCTAAATTCTAGAAATATGTCACATCAATTGTGCTTCATTTGTATTTAAAAATTCTAATGCTGCGTTTTAACATGCATTTTGCAGAGTTTCAAACTATCTCCTGTAACAATACACACCCTTCTTCAGAAATGGCATTTTTTTCCTTCTTTTAAGTTATACTGGGATATTTGACAATTTTCTTCGAATATATTGTGCACTATAATAACCTAAACGTTCACCATGGAAATTAGGTCTGAGCTAATTTGCCGGGAAATCCAGGTGAGAATCTGTTAATCTACAAACCACATTTTTGTGATTTTTGCAGAGTGAATTTATTCACTCTATTATCTTATATTCTCAGTCCAGATATTTTTTCAGCTGGTTTAACATATAACCATCTAACATGTGAATATATGCATGTCTATTTTGTTGTGCCTTTTAAAAAGCAATTCTGAGCGTACTCTCTGAAGAAAGATGACGCAAATCATTAAACAGCCTAAATGACGCGTAGAAAATACGTCCTTTCGACGTTCATGCCGATGTGAAAAATACTATCTTTACGTATTTGTCATAACTGACAAGAATGTTAAACCACTTTATTTTTTATTGCAGATATTTCTCTTGGAATGTGGTTGAAATGTTAAACGCACTGACGGGGTTTTACACATTTAAAAATGTTTGACCTTGCAAATACTCTTGCTAGAGTTTATACTTATGTTGACGTCTTTATCTAGTTTGGAATTTACTTTACTGACAATATGTGGCTTGCGGCTGTGCTAAAATTAAATCTCTCGGGTTGTTTCAAAATAATTCTCGTCAACTTTGTAGATTTTTCAGTATCATAAATAGTTAAAAATGACAGTTTTTAAACGTTTAATTTTCTTATCAGACTTTCAAAGTGATCATCCCATGCCTTTATAAGCTATAATTTGTCATTTTTTTAAATATGATGGCCTGTTTCCTCTGCTCATCGTCCAAAACTTATGCCACCATACTATCTTTTAATTTTTTTACAAGTTGGTATGCGAAAATACCCACCAATCTCGAACCGTTGTTTTGAAATATGTACGACGTTTTTATAATTGTCTCTAGTGTAAATTTAATAAAAGACATATTTAAAAATAGATTTAAATATATACATATAATATAGATATAAATATATATCTACATAATTTTTCAATTGCTTTAATATTAATTGGACTATCATATAGCTATTTTTAACAAAACATTTGCGCGTTTGCATAGCAAATTCGAATTATCTTCTATTGTATTTGACTGACAAAACAATATGGTGTAGATAATTATTAATTTAGTTTAAAACTGAAATTTTCATTAACTAGATAAAAAGTTAAAGAAAAAATTTTTATAAATGAAAAAATAATCTGATCATCAAGCAGCTGATTCGTAGTCTCCATCGCCCGATCCTTCTGACTTGTGAGCACTGCTGTTCGATTACTGTCGTTGCTGAAACAAACAAACACGGGAGAAAAATCTTAAAATAAATGTAAGAATCCGTCAAACCTTATATTTGAATCCGAAGAATTATATTATTTAAATTCTATAAAATTTAAGTGCAATTTCGAGGAAAATGGAAAATCATACTATTAGAAACCATGTTCGTCAAAAAAATTTAGAGTTTTATATCTGTAAAAGGTTCATCTGATAGAATAATAACTAAATTTCCTACGATGCTTATTAGTTCAAAAAGTTCATGCGTTTGAAAAAAAAAAAGATACAAAACATTAGTTAAGTTGTTCTGTTTTTTTGTTACTTGAACACTGAGTAAGACATCATTGGAAGCAGAAAGTATATTGTTTCAATAAATAAAATTACCTAAATAAAATTTAAATATAAAGACAGTAATAAGTATTGGATAATTTTAAATAGTTATGAAATTAGAAATAAATTAACTAACAATAGTATACGGATTATACAGACGTATGATTTTGAGAATTTTTTTACAAATATTCCTATTACGGGGTTATAAAATATACTTTTAAAATTTGCTGATTTGATTGCGGATATCATTGATTTATATTTAAACATATTTAAAAAATTATGTTATTATTTTTGATATAATAACTAGGGGAACTCTGGGCAGAACGGGGTACCAAGTTGAAAATATGTTATTAAAATACAAACGGGTTAATTAAGGGATCTGAACAAATTTCTATGAACACATTATAATATAACAATTACAAAAAATTAATAATATTGTATGAAAAAAAACAATATATTTATATTAAAAAACAAAACATTATGTCATATGCCCCGGAAATGGGGCAGAACGGGGTGGTAAGGACAAGTAATTATAAAAACATATAAAACTAGTACAGATGAAAAAAAAGTGTACTTTATATTGATATAGTTTTAAGTGACTATAAAGGTTTAAGTACAGTTTTCATTGATTGTGTCCTTTCCTGAAGCCTATTGAAAAATTCACACACTAGGACAAAGGACAATGTCATCATTTTCGCTATCTATTGCCGCAAAGAAATTGTGTTCCCGGTTTTTTTTTTTCACATGGAACAAGCGTTCCAACCTTCAACTGACTTTGAGTAAAATTTACCGCAGTATAAACATTCACAGTCAAAACAACCCTCAGAATTAATCTCGCTAGTTTTGGGTTCTCTCATCAGTTCCTTGTTTTTCCATTTTTATTTTTTCCATTCATCTTCAGGCATTCATCTTCAGGTTAAATAGTTTTAACCTTGCTCTTTCTTTTTTAGCAAAGTTCATTTCCTCTTTTTCCTTAATAGCGGCTTAATAACTCTTTTTTGTATGTTGCTTCTGATAAGACTGTGGTCTTCCCCTCTTCCGATTCATCTTTTTAGAGATTTCTTTAACTTTTGGAATGGGCATTAGAATTTCAGGTGAAACATGAAATAAAGTGTCCCTGTTGTCAGTTGTGATCCAAGAGCATCCAGGAGTGGTACAATTGGCTACGATAAATCGGACCTTCTTAGCCGGCGTGTCATCATTAGAGTTGGCTGTAACCTCGACAGCTTTATCATCCAACCTGTTAGGCATGTCTTTTTTGACTGGTGTGCTAAGCGAAGACAATTCCATTTGTTCGGCTACAGATATGATCACCTCTGCACTTGTTTTATTTTGTCTCGTACCATCTGAAATCGACAGAAAAATATTTACGGGCGTACTAAAAACGTTATCTTAGTTAAAAACATTTTGTGGCAGAATGGGGTATTCCCCATACCGTCCCAACCGTTCCGCCCCAGGGACACGATCTAGTTTAGGGAGGTAAAGTCACTCGAGAAATATACGTAAACAAGCGTTTAGCTACACGAAACTGAAGACAATTAAACGTATTTCAAGCATGAACTAACTATAGTTGTAATGTAAAAAAAAAATATGTATGCGTTACCTTGGTTACAAAATCCTCAGAAATTACAATGCAAGAGCAAAAAATCACACAACGAAAAATTCGCGCACCAACGCTCGAGTAAACTAGACTAACATAACTGCGGAAGTTGAACGGCAACAGGTTTTATTACTTCTGCTTATTTCCGCACGCTGGCAGCACCTCCTTGACACACAAAAACGTCAAACTTCATTCCGCCCCGGTACCCCGTTGTTCCCCGTGTTCCCCTATGTATATACAGGATTAAATATCTATTTGAAAAATAATGGTACAGGAATGGGAACAAGTTATTCTTCAACTGCAGTTAACCTTTTTCTTATTTTTTGTTGAATTTCAATATTGTAGTATCAATAACGATATTAACATTTTGGGTATTAGGTATATTAATGATTTAATCATTTTGAATTAAGATCTTGATTTTTTTGGAGGTATGTAGGAATATATATCCCGATATGCTAGTTTTTTAAAAAACTGGCATGCAAAATTTAAATTTACAAACGAAAATAATAAAACCGTGATTATCTTAACTTGAAAATAAATATTTTAAATGGTATTCGCGTTTCGATTTATAATAAAAGCGATAACTTTAGATTCGAGGTTAACCAGTTAGTTAACTGGAGTTCAAATATATATAAACGCATCTAAATTAATAGTATTATAGATCAAGTTTTTCTTTTTTTTAATTATTATTTTCTAGTAAGAAATTATTTTTAAAAGAGATTTTTTATTTTATTAGTATTCGATATGATAAAAACAATACACCACTGAACTTTATTAATACACAAACGTTGTTTGCAGGTAGTCTCCATTTCGTGTGTTTGCCGAGCAATGATAATCAATGATTTGTATTTTTTAAAGACTTTTTGGACTTTTTTACAATGATGTCTGGAATTGTGTGGCAACGAACATCGAACGAACTTGGATGGATTGTTGAACATTGGATTTTGGTTTGTTTTGTGGCTGCATGGCACAGGTATGGGCACAAAAGCTACTAATTTTCTACTGCATTTTACATGTATCAATTTTAATTCAGCTGTTTTTGAGGATTGTGATATACTGGTTAATGTGGTGTGGAGTCCGGTGAGGGAGCTTTTAGAAAATGCACTCTCGCGACGCTCTTCAACCCGCCGTGTAATCGCTTCGCGATTCTGTTCGGTATCGCGCAGCAATCTCTATTTTCAAGAAGAAAAGAGAAGGAAAAATTAGTTTATATCTAAATTTCATTTTTTTTTTTTTTTTTTTTTTTTGCTGGAATCTTTTATAATTTTCTAATTTTCTTTAAAATTATTATGAATGTTTGACTGTGAGCCGCCTCTTAATTTGAACATCGGTTTTGATGTTTGAATTGGTTAATTATTTACTAACTATATAGTACTCTGCATACACTTTATACTTACCTATCTTTAAAAAAATTGGAGATTTAGTCAGTTTTGTTTCTAGAACTTTTTTTTGTATTTTCAATTCAAAGGTATATATATATATATATATATATATATATATATATATATATATACAGGGTGATTACAAAAAAAACTATCCCGATATATGAGCCCCTAACTGTCATACCGTTCACAGAAACTGAATGAAATTCTGGCCTAAAGTATTTTGAGGTATGCACTCAAGAATCATGTGCAAAACAACAGTTAAATACTAACAGTTACGGTTACAGTGACAAAATTTAAAAAATTTCAAATGGCAACACCTACTTTTTTTTAATTGGAATGTGATCTTCATAGTGAAAAACCATAAAAAGCGTTGGAACGGTACCTGTAGCACGAAAATCGCCGGCGCTAGACAGACTAAGAAGAATAGTGAAAACAACCAATAAGGACAGAGAAGCAACAGAAAACAAAACATTTTATTGTGTTTCATACATTTTCCATTTCACACACGACGACACTTTTCATGCGGCAGATGGTGGATAGTACTGAACAATAAAATGTTTTACATTCTGTTGCTTCTCTATCCTTTACTGGTTGTTTTCTCTTTTTTTCTTAGTCTGCCAAGCACCGGCGATTTTCGTGCTACAGGTACCGTTCCAATGCTTTTTATGTTTTTTCACTATGAAGATCACATTCAAATAAAAAAAAGTAGGTGTTGCCATTTGAAATTTTCGAAATTTTGTCACTGTAACCGTAATTGTTGGAATTTAACTATTGTTGTTCACATGATTCTTGAGCGCTTACCTTAAAATACTTTAGCCCATTATTTCATTCAACTTCTGTGAACGGTATGACAGTTAGAGGCTCATATATCGGGATAGTTTTTTTATAATCACCCTGTATATATATATAATATATATATAAATATATATATATATATATATATATATATATATTAGTGAGTGGATTTGATTCTGAAATTTTCAGTGACTTTTAAAAATCTGACAACCAGTCACAAAGAAAGACAGATGTTGTAGATAGATACGTGATATCTTCTGAGAATTTTTAGAATCACACTTTGAGTACGAAGATTGAAAAAAAGAAAGGATAAACAACCTATAGAAAGCAGATTCAATGCACATGTTTTGCGTATTCGATCTTCAACTCTGTCAGATAATTTGAGTTTTTTTATAGAGCATGACTCTGAATGTTACTTTCGAATATTTTCATTAAATGCTCTAAATCTAAAACATTACAGTGAAAAAAAAATTAGTTCTCCTGTCATACATTTAACTACTTAACAGTCTCATGTTTATGTCAAATCAGTCAATTTTAGGGAATAAATAAGTAGCTAACAAGTTAATTTTATGATTCTTTCCAATTTCGGATGTGTATTTTGAATAATGATACTTTGCGCAGTTTAGAAGATATGATATTTTTGCTAAAAATGTGCTCACATATAAGAAAAGTCACTGGGAAGTCTATTTTGGAAAGAAAACAGGGTGGCATGTATAATGTTGAAGACGTTAATGTGGTTAAATAAGAAACAAATGCTGTTACTTAGAATTGGTAGTATTTATAACAGAAAAAAATGAAAACTTTTATGAAACTTCTACAAATTAGCTTACACACAGAGAATAAAAATATGTAAATTAAAAGATAAAAAAGTGTTTTAAAAAATCTTAAATTTTTCAGTTAAAAAACGATTAACTAAAAGATGCAACAGTACTCTTTTAAAGATATTTATTGAACTTTATTTTCGATTTTGATATTATGTTGATTAAAAAAAATCCCCACTCATACGATAGAAAAAAGTAAGATATACAAAAAATACAAATGAACAAAAATGCATTTGGAAATACACAATTATGTACTAACCAATAAGAGATCTTTTTGAAAAACTATTAAATTACTATATAATATTTTCTCCACTTTGATGTTACACAGAATACCTTTATCTTTGTCAACCAAAGTAGATCCATTTTTTATTATTATTACAGAATTTATCTCTGTGGCACAAAAAAAAATGTCGTGAAATATCTCGGCTTAAAAGTTAATAAAAAATATTTAATGAATCATTTTTTACCTGACTTTTGTAAAAAAGTGTAAAAAAGGTTTTATACTACTTCAGATAAAAAGTTATGAAAAAAGAGGAGCGAAATGTGATCAAGGACAATTTTCTCTCTTCAGAGCATAAACTGGTTTTTCACTTTCCTCTTACCCTAATTACGAGAGTGCAGACGCTAGTGAGATTACAAGTACAATTACTTCTTATAAACATTTCTAGGTAACTGAATATTCTTTAAAAATGGAATATTTTAATGGTAAATTTATAAATATTTAAATTTTCATTGATTTTGTTTTGCCATACAAACCTAATTCATTACTGCCCATTGTCCTACCTCCTCAATGTTTGAATAAAAATGTGCATTGTGTTTTAATAAGTTGCACAAAAACATGCATCCAAAAGAAATTGTATTTGTATAGCTAATTAAAATAATATATATTTCAAATGTAGTTGTATATATATAGACTGAAATTTAAAATATACTTCACAACTTATGTAATTATGTGGATAACAATGCTTTAACAGTAAATGATTGTTTGTGAAATATAATTATTAAATATAAAATTTTCTAAAATTTTAAATTTACAAAAATCCTTTATACACCTTAAACTTTTAAAGAATTATTTTTTATTACTATCAGAAACTTTATATATGCGACACATAAAAATTGTCGTGGAATATTAGATAAAGGGTAATAAAAATGAATAAAGTAATTATTTTTATCAGACTTTTATTGAATGTGCAAAAAAATTGTATACTATTTCAGATTAAAAAGTAAAGAGAAATGTAACCAAGGACATTTGTCTTTATCAAGAGAGTAAACTATTTTTTCTCTTTTCTCTTAACGTAATTACGAGGAGAAGGTCAGATTTCAAGAATAATTACCTATTAATAACATTTTGAGTGAACTCATTAACCTTTAAAAATGAACTTTTTAAATTGATAAAATATTCAAATAGTTAAATTTTCATTAAATATTTTGCATTTATTATTCAAACAAGAATAAAAAACCATGCATCAGGCATACATTATGAAACATTTCTGTTGTCGTAATTAAAATATCTGTTTAAAATTAAATTAATATTTTTGACATGACATAGAAAATTCCATATTAAAATGTTCTTTAGTACAGAAAAACAATAGCATTAATGATCAAGTTTTATGTTGTACAACAGTTTTTCTATATAGGTTAAAAAAATATTAATTTTCGGGGGAAAAATGCGAATTGTATTCTATAAATATTTTTAAAAGACTTTCGATTTCTAGAAACTTTAAATATGCGAATTCAAATTACAGCTCCATCCGCATAGTCGTATTTGCGTTATGTTTCTAAAACAACGCTTCTAAAAAATATGCTTTGCAACGATTACAAATTAAATTAACATGAGAAGTGCCAAATTTTAAACTTGCATATTTCCTAAATTACTTCATCGGATAACTTACTGGTTGGTAACCGAAAGTAAATGTTACCGACAAATCCGAATATGATGTTAAAATTTCTCGCTTGTATTGGAAATTTTAAAGATAGTTACCATTGTTACCTAATTTTAAGTGTAGAATTAAATAAAATACGTCATTAATAATGAATCGGTAGCAGCCACATATTTATGCGATGATTTCCGTACAGAGTTAATTAGGGTGAGGCGTTTTCCCCCATGATTATTCATACAAAGAGAGGGAGAGGTGTTATTTATACATTTTTTAATTGGTAGGGTATTTATATATATATTCGAATAAAATTAACAAAAATAAAACACAATCTTCTTGCGCAAAATTTACATGAATATTTATCTATATTTTCCATATGACAAAATTAACATTATTTTAACCAAATACTATTTTTAACATTATTTAGTAGATGTCATAAGAGATTTATTGCGATTTTTACATTTTTCAAGCTGCGTTTTTACATCACATCTGCATATTTAAATTTATAAGCACATACATACATATATCACATATTGACTTGCACAAAATGCGCATATTTTACAACCATACGTCTTAGAATATGTTTCCAGATAAATATTATACGGCCCACTCACAATACATAAAAAAGACACTATTTGACTTAATGAAAGATTATATTGAAAAAAGCAAACAGTAGTTAGAGCTATATACAGTTGAAGATTGATTGACATCCTTAGTTATTAACAACATATCGTAATTCCGCCACAAAAAGCTTAGAATGTTATTACGTTCTAATACCACCATCGATCGCAACGCCGCTTAGCTTCCTCGGGCGAAATCTACTTACTGACTCCGACGCAATGACATCTCCGATAGACTGCACTACTACCTGGGAATACGCAATGTAATTTGTTGTTTGCATACCTTATACTTGACAAAGCTTCGTGACGTAAATCAGGATGCTCTGTCTGATGGTATCTGATTGGTTGAGCTATATCGCTTGCTAAAGACAGGGAAAGCGCAATCCCTCATCTCGGCTATGCTGATACGTCAACTATTCTAAGTTGGTCAAGTCAAATTAAAATATGCTCAAGTAACCGCCGGTGGAAGCAACTTGAATCTCCTGAAATGGAAAAAAAAGAAAGAGCAGCATCCAAAGTTCTTTGCTTATTTTAAAACAAAATTTAACACATTAATTCGACACTGTGTGTTCTTCGGGGGGAGCTAATGCCTATCACCTTTCATAGACCACAAAAATCTGAAACAGTGAAATGTTTAAATTAAAAAAAAAATTCGTTGAAGAGTCACAATTGGGCTTTTTTTCTCGAAAATGTCACAAAAGTTCACCGGGCATTCAAGGGTTAAAAAATAACAGTTTATCTTTCAAAAAGCACATCCGTCATAATGGCTTGCGTTAAACATTATTACAAGATGTTTCTTCTTCGTCTTACGCCTCTCTCTTCTTCCACCACATTTCATAATCATAGCTGGATAAATTTTTATCATTTCTTCAGAATGGCACATCATCTTCAAAATCGAAATATTTGTCATGATCGCTACCATACTTGTTAAAATCGTCAAAATTGCCATCGTCGGAAATTTCGGTGTCACCTTGGGAATTTACAACAAATTTACGTATGCTTTTTCTCAGGAAAGAGTTTCTATCAACAGGCTGCTTTTTAGCAAACTTTTGATTGCATTTCTTAACTTCAAAATTTCATACACTTATATTTCCGATTCATCTTCAAATTCCTCTGATGGTTTACAGACAACTTTAATTTTAGGAGCATTACTCAACAATTTCTTATTACATGACATTTTCTTAAATTTTCTAAGATGTTCATTTCTGATTTCTAAATTAGGTTTGTTCTCCTTTTTGAGGAAACACGTCATTTTTTTCTTTATTGTCCAAATCTATGTCATCTAAATCATTCCTGAGTGTTTTACAATTACTGATTTGCTTAGTTTTGTTCTTAAATTTAATAAATTCCAGTTTTAGATTTTCGAAATCTTCATGGAAATTATCTATCTTTCGTTGAATTCTTCTTTTAGAATATTTTATTCTAGAACACTCGTCTTCGAAATATTCTAACTATTTTTCTAATTGTTTACAACGCTTTATTAGCTTTCTCTAAACGTTCTCTATATTGCTCTGAACATTTTATTTCGTCGTCTAATTTAGATTTTATATCGTGCAAGCATCTCTTTAATTTTCTGTGCGATCTAGCGAAGGTTTGGATTTTTTTGTTACTTTTTTTTCCGAATTTAATTTCCATATCATACAATTTAGATTCTAAGGATGTTATCGCAATTCCTGTTTTTACTTTTCCTACAAAAAATGCTTCTTTTAGTTATAATACTTCTGTTTTTAACATTTTATATTTTATTTTGGCTTCTTTAAATCGAGTAATTAAATTTTCAGTTTCAAAGAGTAACTCTTTAATTTCTGTCCTGAAACAATTAAATTGGTTGATTGGCCATATTTGTTCTGGTTTAGAATTCGCAAGGAACTATTTTGGAATGTAGAAGAATAAGTGTTAATTTTAGAATTTACAGTTACATCACTTGAGAGGTTTTTAAAATATAAAGTTTAAATTAAAATTAAAATCTCCAGTCTTCAGTTTTTAACTTTCAATCTTATCTTCAAAAACCTTTTAAACCCTTGTGCTTGTCAGAACAGCATTTATTAAGTTCATCATTAAAATCAGAGAGTAACTTTAAGATAAAAAGTGCTGACATTAGGGCAATTCTCGTTCATTTGTTGTTAAGCTCTTGCACATCACAAACCCATGAATTGTACGAGTCCTGACCACATATCAATCACAAACTAATCCAATTAAATTAAATTACCCTCCCTGTTTTATGCATTTGCCCCTGTTATTCCCCTATACATTTGTCCTGTTTTGTACATTTGTAAAATATTACAAGCACTAAAATATATGCAATTACGCGCGCAAAAGAGATCAATTTTTGTACAAGGTGGACTAAAAGTCTCTCATCATAGGAGTTTTTTATTTTTTTTATTTGGTTTGTAGACGAAAACCTTCACAGTGGATTGACCGAAGGGGAACAGTGCAATGGTCTCCCCGATCCCCTGATTTAAATCCAATGGATTTTGCTGTATGGGGTTGTCTTAAATCGAAAGTTTACAGTGAGAAGATCAGGGATAAAAACCATTTGCGTGACCAAATTGCTACTGAGTGCCATGGCATAACGTCAATCTTAGTGGACAACATTCTGAGGAACATGAACGACTACCTGCAGTTGTGTTTTGACAATGGAGGCAACCATATTGAGAACAAATTGTAACAATACATGTATTTCCTATGATGCGGGACAATTGGGCCACCCTGTAGATTTGATATGCATACGAAAAACACGATCATGTAGGTTGCTAAAATTAATATTTACGGCCCCCAGGGATTCCGATTGAACTCGCGAAGATGCCTGTAAGACAGCACGACGAGTTTGGTTTGACAAATAGTTTCCCGAGTCAAATTATTTATCTTCCATTCATCTCATACCAAGTCATTACATATGTATACATGTACATATATACTTAATTGAAATTGAGATTGTGATGCTATTAAATATTTGAATGAATATATAACTGACTTAGAGACAATCAAACTTTGCTCAAGATGAAATAATTAGTTTAATTGCTCGATGAATTTATTAGTGATTGCTTAGATAAATAGCGTGTGTGGTAAGAAATCAGTCATATGTATGGTAATGAAATAATTTTCACCAATAGACCTAAAATAAGTCGAACTTTAAGTGATTCTTAATGGTTTTGTGAAGTGATGATTTTTAGATCTTTATAGTGTATTGAATAGAAAAAAGCAAAATAAAATAAAATAAAATAAATAAACAAATAAATTATCGCATATATTTTTCAAACATTTTTGAATACGGATTTTTCAGGCAACCGCTGATAAAATTATATATATATATATATATATATATACAGGGTGATTCATAAAAGATGGGCAGAACTTTAAGGGGTTATAGTACACTTAAAGACAAATAATATTAAATAGGAGACTAAGGGTCCCAGACGTATTCCCAAGGAGATAGGGGGCATTAAAGTTTAGGGTCCGAAATTTCAAATGATTATAAAACATGGAAAAATTGGTCGATTCGTTTGCGGTTTTTGCAAAAAATTTTCTTTATGCCAGTATTTTCTTGAAATAAAATTTTAAAGTTCAATTTCAAAAAATGCCGATAGGGGGCGCTTTAGACTTTGGAGTAACAAACAACTATTTTTTAAAGTTATTTTTTGTAATTCTTTAAATGATTTCGAAAGCTTAGACTTAAACTTAAATTTTGATCTAAAAATCTGAGTCCTAACGAGTAGTTAAGTAGCGTAAACTGAAATTTGAAATTTGAAACCCTTCTCCCCCCAGAACAAAAATCAGTTATTCCCGATCTTTGTGTCATAGATTAGGCTCTAACTACTGCCGCGTTTTGCTAAAATTATTCTTTATGTCAGTATTTTCTTGAAAATAAATTTTAAAGAAAATTTTCAAAAAATTCCGATAGAGGGCGCTTTAGACTTTGGAGTAACGAACAACTATTTTATACCGTTATTTTTTGTGTCTCATTAAATGCTTTCTAAAGCTTGGACTTAAATTTTCAGCCCAAAATCTGAATCGTTAGACGTGGTTAAGTTTCTGGGGAGAGGGGTTTGAAATTTCTACTCCTGAGCACAGTTCAGTTTACCATGTCCACACATTGTGTGCTGTGATACGAGGTAAAAAGACACAAATTAGGATTATGTTACCAAAGCATATTTATTAACATGTAATCACAATAAATGTTCAAAATTGTGACCACCAGAGGTTATGCACGCAGAACAACGGCGACGAATGGAACGGCGAACATTCGCGAAAACATCAGGCTTTTCGAGCACTTCCCCTACAGCGGCGGAAAGTCTGGCGACCAGTTCCTCGGGTGATTCAATGGGTGTCTCATACATAAGAGCCTTCAATCGTCCCCAAAAAAAGAAATCGAGGGGTGAAAGATCTGGCGAGCGAGCAGGCCAAGCAACAGGACCACCTCGACCAATCCATCTGTTCGGAAATGTGATGTCCAGATAGTTGCGGACGTCTCGTACGTAATGGGCTGGCGCTCCATCGTGCTGGAACCACATGACCCGCCGGATGCGTGGAGGAACAACGTTTAACAGGTCTGGCAGCACATGTTGCAGAAATGTGAGGTATGTTTTACCGTTGAGGCGTTCAGGAAGAAGGTACGGTCCGATTAGGTGGTCTCCGAGGATTCCTGCCCAAACATTGATGGAAAAGCGTCTCTGATGAGCATGTGGATACGTAGCATGTGGATTGACATCCGCCCATACATGTGCATTGTGTGTGTTAAATGTACCTTCACGTGTGAAGGTACTAAGGTCTAAGCTTTAGAAAGCATTTAATGAGACACAAAAAATAACGGTATAAAATAGTTGTTCGCTACTCCAAAGTCTAAAGCGCCCTCTATCGGAATTTTTTGAAAATTTTCTTTAAAATTTATTTTCAAGAAAATACTGACATAAAGAATAATTTTAGCAAAACGCGGCAGTAGTTAGAGCCTAATCTACGACACAAAGATCGGGAATAACTGATTTTTGTTCTGGGGGGAGAAGGGTTTCAAATTTCAAATTTCAGTTTACGCTACTTAACTACTCGTTAGGACTCAGATTTTTAGATCAAAATTTAAGTTTAAGTCTAAGCTTTCGAAATCATTTAAAGAAATACAAAAAATAACGTTAAAAAATAGTTGTTTGTTACTCCAAAGTCTAAAGCGCCCCCTATCGGCATTTTTTGAAATTGAACTTTAAAATTTTATTTCAAGAAAATACTGGCATAAAGAAAATTTTTTGCAAAAACCGCAAACGAATCGACCAATTTTTCCATGTTTTATAATCATTTGAAATTTCGGACCCTAAACTTTAATGCCCCCTATCTCCTTGGGAATACGTCTGGGACCCTTAGTCTCCTATTTAATATTATTTGTCTTTAAGTGTACTATAACCCCTTAAAGTTCTGCCCATCTTTTATGAATCACCCTGTATATATATATATATATATTGCTTTCATAGAAATATCATATATGAATTCACTATAAATTTTACATTCATTCGTTATTTACGAAACATTTTTCCCGAAAATCTGAGGAATCTAAAAACAATTATGGGTCATATTTTTTCTAGAGTTTATTATGGCATGTTTTTGTTTTTATAAGTTTATTCATGTTATTTCTACTTTTTCCTACTGCTAAAAAACTTTTTCATTTTTTTTTTGCTTTTGTTTTATAAAAAAATATTATTCTTAGCGAAATAAAGCATGCAGATGTTTCTTTCCCCATATATTAAGAATTTTTATAAAAATTGAAAGAATAGTAATGCCACTAAAAAATTATTTTTTTTAAATGTAATACAATATTCAATGTCATTATTTAAAAATATTCGTAAAAACACTGCGTGATGAGTTTTAATTGAAAAAAAATGGAAATGTGGCTTCAATGCTTAATGTCGTCATAGCAAACGAAAAGAAAGAAACTTTTTTATCTAATTTAAGTAATTATGTAAGAAAGATAAATTTTTAGTTTTTATAAAATTACCTAATACTATTACATTGAAAACTTGATTCGGGTGCTTATTTTAAAAAATGGAATAAATTTAAATAGAATAAAAATGGAATTCCCAATGATTATTTTAATCTTATTTAAAAATAGATATCATATGAATCTTGGTTCTAAAAAAATAATTTTATTATTAAGTAGAATATTTTTTTTTTTAATTTAAATAATGTAAATTGACCAGTAGGGAAGAGTACGAGAAAGTCGTATTACTATTAGTTTCTTCTTGAAGCAAGAATTTCGGCTTGAAACAATCTAAAAGTGCACTGTTTTTATCCCTATACTGTAATGTCATTATAAATATATGATTTGTTTATCACATTTTACTAATAAATAATCTTTAGATAAAGTTAACAATCTGACCCGGATTGAAAGTATCTATACTTTTTTTGGAAAAGGAATAGAATATTTGATTAACAAATATACAACGGAACTGTCAATATTTTACAAGTTTAATTATGCAATAGTTAAAGACAAATCAATAATTATATTCAATAGAATTTGAAGAATTACAAACAAATGTAGGTCACTTCTTTAAAAAGATTTAGAAAAATCATAATAACTCCTACCATGTAGCTTTGACTACATGGTGAGAGTGACTATCTAGAGTATTATGATCTTATTCTTATGGTTATATTATGTCCTTTAAGCATTGTTTATTTTCTCTTCAAATGTTTTTATAGTGTCGGTACAATAATAAGGATCAGTAAAATTGCACTTATAAGTCATGGTAACAATTTCGTTTCGGGAAATAAATTTTTAAGAAATATTCTACACACAAAATATAAAAAAGTTTTATTAATATGTCAAATTTGGAATTTGTACATCTACCAAACATTAAAACAAATAATAAATGATAAAAAAGGAAAATCAAATAATCTTTCGACACACACACTGTGCAAATACCAGTATGTAAATATCGTAATAACCGCTCTTTTGTCTTCGCTATAGTATAGTATTTCAACCATTATCCGCTATAAGACTGCTAAAATTGAGTAAAAACTGATATATCCGTTTTTATTCAACTATTTGATTTTACCCTCTCCCACATGTATTTTACTTTACTCTATAGTATATCAGCAATGATTATACTTTACTGATATGAAATCTTTCCAAACGCTCATTGACTTTAAAATTTAAAACTATTAATTTTAAAATATTAATTGATCTTAATTAAATCTGCAGTTTGTATAAAATAAAAATTTTCATTCAAAAAATATGTCAATTTAATAAATATATATTATAGCACTGGAAAACTTTCCATCTTTTAAAGTAACACTTAAATTTATTTAAACGTTATAAATAAATTTAAATTTCAAAATCTACTTCATATTTATAGCATATAACTAGAAAATACCCGTAAAAAAAAACATAAAACGCTATCGATTGACTACCGATAAACTTTTTTTTAACTAAATCAGGTATTATAAATCAGGTATTTAACATTTTTCTTGAATATTCTCAAAATAATTCTTAAGATAAATTTGATCTCGATATAAAGAATAGTTGATCTTTTAGAAAGGAATGTGAATGCTAGGATTTGAATGACATTTGAAAATATGACAGCCTGTCCATTGGAAAGCAGAAGTTTGAGAAAGGTACGTGATATCTTCTAGGAATCTTTGGAATGTAACATGGGATATGGAAATGGAAATAACAAAATGGTTAAACAAATTACCATAAGCGATGCCATAAGCGTGTTTTACACACACGATTTTCAACTATGTCAGCAAAAAATTATGAACGTAGCATCCGCATCAACCCCTTTATGAAACTCCTTAAACCTTATGATTCCTGCGAATAATTTATTTTTTAAACAATGCTGTAAATATGAAGAAATATTAGAAAATAATTGTCTGAATATTAAAAAAAAAAAAAAAAAAAAAAAAAAAAAAAACGTTTTATTTATTACATTACTTTTAAATAAATATTAACGCGTAAAATTTGCACCAGAAAAAAAAACGAATATATGTATTAATTATATTTAAACAAGAAGACGCTAAATATATACTTAACCCGTAGACTCGCAGTGGGACACTATGCCCCAATGCACCTCCAGGGCCGTAGCGAAAGAAAATTTTTGGGGGGGGCAAAAGGCAAGATTGGCCGACTCAAAAATGTTTCAAATCCGACTAATGTAAAATAGTCAATCTGTCGCATTATTTCTTAATTAATAGTTTTTACAATTAATTTTAACTGATTAATTATAATTGATAGTTAAAAATAAAATATATGATTTTGTATTACTAAAATGTTTCTTTGATATAACTCAGTAATTATTTAAAAGATTTACCAAGAACTTTACTGGAAAAAAAATAATATATATTGATAAGAAAAAATCCTACAGTTATATTTGTGAAAAACACATTTGTTTAGAATGATATAATGAAGTGATAGTTTAGTAAATAGAACGTAGTGATTTTCAAAATAAAAGCTAAATAAAAATGTGATCTCTTAGTTCTAAAAATTATGATAATGTAATGAATGGGAAGTACTTTCAATATTTTATTAGCATGCGATAGAAAATGATTTGAACTTTATATTCCAATTAGAGATAATATCGTATGGAATTAACAACGTACACTTTCAGTAATTCTAATTGTAAAACTAAAAAATGTACACTATAGGGGTACTGAAAATATTTGGAGGGGCCTCAAAATTTAATTGCCCCTGGGGCCTCTTGAGTGTTTAATCCACCACTGATTGTGTTTTATAAGAATGTCAAGGGACCGACAGAAACATTTGAACTATATCCACGATTTCGAATTATACACGTTCGAATTATTCAAGTTTGACTGTACTATTTTTACATGAATTACACATCACACTGAATAAAGCAATCCATTCATACCTTTCTTATCACCATTCTCTGTTGAGTGGTTTCCACTGTCCAGCCATGTTGATAACTTCTTCGAACTTTTTGCAGCCTCTAAGTTTCTTCTTTTTAGAGTCTGTCTTCTTTTTATTTCCACTTGGCTGGTGCCGAATTCGTTTCATAATATAAACTATTATCTCAACGCAAGCAAAGTAAGATTAACCCCTTGGGGACGAGCGACACGTATACGTGACGCATAAGATGCTCAGAATCCTCGATCCTCGATTATTCCCACCAGTTAATTTTTATTGTAAGCTTTGCCTTATTTAATGACATTATTTCTGCGATTCAATTAGGCGAAAATTTCTGATTTGAAAAACCGGTGGTAAAAGATTAAAAATTCCATAAAAGACGCTCGTTACGAAGGGGTTAAGTAATAAACTATCGTACTATCACTACAGGGGGGAGCCATTTCCCTTTAGTTCTGGTATCAAGTTTTTGGTTTTTCTGACGTCACTGAGCGTGCTAAGAACGATTCTTTCAACGGGAAAGCACGCATTTTTTCATTTAAAATAGTATTTCTGCTTTAAAAAAGTCGTTTCTTTGGTCATATGAAAGCATACTTCTTCAAACTAAAACATTTTTCATTAGCGAAAGTATTTTTTTCTAGGAATAAAGCGTTTTAAAGGGATTTTTTCCCCCTTCAAATGAAATAGTCGTATATCTTTTTTGCTAAGATATGGAGTTTTTATTGCTTGATATCTTTGGTCAATGTTTGAAAGAAACGGGATTGTGAAGTAAACATTTATTGTCATTTTCTTTGACAGCCAGGGCAGTTTTCCCTCACACGAAGCTTTAATTGCTTCTCAGAAAGAGAGACTTCCGGTCAGATTTGCTAAATACGAAATTTGAAAGCAGAACTTTTGGGTTACGCTCCTGCTAAAAGAATATTGCATGAAAGTGCTGTGCCAACTTTAAAATTGCCAGAAACATGTACTGTGAATTTAAAAAAAAAAACTTCACTCGGAATCGATTTTTCTTGTAGCAGTTCCTCTCCAAACATAAAAGAAACACCTAGACATATTAGGTTATATAAGGTTATATTTTAATGAGATTCACGACAACTCACTTTCGAAAGAATTTAATTTTATCGAAAATGCATGCGAAAAAATCCAGCTGTTTTTTCCAAAAATGCACAAAAATATAATAAAAACATCTGTGAAAACAAGAACTTTCATTCGATTGAGACATAGTAATCATATATTCATCAGAAATAAAAAGGGATACGCTGCCAGAAAATCAAAAATGTGGAGTCAATCAACTTTGATTGCACGATAAAACGAAAAATAGCAAATAATGGAGCGCACATCTAAAATGAGTCTTCAAAATGCACCCTGTGATGAAATAAAATTCTTGAAATAAAAGCCTATTCTGAGGGTAAAAACCTAAAATATATTAATTATTAAAATATTTTTATATAATTTTTTCATCCTACAGCATTAAAATATAATTTTATATAACCCTTTTGGAAGTTTTTTATAAAAGTACATTATTCTGAATTTCAAATATAATTTTTCTATATCTCATAAATCTGTCAGTTTTAAAAAATAGGTAATTTAAAAATTAAAGTTTCTATTTTTATTTGTGTTTTAGATCTTCCTTATAAATACTGCTGTCTTCCTTTTTATTCTAATATATATATATATATATATATATATATATATATATATATATCACTTTGATATTCAATCATCAACTATCTGAATGGAATTTGAAGAAACAACATTAAATTTTAAAATTAAGTTTTAAAACGCTAAAAAGAGATGTAATTTTAAATATTATTTGGAAAAAAAAAAGTTGCTTAAACTTTAAACGCTCTTTCACGTATTAATTTACCTTATTATTTTTTTAATTATTTTATGTTTATTATGTGCATTTATGTTTATTATATAGCATTAAAATAGAATTTTAAATAAACTTTTCGGAATGTGTTTATAAAATATATTACTTCGAATTTCAAATTTTATTTCCACTAAATCATATAATTATACCGCATGAATATTTTAGTTTGAAAATATTAAATATTCAGCTGTTTACTTATTAAAATTTCTATTTTATTTGTCTTTTAAATCTAATCATGCAAAACTCAATATTGTGTATCTGTGGTGTGAGGTTGAAATCTGAATGATTATTATTTTTTTAAACTTTTTTATAATTTTTTTTATGAAAGACATGTCGAAATTACAATAATATTAGAATTATTATAGATTTCAAATTGAATACCGATCAAATATTATAAATATACCATATTAAAAATTATTAACTGCATTCATACAAACATTAAATTTGATACTCTTGTAGGTCTTTAAGATTTATTTATAAAAATTACTATTTTGCATTTTTAGGTTTATGAAAATGAACTTTTCATACTGAGGCGCAAACGAAATGCAATGATAAAGATAACCAATTTAATAACCAATTTTCGGCAAATTGAAAAGAGATAATACTTTACATTTTAGATGTGATGCAAGTCCTATGTATAAAGAACATATTTTAATTTTTAAATTTCTTTTCAAATGAAAATTTCGACTGATACTTTTCAATTAAAAATAGCGCGTTTCTAATTCAAATCAATTGGAAAAGTGGACAGAGCACGCCGAGTGAAGTCAAACAGCGAGGGGCTCCCCATTGGCTGCTGAGGGAAATGGCTCAACCTTATGATATAGTAACCTTGCTATCACTACTATGTGACTCTCAACTGCTCTGATAGTCCGATATTGATGAGCAGTTAGTAAACGAATGACTCATCATGAATAGCACAACCTCACTGCACGTCCTAGCCTGCACTTGACTCATCACTCGGCAGGCACCTGGCGCGACATGACACATTCGACTCGACATTCTGCTGTCCTCTAGAGATGCTTTTGCATGCGAAGCGTATGGAATATTTGAACGGACACGCAAAAAGATTTACTCTAGCACTTTGATGGATTTTTTTATTATTAACTTTTAGCTAGGTACTGGGTATTTTATAGGAAGTTAGATTAGATATTAAAATACAATAATTTTTTTAACCATCAGTTTGGGGCCCCGGGGCTGTGCCCCGGCGGTAGTTACGGGCCTGAAACGGGCCTATTTATATTATTTTAAGTGCAAACGTGTTAATGTTCCGCAATTGCTTCAATGTTTTTTTTTTTTTTTTTTTTTTTTTTTTTTTAATCATAAAACTACTTTTAATAATTTAATTTTTCCTGAAATCCTCTACTTTCTGAATTCTTTATTTAAAAAAATAATTCCTCTTACGTATGATTTAGTTTTTAAAAAAAGTAATCGCTAGCATGTACCGTAATTTCCGGCGTATAATCCGCGGATCAAACAATTATGTTTAGATCCAGAAATTTTATTTAATAATTGAAGTAAAATATTTACAGCGATCTAGTATGTCCCATTATATAAAATAAAATTTCTGGGTCGAAACATAATTGTTTGATCCGCGGATTATACGCCGGAAATTACGATAATCAGGGTATACAATAAATATTAAGTCATTAATAAAGGCTCCAATTCTAATTTTTATAATAACAAGTGAAAAATCAGTGAAAATTATGTAATTATGTTATGTTGGCACAAGCATATAAATTTAGTTTTAGTTTTATCAAAAAAAAAAAAAGAAAAAAAAAAGGTAGAAGTTTTTTAGACATTAAATGTTAAATGCACGGATATTTTTTTAATTTATTCATTTTCTTTTTTTAAATAGTTTTAAAAATTCTTCGTTTTTATTTTCCAAACGTTCCTAAAACAGTTCCAAAGGGCATAAACATCATATCATTGCTAGAACCTACTATGTATCAAGTATAAAATTTCTTGAATTTTCTTAAGCGACTTTCGCATTCGGTCGACCTAGTTTATATTGATAGTTTTTATTTATGTAAGTTGCGAGTCTTAATGTAGAACAAATTTCTGATATTTTCAAATCAATAGATCTGATTCATTTTTTTCCCCTATTGGCCTATGTATCGACGGCCGACTTAGCTTTTCCATGTGTGGCAAGGTATAGTATATGTCCAACATTTCCGGCTCTGCAGACAAGATTTATACATAATTTTTTTTTTTCAGTGGGTAGGCCGACTAGCTATTTATGTGATTCGAAAATGTGACAGAACACGTGACTTTCATACCGGCTGACCAGATAGATCTATTGAAACCATTACTTTTTTACTCATAACCTATCTATTGACAGACCGACTAGCTTTTGCCATATGATTGTAACGGTGTATGAAATGCATTCTGAAGACTTAAAGTCCTGCCAACCAGAATTTTTCCGAATTGTTTTTTTTTAATCGGCGTACTGACATACTACAGAGACACTAATTAAAGCTGCTGATAAGCCGACTGAATCTTTTTACCAAACATTGGGGGGGGCAGCTGCCCCCCTTGCCCCCCCCCGCTTGCTACGCCCCTGTGCACCTCTAAAAATTACCACTGGACACAGCAGTCCCTGAAACGCTTGGAAAACCCTGTATTCTTGTCCCACTGGTCTCTCCCCAGTTCTGTCGCCTTTAGACCTTATTAAAACATTGTGCTAAATTTGATTTAAAATATTCCACAAAAAATTGGTAGTCAAGCGGTTACGAAATCTGGGCAAAATATGCAAATGCGTATCCAAATATGCAATTCCATATATTCCAAACTCTAATAATGATTAACCTCCTGACGACGAACGTAACGTATACAAATTTTAATCTTTTAGCACCAGTAATTTCTAATATAATTTTTTTCATAAATTAAACACAGAAAGTCTGTGATTAAATGAGGCGAATTATACTAATGGAATTTATTGGTAGGAACCATCGAAGATTGTTTGTAGCTTGTACGTTATGTCTAAGCTAAGCTCTTAGTGAAGGGCTTAATTGTGCTCTATAAAATAAAAATTAACTTTGCTTAAGCTCTATGCCACCAGAATTTACATACTCCCACATTAACTAATCATACAAAATTTAAAACATTATGTTCAAAATTGATATTGAATAATAAAAGAAGAAAAAAAAAATAAAGAACCTAAATCTAAACAACAAAATCCACTTGAAAAATATTATTCATTATTATTTTGATTTCGCGTTAACAATCTGACATTGATAATAAGAAATCTTTAAAACTACAAACAATTTAAAAAATAATAATAAATTCGTAACGTATGAAAGAAAAATATAATATTTTATTGCTTTCATAAATTCAGCTGACATTTAAAGAGTAATGGATGAGAGGCATAAATATTTAAATATTTCGACATTGCTTGAAAAATGATAAAACATGTTTCAAGATGTTTCTCTACTATTATTAGATACCATTATAAACGTCTTTACATTTGTTCAATGTTATACAGTTCAGGAAAACATGTTGCTGTTTTTTGATTCTGCAAATCTATATAATTTTTTTCGTAAATGGTACATAAACCGCACATTTGTTTAAAAGCTATCCAATGTTGCATCTATTATATTTTACAAGAATGAGGAGGCATGAATATCTGTAGATAAATCAATAAAAATTTTCCTGTCTTTTAAAATGTTAGATTAAAAGGAAATAAACAGAATATTAAAATATTATTCCTTTAAATAAGTATATATTTAAAAATAAAGTTTAATATATGGGATGTTTCGCACTGTTTACATAGTTCGTCTACCGTGTGTTATTGTTATTTTATTATTTATTTATTTTACGACGTTCGTTTTTATTTTTAAATATATTTTAGAAATTTATTCTCTCTTAAAAATAAATATCATTTTTTAAATGTTTTTGGGGCGTTATTTCTGAATTCCATAGAACTATACAATCGTAATTTAAAAGTTTGTAAAAAAACTATAGCTTAACATAGATTCACAGAATCACTTTAAATATTTTTTTTTTTCAAAACTGAATATTCTGGTGTATTTGTTTCTTTTTAAAATGTCAAATTTCTAAAACGCAGTTTTTTTTTCACAATAAAAAGTTCAAATATTGTTTTTCATAAATATGTGTCCTAGGTTTATTTAAATAACTTTTTTTATATAAATATTTGTTCTCAGAATTATTAACATCATGCTCACGTGTACATGGTATTGTCTAATGTTAACGAACACATTTGATTTTAGGAATTTTATCTGATATCAAATAAATATTTGACAAATTTTAGGAATAAAAAGAATATGTTTAGTCAAACATTTTGCAGCGACTTTGTCAGGAGAGCAGAAAGAAAAATAAAACGATGGAAATATATCCTATTATGATAAAAGAAAGAAACAACAAAAATAAATCAGGCACAGATTATGAATCTGATTTCAACACTAACAGAATATTCTTAAGAAATTTTGTTTTTTTCTAACAATGAAATGATCGTTGTTCCTCCTGTAACCGAACTTTATGTGTATCTCTGTAAATGAAGATAAATACTATGCGCTCCTTAATCTATGAAAATCATTTTGTAATGCACCTCAGTGATATTTTTTAATCTCATTTAAAGTATCACAACATCATTATAATGCATCGCACATAATTTTCCCCATAGATCATAATGTAATGGAATTATTTTGTGTGTCCCTGTAAATGAACTATAAATGAAATAAATGCTACTTATTCTATACCTTGATAAATTGACTAAAAAAAATCAAATTTTTCGGTCACACTGTAAAATAAAATGCTCTGTACTTGTAGAAAGCTTATTTGTAATATATGTGTTCATTTGTATAAGAAGGATATATAAAAATCCCTTTAAAATTTTCAAGACATTTATATATGTTTTGTACTAATATCATGTAGGATTTACAACAAAATTTACACTTTCAGGCTACTTCAAAAAGTGCAATAGAAACAATATGATGCAACTTTACCACAAATGTGTTAAATATTTGATATATGAACGTTAGTGTAAATTATTTTTATCTACACATGCGCAGAATAAAAATTTACTTTTAATAATTTAGTAGACAACTGCATAAGTTAATTCCTGAAACAAATTCCTGAGCCCTGTTTTTGATCTGTATATTTGGATGGATAATACACAGCATGATAAAATTTAGTTCAGTTAAAAAATTCACATTTAGCAATTTTCGCCAATCGATGGAAATGCACTCGAAATATTTTGTACAATCTTGTATATTATCTAAAAACTTTTGTACGCACCACATATTAAGCTAAAATTTAATTCAGGTAAAAAACGCATAAGGCAACTTAAAACTCACTTCCAGCAAGTACGAACCGTAAACGACAATGTATTTTGTTCTTTGCGTATCCCTGTATATGAATTTATATATATCCACAAACTTATATTAATCTACTAAACATAGTTCAGCAAGAAAATACGTAACATAATTAAAAACTTTCCTTAAGCAATTCACTCCCATAGTCTTTAGTCTTTAGAAATTCTCCTGTATAGCCGTGTACACTACAGGATCAACCGAATTTATACACACCACGTAATATGAAAAAACGTAATTATCGCACGTATACTGTAACCGATATATTTTGCGTGTCCCTGTAAATGAACGATAAACGCAATGCACCCCATACTTTTAAGCGAACAATTTATATTGCATCTCAGTAATGCATATAATTTTCATTATGTTTGAAAATTCGAAGCATTATTTAATTACACAGCAAACGATTTACCCCAGTACATCAATATGGAACAGAATTCTTTTGTTTGACCCTGTAAATGAATAAATGCTTTGCACCCCATATTCTACAAAAAGCATGTTTTAATGCACTTCATAATTATATATCAATTTCATTATGTTTCATATATCGTAACAACATCAAAATGCACTTGAAACGATTATTTCCCATTAACTGCAATGTAACGGAATTTTTTGACAGTCCTTGTAATAAAAGTATAAGTTCTACACACTTCATTTGCAATAGGGAACATGCTGTGGTAAACGACAATAACATACAAAAATTTCAAGGCAATCCGAGTATATTTACGTCAGTTAGAGTACGGACAGACGACAGACAAACCGAAATCATAAACACTTTTCAACTAGTTTGGAAAGGGTTAAAAAATGGACTTATTAAATATTCTAAAGCAATTTAAAATGCTGTCAAATATCGCACCATGCTGTCAAATATTATTAAGTTTGGAAAATAATTTTCGTTCATCATATAGTAACAATATAAATAATTTTCTTGTTGATTAGTTTCGCAAAAAATCTAAGAGTATAAAGAACATATGTAATTAACATTATTTTCACTTGTACTTTCTGAAGGGAAGAATGTTCTTATTCAACTTCGGTTTGAAAAGAGAAAGAGGAAAGAGAAGCAAATGTGATCAAAGACATTTTCCTTTACATTATTGATCTGCAGGCTATAGTCAAAAACATTGAAAAAAAATGGTTCAATTATCTGCATAACTTCATACACTTTTCGATGATACAATAGTGAAAATGGAACAAAAACCGCGATCACAGCGCCCCCTATCGTCGAAATATCTTCAAATTCAAATGGAACCTGCAGACTATAGTCTAAAACATTGAAAAAAAATGTATTTTTGGACATATTAAAAATTCTGGAGCAATTTTAAATGCTGTCAATTATCTTATCTAAGAGTATATAGAACATCTGTAATTATCATTATTTTCATTTGTACTTTCTGAAAGGAAAAATGTTCTTATTCCACTTCAGTTTGAGAATTGGGGAAAGAGAAATAAATGTTATCAAATGCATTTTCCGTTACCTCATGCGCGTAAAAGGATTTTAGCTTTCATCCTTACTTAATTACTAGATTTTTGGTGCTGATGAGACTCCAAGAATAATTTCTTCCTTAAACATTTTCAGAGAACTCATTAAGTTTGGAAAATAATTTTCGTTCATCATATAGTAACGATGTAAATAATTTTCTTGTTGATTAGTTTCGAAAAAATACAAATCGAGTTTTTTTGTTTCTTTTGAAATCTAACTATTTTTATTTCTTATTTCAATAATACTATGCATACAAATATAGGTTATGAGCACTACACAGTAATATTTACAAAAAAATTCCGTTACCTAGATCATATTGTACTTATTACACTTTCTAAGACGCTTCAAAACCTTTTCACTTGTTTTATCAAAACTTATAAAAAAAAAAAAAATCTGTAATCTAAAATTGTTTTATCTGTGCTTTGTTAAGTGAAAAACAAGTGATTTTATTTCACTTCGGATTAAACATTTGAAGAAAAAAAGAGGAAAAAAATGTGAAAAGGGGCAATTTTCTTTCTTAAGATTTTTTAATTGTTCATTCTCCTTCATCTTAACCTGATAATTAGATTTTAGACGCTTATGGAACTTTAAGGGTAACTGTTTCCTAAAAACATTTTCAGAGAACTGATTAATCCTTAAAAAATAAATTTCATTTAATTAGAAGCAAGTTTATAAATATTTAACATTTATTTATTACTTTCGACAAGAAATATAAAAATTTATTACACTTTCAACCTTTGAAACGTATATAAAGTTTTATTTTATTGTATACTTATAATACATAAAAATATATGAAAACGATACAATAATACAAATAGAAAAAATTCATTGCATACAAGATTTTGTAAAAGCCTCAAAATAAGTTTACATTTAATAAATACGAATTAAATATTTAACTTAAACTCTAGATGTAGTATTTGATAAATTATACTAATTTTATGCTTATCTTTTTTTAATTTTTAGATATAACACAATTATTTTTTTACTTATCATAAATTCTGAGATCTAAAACTTTACCAAATATCTTATCTAAGTTGATAAAAATAATCTTTAGTAATGCTTTTTTTTTAAATCCATCCTTTATGAAGTACGAAAAAATGCTTTTCAGTTTAAAAATGGGGATTAAAAAATGAGAAAAAAATATAATGAAAGACGTCTCAAGAGTGTAAAACAGGTATTGGCTTTCATCTTTATCTAATTACTAGGATATATTATGTGAAAACCATTTATTTTTTTAATTGAAAACTAATAGATTTTTTTACATTTAATATATTTTTTTTAGATTGCTCCTAACAACACCAAAGAGCATTTTTATATGAAATATGTCAACTATACATTCAAATAAAATTTTGAAATTTATTAAAAGTGTAATTTCGTAATGGCCTCATGCCAGAAGTTAATATCCGAAGAATTGCAAAAAATCTCCTTATATACAGCAGTTTTTTTTATTTTTTATTCTGATATTTTCAGCGGTTTTAAGCTCTTATTTCAATTACATGTCTGTTAAATTTCTGTTCTATTTATACTATTTTATTGATTGCTTAGTGAAGTTTTAATTTCTTGGAATATTAGCTGGAAACAAAGGCTGAAAATGTTATATTGTGTAAAGTGCAAAATGAATTAGATTTTGTAATCGTCTGCAAGCAATAGAGATAGATTTGAAAGAAATCATACTTGAAATTTAATTTAAATGCTATAGTAAATGAGTAAATTGCGATATAATTTTCAAACAAATTGCATTTGAACGTAGATTTTCTTTCCGATATAACGGTGTAAAAATTGAATATATGCGATGTTTAGAAATAAAAAAAATTGCAGTAGCAAAAATTGCAAAGCTGAAATTTCATGGTCTTCTGTTGCCATTCGCAAAATGACGTCACCGTTACGCACGGACACGCTTGTCCTTTATAATATAGACTAGATTCCTGATTCTGATGAAATTTCAAGGTTATTTTTCACGTATACAACTTCAGCTTATAGATTTTTCATAATACGAGTTTTTTTTTAGTATGTACTGAAAATAAGTTAAATAATGAGCCTGATAATGACAGTAGACTTGCATTTAAATTTATTTGTTTTAAAGTACAGTATATTAATACAGTAATCATACATATTGTAAATAATAAAAAGTTTGAAAACATATTTACTTTCCCAAATAATAATAATAAAAAAAACTTTATTCTCTCCAATATCATGCAAGCTTTTTTTTTTATTTTTTTCAAAAATAAAATATAGCCTTACCACTAGAACTACAATGAGCCGTCATTTTGTCGGTTACCAAACGAATATATTCCGATTAGAACCAGAAATTTCTTTTAAAAATAAATTAAATATAAAACTCACAGAAAGACGGTAAATGAATAAGTTAAGTATTTTTAAATAACATTTCTGGTGTAAAATAGTTTTAAAAAACTTGAGTAAAATTCCCGATAGTTCTACTGTTAAATGTTTCAATATCTGTTTAATAGCCTCCGAAATTAAAGGATATCATTTGCACTAAAATTGACCCAATTCAGTTTGAAAATCATTCAGAGATATATGACATCCCATTCGTTAAAAATGATGATAAATAATTATTATATTGAAAAGGTTAGCAGAAAATTTAGTTGTAGGTAAAAAAAGAATCACGTAACTCATGTAAAGTATAATAAACCATATACAGCACTTACAATATTAAATCAAGAAGAAGCCATCCAAATAAATGTTAATAAAAATAAAATATTTTCCCATACAATCTATACTACCCACCTAAGAGAAACCATTGAAATTGTGACATGTAAAAATTCAATTTGTAACGACACAACACCATTTAATTTATCAAAATTAAGGGTTGAGTTACTCCATTGTTAAAATTAAGGAGATAATCAGCCAAATGAAAATCAAACAAGTAAAGAGAGTAGTTTGAGATATAATGTTAAAAGCGGAAAGGATGGTGATTGCATTATTGCATCATGCATCTGTAGAATATTCTCATTTGTTTTGAAAATTGCTTCGATGAAGCCGAAACATGTAGAGAGTTTGTATACAATACTTTTTTATTGTTTAATTTACTATTATATTTAATGTCTTTTAGCATTTAGTGAATTATATTAATTAAGTGTTACCTCTGGCTTTTCGAATTTGTTATATATCTTTAATGTTTATTATCACCAATAAATTCAATTCATACCTCTTGCTTTTTTTTCATTTCCAATTAAAAATTACAATTATAAAAATATACTATACATACAAAAACAAATGTTATGATAATGATTCAGTAATATTAATAAACACATTTCATTACATATAATATATTAAAAATAACTCTGATAAAGTATAGAATTAATAAAAACTAATTGTTAACTGAAATTCTACATATAAGCATTTCGTCAATTATTTTTGTTTTCTACACTTTACACTTTCAGTATTTTAAGAAAAAATAATTATTTTTTGTTTACATTACAGATTTTATAATCTAGCCGTATTTTTTCTAAGCAGATAAAAATAATCTTTAATCAAATATTTTGTTTATCTATCTTTTGTCAATTGGACAAAGATCGTCTTATTTCGCTTCAGTTTGAAAGTGGTAGAAAAGATAGAAAGAAATGTTATCCAGCTGCATCAAGAGTGTAAAACATTTTCTTAATATAATGATAAAGACTAAATATAATTGTCTTTATTTTACACAACTCAAAACTTTTAAGTAAAGAAAAACGTTCAATTTTTAATTACTTTTAGTACTATTCATTGTTTGTTTCATTTGTACTTATGACTTTAAAAAAAAAACATTGCCTTTAAAACAACTTTTAAAATTACTTTCATATTTTCAAATTCTTGTGAACTACATAAAGAATAATTTTAACACATCTGGCAAATTATAGAAAGGTTTTCAATTTTCTTTCTTAAGTATTTATCCTTTTAATATGGTGCCTAAGTGTCCATTATTTATTTCAATAAATCTGTATCGTATGCTAAGTCACATGGAAGTTAAGTATCACAAACAATTCACAGGAAACTGAACTGCAGTTCTCAAGTTTCATTACTGGTCTAATCTGAATACTCAAAATCCATCTTCAGACGCATTCAAAAATCAAAATACACTTTATCGAAAGGGTCTATTTAGAATTCTAATGAGTAAGACGTTAACGCAAGTGATTTCCTCCGCAGGAACTCATTAGATATTCTGGATATAATTTATAAAGGAGCGTTATTAAAACTGTGATAAATATCAGAGTTTCTTAATCTATCAGACATATCTAATCTTCCAAAAGAATGTCTAAAATGTACTTTTGTCCATTTTGCATACACACTATATTTTATCTTTAAATGAAAGATAATTAGTACACCCAGAAAAAGAAATTGATTAAAACTACAAAACATGTTTTGTTGAGTACATTTTGGTTGTTTTAGCAAAATTCCAGTAAAATTGAACCATTTTACTTGAATTAACAAAACATTTTTTGCTGACAATACAAATTTTTTTTTGTAATTGCAAAAAAAAAAAAAAAAAAAAAAAAAAAAAAAAAAAAAAAATTGTTGATTCAAACAAAATTTCCATTGACCTATATTTAAACAAACAGTTTTGTTGGGTCAACCAAATTTTTGTTGATTCAACAAAACTTTTTTCTGGGTGTACTAATTTCAATATAAGTTTTTTGCATAAAGAATTTAAAAAGAAAACACTTCGTAGATTACCGTTTCCTTCACTTCACTTTCTGTTATATATTTTTTTATGACAATATTTTACTAAATGTTACAATAAATACAAATTCCAAATGTTTGAATTTTTATTGAAATGCGTTAAAAATGCTTAACCCATCTGCATATTTAAAGTGAGAGATTTCATTTTCAGTTTTTTCTTCATTAATCTATCGATAACCCATGTTTACGTATTATTTTCCACATCTGGCAAACACTAAGAAACGTTAAAAAATACATTTCACAAAACCTGCGCAAGAATTATTCAGAATCTAAAATACCAAGTGACAGTTTCTTCAGAAAGTGCATTTATAATCATAATTGTTAATATAAGGGTCATTCTACAAAAAACGTCAATTTCTTGGTACAACTTAGTTACGTTTTGACAGAATATGTAAATTTAAATGTTTTTGAGGTGGTAAAGGAAAAAAATACATTAAAAAATATATTTGACAAATATTGATATTTTATGATTTGTTTTAATTTGTCAGTAATGAACGGATATATATCCTATATACAAAATTTCTATCAATTTCACAAAATATAGGTTCATGGCTACCCAGAATTTAAAATGTTTTCTGAAATTTTTTATTTTGTTTGTTTCTGGTGACTTTCCAAACCGTGTAGTATTCGTTGGAGGCAGATGCACGCACCCTTCTCAGTATAAAAGTATACTATTCCAATTAGTTTTTTAGACCACTATTTTTTAATAATCTCAAGCAATTTTGTTTTTCATGACAGAAACTATGTGACGAATGTCTGTATCTGAAATTTTATTTTGTTTCGTAAAATCAGTAAGTAATGTACATTTGCAAAATAAACTTTTTTCAACTAAATCCAAAGCTTAAAATTAGACAAAACAATTTTTTGGAGGGAGGAGTGGAGGGTATTATGAAGCAGCTGCATGGAGTAGGTAAATATAAGGGGTTCAGATGTGTTTTAAAACTAAACCATTACTTAGTTCAGATATTTTACCAGAATATGATTCCTTATAAGAATTGAAATATCTTACATTCTATAATCGGTAAATATATAATAAATCACAGCATTCAGAGAAAATATACTTTATTAATTAATAAAAGGTATTAAATAGAAACTATAAAAACAATAAAAAGTTTTTGTATAAACTGTTTACATGTTTCCTCTCCACCGAAGAACATTATGGAAATAAATAAGAATATTCTACAGTTGCATAAATCTATAATGTCAATGATTTGAAAAGGCCTCATTCATTTTTTTTTCATTTGCAGTCTCAGATTACGTACGTTATTTTATGTTATTTTTACTTGAATGTATTTTTCCATTTCATAAATTTAAGGTCATTCAAACCATAATTTTGGTAGGTTAAATAATACTTCATCGTTACATATTTAATTTTCAGGTTTTGCAATTTCTATGGATTCTCTTATAATTGGTGGATAGTATACATTGGGTTGGAAAACTATCTTACTTTCATTGAAATTTATTTGGATGGTTTCTTCTTGATATAATATTGCAAGAGATGGGGTTTTTCTATTATATTTTTTTCCGTTCAAAGAAAAAAAAGGAGTACATAGCTGATATAATGTATAATAGAAAAGCCACAGCCCTTTCAAGATTATAATAAGAAAAATCCATCCAAATAAATTTAATTGAAAATACGATATGTCTTACCTCTCGTCTATACTATCCATCCATTATAAGAGGAACAATAGAGATTGTGTGACACACACAAGCAGAACTATAAATAATATTATATTCATTACGACGAAGTAATTAGATTCTCGCTAAAGCAATAGTAACAAATAAATTTGTACCTCATTACGGAACTATGTATCTTATTTTTTAACATAAAATATTATTAGGTCCTTGATGATATCTCGAGTTAAAATAGTTTCTAGCGATTTGAAGAGGTTGAAGAAACCGTTTTTGTTAAATTCTAATAGTATTGCAAAATGTTTTTAAAACTATGTTTGATGCAATTTTTTTTTCTTTTTCTTGATTTTGAACATTTATTATTCAAAGTGAAACATATTAAAGAGGGTTTTTTTTTCTTTTTTCCCGGGATTCCATTAAAAGACAGATAATTTTGTTTTGTTTATACTAATTTCTGGCTGATTTACAGTGAAAGATTATCCTACTACTTATTTTTTAACAAAGCCTCGTAATTAGTATATGGCTTTACAAAACAAACATTAAAGAGATTTTTTTTTTTTTTTTACTCGTGTTAATACATTTTTTTTTTCCTTTAAGAAAATATTTAGAAATTCTAGCTTAAACAAAGTCCTTATAATTAATTATTAAATATCTTCACTCTACGTCTTGTAAGGACGTTTTAGAAGGAACAAGGATTAATCGTAGGATTAAGTGAGCAGCTTACTTATAACTGCATAGAGCTCCATAAGAAAGACACGATCTGGGAAAAGAAATTATTTATTATTTTTTTTTCTATTGAAGAGAAATTTAAAACAGTTGAAAATATTTGATAATATATATAGTAAAATGCTTAGATTTCAAAAGTGAGTTAAATTATTAGTTTTATTATTATAAAAGAATGCCTAGTATTCCACAAAGGCGATTTTTATTTCTGAAACGACAGTTAAGATGTACTGTTGAGACGCCGAAAAGTTTTTTCGCTTCTGTCTATTGTTTCGTGATAACTGCCGCAAAAAAAGTGCGATTAGGTTTATATTTTTGGGGTATGTTGATGATGTACCCGGATTTCGCTGTATAGTTTTTAATTAAATTTGATTTATTTGCTTGAAAAATTTAGAAAAAAATTGTTCTCACATTATAATGCTTTTTTATGGAAGTTCCAACTAGTTTATTTGTTTTTTCTTTGAAAATAAAATTACGTATTTGGATAAACCAACTTTTTTAAAAATCAACAAAAGATAAAGGTACGAAATTGATGTATCTGTCAAATAATAATTACGTAATTGCACTAGCTTTCATACTAAATCGCCACCCTCTTTCAAATTACGATCAGTTGACATTGTTTCAAATCATTTCGTGTAAATATACTGCATGGCTTTTAGTTTACATATGTTATAGATAAATTAATAAAGTCTGGGCGCTGCCTCATATACATTATAAAACATGCATCCTACAATATAATTATATTTATAATAATTAACAAAGATGTGTAACAGGATACTATACCAGAAGAAATATTCATGAAACGAAACTTTGTAACATATAACGAAAATTTGTTTATTAGTTTTTTAATGTATATTGGATATTGTTATTTTGGAAGATAAAATATAATTTTGAATGTCTAGACCTCTGACTGTCCAGTAAAAGGATAAAATTATAATGTTGTTTTCTATGTATTTGTTTTTAAATGCTAAAAAAATATTATTATACCAAAATTATATAAAACAAAACTTAATCATATTTATGAATATAATCCTTGAGAGTATTAATCATCTCTCGGTGAATTAAAAGCGCATTATATCGATAGAATTATATTAATTTAAATAATGCTTGGATTGCGGTGAAACCTGGAGTTCAGTGAAAGTATTAACACAAGCGTGTCAGTGAGAAAGTTAAAATGATCTAATGAAAGTAAATCATTCAATACTACACGTTAAAGTTAGTTTTATTTTCATTTAGACTTCTAACATTGTCATATTGTAAGTAATAAAAAGTTTTTTTAAGTATTATTATGGGTTATATTTTGAAAAAAGTAAAAGTATCATAATTTTCAAAATCAGACACATTAAAGTTTTATAAAGTACTTATTTTAGAAAAGCACCTGTATTAAATAATTTCAAAGCCTTTTCTTATTTATTAAAGTACTGAACAGAAAAAAAATTAACCTGGAAAAAACTGTAATAATACGTGCAAACTTTGTTCAAGTATTTTTTTTCTTATTCTTCGGCTAGTAATATTGAAACACTTTTAGCCTATAAAACAATATAAATTTTACTTCGGATAAAATATTTTTCTTTGATAAAAATTTAGTCACACACGTATGCTCCAACTCTTGACGCTTTATTTCATTGTGCTATTTAAAATTCTGGCATCTACCCAAACGTATTATAACGAATCACTAAACGTTAACACTGAAAAATCTTTTTTGCTATATATCAAGAGAAAGTTTTAAAGGAATAAAAATAATAAATTCGAACGGTAAATTGATCTGCGGATTAGAGTGAAATGTGAAAATATGACTAAAGAATTGTGATGCGCAAAATAAGTAGCAAATTGTATTCTTTTTTTTTTTTTTTTTTTTTTTTTTTTTTTGCATAAAAATTTGGAAAAATGAAAATATATATATATATACATACAGGGTGTCCATAAATAAACGACCCGATTTTAAAGTTGTCTACAGACGAAACTATTGGTCAGAAAGTTGTGAAATTTTATGAAGGACATAATGAAGGAATGGGAATTTGTTTAAGCGAAAAACTAATTAGTTCAAAATTTTGCTTCCAGAGGGCGTTTTTAAATTAATTACACATTTAGCATACATTTACGATAGGTTACAAATATTATTGCAACAAAAATGTTGAACAAAAACTTTTTTCGCGACATGTTTTTAGCATTTCCCAGAACACACCGCTGTCAACTGTGGAACATGCTATCTTACGATTCCAGATGGCTGTTGAAAATGATGGCCGTCATGTGGAACATGTTTTGTTGCAATAAAATATGTAAACTATCGTAAATGTATGCTAAATGTGTAATTCATTAAAAACGCCAGCTGGTGGCGAAATTTTGAACTAATATATTTTTTTTTCGTTTAAACAAATTCCCATGCCTTCATTATGTCCTTCACAAAATTTCACAACTTTCTGACCAATAGTTTCGTCTGTAGACAACTTTAAAGTAGGGTCGTTTAATCATGGACACCCTGTATATATATATATATATATATATATATATATATATATATAAATCGTTTGCCATAATTTTTTTTCATAACTAAGCTCTCTAAACTATAAACATCTAAGTACATCTTTGACACTTTATTCGAATTATTCATTAAAATATAATAAATTCGGAAAATATTTATATATTCAAAATTACATAAAAAGAAATGACTTGCAACCGTTTTTTTCTTTAGCAGAAATCAATTTTCAGAACCTTTATATATGAGAATACCAAATTACGGTTGTTTCTGCAAAGTAGATTTTGATTTAAGCTTGTAAAAAAAATTCGTGCTGCAATCTGCTTCGCAACGATAAATAATAAATGTAACATTAGAACTTTCAAACTTTAAACATGCATAAATCCTAAACTTCTTTATCAAATGACTGGCAGTTTTGTATACTAAGATAACATTTACCGGATATTCCAAATATAATCTCAAACTGGGTGTTAGTATTGAACATGTTTCAGTTGGTATAATTTTTATATGTAGATGACCTCCTAACCACAATTTAAGTATAGTATGAACTATACTGTACGCTAATGGCTCCCAGTGCATGTAAAATACGTTGTGGGTGCAAAGTCATTTAAGTTCCGTCTGAATTGTACCTGTGGAGGTGCCTAGTGAGGTGAACGTCTCGTCATCTGATCAAGGTTCTAAATTACGAGACCAACTCTCACAGCGATGGTATTACGTATGGGTTTGCGGTGAAGTGTGAAATTGGTAAGTACTCCAGCATTTCACATCCGTCCAACATGACTTAGCTACACTGAATCGCTGTAGCGATGAATCCAATCATCCAAACATCGATCGATTTTCAACCGGCCAACAAAGGAAAAGCAACTTAGGCAACAAGATGCACTGATGCCACGTCGGCCTAGAAGCTTATCAAACAGATCTTCGCCCTTCGGAGATCATGCTAATCCTCACCTCGCTGCCAGGAAAGAGTCCGTTAAGCTGGGCAGATAGGGTCCAGTCGGCGGTCTAATATATATGTATATGATGAGTAATAGGATGAGTAAAATGATGAGTAATATGATGAGTAATATGATGAGTAATATGATGAGTAATATGATGAGTAATAGGTAGTTTAAGCACAACACAGATTCTTCAAATATAATATAAACAAAATAGATTTCACGAGATAACAATAAATACAACTGAGGATTTGATTCAAACACAACTATATAACTGGGTTAATATTCCTGGAAGATACAAACATTAGTATTTCAATACAACTATAATTAGCAATTTTCTCAGAGCATTTCATAAACATTCAACCAACAACTATATCCAAAATCTATAGAACAACGGCTCGTTCTTACTTTCCTTCTGGCCCTTGCGTGAGCTCATCGCCTTATCGCTGCTCGTGAATAGTATTAATTCATTGAGTTCATATTACTGTTGTTGTTACTTCTGATTATCCCCCCCCCCTCCATATATATATATAACTTGAATTAATAGACGTTATTACTAATCGATTGGTAGCTATCGACCAAAGTTAGAAGTTTTTTTTTTTTTTTTTTTTTTTTGCAACTGTACAAAATTTGGAAACTGAATTGAGTTTTTTATCGATAGAATGATTTTACATAATTATATAAGACTGTTTCCACTCAATAATTCTAAAAACTAAAAGTAGATTTTAAACCTTTAGCAGTTAGTTTTAGGTCACATATTACAATACTTACCAATAACCAATCAAAAGTTTTACCATTTATCTGACCTGTTGTTACAGTCAGTATCAAAAAAAATATATATACACCCGCCATTAATCATAGGTCGTTTACCAGGAAATCAGAACAAAATTATAGTTGGCCTCTTATTTTTATTTATTTTTTTTTAGAATATAATGCAATTTTAGAACAAATGAATATATATTAAAAATGGTACCAAATGTGTTTTTTCAAAGGATGACACCGACATTTGATTTTTTTTTCCTATAATTTTTTTCCGCATGTTTTTTTCATAAATATTTGCAGTTAGAAGAGGTTTGGGGATGCTAATGTTGAATGAACCGTGGCAAACATTAATTTATATAATCTCAGGAAAAAAGGACATACGATAGAAATGTTAATTTTACAAAGAGATACAGTAGATATACCGAAATATACTACAAGCATTTTTTCCATGCAACACTATATTTTAATTTTGAGAAATATTAGTATGTTCATTTTAAAATTATGTAATGGGACCTTCATTATTTTTTACATAAACAGAACGAACATCGTCAGAAATACCGGTACACAAATTTAGTTTCTTTTTCGCGCATTATTTTTCGCGATACGAAGAAATTATTTTTTCCGACGGTATGAATATAAATGGACCATATACTGCAATTAAATATATATTAGAAAAGCGTCATCAACCCATAAAAAATTGTGTTAAAGTTAAATAATTTAAAATGTATTTTTATTTTATATTTACATTTCCCCAATACAATTTTTTCTAGTGAATGCTTGTTTGACCATATTAATTACAATAAAATTGAAAAGTGAAAGTTATATTTTAAAACAAATTATATTGTAAACTACATTTTACGTATATCGATATACAGGCGCTTTCCCAATATGCGAATAAATATACATATATATATTTGCGGTTAATAGAAGAAAAAAAAACATTTTTTAAGTCAGTTCTTAAAAAATAAAATATTATTTCTTTTGGCAAAGAAAATTTCAGCATCATTTATTCATTTAAAAATAATCTACATTTTCAGTTTAGCTATAATTAGGTGCAACTGGACCGTTCGAATGATTTAAGTTCAATTAAAACAGTCTACATATCTAAGTATTATAAGGAACATCATATTTATCAGTATATCACAGAATATATAATCTACAGCATTAATAGTTTAATAATTTTTTTATATTAATTAAAGTATTTATTTTTTCATTTAATAAATATAATTTTACTGTTGTCTTTAATCTCTGTAACCTCTCTTTTTAAATTAGAAACTCTGTATAAAATTACATGTTACACTCACTAGAATAAGTACTTTAAAAAGTGCATAGCAGGCAGTACTGTTAATTTATACTGCATAAACGTTTTCTACAAAAGCAATCTAGAACCATTTTAAAATTCCTCATATCATGTCTTGAATGTAAAACAGAATCTTCATGTTCTGAGGTAAGTGTGATTTATTTTAGCAAATTCTGTTTCTCCAATTATAAACTTATATAGTGCTTTAAAGATAAAATTCTGCCTATATTATCTAACAATAAGTGAAGAATGTTTAAGTAATTAATAAATATATATATAATACAACTTTCGCATATAAAAATTTTTATTTTCTTAAAAGTAACCTCTTTTAGTTGTAGGCATTAGTACATGCAATGTCTATTATAAGAGATTTGTTGTGTCCTTGTAACACTTCCACAATATTTGGAACACAGATTACAAACCTCTGTTACTTAAGTTTATTTTTTTTCCCTGCTGGTCGTACGTAATGATGTTAAGAAAAAATAATATTTATAAAATAAAGGAAGCCCTTTATGTTCTTCAAATACAATACCATAAATCATATATTTAAGTAATAGATATATAGAATTAATCATAAAGCGTGTATTAATATATTTCTAATATAAAAATCCTAATCCTAATAATATTATAAATCCGATTGTGTGCAAATGTTAGGCTGAAGCCAGCGTCAAAATGGAAAAATTAATGGCCCTGTATCTTTGCATGTAGATGGATTATAACCCGGAAATGAACATAGACTGGTTTTTGTTTATTTTATTCAAATACTTTTCTTAATAATTCAAAATTTGATTATTTTCACAGAGAATCAATGGACATTTTTAGATAAAATTTAACCATTTTACTTTATCGTTGCCAATAAATAAAAATGCGGAAAATTTTTTTCTTCAACAATTAAGTTTCAATTGAGCGATTTTCGCGTGAAAAATGAAATTAATTCAAAAGAAGATGAATTTCTGTGATATTTGAAACAACAATATGGAGTATTTGTTATTATACATGAAGTATGAATATCAGTTACATTTAAAAGATCTTTTTCTGTCAAAAACTGCGTTATAAATAGAAAGAAGAATTAACAATAATTACATTATTAAGAAAAAGATTTCGCTTGAACCATGGAACTATGAAAAGGATCCTTCTTGGCTTGAACAAATATGACATGTATTTTCAAATATTCGTAATATTACAAAGATCATGACTATCAGTGTATAATAAAAGTATATACATAATGGACGTCATATTTAAGATGAATAACTGAAATATTTTTTGATACAGATTAATAATAAGCTTGAATATCAGTTACAAACAGATGTGAGTTTTCTGCTAAAATTCACGTCATTATTGCCAGGAAAAGAAAATTAACAAGAATTATATCATTGAAAAGAGATTTCTCTGGGAGTGTGACGAAGTCACAAAATGACGTCATAATAAAACGGGATTTTTTAAATAAGTTTCAAATGGAGCGTGTATCAATTTCATACATTAATAATAATCACGGAGTACAGTGAAAGAATAGAGAGGTAATGAACCGTAAAATCGGCTTGCAATATGAAGCCGGTTATCGTTCTAATCATTAGGCCCAAGGGATGACTTCATTGGATGGAGAGAGGCTGCACGTGGAACAATGACTGGATTCATTGAACGGGGAGAGGTTTTCAAAGCAAGCCGCCAGTTGTTTGGGCCGACTATAGGGTTTCATTTTCAGCATCACGCCAAACATGAACATTTCATCTCTATTTATTCTCTGAACTCTGTGATTAATAATAAAAGCATCCGTAAGATTATTAGGAAAAGAAAATTGAACACGTCTATTAAGTTAAAATCTGACTGTGTGTATTTCGAAACTACTCCTCTTAATGCAACGCGATTAACTTAACACCAGTTATCATTGATTCGAGGATGTTATATATACTCTGAGAATTTAAAATTTTTAATTAGATTCCGAGATATTAATATTTTTTTGTAAATATTAACGAAATTTCTCTAAAAATGGTACTTAAATTACTCCATAGATAAAAAAAAAGGAGAAATAAAACGGATTAATATATTTTTATGCCATTTTCTCATTAAAACTGAAAAAAAATTATTTTATTTTCAATTTGAATAGTTGGTGAAAAAAAAAATCTTGATAACAGTAAAATTTCCGAAAAATAAAAACATATTTCCACATATTCAAACTTTATGAATCAATTTATTCGGCAGAGCAAAAATCGCCTTTCAACATATTGTCAAGAAAACCAGATTAAACCAAGGACACAAATTTGCTGTTACATGCAAACGTAACACTTGCAATTGCAAAGCTTATTGCAACCCCAAATTACATGCAAACGTAACATTTACATGTAATTTGCACCCAAATTAATTTTAATTTGAATCGTAATAAATGTTAATTTGCAATGAAAATTACATTCAAAAGTAATGTTTACATATGATTTTGGGTTACAAAAAGATTTGCAATTTAAGTGTTACGTTTACATGTAATTTTGGCTGCAAAAAGCTTTGCAATTGAAGCTCCTTGCATTTAGGTATATAATTATTCCTCCCTATTCACAAGAATTGAATTTAAAGAAAGAGCATATACTATTTCCAATTAATTATTTTAAAATGATGGCTGTTAAAACGTTTCTCAAAGTCGTTAAAAGTAAAATGGTTTATCAGGTAAAATCGACATTTCTTTTTACCCAATTCGTCGATTTACACGATTTTATTTGGCCGTCCTGTTTCCATTAGTTGCAGTTTCCTTTTCGCGGTTATTTGGCACAAAAGTTTACCTTTTTTTAAACTGATTTATGTCAAAGCTCCTATAACAAAGAAATATCGTATTTTCTTCTATGAAATAAAGAGTTAGTTAATTATTTACGTTTTTAATTATCGGGAGTGAAATATTTTGCTTGATTAGTACATTTATTTTTCTTTTAATGTTATGTGAACGAAGTCAGGGGTAACAGCTAGTAATATTATAAATCCGATTGTGTGCAAATGTTAGGCTGCAGCCAGCGTCAAAATGGAGCATTTAATCATCTTGTGTTTTTCCATTTAGGTTTATTATAACCCTCAAATGAACATACGCTGGTTTTTGTTTATTTTATTCAAATATGTTTCTTAATAATTCAAAATGTTGTTATTTTCATAGAGAATAAATGGACATTTTTTTCGTATAATATTTTAAAATGGTTAAATTTATTTTACCGTTGCTAATACTTTATCGTTGCCAAACTTTATCAAAACACGGAATAATAATTTTTACTCAACAATTTAGTTTCAATTGAAAAATTTTCACGTGAAAAATGAAAATGAAATAAAAAAAATTAAAGAATTAAAAAGAAGACTGGATGGAACCCGTCAAAATTTGACGGCAAACAACTTGATAGTACCATAAAAATAAAATTTATATAGTTGCTTTAACTTGACAAATTTCATAGTGGGGAACATAATATGATTAAGCGGTCACAGACCTTTCCATAGATATATCACATGAGGGGTGTGTGCAAAATTAACAAAAGTACCCCTTGGGGGGGGGCAAAGAGGGGGGATTGACATGGGAGATGCATAATATGATTAAGTGGTCACAGACCTTTCCAATGATATATAACATGAGGTTGTGTGCAAAATTTAGAAAGTACCCCTTAGGGGGGGGGGCAAAGTGGGGAGATGGACATTGGAGATGCATAATATGATTAAGTGGTCACAGACCTTTCCAATGATATATGACATGAGGGGTGTCAACAAAATTTTGAAAACTACCCCTTGGGGGGGGGGAAAGTGGGGAGATGGTTATCAGAGATGCAAAATATGATTAAGTGGTCACAGACCTTTCCAATGATATATAACATGAGGGCTGTGTGCAAAATTTAGAAAATACCCCTTGGGGGGGGCAAAGAGGGGGGATGGACATGGGAGATGCATAATATGATTAAGTGGTCACAGACCTTTCCAATAATATATAACATGAGGGCTGTGTGCAAAATTTAGAAAGTACCCCTTGGGGGGGGGCAAAGAGGGGGGATGGACATGGGAGATGCATAATATGATTAAGTGGTCACAGACCTTTCCAATAATATATAACATGAGGTTGTGTGCAAAATTTAGATTGTACCCCTTGGGGGGGGCAAAGAGGGGGGATGGACATGGGAGATGCATAATATGATTAAGTGGTCACAGACCTTTCCAATGATATATAACATGAGGTTGTGTGCAAAATTTAAAAAGTACCCCTTGGGGGGGGGTTGCAAAGTGAGGAGATGGACATCAGATATGCGTAATATGATAAAGTGGTCACAGACCTTTCCAATGATATATAACATGAGGTTGTGTGCAAAATTTAGATTGTACCACTTGGGGGGGCAAAGAGGGGGGATGGACATGGGAGATGCATAATATGATTAAGTGGTCACAGACCTTTCCAATAATATATAACATGAGGTTGTGTGCAAAATTTAGAAAGTACCCCTGGGGGGGGCAAAGAGGGGGGATGGACATGGGAGATGCATAATATGATTAAGTGGTCACAGACCTTTCCAATGATATATAACATGAGGTTGTGTGCAAAATTTAAAAAGTACCCCTTGGGGGGGGGGGGTTGCAAAGTGAGGAGATGGACATCAGATATGCGTAATATGATAAAGTGGTCACAGACCTTTCCAATGATATATAACATGAGGTTGTGTGCAAAATTTAGATTGTACCACTTGGGGGGGCAAAGAGGGGGGATGGACATGGGAGATGCATAATATGATTAAGTGGTCACAGACCTTTCCAATAATATATAACATGAGGTTGTGTGCAAAATTTAGAAAGTACCCCTGGGGGGGCAAAGAGGGGGGATGGACATGGGAGATGCATAATATGATTAAGTGGTCACAGACCTTTCCAATGATATATAACATGAGGTTGTGTGCAAAATTTAAAAAGTACCCCTTGGGGGGGGGGGTTGCAAAGTGAGGAGATGGACATCAGAGATGCGTAATATGATAAAGTGGTCACAGACCTTTCCAATGATATATAACATGAGGGTTGTCTGCAAAATTTAGAAAAGTACCCCCTTGGGGGGGGCAAAGCGGGGAGATGGACATCAGAGATGTATAATATGATTAAGCGGTCACAGACCTTTCAAACAATATATGACGTGAGGGGTGTCAACAAAATTTAGAAAAGTGCCCCCCTTAGGGGGGAAGTGGCAGGATGGACCCCGGAGATGCATAACATGAATAAGCGGTCAAAGACTTTTGCAGCAATATATCACATGAGGGGTGTGTGCAAAATTTAGAAAAGTGTCCTACTTGGCGGGGGGGGGATGGACCCCAGAGATGCATAACTTGAAAAAGAGGTCATAGGCATTTCTTCAACTTGCAACTTGGCATTTGACAATATTAATTTTTTTTTACCCAAGACAATTTAACGATATTTTAAATTTTTTTGCATAATTCGTCAAACGTTCATGGAAAAAATCATGAAATTTGCTAACCAATAGTTGATAAATTATAAAATTCAACAATCGATAGCAGTAAAATTGGTCAATCAATAACGGAAAAATCCCGAAATTCATCAAATGGTCTCCCATAAAAAAATTGTCCTGCACACTGATGTGATGATCAAAAGGGTTTTGAAAGTATAGGACAAAATTAGCACTTGCCAAACAGCGAGTAATACTGAAAATTTGACAATGGATTGCCACCACTGGTCAAACATAATAGTCACACTCACCAATTGCGATGATTGAATGGAAAAAGATTTTTTTCTCTGCTGTCACTCGACAAATTTCGAAACCATTTGGCAAATTTTACGACTTTTTCCCCGAAATTGACGGATTGTGATTTTTTTTCTCGAAGCCATTCCACGATATTCGAAAACTTTTCCCCCCGAAACCAGTTGATGAATTTTGCGATTTTTCCACTGTCGATTAATGAATTTTGTGATTTTTCCGCTATCGATTGATGAATTTTGCAATTTATCAATTAACGAATTTCACGATTTTTTCCATGAACAAACAGATTGCGCACTTTCTGTCTGCTAATGTTTGACACATTTCGCCCTTTACAATTCAGCCAATGAGTTGAACGTTGTTTCTTTCCAGAAATGTCAGGAATGAAACAATGATTCTTTAGGATGAATTCCCTTCGTTTGGTGCCCCATGGAAGAATGTGTGCTATGCAGCAATGGGCGTCACAGACTTTTTAGGGCACCTGCAGACTGAAAACATCTAACCAATCTTCGCCGAGGGAAAAAATCACAGATTTCGTCAAATGATTGAGGAAAAAACACCAATTTCATCAAAGGATCATGGGAAAACATGACTTTCGTTAAAAGACCACAGAAAAACGTGAATTATGCAAAAGGATCACGAAAGATAAGCAAATTTTGTCAAAGAATCGCAAAAAAGGAAATTTCACCAAAAGATCACGCTTTTTTACTAAATTTAGTCTAAGAATTGCAGAATAAAATGTATTTTATCAAACAATCGCTGGAATATGCAACTTTCGTTAAGGATCGCGAGAAAAATGCGAAATTCTTCAAAGAATCGCTGAAAAAACACTAATTTCATCAAAGAATTGCTGAAACAACATGAATCTTGCCCAATACCAGAAAAATCATGGTTCATAATCATTATATCAATTTTGCGATTTGTTTCTTGAAGGCATTTTACAATATTGAAATTTTTTTTACCCGAGACTATATTCTTAATTTTTTTGAACAATTCGTCAAACGTTCATGGAAGAAATCATGAAATTCGTTAATCAATAGTCGATAAACTGCAAAATTCAACAATCGTTTGCGGTAAAATCGTAAAATTCGTCAGTCTCCGGTAAAAAAATTGTCTTGCATGCTGATGTGATGATCAAAAGGGTTTTGAAGGTATTTATTTTATTTGTTGTATTGTGTATAAATATCTATGTGTCGATTTTAATTTTAACGTTAAAAATGAATTTAGGCTCATTTAATAGTTTGCCAAATCAATCCAAATGGAAATTGCATTTTTTTAGCTCTGTCCATTTGTTTGTATAGTACAGAAAATAATTAACATAATACAAAATTGGAACTCTTATAGTCCGTTTATTATTTATTCATACGGTGTTCAGATTACTACAATAAAATTCATAATATGCAAGAAAATGGGGATTTCTTTGTTTTTTTAACTCATACTTACAAATTATAATTTTTTTGATAAAAGCATACATCTAACACATCACTTAATGCTTCAATATCTCAGCAAACTCTTAATATTTACGATATATTTACATTCTATGGTACTTTTCAGATATATGGACATCATTGTCGCCAAGCGTACATTTACATACATTATGCATTAGCATACATTTTGGCATGGTGTCCATATAACGGAAAAGTACCCATTATATTGTTTGTATGTATACAAATATTGTATAAAACATTAACCTTCTCACCGTCGTGAACTGATATATCCTTTCACTATGCTCAGGTTTCACTGCAATAGACGCATTGTTTAAATTTATATAATTCTACAAATATGATGCAGTTTTAAAATATCGATTAATGATTAATACTGTCAAGGAATATACTCATATACGTAATTAAGTTTTTTATACAAAGTTTGAAAATTCATCTTTTTTTTTATATTAAAAAAATAACAGAAAAATATTACAAATTTGCCCATTTGCTCGGCTGTCAGATAATTAAGGAAATATTAATGTTTAGCAGAACTGGTTCTATCTATGAAGTATATTATTTCGCCCAAAAACCCCCAACAAAAAAATAATTACAAAGAATAAGTAATCGTCTTTAAATATACAAAAAACAATGTGATTAATGGCCAGGTTTTTTTTATATATAATATTTTTTATATACAAAAGAAAAACCGAAATAATCTCATTCATTTCACCTGAAGTCAAAAAGTATTTTTATTTTTCGCATTCATGGGCAAAACACGAAATCAATAAAATCGCCAATTTGTGACAAATTATGAGTTTCATGTGAATCACCCAAGAGCGGACATGCAATCTGGTATAAAATGAATGTAATAAATCAAAACATTCAAGATTTGTATACATACAAACAATACAATGTAAATATTTCTTAAATATTAACCTGGTAGCAAAAACAGTGCAGTACAGCAGCAAGTGCTTCAGATTATTTTAGACATTGCAGATTAATTTCGCAGCTTAAAAAGAAATGCTGGGCTTATAAAAGTTGTTAAAATTTAGTGTGTCTCTAGATTTATTGTATATTAAAAAAGTAACAAAAGAAAAAAAAAACATCACAAATTTGCCCATTTGCTCGGCGGTCATAGGATTAAGTAAATATTAATGATTAGTGGAACTGGTTCTATCTATGAAGTATATTATTTCGCCCTAAAACCCCCAACAAAAAATAATTATAAAGAATAAGTAAACTTCTTTATATATGCAAAAAACAATGTGATTAATGGCCAGGTTTTTTTTATATATAACATTTTTTATATACAAAAGAAAAACCGAAATAACCTCAATCATTTCACCTGAAGTCAAAAATAGTTTTTTTTTTTTCGCATTCATGGGCAAAGCACGAAATCAATAAAATTACCTATTTGTGACAAATTATGAGTTTCATATAAACGGCAGCAGGCGCTGAAGATTATTTTAGACATCTCAGATTAATTTCGCAGCTTTAAAAAAAATGCTGGGCTTATAAAAGTTGTTAAAATTTAGTGTCTCTAGATTTATTGTATATTTTTATTATATTGCAAATCAAAATCACAGAAGGAAAAAAGCGATTTTCATCTAGATTGATTTGGATTTGACGAAACGCTAGAATGGAAATCGATACCTAGATATAACATTAAATGAGCCTAAATTCAGTTTCGACACCTAGTTATTTATACAAATTATATAATAAATAAAATAAATACCTTCAAAACACAGATCAGCTGCATTAAGCCTTGTAGATAGCGATATGTTTTGTCAATCCGAATCTGCTTGTGCAGAGTAACAGCCCTCAGCTTATTGGCTGAATGCCGACGCATGCGTATTGAAAAAATTTTTAAGGGAGTTCTGTGTCTGGATAGTAACGGCCCTCAGCTGATTAGCTGAATGCTCGCGCACGCGTATAAAGGTCATATTTGCATGAAAAACGAAATAGCAGGTTAGCTTTAAATAGATGGATTAAATAATATTATTAGAAATAAAACGTACTTTTTTTAGTTTTTGATAATAATACAAGGATTCAATATGCGTAATCATAGAAAACAGGCGAATATGACGTCATACATCGAAAATAAAGCGGATATGCTTTGATGGTGAAATAAAATTATCTTAGGTTTTTCTTTACTTCATTTCTTTTGTATAGTAACAATACTTGGCGTTTTACAGTCTGCGCACGGCTAATATAACAATACCGTATTTTTTATTTAAATTTTAAAAAAGTAAAAAGAAGTTTGAAAAGAAAATGGTTAGCAAATGTCAATAATATGCTCCGCAAAATTATCTATGTCGAAAATGATGTCATGGATAGCGAAAAATAGTTATTTTCATTCTTAAAACTAAAAGAAATAACTCGATTACCTAAAAAAAATGACGAATGTTAATAGTTCCATTTTTGTTGATAAAACCTTAAGATTTAATATTATATCGTTAAAATAAAATAATTCCCCCTGTGCCAGTATTGAAATTAATTGCCTAGAAAAGAAAATTAACAAGAATTATGTCATTAAAAAGGGATTTCTCTGGGGAAATAGAGACGTCATATTTGAAATTAAACGGGAAATTTCCAATATGTTTTAAGCTGAGTGTGAATCAATTCCTTACATTAATAATACAAGGGTCAGTAAGTATAGAAAGTAGATGAGTTTCACGCCATATTTATAACGAAAAATTTTAATGTTTTTTTATCTATACTGATTATTAAGCATGAGTATCCGTTATATACAGATGAGAGTTTTCTGCTAAAAATCACATCATAATTTTAAGAAAAGGAGAATGAACACGAATCTATTATTTTAAAATCTGACCGTGTGTTTGTATTTCGCAACTACTCCTAGACTATCGAACGCAACGCGATTTATTTAATACCGGTTATCATTGATCCGAGGATGTCACACAAACTCTTAGAAATTAAATTGGATGCCAAGATTTTTGTTTTTTTGTAAATTTTAACGAAGTTTCTCTAAAAACGGAAAGTAAATTACTCCATATCTGTGTATAAAAAAGGAGAAATAAAACAGATCAGTATATTTTTTACACCATTTTCTTATTAAAACTGAAAAACATAATTTATTTTCACTTTGAATAGATGGTGAAAACAAAATCTTGATTTCAGTAAATTATCCGAAAAATAAAAAATATTTCACATATTCAAACTTCATGAATCAATTTATTCTGGAGAACAAAAATTGCCTGTCAACATACTGTCATTTAGAAAACAAGATTTGTTTCAGCTATACATTAAACCAAGGAGGCAGAATTGAATTTAAAGAAAAAGCATATACTATTTCCATTTAATGTTTTTTGAAGAATGTCTGTTAAAACGTTTCACAAAGGCGTTAAAAGTAAAATTGTTTATCAGGTAAAATTGACATTTGTTTTTATCCAATTCGTCTATTTGCACGATTTTATTTGATCCTCCTTTTTGTATTGGTTGTAATTTCATTTTCGCGCTTATTTGGCACAAAATTTCACTTTTTTAAGTTGAGTTATGTCAAAGTCCCTATAACAAAAAATACCGTATTGTCTTCTATAAAATGTGATAAATAGTTAGTTAATTATTAACGTTTTTAATTGTCGGGTGTGAAATATTTTGATTAATTAATGCATTTATTTTTGTTGCGTGAACGAAGTCACGGGTAACAGCTAGTTCTATATAAATTAGTGAAGTGAATCATTTCTAATTTATTACAATTTTCTTAGTATATTTTTTTCAGTTTTACGAAAGTTAAATGCTATTTCAACAATGTGCATTATATTTATTAGCAAAATGATCTATATTTTTCATTTATCTTTGAGTTTATCTTTGAATTTATCTTTAAGTCTGCATAAAAATTATCACATTGTCTTCTTTTGAAAAAGAAAATGTCTGATTGTTTTAATTGTCATAAGTTTTGTTACATTTAAAATGCATTTTTATCATCTCCGTAATGATCGTTTTTTTATTTATATCTTAGATGTTTCTTAAATTTTTTTTATTTATTTATTTTTATTTATTTCTTATTTATGGCGCTATATTCTATATAAATATTTCTAAAGAAAATATTAATAAGAAATAGAATGTTTTAGAAAGTTATACTAAAATGAATTTTCTCTAGATAATACTCTCTCATAAAAACATAAAATATACAGAAAACAAGTTTAGCAGAAAATGTTGCATCTCTCTCATGTTTTATTTTTATCTGAAAGTGCCTGCACAATCATCCCGGGAATTGCGTCTTTTTTCATGTCTTCAAGATTCCGTATTTCTTTAGTTTATCAATACCATTCACGAAATTATTTGTCAGATAACATAAAATAGCCACTCTAGTTCACAATAATACATTTAGACATTAATAATATTATAATATGTAATTCTGAATTATAATTATTGTAGTGTGCTTTTTGATTTTTTTGTTTATGAAGAATATTACAAACACATGTAGGATGTTTTCATGATAAAGAAGAAATCTTGTGTATACATGCATTTATACATTCGCACTCATAAATATACTCCTAGGATTAGGTATTGATGGTTTATGTGTATGTGTTTTAACATATTCTCTTTAACATATTCTCATATATATATATATATATATATATATATATGAGTGTGTGTGTGTGCTTGGCTAGCAAAATATTGCAACTATGTTGCAAAAAATGACGAATTGTACATAATTCGTGCAAAAAAAGGGATTTTTCTGAGTGCAAATTATCTGTACTTTTTATGCTTACGAAAAAGTACATATTTTGTTTTCAAAATCTGAGCACATTTTTGGCAAAAATAGGTGCATATTGAATGCTTGTTGTCACAATAGAAATTGGACATTTGTTTTTCCCGTGCGTATCCACGTGGTTAATTCCCGTTTTCAGCATTAATTTTAATTATTTAATTAATTTTGCATTATTTCCCATTTAAATTATTATTTCTAATTTTAATAACTTTTAATTCCCTTCATTTTAATGTATTACTTTCTTTGCTACAGTGTCCGGTTCGTTTTTCGAGTTATTTTTACGAACGCCGGAATTTCCAATTTATTATTAATTTAGTCTCACGTTGTAGCAGCCGCCATTTTTATCGGACACTCACGCGGGAAAAAGCAAGTTTTTCCCCATGTGCTTCGATCGTGGTGCAGCGCTTCTTCCCCGTCCTCGGGTGATGCGCGCGCATCCGGTTTGCCTCGTCGCGGATTGGATGAACCGCCCGTCGGATCATCGCAGCACGTTTTCTCCGCTTGGCGGAATTTTTCAGTTGCAGTAAAATCATCAAGGAGAGTGTGTGAGCTCGATCTTTTCCCCCGGCTCGGCTCTGCCGATTGCCGTGCGAGTTAGCGCAAAATGTCCGTGATCATCACGGTACTTCCAATGGTCCATCAGAATTATAAGCGATCTCATCAGTGCCCGCCTCATAGAATCATACAAGTATAAAATAAAGAATATATGTTGTTAGCAAATTTCCTGCATTCCTTTTTCTTTACGTCTTTCAACTCATGAACATGTGCAGTCCCTTGAGTCCGAGGTTGGAGTCGCCTGATGTCGACAACGCTCATCTTTCGATGGTGTAGTTACAGAATAAGACTGTAAGTAAAACTTTCCTATTATACTCTTCAGCAAGATTTCCCTGGGACAACATTTTTCTTAGCGAGTCTCAAAGAAACCTGTGGTGTGTTTTTCTTAGTACAAGTACACGTGCACGTTAGGGGTAGCAATACCGGCACGTGGTATCTTATCTCAAGTGACAAGTCCCACTGTACGTAGCCACCTTCAATATCGTATTGCGACAATTGGTGCCAAGAAACCAGCTCGCCAGTTGTCCAAATTTAGTTTGTGTAATATTGTTTTTTTTTTTTTTGCGATCTTCGTAACTCCATCATATTTGTGAAATATTAAGTTTTTTTGCGCGATTATCGTGACACACGTGTCTTCAAGCACGACGATCATCTGTTTATTCAAGTAACTCAGTGAAATTGATACTACAACTTATAGCAGTTAAATTTTAGCTGTGAAATATTTTAAATATCATTAGCGTATTCAGTGTCATCATGGACTGCAATCATCTTTTATTTTATAAGTCAGCGTCAGTAACAACAAGTGGTTTAAAATAAATGAAAAATCATTTAATATGTTCAATGAAGATTTATTTGTGACAACATCGGAAAAATGGCACGAAAAACATCGTGATTATGGACATCACATGTCAAGATAAACGATATTTCTGCACAAAAACTGCAATTTCCAATCGAACTCTATGTATTTCAAAGAAAAGTAAAGCCAAACTAAAGATAACAGCTCATAATATTTATAATAAAAACATTAATCTCACGTTTTTTTTCTTCAACAAGTTCAAATATGTACTGGATGAGGTACGCACTTCACTTTTTCTTTTTCTTAATTTTTGTTAGAACATAAGTTTTTTTTTTTTTTTTTTTTTTTTTTTTTTTTTAATATGGTGTTATGATAATTTAATGTATATGTATTTTTTATAATAATTTTTAAGCATGTATTCCTATATGTGTACTTACAGTAAACAAGCAGAAAGCTGCTTTATTTGAAATAACATTTCAAAAATAATTAAATAATAATGCATTCCAATATTAATTTTATGAAAAATAATTATTTTCTTGCCAAAGTATTTAAATATATTTCAGTATATATTTTCTAAAATTATGGAAATTTTAGTTCAAAAGGAGTTCTATTTCTACTCGTGGAATGCAAGAGAAATGCACCAGTATTTGAAATTATTTAATGTTTACAGAAAGAGGTCACTAAAATTGTGTGTTTTATTTCAAAAATTCATAAAACAACGCAACACTGTGTCAATAGACATGATATTCTATGAAATATAAAAATTTAATTTACAAAAATCATTTAAAAAAATTAATTTCTTTAAAATTATTAGTGCATGAATCATTGTTCTGATATATTTCTATTTAACCAATTTAGTGTGTATCATAATTTTTATATGCAGATAATGTTTTCTTGCTATTAATATAATAGTGCAGGGATCAGTTGAAGTTACATGAAATTACCAATTCACTGTCCTAGGTTTGCACTAGTTAAAGTTCCACATAGTTTTAATTAAGTTTATTTGTTTTTTTTCTAAATTTTTCATCAATAGTTTTTTTTTCATGTTTCTAAGTTAGACTCAGGAACATTCATCCTAATTTAACCATGAGTACTGTGGATCCTTCTATCTGATTATTTCATGGCCAGGAATAATCTGGTAAAAGGTATTTCCTTGTCATGCATGCGTAGTTACGCGTGCTAAGTATTGGATGACAATTGTCCATGCCACTCATGCGTTTTTTTTCTAAATTTAACCTTTACATGTTCAGGGAATTTCTTTAAAATTTTAGTGTTATATTTCAGCAAGTTTGTTTCACTGTTACATGTTCAGGTTTGCATAATTTTCAATTATGCACCATCTTCCATTTTTTTACTCATGTAATAATTTTTGATGTGTTTATTACATTTCAAACACAAATTTTACAATTTTTTTTGGTAAAATAATTAAGTGTACTGCCTCTACTGTTTTTTTATATCATAGTTCATATATTTGAATTATTGGTGCTGGTAATGAAAAGTATATAAATATAACAATATATGTGTTGGAAAATTTTATAAATTGCAAAGTCAAATGCTTATAAGAGTTTTTTTAATGTAATACAAGGTACACAGATGCTTAGTTAGTAAATAATTTGTGAAATATGCTTCTCATTTTCACATTATAAACATTTGTTTATATTTTTATAACAATTTTAAATTTTATGTGGTGAATTTTTTTAACACGTATATTTAATTCAAAATATACACTTACAGCTCTCTAAATTTTGAGTGTCTTTATTCTAACATGCAATGTGCAGTAATTTAATGTTTCATTTTTTCAAGCAATTTCAATAGTTAATTTTCATGTATGTTTGCAGATTCACACTAACATTTATTTTGTATATATTGTATATATTTTATGTTACATTTTTCATTTTCCACGTACACATTGAGTGGTTGCCGGGGATCAACCATCATACTGTGTCAGTTCTTTTCTATTTTATTTATGTATTGTGTTTTTTTTGCGTTCTGTTAGTGTGTTTTCATCAGACACATGTTTGCAAGTCGATGAGAAAATCTAATTTAATTATTCATTTTTTTTTACTTACCTTCTCATCCACTTGGGCTGAATTCTAATCAGCCGTTGCAGCATTTGCTTGTTTTCCAAACTTGGTGATTGTTTTGGGAATTTCTTTTACCAGGTAACAGATGACAATTGGGTGTTGTACTCACCTTTGGTGTTCATTTCAATAGCTCTTTCAGTCGTTTCCATCTGTTTAGTTGTGTGCTACAATCAATTTCATTTTACAGGTCCTTTACACACACAGTCATAGGTTGTTTGGTGTCCAACCATACTGTGTTTCTTTTTTTTTTTTTTTTTTTTTTTTGTATTACAACAACACTTTTTGTGACACATACTTAACATTTGTGTAAAATACACTAAACTTTTTTTGCAAAACTTCATTTTTTTATCCATAAACTTTCAAGTTAGTTTACACAGTCATCTCTTTCAGGGCTCCTTATTTAATTTTTGTGGTCAGTGTCATTTGTCAGTCAGGTTAGAGTGTAGTGTAATTCTGTGTTTTTTTAAATTTTCATCTTAGTTTCACACTTTCACCGTGTCAGGGAGCCTTACTTCATTTTTACGAGGGATGTTGTTTGTTATTCTTGACAATGTGTAATTCAGTGTCTTCCAATACTTATACAAAATTTATTGTATTAAAATTTTCAAATATCACTCATAGTATTTTAAGATATTTATTGGCTGCATATTTGTATTGTGTATATTTATTATGTGTATCATTGCCATCTCATTATTTATGAAGCTGTATATTATTTCAAATCAATTTTTAGTGAAATTTCATGGGCAATAGTTTATATATATATATATTCATCACAATTACTTTTTCAACTATTTTTTTTATAATTTAATATTACTCAATGTAGTAAGAATTAGTGTGGTGTTTTAATATAGCACCTGCCGTCTAGGCAGCATTTATCTTAATGTGTAGTTACACATTTGATAAGATTTGCAAGGTATACTTCTTACTTTTCTATCTTATCCCAGTTTTTCATAGTTAATAGTGTTTTTAATTAATTCAAAACTTTAAAATTGAGTATACTAAAATATGCCCGTAATGCAACACCATGTTTTAGGTAAAACTTATGTTAAACTTATGTTATAGGTATAAAAAAAATTCTTTGCTAGCTAACTTAATTTTTGTTGCCATCACACTGGCACACAATTTTATTATTTGTCAATATAAAAGTATATCTAATAATTTCAATATGTTATGCTGAAGAATTCTTGTGTTTAAGTAATATTTATGTGTAAGGTTCCACATCATGTGGTAATTTTTTTTAAAGAATTTTTGTCATAACAGTAACAAGGTTTGTTAAATTTAAGTAAGTTGCAATTATGAATACAGAAATATGTAATCAATTCTTTTCACATGTTATAACTTTAATTTCTGAAATGTTGTAGTGTTTCATAATGAACGAATTATGAAAGTTGTAATCTGTAGGAAATATTTTCACACCATATGTTTTAACACCATATGTTTTGTTATACGACTTATTGTCAAGTCGTCATGTCAACCCCTTGTATCCACTGATGATGTTTCGCATGCTCAAAATTTTGCCGTTGTTCATTTTTGGCTCATTCAAAATTTCAGCATTTTGTTTTTGGAACTGTTCAAAATTTGCACTTCGATTTTTTTTTTCTTTTTCTTTTCTTTTTTCCGTTCTTTCGGGTGTAATGTCACAATAGAAATTGGACATTTGTTTTTCCTGTGCGTATCCACGTGGTTAATTCCCGTTTTCAGCATTAATTTTAATTATTTAATTAATTTTTCATTATTTCCCATTTAAATTATTATTTCTAATTTTATTAACTTTTAATTCCCTTCATTTTAATGTATTACTTTCTTTGCTACGTTGTCCGGTTCGTTTTTCGAGTTATTTTTACGAACGCCGGAATTTCCAATTTATTATTAATTTAGTCTCACGTTGTAGCAGCCGCCATTTTTATCGGACACTCACGCGGGAAAAAGCAAGTTTTTCCCCATGTGCTTCGATCGTGGCGCAGCGCTTCTTCCCCGTCCTCGAGTGATGCGCGCGCATCCGGTTTGCCTCGTCGCGGTTTGGATGAACCGCCCGCCGGATCATCGCAGCACGTTTTCTCCGCTTGGCGGAATTTTTCAGTTGCAGTAAAATCATCAAGGAGAGTGTGTGAGCTCGATCTTTTCCCCCGGCTCGGCTCTGCCGATTAACGCGCGAGTTAGCGCAAAATGTCCGTGATCATCACGGTACTTCCAATGGTCCATCAGAATTATAAGCGATCTCATCAGTGCCCGCCTCATAGAATCATACAAGTATAAAATAAAGAATATATGTTGTTAGAAAATTTCCTGCATTCCTTTTTCTTTACGTCTTTCAACTCATGAACATGTGCAGTCCTTTGAGTCCGAGGTTGGAGTCGCCTGATGTCGACAACGCTCATCTTTCGATGGTGTAGTTACAGAATAAGACTGTAAGTAAAGCTTTCCTATTATACTCTTCAGCAAGATTTCCCTGGGACAACATTTTTCTTAGCGAATCTCAAAGAAACCTGTGGTGTGTTTTTCTTAGTACAAGTACACGTGCACGTTAGGGGTAGCAATCCCGGCACGTGGTATCTTATCTCAAGTGACAAGTCCCACTGTACGTAGCCACCTTCAATATCGTATTGCGACACTTGTAATAATTGTTTATTTTATGTACAAGAATGTCTCTATATTCAAATTTGGAAAGATGGAAAAATTAACTTCTATTGGGGATTTAAATCTCATCATTGCTATCTCAAATTAAAAAACTTTTCCTAAAATCCACTTCAAAATTTCTTATTTCTCAGCAACAAACTAGTCAGACCATATTCTAACCATTCGTAAAGCAATTTCTCTAATAAATTATATTAATCGAGCCACATTCTAAGTATTCATTAACCACAGAAAAACCCTAGTAATAAGGCAAGATAAGCTAGAAGATAAAAACGTAGAAGATAAAAATGTAAATTAACAATACAAGACAATATGGGATTTAAAGTAACAATACAAGACAATAAAGGATGTAAAGTAACAATACAAGACAATAATGGATGTAAAGCGAACAATTACAGGTAGATTAACGAAGTTCCCCTGACTGTCCATTAGAAGTTGTTGTTCCAACACCATGGCGTTCCAGCACATATCTCAGACAGATATGTGCGTATTTGTACCGCGTATTTGTGATGGATTAGGCCTGATAGACCAGTTGAATGGCTTCCACGCTCTCCTGATTTAACATGCATGGACTTCATTCACTGTATTGACCCTCCAACCATTGCGTTCGAAACAGTATGTGATTTGGGTCCAAATTGTGCAATTTACCTTTTAAAGTTGTTTAGATACATTTTTGCTTTTGTATTTTTTCTCTGTTTCTGTTTATATTTATTCTTCCAGGTCACATTTCCGGACATGTGTTCCTATGTGAATATAGTTCCTATCGATGTAGTTTATTTCACTTCCAAATTTTACCTCCAGTTTTGAAAACGTTTCGCTGGAAGTACAGAAGGAGAAAGTGCTTCTGCGTATGTATATGATGCATTTTTAAGTCTCAATTAATTTCTTTATTTATTCACACACGTACAACCACAGCACCGTAGATAATAGTTTATTTCAATTAAAAATAGGCAGAATTTAATGTGTTTTTTTAACATTACAAAATATAAAATATCAAGAAAGTGAGACTGCTTAGTATATCGAAAGTGCTTAGTATAGCTAAGAAATAGCGACATAACTTGAAACGTAATTACTGATACATGCATTATTAGCATACTTTGCTTAGTGATGTACTTTAAAAGTTAAATAAAAAACTGAAGTATACCCAACTATTCCATAATAATAGGGCCAATTGTTGTTTCACGTTTACCCACAGTAATGACATACCCTTGTCATATCATTTTCCAACGAACCACTTGCCAAAAAAGGAACAACAGTGACATTATTATAAATTATTTGTCAGTTAGTCAATTAATACCTTACAATAAAATAAACTGCAGCGACCCTATAAAAGTACTCAGCATATTTAAATATTGTTAGATTTAATGTACCATTGGAAAATATATATACCCATTAGTATTCTTTATAAAATCTAATTCATGCATCCACTATATTTGTGTTTTGAGATTCTCGAATTTTATGCATAACACATATAAAATAATTATATATTGAAATATGTAAATACTTATCAAAATATCTCCCATAATTCCAATTTCTACTACTAATTATTAGTTTTATTCTTTTTTTAATGATAGGACATTTTTATACACAGGACATTTTTATATCTCACAGTGTTAAAATAAAAAACATTAAAAACACTGTATAATTTAAGTAACGTATGCGCTGTCGGGATTATTGAGATGAAAGCTTAGATTCTCTGTATTATTTAGCAGCAAAATATACTTAAAGATTTAGTACGATGCATATCATTTTCAGTTGTTGTCATTCCTTTATTGACTCAATCTATACAGCTGAAATGGCGTCTTAATAATTCTTAACATAATGAACCGTAATATTTTCGAGAACAAATCATGAATGAATATGACTTATTTTGCAATATGTTCGTTACCTGTTTACAAAAACAATCTACTTAATTTAGATATGAATGGGTTATTATCCAAAATGATCAAACTAATATCTTATAATATAATATTTTGTTAAAAAGGAAAGATAAAAAAGTTAATAGCCACTAATCAACCAATAACGTGTTGTAAAAAAAAAAGCTGCAGAGTGCCTATAAAATTACTAAGTACATTTAATTATTACTAGATAGAGCAAGTCAAAACTTGACGGTAAACATCTAAAAGTTCCGCAGAAAAATAACATTATTAAAAGTCACAAATTTTTATAGAACAATTGTAAGCAATAGTTAAAAGAAATAAAAGTCAAATTTTTAAAACATGGCTGGGGACCGATTAAATATTAACCATTTCAGAGCTTCTAATACTTTCGTCTGTGACTTAGCGTAAAAGCTTCGATTATGCGCTTGATATCTAAGCAGAAGATTCTTCTAATGAATTTAGTATAATATATTAAATATACAATTTATTAAAGTTATTCGTTGTAAATTAATCCAGATTTCATAAATGAGTCTCAGTATGTCTTAACGTAATGAAGTGGATGATTTTCAATAGAAAATCTCGCAAAAATATGATTATTTTGAGATATATTATTTACCTATTCACAAAAAACAATAGAGGTATTAAAAGGATATTATCTAAAACAATGAAACAAAACTTTAATTTTATTTTACAACATTGTTATAAAATTACTAGTTACAATTAATTATTATTAGTTTTAATGTAGCAATTGAAAATCTTTATTACATTATTTTAAATATTCTTGTTCTGAGATTCACGATTTTTATATTTAAAAACTAAAAAAGAATCATTTGTTAAATTATCTAAGTAAACCGCATTTATCGTAAACTATACAATAACCGCTGTTTTTACATTTTCTTTTGGCTTTTAGGTTGAATTATTTAAAAACAAACTTATTGCATTCATTTAGTTTTTAAATCTATCATAATGCAAATACTGTCATCACGCTAAAATACGAAACTATCATGTGTGAGTTGTAAATTTGCAACTGGACGAAAAATGTCCGGGCCAGGATTCGAACCTGGGATCTCTTGGCTGAGGCCGCCACGCTCTACCACTGAGCTATCCCGGTTGAATCTGGAGGGCATAATTCATCCAGTTAACCTTATTGATCAAAGCATCTGGTCTGATATTTTAATCAGCTCAACAGAAAAGATCGCAGGTAATGGAACTCCAGTAAACGTTGGATACGTGAATACACTTACATACAAGAGCGTGGCGGCTTCAGCCAAGAGATCCCAGGCTCGAATCCTGGCCCGGACATTTTTCGTCCAGTTGGAAATTTAAAACTTGTATGATTTCTTTACCAATTTGAAATAATTGTGTTAAAATTAATCTAGTGTATCATATGTGAGTTCGTTAATCAAAATATCTCTTATAGTGCGTTTAGAGAAGCACACAATATAATAAAAATGCAAACATTGTCATCAGTATATCGAAATATCCAATTAATTCGAAATTAAGTGTGACAGTCTATTGATCTTACCAGTATCTTGGATTAGTTTGATACTCAAGTATAAAACTCGACCAAAAAAAAAAAATTGTAGAACGATAACGTTTGAAATTCTGAAACAATTCGAATCAAATCGGGACGGTGTATTGATCTTGCTGGTATCTAATTAAAGAAAATCAAGTTTATCGTCCTACTGAACCAGAATAACCTGTTATTTATTACATATTTTGGAAATCTCTCCTTTCTCATATAAAGCAGTAATTCATATACTTAAAAATATCTCTGTTTAAAATACTAGTATAATAAGCATTAAAATTACGAAACAACATTTAATATCTCATTGAGATGTCTGTGTTATAACATAAATCCTTAGAATTCGTGCATGATATCGAAACAGTTTCTTCTTATGGAATTAGTATAATACATGTCATTTTCAGTTGATGATATTCATTTATTGTAACTTACGCCAGATTGCAGAAAAGACGTCTGAATACGTCTAAACTTACGAAACTGGATTCTTTTCATGTGAAAATCTCGCATAAATATGATTACTTTTGACACATGTTCATGACATAATACCCAAAACAAATGTATTTAATCTTTACATATATGGGGTATTATCAGTTGAATCAAATAAAAGATAAAATACTTTTTTGAAATTTTCGAAACAAAAGTGTATATAGTGTACATATATACATATATACATACACACACACACACACACACACATATATATATATATATATATTCTCATATTGTAATGAAAATGATTAACTTTTTTTATTTTAATATTAAATCTTAAGACTTAGTATTGGCATATTATTTTTTTTAATACCTTAGTTAAAGTTGAAATATATATTTGTTCATAAATAAAGCCTAAAATATCATTTCCATTTAAGAATAACATATCCATGCTGTTTTACCGTACCCTTCGGCGTAAAACTATCTCTCTCTTAAAACTATTTTAATAGATGCATAAAAATAGAATTTCATTATATAATTTAATTATATGATGTTTACATTTATGGTTTTTGAGAAATTCATTTACATTTATTGTCTCTGATCGAAATTATTTACTGAGAAGACCACCGTAAAACATTCAATGTAGTTGCATATGATTAAGGGATGTATTTTAAAGTGGATTTTCAAAATATTAGTATATGAAAAAAGTGTGAATTGGCCATATGCTTAATGGCTTTTCAATGAAATAATAACATTATTTAAAAAATATATTGGAGATAAAATCTAGACAATAAATTAAATTTCGAATTTTATTGAAAACTGTAACTTACAATGTAATATTTAAGCTATGTTTAATTTTAAAAAAAATATATTTGTTATTACAAATATAAATTTAACTAGATATCTTACTTTATAATTCACAAAAATAATTTGTATGGAAATTAAACTAAATTTTAACTAGTTTCTTAACTAGTTTTTTTAAATAAAACCATATTTAGTGTTAAGTGTTTAACGTTGAAATTATAAACTGTATTCTTCATTTTACCCGAAAAAATATATGAACATTATTTAGCACTAAGACTGTAAATTAATTTGGAACACTGAAATTCTTAAGTGAGTGCGCGAAGTGGATATTAATTGTTTTTACCTGTTAGTCGAATGCGACAAAAATCATGATTCACCAGTATGAATGATATTTCATGCAATATCTACAAAGAAAGAAACACTAAAAAGTTACACAGAAAATAACCACTTGATTCAAAATTTAATTCTTTATAAAAAAACTATAAATATATTATTAAATTATATACTTTAGTTCAGGAAACTGTTAAACGTTTCACGCACCTAACCGTTTTACATCGACAATTATAGTTATAAAAGTAGTGTCATGGCATAATAACGTTACCAAACCATGCGCTCTTCGGTAACATTGTTTATCAGTTCCGCTAGCGATAAAATTAGGAATTACCATGCTAGTCTTGAAAATGCGAGATACGGGAAAATAGTCAGTTAGATCGATTTAGTGCAAAAACAACCTTTGTGCACATAAATGTATAGAGTCGTCTGAATCACGCCACTGCAATAAAAATCGCGATCAATAAAATTAATAAAAAGTTAAAATTTCAGTACAAAATCACCTTGTTTAATAATTAAAATTCAGAAAGATACAAATATATGTAAATATATTGCTTGAAGGTGCGTAAAAACACACATAAAAACATTTAAAAGCACATTAAAGTCCTTTTAAAATCAAAACGTTTTCAACCGAACTTACTCGGTCATCATCAGTGAAAAACTAATAGTTATGAAGGTGTGTAAAAACATACATAAACACATTTAAAAGCAGATTAAAGTCCTTTTAAAATCAAAGCGTTTTCAACCGAACTTATTCGGTAATCATCAGTGAAAAACTAATAGTTATTGGATTTATGTACGTAGGTATAACACTGAGGAAATTTCGGGACAGAATAAAAGAACATGATGTAGATCTGAGATTAAATAGACCCCATACAGCTTCAGCAAGATTAGCACAAACTGAGCCCATAAAAGTAGATTTCAATGGATCCAAAATTATATTCTGCACAAGTAATCACTAGGAAGTATCATAAGAGAGTCATGGAAATAATATCTATAAAAGAAATAGTCTGTAACGATGTATTATCATATGATATCCACGGAGTCTGGAATGAATTAATACATGATTGATTAACCTGTACTTGTTTTTGAAATGTTGAATGACCTTTCCCATCCCACCTTATATTCCACACCCTTGAAGTAAAATGGATTGTTACGGGCAAGCTAGAAGACGCGAAGAGACAACAACTCAATTTAACGATTAGTTTTTCAGTGATGATGACCGAGTAAGTTCAGTTGAAAACGCTTTGATTTTAAAAGGACATTAAAGCGCTTTTAAATGTTTTTTATGTATGTTTTGACGCACCTTCAAGCAATATATTTACATTTATATTTATTTGTGTCTATATGGATTTTAATAAAATTAATGTTTTACGAGCTTTATTCTTATAATTTTAAGAGCAAGGGGTTTGCAATTTTTCCTTTAACTTTTCATGGTTCAATCCGTGGACCACAATTTATGTCCGAACTAAAAATGTATTTCACTGAACAATTTGTTAGAATTTTTTACGTATTCAATATACCATAATATCAATCAAATATCTTACAATTATATTTTTTAAAGTATTTGTTATGATAAACAGATATAACATAATCTTTTCTCGTAATTAAAAATTTCGAAATGAAAGTGTCAATTCGATATTAAGATTGTTAAGGGAATGGAAATTTCGCAAACTAGAAATGTCAAACATTGCTATTGTTCCAATAATTACTGCAATGTATTATCCAGTTGAAGAATGTTACATGTAATGATATTTTAGTTTCAAATCTTAGCTATCAGTTAAAAGGGTATTGTATATATCTCAAAGGAATAACATGAATCGTAATGTTAATTAAAGTGAATCGATATGAAGTGTACATTACCACGAAATTCCATGTAAAGAGAAGCAGGTGCGTTATGCATGAATCAGTTAAAATAATAACATTAGTTGTTGTAGTGCTAAATAATTGGAAAACAGTAACAAGAAGTAATGCGCAAATATATAACATATAAAAAGAAGTATATTATGTAATTTTCATTAAATCAATTTTACTGTAATAAATATATGTAATGTATGTACTCTGTCTTGCATATTTACTTGAAAACAAAACACTATACAATACAATAAGATGGAATTATTTTGATCTTAAGTTTATACTTAAACCCAAAACAAAATATATATCTCTAACTATAATAAAGAAGCAAGTTTGTGTGTGTGTGTTTCTCCACTGTGTTCTGAAGTGACCGCTGCACGCAGAGCTACAAAATTTGGTGGGAAAGCACCTCCATACATGTAGTTTTGCACCTCGAATCCAGATTTTGGAATTTTTGAATAGAATTTTAATTACATTTTGTATGCGATTTTTAGTGTTTTTTCACGTTTTGCGGTGATTTTTCCACATTAGTAATGGGAATCCGGTTCCAACCTGTTAGCCCAATATAGCGAATTTGGTCATTTTTTCAATAAAGTTTATGCGAAATTCGTCAGTGATTTTTGAATTTTTGGCAATTTTTTTCCTTTCACACTAAGAAATTTTGCCAGAATGCGTGATTGATTCGGTGGTTGCGCTGCCATATCAGCCTCAGATACGATCAGAATCGTCATTTATTTTTCTCTTTTTAGGTAATTTTTTACAGATAAAAAAATCATGATTTTAAAAATGCGATTTTTAATGTTTTTTGACGTTTTGCTACGATTTACCCACATTACTAACCGGAATCTGGTTCCAATCTTTTAGCCCAATATAGTAAATTTTATCCTCTTTTCAATGAAGTGCATGCAAAATTTCTACAGCGATTTCTCATTTTTTGGAAAATTCTTTACTTCGACACTAAGTAATTTGTCCCGAATGCTTGGATGCCATCCAGAATGACTGATCGTCATTTTTAAAAACTCTCTTTAGCTTGGAGAAAGTTGATAATTCTTTACAGATAAAAATACATAATTTTTAAAAAGAAGGGCGGATTATTTTTTATCCCGATTTTTTTATTAGTAGAAGCAAGTTTGTGTGTGTGTGTGTGTTTCTCGGTTGTGTTCTGAAGAGACCGCTGCACACAGAGCTACACAATTTGGTGGGAAGGTACCTCTATGAATTTAGTTTTGCACCTCGAAGTCAGATTTTGGATTTTTTTAATTAAATTTTTTGTGCGATTGTTAGTGTTTTTTGACATTTCGCTGCGATTTACACACATTACTAACCGGAATCTGGTTCCAATCTTTTAGCCCAATATAGTGAATTTTATCCTATAAAAAAAGTGTAATAAAGTGTAGGCGAAATTCGTACAGAGATTTTTGGGGATATTCTTTCATTCGACACTAAGTAATTTGCCCCTAATGCTTGATTGGTTCGGAGGTTGCTTCCATTTCAGCCTCAGATACGCTCATCTGATCATAATTTTTTTTTTTTACTCTTTTTGGCTTGGAGAAAGTTGATAATTCTTTACAGATGAAAAATCATAATTTTAAAAAAGAAGGGCGGATTATTTTTTATCCCGATTTTTTTATTAGATTTTTTCCTTTAATTTAATTTTTTAAACATTTTTTTCATGTTTTTGGTTTCAAATGACGTCACAAATTGCCCACTACAAGTGAAACACCATTGGAGAGCAGTTGTGATTGGTAGCTGATAGAGTTGTAGGTGCAGCTGGAAGTCAACCGGGCAATTGTGATTGGCAGATGAAAAGGTTGTCAGCTGATTGCAATTCGAACAGCGAGTTGTGAATTTTTGAGATTTGTTTTATGCAATTTTTAAAGATTTTTTCATGTATACGGCATTTATGTATTTGATTTCAGAAATTAACAACGATAACTTACTGTTTTTGTACGTACAAAAAAAAAAAAAAAAAGTTAATTTGTTTCTGTTTCAATAGTTAATGATAATTGCTAATTTTTTAACGCTGTTAGTTGTGCTCAAACCCGGAAATGCCCGAAAAATCGATATTTATATAAGCTGCCCCCTACAAGTTAGCCCCTCCCTTGACGGAATTTCGGAAATAAAACGGTGTCATCCGACATAGAGTCGATTGATAAGACTTGATCAACCATTTTTAGCGTTTGATCCAACCCGGAAATCTCCTAAAAATCGATATTTCTAATTAAAAATGCGCATGAGGGGCTAACTTTTAAGGTTTTTGCACTTAGAAATATCGATTTTTCTGTCATTTCCGGGTTTGATCAAACGCTAAAAATGGTTGATCAAATCTGATCAAACGATTCTACGTCCGTTGACGTCAAATTTGTTCCGAATTGCCGCCAGTTTCAATAAGGGGGAGGGGCTAACTTTTAGGGGTTTCTGCACTTAGAAATATCCATTTTTGGGAATTTCCGGATTTGATAATACGCTAAGAATGGTTGATCAAATTAGATCTAACGATTTCTGATAAGAATCACTATTTTTATTTTGTATAATTTTAATTTTTCTAAATGTTAGTCCTCCCTGCGCATTTTTAATTAGAAATATCGAATTTTAGGGCACTTCCGGGTTTGATCAAACGCTAAAAATGGTTGATCAAGTCTTATCAATCGACTCTATGTCGGATGACACCGTTTTATTTCCGAAATTCCGTCAAGGGAGGGGCTAACTTGTAGGGGGCAGCTTATATAAATATCGATTTTTCCGGCACTTCCGGGTTTGAACAAACGCTAAAAATGGTTGATCAAATCTTATCTAACGATTTCTGATAAGAATCACGTATTTTTTTTTTATTTTGCGCATTTTTAATTTTCCTAAAAGTTAGGCCCCCCTGCGTATTTTTAATTAGAAATATCCATTTTTGGGAATTTCCGGATTTGATAATACGCTAAGAATGGTTGATCAAATTAGATCTAACGATTTCTGATAAGAATCACTATTTTTATTTTGTATAATTTTAATTTTTCTGAATGTTAGTCCTCCCTGCGCATTTTTAATTAGAAATATCGAATTTTAGGGCACTTCCGGGTTTGATCAAACGCTAAAAATGGTTGATCAAGTCTTATCAATCGACTCTATGTCGGATGACACCGTTTTATTTCCGAAATTCCGTCAAGGGAGGGGCTAACTTGTAGGGGGCAGCTTATATAAATATCGAGTTTTCCGGCACTTCCGGGTTTGATCAAACGCTAAAAATGGTTGATTAAATCTTATCTAACGATTTCTGATAAGAATCACGTATAAATTTTTTTATATTTTGCGCATTTTTAATTTTCCTAAAAGTTAGGCCCCCCTGCGTATTTTTAATTAGAAATATCGATTTTTAGGAGATTTCCGGGTTTGATCAAACGCTAAAAATGGTTGATCAAATCTGATCTAACGATTTCTGATAAGAATCACTAATTTTTTTTTTAATTTTGTGCATTTTTAATTTTTTTAAAAGTTAGCCCCCCCCACCTGTGCATTTTTAATTATAACTCATTAAATAAAGTTGATCAAACGACAAAAATTGTTGATCAAATCTGATCAAACGATGATCAAACGAAATGAATCTGTCACTTTCTGATTTTCCGTCATGGGGGGGGGGGGCGCTAACTTTTATGAGGTTGCTATACATGGTATCGTAGGCAGCGGGGACACGTGTCGGATAATTTGTTTAGAACAAAATGCTTTCCCTTGCGGTGGAACCAAAAGATTTTCCTGTGAGTGCGCCAAAAATGGCTATTCTTATTGAAGCCGCAAAAGTAAGCTACCGATTTTATAATCCCAAACAACGAAAAAGTTTCATTTTCACTCATCCTCGAGAATGAAGAAAAGTATTGGATTATTTGAATCGAAACTCGCAGTTTATTTTTTCTGATATCAAAAATGCAAATTTTGTGAAAATCAGACCGTAACCTTTTTTAATTTTGACCAAAAACTGACCCGTTTTGAATCAAGTAATTCAGACATTTCTGGTGGTGGTATTGAATTTACTTCCGCTTCGGGTCCATCTCTCTGTTTAATTTCGAAAGACAAAGAGTTACCAGTGGAAGGTTTTCGTGCTGTGATTTTTAGAATGATTTTGGGTTTCGTATTATTTTTTGACGGGACCGGGCAACGCCGCGCGGATCTGCTAGTTTTTTAATAATATCTGGGTTTCCTGTTTTGAAAGTTACTAATTTCATACGCCACCAATAACAGAACTAGTTGATAAAACAGTAGACCTGGTTTTAAAACTTAATGTTTGTTGCTAAGTTACCCACGTTATGATATGTTAAAAAAAGATTGCATTATCTATTATTAATACTAAAGGATTATTTGTAAGAAAGTAATATTAAGAATAATATACGATAAATTTGTTTTTTAAGTAATCTGATTTTTTTTAAATACAAGGAATTATAAGAGATAATTTGTATTTCTTAAATTACAATAAAATATATTTTTAACATTGTATGGTTACAGAACATTTGTTGTTAAAGATTTATTTTTTAAGTTTCTATGCATAATGTCCTTATCGTGCAATCACGGAGGCTAACCAGACAATGACAAAACAAAAGAAATAAATTCTTGAATAAGTCATAGATTTCCAGTTTTGAAAGTGCTAACTTTATACACCAATGATAAGAGAACTAGTTAGACAGACAGTAGACCCGGAACTGATTTTAAGCTTTTATATTTGTTTTTAGGAAGCCCACGGTATGTAAAAAGATAACATTATCTATTTTTAAATTTCAAATTAAATTTTCAGCAGGACTGAAACTGCGCATAAATTTAACACTGACAAAGGATGTGAATTAATTTTCACTTTGCAAAAGAATGCATAACCAACACAGTGAAAAATGTGTGCAGACCGGGGATCGAACCCAATAGATGATGAGATAAAGCTGTCACAGAAAGTGCAGCACAGCAGTCTGCCTCCGGAACAATATACATCCAAACGTAGAAAGTTCTAATTTATGGCCAATGTGTAACTGATTACCTTATTGAATTCCTTCCCATACATGTCCAGATATTGCTATGACGGATATCGTGAATAACGCAACATTGCACACAATCATGTATATGACCCATGGTTGATATACACCAAAATCTTAATAGCATCTTTATGTGCTAATGTCCAACTTAATATGACTTTTCATGAAATTTTAATCCGTAGGTATTGAGATATAGCTCTCACGGAAATAGTGAAAAATACAATATCGCAGCGTCACATGTTCATCGATATACATAAAAACATTATCACCGCATAATATAAAGTTTGATGAAATTCCATCTATATATATATATATATATATATATATATATACTAAAACACAATTATACATTTACATTAACCACACTATATAGCCAAAAACAAATAACAATATATCAACTGAACACTGAACTATAACCAATTAAAACTATAAAACAAATATAACCAAACTCAAAATACTAACGAAAAAACAATACTAGGAAAATTAAACCTGAAGGCAGGAGGGCATGGCTAACAACATGCACTGCAGGGTTAAAAGCGGCTTCTACGTTAACAACGTCCCGCTTCTCCTGCCGAGACCAAATTACTACCAAAGTACTACCAAAGTACTATATATATATATATATATATATATAGTACTCACAGAATATACAGTGATTACATAAATGTTTTTGTAATAATTAACTTTTGTGTATAGGGGAAGGCGGCCTAAAATGATCCCCTTAAAGGAAAAATTGTGTAAAATAACATAAATGTTTAAATAAAACTTTGGCCCTCTCCTAGTATGTTTGGCACTATATTTTGCATTATAAACATATTCTAATAATATTTTATTCCCAAATTGAGTAATGAAAAAAGAGGTTTTTTTAAAGTTTCCAAAAAAACATTTTACCCTCACCAAAGGACAAAATGATCCTTCATTTAAAAATAATTGTAAATTGTTTTTTTATCTGCAAAATAAAGTATATAAAAGTATACGAGTTGTAATTTTCCAACTGGACGAAAAATGTCCGGGCCAGGATTCGAACCTGGGATCTCTTGGCTGAAGCTGCCACGCTCTACCTACTGAGCTATCCCGGTCGAATCTGTAGGGCACAATTCATCCAGTTAACCTTATTGATCATAGCATCTGGTCTGATATTTTAATCAGCTCAACAGAATAGATCGCAGGTAAAGGAACTCCAGTAAACGCTGGATACGTGATTACACTGGATTCGAACAGATTCGACCCGGATAGCTCAGTAGGTAGAGCGTGCAGCTTCAGCCAAGAGATTCCAGGTTCGAATCCTGGCCCGGACATTTTTCGTCCAGTTGGAAAATTACAACTCGTATGATTTCTTTACCAATTTGAAAAATTGTGTTAAAATCAATCCAGTATATAAAAGTAATTATGACAATACATCAGTGTAATTCACATCTAAAAACATACTACATTAAGTAAACCAAGTCATATTTCTGTATATGAAATGCGGTATATATAAATAAATATGAAAGTTAGTGCTTACCTTATCACAATTGTTATAAAACTCAATTTTTCAAAGAATTCTATTCAGACGCATAATACTACGACCGCTTGAATACCGCCATTGCTTCTTCTTCACATATCACAATTAGTTTATATGTTACCCTGTAGAAAGTGCGACCTGTCTGGAAGAAAATTGATGTGGATCGTTTAGCCCGTTAGGATCATTTTTGTCCACCTTCTCCTACTACAGTTTGTGCTGCTTCCTGTAAAATCTTAAATCTCTATGTAGTTTTTGAAAACACTGGCTCTATTCACAAATGACTAAATATCTACGAACTCTACAAAAATATATATCCACCTAATAGATTTAATCATAAAAGCAGTTTTTACATTATAATAGTAAAATATCTAGAATTAAATTTTTGAAAGATAATTTTGAAGAAAAACATGGTTGGAGTTTTAAAAATTTCGTTTATAAAATTTAAAAAAGTTATAAAATCAAACGCTATTATTTTAAATGCATTCAAGTCTTTTAAATTGGAAAAATAAAGTTTAAAATTAATAAAAAGTCCTTCTCTATTAAAAGTAATATACATACAGTATAATTTTCTGAAAATCCATTTAGTTTTCTTAAATGCTCGAAAGATATGTTTTTAAAATTTCAAGCATACCTTTCATGTGATGTATTAAATATAAATACTGTAGAAAATTAACTTTTTAACGAAAAATATAGATTTGTTTTAACCAAATATCCCAAAAGGAATTCATTAAATATTTGAAAAAAAAAAGACTTAAGAATTTATATTTTTTAAGATCAAAGGAATTCTTTTTGAAAAGTTAGCGATAAAAATTTTAAGTTTTGATTATATTTTATGTATTTCGTCTTTGTCTTTCGTAATAGTTTTTGAATAGCTGTGAAGTTGGAAAAATGATTCAGATACTTAAATTAACACTCTAGAATGTGTTATTATATATATATATATATATAATAACGTATTATACGTTAATAACGTTAAAGTAACGTTAATAACGTTATTATATATATATATATATAATAAAGGTATAATAGTATAAAACTTAAAAAAAAAAACTCTTTCATACATATTTTTTTTCTTATGGCACTTTATAGAAAATAGTGGGCTGTGCCAATGGAAAATTATAGAAGATTAATGTATTTAGATTAGAATTTCTCCAAATTGGCTTCATATACGGCAACTTATTTTTGTCACCATATTTGGCAATATTCCACCAAGTTGGCCAAAATTTGGCGCTATTGTGGTTAAACCGTGGTAACCCCGTCCTTTAATTTTTTCAACAAATACTCATTGTACTCATATGTATATCAATACTCATTCATATGTATTTCTTATAAATGCTGACGTCGTAATGCTGCAGGCAAAAATGTGATTAAAATGGAAGAAATTTTTCAACAATGGCGGTTTTTTAGGTAGCTTTCAATACTAAAAAGTATAAAGCTACCTATTGCAGCCGTTCGGAGGAAAGCAGTTCCCGAAAATTTCGATATATTTTCACCGATCATGACCCCCAGACCCCAAAACCACCCTCCGCTCAAATGTTGATTTATATATATAAATATATATATATATATATATATATATATATATATATATATATATATCTGAATGTGATCTCCATTGTGAAAAACCCTAAATAGCGTTGGAACGGCAAGAGTAGCATGAAAATCACCGGAACTAAGCAAGGGAAAAGAAAAAAGAACTTTGCCGTGAACCGGAGCATTAAATTTCGTTTCATTTACGTCACACTTCACACCGTTTCTTTGGCTGATATCCCAGCCTGATTAGTTCTCCACAAAACGAGAAGAAGAAACCAAGAAACGCAAATTTCGGGTTCTACGTAAGACACAGTCATGACTGACGTCGTCACGGTAGGTGACAGAAAAGACACTGCGAAATGCGAGCCGCGTATGTTCCTTTCTGCCATTCCGAACAAGATGCCTCTTTCAGGGAAAGAACGTGGGGAAATCGTGAAGATTTATTACCTGATTGGACAAAATACCGCAGAGATATTGCGTGTTTACCACAGAAACCATGGATTACGGCGAGGCCCGCGCACTGTCAAAGCTGTACGGGACTTGATTCATAAATTTGAAGAAACTGGTTGCACATGAGATCGACCTCGGTCTGGACGACCTTCCGTTCTTGTGGAAGCTGTTGCAGAAGTCCATCAGACGATAAGCACACGGTGCAACTGCACGCCGTGTTTCACGTGTTCTGGATCTGCTGAATTCCACTGTACGCAAGATTCTGCGCTCTGTTCTAAACATGTTTACGTATCGATTCCAGCGTCTCCAGATGTCGAAAGGGCACTGGGCAGAGAATAATCCACATGATGTGCATGCACGTCCATTACACGAGGAAAAAGTGACTGTGTGGTGTTGTATAACGAGTACGTTCATCCTCGGCCCTTAATTTTTTGAAGAGGTTACTGCCGGTGATCTGCAAACGTGTACAGTAACGAGTGCTCGCTATCTGGACATGTTAACGCATTGCGCGATTCCCGCATTGCAACGGCAAAATGCTCTATCTGAAGTTGTGTGGATGCAAGATGGCGCTGCTCCACATGTCGGGGGTTCAGTCAAACGTGTCTTAACTCAACAGTTTGGTGACAGCGCTATCTCCCGTCATTTCCCGTTTCCGTGGCCACCAAGGTCTCCTGATCTGACACCAATGGATTTCTGGCTGTGGGGATATCTGAAATCCAAAGTGCATCAGTTTCGTTAGGGGCCCGTCGGGATAGTTTTTTTTATAATCACCCTGTACAAACTATAATATACGCTGCCGAAACAGTGGAAACCCCAACTCCAGGTTCATTTATATCGATGTTTGTTGGAAGTTTGACCAGCGAAGCGGGCGAAGTTCTACTAATGCTAATTTTTTCAAATTTGTTTTAAAGACTTACTATGAATACTATGAAAAAGGTAACATGCATGTAGCATTTTTATTATTATGTTTATTTAATAGATTATACATTTATTTTCCTGCAAATTCTACACCAGTCTTTAGAAATTCTTTCAAGCTATTTACTTAACAAAAGTTCAATTTCATTTCAAATAAATGAACAATAATATTACTCTACATATGTTAAGTACACAGATGCCAATTCCTGAAACAACCAACGTTAAAGAATTCCTCGGATAACTTGTCTTTTAATTAAAATCTTGGAATTTCATTTGAGGAGGTGAAACGTATGCGTTGCGATAAATATATATATATAAACTTCAGTGCAGTGTATGAGGCACATTTCTTGAGATTAAGTGTAATTTTATTTCTTTTTGCTTGTGCGTTTTTTTAAATTTTACCGTACATTTTTTATTTCGTTTCTCATTTTAATTTAAATGTATATCGTTAAATGGATTTTACCTGATTATCTGACAGAATAAACTAATTATCGTTTGCAAATTATTTGTTTTTCATAAATTTTACTGTGTTTGAATAATTTTATTCCCATTTAGTTTGTATAAAAAATTTCAAATGTATTCGCTAAGAACGTTTTACTTATTAAAGCGTTGTATTAAGTCAGATTTTAGTACAAACAGCTAGGAAACAGTATAAGTAATTAATGGAATTGAATTCCTAAAATATATATATCAGTAAATAATAAATGTTTATTTATTTATTTTGCTTTTGGGTATATTAAATGTTATGAGTATTTTCTTTCTATTTGTGAACGATGAAAATAAATTTTTTTTGAGAAATTATTTTATATATTTATGTAAATTAACAAAATTGAAATGACATCCCAAAGTTTATATCATCAACGGGGAAAATTTTCAAATGAAAGAAAAAATATGTAAAATCCCCAATCTGTGTAGTCAATATTTCCTAGCCGGATAATTTGACTGAAAATATTTCTTTAGAAATTTTTGATTTACACCACATTTTTATAAAGTGTTTGACATTACATTAGTGTGAAGAAATTTTATATAATCAAGCTTTATGGGTATTTCTTTACAAATGTATGAGGAGAAACAGCAACTTCAAAAGCACACTGTTACAAAATCATCTGATCTACAGTTTTCTAATTAAGGTATGTTTATAATACATTTGTTTACAATAAGTGCACATAAAAGTTTGATGTTAAGTATCAATGATAAGTATAAACAATAATTTTTAAAATGTGGAGAAGTTTGGGTACATTCTCTTATTCTTGAAAAAACGTTAAAACGAATCTTGTTGTTCGTTTCCTGGTATGTCTGGCACCCATGTACAGAAAACAGGCATTACATATGATGGGACTAAATTAAATAACGCTCAAGAAAAGCTTATCAAGAAGGTTTTATCAGTTTATGATTCTTATCCTAGATTTAGACCTGATACACTTTCAATAATAGATCCCCAAAATACATTCTTTATTTCTTAAAATATCTAAATTTATTTATAGAAGAGTAAATACTAGTTGGACTATAAAACGCATATTTATTTTGTACACAGATTATACCCAAAATTCATCAACCACTGGTTAATTTGAGTATAGTTACTTTTTTTTATTTTGAACCATTAAACGGAAAATGAATATAACACGTAGTTTCATCCCAGGCAAAATGTTTTAGTAATAAATTATTTTAATTTATCTCCCCTTTTTATTATCAAACTTCAAGTATATCGCAAGATACGAAAATGTCCATCTATACAATCTATCTATACAGTCTATCTATACAATCTATCAAAACTATTTGCGTCCAATGCGATAATTGAGAGCGCCTTACGAAAGACGTTACAAAAATCACTATATGTTTTGGCTTATGACTCCGTATCCGTGTTATGATTTTTTTTCTATATGTGTTTTCATGAACATTCTTATTAAGATTTTAATATTACATATTTCCATATTATTGTAGGCAAACATACTATGCATCAGTAATTTGCTAATGAATAAAATAGCTGAGTTATAAAATAATTTTCTACTGAATTTGCATAAAGTTTATAAAGTTTATAAAGATTGTAAGCCTTATAAAAATAACTTTATTTGCTTAATCTTTTTCCGATTCTTTTTCAAAATCAAAAGAATCGATATATCTGTTATTTATCTTTAAAGTCAATGTTAAATTCAAGATTTATAGTTTTATCACAATAAAAATAAATCAAAAGTAGCAAAATATGGAAACATTATATTATTTTCCATTTATTTTCACAAATATACATTTTTCGAAAATTTTATATCGATGCAGTTATGTGCACTGTAAACACAAACGTCTGAAATTCAGTTAAAAAAGTGTCTTAAATGGATGTCTTACTTGCCATGTCTTACTTTTTAAGACACCTTTTTGCATCTGAAGTTAAGACATTAGAAACGTCTTAAAACGCCGCCATTTTTAAAACACTTGATAGGTCTAAAAAAGGCACCATTTTTAAAACACTTCAAATGTCTTAAAAAACCGCCATTTTTTAGACATTCAAAATATCTAAAATGCTACCATTTTTAAAACATTTGAAACGTCTTAAAAAGCCGCCATTTTTTAAACATTTGAAATATCTAAAATGCTGTCATTTTTAAGGCACTCGAAACACCTTATATGATTTTTTTCTCTTATTTACACTGGCTGATTGACAGCAGGCTAAAACTTAGACTTAGAGTCAAGCTACAAAGCAAAATAAGTGGTTGGCTATTATGAAATACTACTACAACAATCTTCATTGTTCTGTCATAATTTAATTTGTATTGCAGCTAGCCATGTGCATTATTCCCAAGTATATTTTTAAAATACTGTTAACATTTTATATAAATTTTTAATGATGATAACATTACCAATTATAAGCATGATTTTTTTTTTCAAAATTACAATTTTAAATGAATCCATTTTGATTCTTACTTATCTGTAGCAGCACATTATTCTTTAGAAAGGACCCAATCTGCGAAGGATATTCATATCCTGTCCTTCTAGGAATTAAAATTATTTTTAAAAAGGTACAATCTTCCTTAAGTACTTTCAAAAAATGTTTTTTCCTGGTCAATATCCAAACATATAATATCCTAATCAATATCCTCATCAATATCATGGTCAATATCCTAACATATTTATGGGCATTTTTACACTGAGAAAAAAGCACAGTATTTTTACAGCTAAAAATGCTGGCAATATGGGTGTTCCTATCGCCCCCCCTCCTCTTCTCCATGTATTGTTTATCTTATTTTTTTCTTCTTATTTTAACCTGGGACATATTTTAAAGACTTTGGACACTAAGTATTATCTTTTTGTTGACTTATATCACTGTTTTAATATCATTATTATACAATAAATTCTGTCATATATATGTAAGGTACAAATTTCATTTTTTGGTCATGTATATCACAGACAAAAATTTTAGTCATTTGAAAAGAGAAAAAATATTTCTTTAAAAATTATAACAAAGGGCAATTTTATTTGTTTATCTTACCTTTAATCCATTTAAGTGAACCGATAATTGTTAGCCGGCATAAAATTTATATTATTTAGAAAATATGCTTGAATACCAACGCATAAAATTGAATTTTGAAAAATATATAATAATATCGAAATAAAGGACAAGAATCTTCTTAATATATATATATATATATATATATATATATATTGCATGGATAAAGTTTATCTTTTATACTTAGACACATATATCATACGTAAATAATAAGAAAGTCCTGTGATAAAATATACGTAATATTTACAGTAAACTACAGTACAACCACATAACCCAAGCAAAATCATCTATTTTTTAATGATTTAAGATAAAATACTTATTCTAGGCAAGCGACTTCAAAGCTATTTATCGTGTTGTACACGTGGCTTGAAAACTAATCTCGTATCTTACAAATACATAACAGAAATTATGTGACGTTATTAAAACAAAGATATAAGAAAACATAAAGATAAAACTTACTTTTATGCTTAAAAATATTTTCTTTTATAATCCAAGGAGCTGTTGTAGTTATTATATTTGTGAATGCATTACGCCGTCATGTAATGGCGTCGTCCATATCTCTTATGGTCATCACTGCACCTGCTTGCCCTGCCTTCCTCCCTTCTCATTTGAGATGTGATCAACAACACTAACGTCATGTCTTAATTTAAGACATTTTACCATATTAAGACACTGGCCACAGAAACCCTATTGGTTCATTTCTACCACCAGTCGATTAAGACACACAAGTGTCTAAAATTAAGGTATTTTTTATGTCTAAGCTCTATATTAAGATATTTATGTGTCTTAAATGCTTTTTCAGTCGTTTTTTAGCACTTTCCAACCTAGTTGAAAAGTGCTTACGACTTCGGTTTGTCTGCCGTCTGCCGTCTGCCGTCTGGCCGTCTGCCGTCTGCCGTCTGCCGTCTGCCGTCTGTCCGTGCTCTAACTCCCGTAAATATGCTCGGATTGCTCTGCAATTTTTATATGTTATTGTCGTTATCTATAGCATGTTCCCTATTTCAACGGAAGTGTGTAGCACTGATAGTTTTTTTACAGGGACACTCAAAAGAATTCCGTTACATTGCGGTCTATGGGGAAAAATCATTTGCGGTTTATTTAAATAATATTTCACTATTTTAAACGCATTGAAATTTATATATATCACTAAGGTGCATTAGAAGAAGCTTAATATGGAATAGGGTGTGCATAGCACTTATAGTTACTTTACAGGGACAGTTAAAATAATTCCGTTACATTACGTCTATGGAGAAAAATCGTCTGCGGTTTATTTAAATAATGTTTCATTATTTTAAACGCATTGAAATTTATATATATCACTAAGGTGCATTAGAAGAAGCTTAATATGGAATAGGGTGTGCATAGCACTTATAGTTACTTTACAGGGACAGTTACGTTACAGGGACAGAATTCCGTTACATTACGTCTATGGAGAAAAATCGTCTGCGGTTTATTTAAATAATGTTTCATTATTTTAAACGCATTGAAATTTATATATATTACTAACGTGCATTACAAGAGGCTTACTACAGAATAGTGTGTGTATAGCAGTCATCGTTCATTTACAGGGACACACAAAAGAATTCTCTACTGTCTGTTAACAATAATTCCTGGAAGTGCGTTTTAAGTTATTGAACGCGATTTTAATTTTAACTCGCTCTTTGTCTATTACGTGGTGTGTATAAATTCTGTAGATCCTATACAGGGCAGCACAAAAGATCGCGAATACATTTCCGTTTACTGACAGAAACTCCAGAAGGATAATTTTAAACTCTGCTACGCGTTTTCTAACTAAACTAAAATTTAGCATCCTATGTAGTATATATACAAATCTATAGATCCTATACAGGGCTGAATAAAAGTATTCGGATATTTTTCCGAATATTGTATCTGTTGGAAATTCCTGAAATTATGTTTTTAAATATGTTATGCGTTTTCAAAATTGTTTACTTAGATGTTATATTTTAGCTTATTAAACGGTATATTTTGTAAAATTATTTTGGAAGCGTTGGAATGTGCTACATAATCTATGCTTGAAGCATGATTTTTCGTTCTTGTTTTTGTCTTACTTTCAGACTCCTTTATTTGCAGTGTGTGTCTGTTCTATCTCAAGGAAAAAAAAATATAGAAATGTTGCAATGTGTTTTAGATAATTTTTATTTCATAATAGATATTTTAAAATGGTATGAGAGTAACTACTTTAAAAATAAATACAAGATTAGGAAAATGACATATTTAGGTATATATATATATATATTGGTGAAAGCATCTTGAAGTATATCTAATACAGACATTACACATATATAGGTCCGTAAAAGTGTAATGTTTTTGTCGATAATTCAGTATAGGGATAAACATATTCCCATAAATTACTTTAAATTTCAATTTAGGCAAATTATGAATAAATTTGATGATTATTTTTTTATAAGTATTATGATGCTCTTTTAATCGACGACACTTAAACGGGTGGAATCTGTATCAGGATTCTATAACGTTTATACCAGAGATGCCCAATCTTTAGCTTTCTCTGGCCGTGTTTGAATTAAATAATTTGATTCGAACCCCATGTAAGGTTGTTTTTTTTGGACGGGGGGGGGGGAGGCGGCATTGACATAAAGATACTAATGATGCTTGTTAAAAAAAATGTTTGGAAATGTATAATATCCAAATCAATAAAAATAAAAATGAAGAGAGATACTCTTTTAAATTTATTTCTTTAAGAAATGCTTTCAAAACTATTGACTTCTTCAGTAAGAACATTGTGATTAAGATGCTCTTTCCAAAATAATAACAATAATAATAATAATTGATAAATTCTTTTCCTGTTTTTTTTTCGTTAAAATACAAAAAAAAAAAAATCTACGCGTTAAATTTCTCATTTCTCCCGAAAATAGAAAAAAAATAAAAAATCCAACATACAGATTTTCCGAAATAATCAAGACTAAATATCCATTTTCATTAAATCACAGGAGTGTTTCCTCAACTGTGATGCTTATTATTTTTTCGTATTAGAATATCATTTTTTACAGATGTACTTTTTCCCAAACACGGAACGTCTAACATTTTAATATCTCAAAATCTCACATTTTAATGGAATTTCCATTAAACATATATTAAGAAATTAAAAAACCTTACTAATTATAAATATGTCAAAGAAGAATATTTAAAATGCAATTTAAAGGTACAAAGGTAAGTCCATTTTTCAATTTCCTTTATCAACAAATGAATGTAAAATCTAATATCTAACTTCACATACTCTTGAAACATACTTTAAAATAAATTAAATGAATCAAACATTAAAAAAATATTTAATGACATAATTGAAGTTAAATGTTTATCAAGAAATAAAACACTCCTTGCGTTTAATAAAAGCAACGCTAGCAGACGTAAATATAGTGACATTTTTCAAATTGATTGGCACTTAATTGTACGTAAAGACATTTATTTGATTTAGAAAAAGGGAGTTATGTTCTGAACGTTTATTTGATTGTTATTCTAATCAAGGATACATTAACGAATATTCATTTTTGTATCATGTAATATAAACCTGAAGAATTTTAGAGCATGCTGCACATTTATGATTGAAATCAAATTTTAAAGACATCTATTATAAGTATTTCAGAAATGTTTTATTTCGAATGTAACACAATTAATCGTGTCTTGGAATGAGGAATAAAATTCACATTGCTGAGGTTTAATTTAAAATAATTGAAATTAAATATCTAAATTAATTTAAATTATTATTTACATATAACTAATACTATATACAGACGTTAAGCCAGAATGCAAAACTAAAATGTTTAATTACATTTTATATTCACGTGTTTTTAACACTTTCCAACAAAGTTGAAAAGCGTTTAATAATTCAGTTTGTCTGTCTGTCTGTCGTCTGCCTGTCTGTCTGTCTGCCCGTGCTCTAACTCTGACAATATACTAGGATTGTCATGCAATTGATATATGTTAGTGAGGTTTACTATGGCATGTTCGGTATTGAAAATGAAGTATGTAGCGCTTATACTCTGTGTACAGGAGCACTCAAAAGAATGACGTTAGATTGTGGTCTATGGAGGAAAATCCTTTGCAGTGCGGCATTGGATACTGATGCTACTCTATTTCAAATCTATTGAAATTGATATACATTGCTGAAGTGCACTACAAGATGCTTATTATCGAATATGTACCACTTAGTTTACAGGGAAACTCAAAAGAATTCCCTTATATTATGGTCTATTGGGAAAAGTCGTTTGCAGTGCATTTTAATCATGTTACAAACACACATAATCATGTTACAAACATAATGAAATTGATATCCATTTGTGAGGTACACTAATACATGCTTTCTACTTAATATGAAGCGTAAAGCATTTCTCATTCATTTACAGGGTCACACAAAAGTGTATTCGGTTACATAATCGTATACAGTGAAAAACTGTTTGCAGAGTATTTTAATTACTTTATACTATTTCAAATATAATGAAATTGATATACATTACTGAGGTTTACTACAAAATACCTGTTGTAAATACAATATGCATAGCATTTCTCATTCATTTACAGGGACACACAAAAGATTTCGTATGCAGTACTGTATCCGAAGTATTGTCTATAAGCGATAAGTGCTGAAAGTACGCTTTTCGTGAAACAAAATTTTGCATAGTATGTGGTATGTATAAATGCTATAGATCATATACATCGTCACACAAAAGAATTCGTAAGGAATAGTGTGTATAACCGTAAATTGTTTAAGGTTTTCTTTTAGTTTTTTATTTTTTATTTTTCGAGTTATGCATTTTGAGCGTGAAATATATTTAGTACACTAAGAGATCTTTGTTGAAAATAAATAAAATAAAATACAGGGCCATATACGATACATGGCTGCTTATGTATGTTAACTTCTAGAAGAGGGAATTCAGTAGCTTACAGCGTGTTTTTGCCTGAATTAAACTTTAGCTGAATATGTGGCGTGTATAATAATCTTAATTTAAGTAATACAGGGCCGTACAAAAGAATTCAAATATGTTTCCGTCTATTGGTAAAAACTGCTGGAGGTGAATTTTCAACTATGTTATGCGTTTTCTTACTAAACTAAATTGTAGCATACCATAGACCGTATATATACAAACCTATAGATATATACAGGGCTGTACAAATGAATTACTGTACTTTTCTGGCTATGGCCTATAATTGCTGAATTCTGGTTTTCAAATGTGTTTTGTGTTTTCTAAAATGTTTACTTAGATATCTTATTTAACTTATTAAACTGTGAAGGTTTGTTAAAGTATTCTGGAAGTATTGTAAAGTGTTTCATAATATATGCTTAGTGCATGATTTTACTTTCTTGTCGTATATCTAAATTGGAATATCCCCCAAAATTACACAAGTCTCCCAGGAACACAAAATATCGAAATTTTACGACTAACAATTTAGAAGAATTTTTAAATGCTATAAGATGAGGAGATATGTCTTACAAATATACATATATATATTTTTTCTTTTTATTAACTAAGTCTTTTGATATTTTGCACTACAAAACTTGTGAAACAAAAATGAAAAATTCTCCACTGATATTAGAAAAAAAGGTTTTTTATTTATTTTTTTTTTCAATCTAATGTAATTTTTGTTTCATGTATTATTCATATATTATTAGAACTTGTTAGAATGTCATACATAGCTGTTAAAATATCTAATCAGCATCACACGATTTATGATGTATTTTCTTTCCATTTTCAAATTTAATTTCATGTTTTAATAATAATTCTTATAATTAAAATGACTCAATATATGTTATTTCCCGTTTTTAGGTCCTAATTGGCTTAAGTGACGCAAAACTGGGGGTTAAATGAACCCACATGTCAGTAATGTACTATATCAATAAGAAAAACAAAATTTTGATTTGAAGTAAGCCGAAAGGTCTTAGAAAAATATCACTAAAGATGAAAAAATCGGTAATCAACCCAATTAATTTTTTAGATTATTGTTTGGTAGGAAATATTCCAATATTGTCTCTTTTCCATTCGAAGTATTTCGATTTTTTGGTATCTAAACGAGAATCAGCTTGATAAAAATATAAATGTGGATAACAGCTGTTAAAATTTTCATATAGTTCATATTTAAGAATTATGTAATATATTAGTTAAATGTTCACGTTTCTAAAATCCTTATTATAAAGCAAATACAAGTCTGTAATTAACGCTGATGTCATATCGACGGTGGCAACGGAATGAGCTTTCTATTTTACATTTTTCACAAATATCTTTAGTTGTAACGATCGCAAAATTTCAAATTTTACACCGTTGAATTAAAAAAAAATAGTTTAAAATTCAATTCATCTCAAAATTGTACCTTTTTTTTTTTTTTTTTTTTTTTTTTTGTATGTTTCAAAACATGCAAATAAACATGATTTTTTAATAAATGTATCTCTATCGCTTGCAGCTCGATTAAGTGATATTAACCTGTTTACACTTAAAGCAATATAAATAGTTCTTAATTTGTGTCTGGCGAATATTCTTCAACGAAATTAAAACTTCACCAATAAATAAATATATATAATTTGACAGATATATTGAACTACGCGTTTACAAACTGACACAATCATTATCAAATAGTGAAATCTTTGGTGAATTTTTCAGCTGTTAGCTCCGAGCATGAGGCAAATACGTATCGTAGCAAAAAAGTCGGAGCAAAAAAGTATCGTAGTTACTAAATTTCAATATTCCATTTAAATAGTTGTTTTTTTGTTTTGTTATATATATATATATATACATATATATATATATATATATATATATATAATGCTTTTAGTGGGGAACATACAAAAATATACCAAATATAAAAAAATTATTACAGTTTACAATTAAAAAAGATTTTCGCTTACGTTTTGTAGACAGGTTATAATTGATATTATAATAATTGATAATTGATATTACATAATTGATATAATTGATATTACAAAAATAATATCAGACGTCTTTAACCAGGGTAGCCCGGGTTCGACTCTTTCATTTTTATAAATGGAATTGGCAGTCTATCCTGCTAATATTTTATCGTTTAAAGAAGTATGCCAGTCTGTAATTTCTATAACATGAATATCAATCGGCTGTATGTCCATTTAATCCACATTTGTAAATAATGTCAAATACCTGCTCAGGAAAAATATCCGCAAGCAGTTCAAAAAGTCCTTAAGAATACCTTCTAAATATTTGCTATGAAATATATTTTATCTTATAATGTATGACTTACCAAACATTAATAACCAATAACCCAATTGTATATTTAAACATCTGTTTAAAATGTATAAATAATTAGAAAAATATGATATCACGAGTTTAAATTCCTTAAATAAATCAAATTCTGTCTTTAATAAGATTTTTTAAGTATACAGACAAGCAAAAAAATAAAAAAATAAAAAATATATATCTAGAGAAAGAAAATTGAATTTATAAGGTTTTCCTGTGATGGATTAAGAAGAAATGATGGTATATTCAGAAATTGAGAAGATTAATTCTATTAAAAAACTGAATATTCCACATTAACATTTTAATAAGATTCTCTTCTTTTATTTTATCAAACCCATAAAACTATCTTAATCTCGTTCTGTCCTTATGTAACAGAAATACGCAAATTAATGATTTTTAAACGAAAAATACTTTACAAGATAAGTAAGTAGTAACTTTTTAATAATAAAATTACTGCTTCTTTCCATTATAACATTGAATTAATAGATTTCTATCTGAGTACAGTTATAATATCATAGCAATTTTTTTGATATTGTATTAAATAATATTAAATAAAAACATTATTGAAAAATAATACAAACTATTTTTGTAAGAAATACACAAAAAACTTATATGTAAATTCAACTGTGTCCAACTGAAAGATCACTGTAAGTAAGTTACTAAAAAAATATACATATCATAAAAGTGTCATATATATTTGGTTAATTAATTTAAATGCATTTAATAGATACCAGCAATTTTAATCGAAATTACCCGGTACCATATGTTGAAGTAGTTATATTTTGAGTTTTAAAAATGCTTAGAGATTTTAATAGATATAGTGTCAATAACGTAAAAAAAATCCTTTTTGAATTGCATATCTAAAAGAAAATACTTTAGAGAATTTGACTTTGAGGTAACAAAATTAAACACGGCTATTTTTTAAACAAAATAATGATATTCGTATAATTTACTAATTACATTTTAATCATTATGTTTGCTCTATTAAGTAAAGTGATTAAATAATTAAACTGATAATTATCTTACAAACATGTAGCATCGTTAATAGTAACATTTAGAAATGTAGATCAATTTAAATAGTTTTATGAGACGTTTTTAACAGAAATTAAATTTCAAATTTCAGAAAGGAAATCACTCAATTTTTTGGACACACATTTTATTATGCCATAATTTCAATCGGTTTAAAAGTACATATAATAAACAAATATAATTGTTTATTATTTAAAAAAATTATTAATGTTTTTTATTATTAATTTAAATAATAATTAAAAAAATATATTTAATTAATAATTTTCCGATTAGAAATTTAATTTGATTAATAAAATTATTTGATAATAATTATTTGATTAATAATTTGATTTGGTTAATAATTAAATTGTATTACTATTTATTTTTGATTAAAATTTATTAATTATTAATAGCATGTAAAATTGACGATTATAATAGATTACAATATAAATGTTTAATGACATTTGTTAATCAGCAAATTCCAATTTGTTATCTATGTTCGCAATTTTCAGTAGCGACAGGTCAAACAAATACATTTCTTTTTTCTTTAACTGATATAGCTTCAAATATATATTTTGTGCTACATTTATCTTCTTTAAAATAATGATTAAATTTGCCGAATCTAATTTTCGCTAATGATATATCATAATGGCACATGTCACTAATTTCAAATAAGAGTAATTCGACAAACATAGCAAAAAACATATATAAAGACCAACGTTTAACGAATTTAAGCGTTTCAAAAAATTCTTAAATAAGTTTCATAAAGTCAATACTTAATTTCATTTTATAAAATCATTTCGTAAAAAAGTTTCACTAAGATTTATGTATATAATTTTGAATTATCCAAAACAATCCAAATAAATAGTGCTTATTTATTAATGTAAATTAAAACTTCAGCTTGTGATTTTTTTAAAACAAAAAAATAATTTTATTATAAATTCAAGCAAAAATTCTTTTGTAACAACTAAGTTAGAAAAAATATATATATAATTAAATCTAAGTTTATTTCCAGGGAAATTTTATCAGACGACTAATGCAATTAAACGTCTGGAGAAAGATATCAGTTCCAATAGATGATTTAATTAGCAACAGAAAAAGTTTGTAATGTTTATCAAGTTTTCTTCTGCTTATAAAATTCTTCCTGATAATACGTTTTAAGGAAGAGATATTTTCTATTTTATTTATATAAAACAATATGCAATATTATACTTTAAATTCTCTGTATATTTTCTATAAAATTTCCTTTCGTATATACATTTTAATAGAATTACATTCTAATAGAAATATTTTAAAAATACATTTAAAAAATGTACATGTTTTACAAATTTAAATATTAAATGTAAAATGAATTTTTTCTAAGAACTTTAATTTATAAATCATAACAATTCTATTCCCTTTATACATTAGCTTCCTTTTGTGCTTTATTTTAATAGCCAAGTTTTAAAGTTATAAGATAATTGTTATAGTTTGGTAATACAGTTATACATTTCCAATAAAAAAAAGTCAGAAAAATAAACACTCTTGTACAACTAATACTAGCTAACTTGGTCATACCAGCGTACTATAAATAGGACATCTGCATTCTTGCAAGGTCTGTACTGTAAGAGTTTTCTATTACCTCTTTTTGGTATACGTCTGTATGTTGGCTTTCCTACTTATTTCAGCTTACATCTGTGAATGGATATACACTTTCTTCCGCTAATGGACCATTAATAACGTCATTTTCCGGCTGTGAGGGATATTATTAATTCCTTACAAAGTGTTACAATTGACGTGTTAACATAATGTACCTGTAGTACGTTTTGTCACTAACGGTACCATGCATCATCTACATCAACCTAAAAAACCTCGGTCGAACGCGCAAATTGCATTCACCCTTACTCTGATTGGACTTCACCTTGATCACGTCCAATTAGGTTTATTGGGAATTTCATTTGAGAGTTCGACTGAGATTTACTAGGTAGAGGTAGATATTGAATACGATCCTGAAGAGCTAAAGGATTTCATTCGGCTCTCGTCGTTGTAGTGCGTCTTTTCACGCCAAATAAAAAAAGAGAGTTAATTCTTCCGAAACGCATTACATTTGCTTCTTTTTAACAGAATTTAAGACGTATTTAATTGTGATACAATTCCGTTAATACAGCATATACTTTTATAAAGCAATGAATGTCTACACTTTATGTATATATATATATATATATATATATATATATATATATATATATATATATATATATATATATATATATATATATATTATTACACAGATAATAGTCGTAGTTAATTGCATGTACTAAATATTCGATTTTTTTTAATTATTTGAATAGTTTTATATATAACTAGGTGACGCGCCCGGCGTTACCCGATCCCGTGTAATAAACTTAAATATTTTTAAAAACTCTGGCCAAGGTCTCTTATGGCTTCGGCACTGTATACCGGTCATGTTCGTACGCTATGGAAAATCTTTTATTTCCCCCTTCCACCGCCAGAGGAGCATTCTGTTCTAAACAATTATCTTTTCTTTTGAACCTCCGAGCCAGGTCCCTGCTACCTACGACGCAATATAGTAGGCATACTACAAAACAAATAGTATTAGTCTTCCGATTACTCTGAAATTTTAATCGTTTATAAAAATAACTGTTTCCAAGTCCTCTATAAAATTATGTGAAAATATATGCATTTTAAATAGTGAAAACGTTTACAGAAGCCGAGCGTGACTGCGGAAAACATCCTGCTATTATGGGTTTTCGCTGAAAATATTTCAGATTTTAATTTAAAAAAATACTTGTTCTCGTCCGAAATTGTTGTAGGTGATGTAAATCTGGTTTACCGTGATGTTCTAAACAGATTGTGTCAAAAAACGAACGTTTAGTAACCTTTAGCGGAAGAAAAAAACTTCTGGTGAGGCGCGAAATGACCTGCGTTCGCTGGTATTTTTAAAAAGGTTAAAATCCGTATTTTAAAAAAGTAAATATATCGACTGTTGGAAGAAACTTTCATCTTTAAGAGCATATGTTTGGTTTGTCTGTATCGTTAAAATTGTGCTATTGAGGGGCGTTAGCGTAAGGGATAAAACTTATGCCTTGAAAATGACCCTTTTTCAAAAATGTTTTTCAATGGGTTAACATAATTTTTTTTCGAATTAATTAAAGCATTGGAGATATAAGAATACGACCTTTCATAATGTGATTTTCGTTTTAAAAAAAATCAAATGGTTTAGTCGATATAATTTAATACAAAATTGCGAAATAAATGCATACTTCATGAAAATAGTTCTTCATCTCGTACGATGTGTAATATCGAGTTCTGGGCATGCGCGAGTTCTGAAAGATGGCTCGCAATTAAGAAATGAGTTATTGATCAGTTTTTAACTAATATTTTTGCAATTTTCAAAGTATTGAAATTCTAAGACTCAGGTGCACAGGGCCAGATCTTGGACTATCCACATCTAAATTTTCCGACTTCTAAGTGGGCTAGATTTTGTTAGCCATCGTAGAAAAACAGCCAAACACACACACATACACACAGACCGAAACTTTATTTTATTTGTATAGATATAAATTGCTAAGTACTATCAAACAGAGATTTTTAGATTAAGATAATAAAATAAAAGATATTTATTTTAAAAACTGCGCTAATATTGCAACTTGAATTACATAAAATATTTCAATCCCAAACGTCTGCAAACTCTGCACATTTATTGTATAGTTCTCAATAATACCATTATTCTCCAATTCTATTAGATAATTTTATTCTATATTTAACAACATTCTGTTTAATTAAACTGTGTAGCTGAAATGGAATTTAAAAAAAATCTTGAATTTAAAGCTGCAAAAATCATACCACAACTTATATGATAGTATACAGAGTTCTTAACACTAATTGCACCGTGACACGAACGCGACTATAATGTCAAAGTACCGTGGCATAAATGTAACTCTTACCACCTATATTGTCATCCCGTGACATCAAGGAATAGTTTTATCTACTCCACAGTGAAGTCAATTTTTTCATAATTTTGCGTACAAGACTAAGAAAAAATCGGTTTTGGTGATATCACTGTGAAGTTATGGAGTGACGGGCACCTAACAGTCGTCATGGCAGGCGTTAAAGATTCCTCCGTTGTCATTATAACTGTACTGTTTCTTTCGATTGTCATATCACAGTTACGTTAAACCAACTTGCTGCGCTACTAATTAAAATGTTACCCCCAGTGCCTAAATTACAACACTTGTAATGTCATGGGAAATTTATCATGTATTAATAATTTGAGACAAATTAATTATTGAAGAAAGGTATCCCATAAAAAGTGTATTTGACGTATTATCTTCGTTATTTTACATGGAGACGTATTATATCTAAAATTATGAAAATAATTTTGCAATGCAAAATTTCGCAATAAGAATCAGAAATATTGCAACGAAGAACCACATAAAATATTCTATTATAATTGCCAAAATTTCTGTTGACCTGGTTCTATGAAAAATGTTTGGCGTCTGCCTGTCTGTATGCATATATGTCTCACTATAACTAACGGAAAATGTATCCGATTAAATTAAAATTTAATAGATATATTTAAGAAGTATCAAAAAATAATCCTGCATATTTTTTTATGTTTAATTTGAATGAATCGTTCGAAATTTATTTTCTTTCGTATCATAGCACGCTTCTGTCAGAATTCGAATGATATTTACTATTTTAATATTTTACAAAAGAAAAAAAAGAACATTTATATGTTAAAATATGAACATTAATTTTTCGAGATACACATCAAAAACGTAATCACATCGGTTTGGCTAATACATTAATATTTGTAATTTTCTGTATAATATTTTGTTCATCTTTTCAAAAGAAACATTTTAAGTCATGATTTATAACTTTTTGAATCTTATTACTTTTTTGTTTACATATTCTTTTATCAGTTGTCTAGAAACTATTTGGTAAGAGTGTATCAAAGAAAGAAATATCTATTAAAAATCTATAATATTTAACAATATTAAAGTAAAATGGGATATGAATAATAACGATGTAAAAATTACCTTGTTTATTCGCCATTTTAATAATTTGAAGGAAAATTTGCTCCATTATCAACCGACAATCATTACATAAATTACTAAAGAAAAACATTGCGTTGCCATAGCAACAGGAAACAAAAAATGAAAAAAAAAAATTGCTCATTATTTAAACTAGGACATCGAACCCGGGCTTCCCGGGATAGAGAATATATGTGAAAACAATTTATTTTTTAGAATTGAAATAGATATTTTTACATTTAATAATAGTTTTAGATTGCCCCCTGACAGCACCAAAGAGCATTTGTATGAGCGATATGTCAATTATATATTCAAATAAAATTTTTAAACTTATTGAAAGCGGTAATTTTGTATTTTACTCGTGCCAGAAGTTAATAGCCGAAGAATCGCTCAAAATTTCGTTATATACAGCAGTTTGTTTTTATTGTGATAGTTTCAGCAGTTTTAAGCTGTTATTTGAATTGCATGTCTGTTACATTTGTGTTTTATTTATATTATTAGGTAGCTTTCAATACAAAAAAGTCCTTCCGGCCTATACCGGGAGGAAAAGGTAGCTTTCCTATATCTTCGTTTTAAAATTTCAGCTAATGTTACACGAAAACAGCAAGTTAAAATGCAAAGAAACGTTTACAAAAGATTCGTTAATACTGAATTTGAATAAGAAATTCGCCAAATTATTGAGCAATAGCCAAAGTGGCTTCATTTATGAAGACTTATTTTGGTCGCCAATTTTGGCGACATTTCGTCAATTTTGCCAATTTTGTCGCCAATTTTGGCGCTAACGGATATGAATATATATATAGTTTTATGCGTATGATTGGGAAAATTATTACAACAATGAAAAAAAATAATTTGCGAATAATCGTGTTAATGTGCTGTTTTGTTTCAAAATGTCAGCCACCCTAGGATTTCAAACTGCTCTATCTCAGCCATTTTTAAAGATAGAGGTAAACCAAAAAATGCTCTGGAATCCTTGTATCAAGGCCTAAAACGTAATTAAAAAATAAATTTGAATTTTTAACTTTTTTGTATATTTATTTTAGTTTTAAATTTTTAAATGGCCGCCATCTTGTAACAAAATGGCGGACCAAGCTGGCCAACGAACTCGGTCGAGACGTTGGTGAGCTTAATACACATAATTAGTTTCATTAAAATCGATTTATAAATACGAGCGTTATCGTATGACATAAGTCAGATATATATATATATATATCCATATACTTAAAGCTAACCTGCTTTTTAGTTTTTCGTGCAAAAATGCTATTTATACGCATGCGCGAGCATTCAGCTAATCAGCTAGAGGCTTTTACTATCTTCAGACGCGATGTTTCAGCCAATGAGGTGAAGGCTTTTTCCTCTCTCTAGAAGCGTATGTGTATTACGACATCTATGCATTACGATTCCATTTGGTTGTTCGGTTGTTGAAACTTTATGGATTTCTTTTATTAAGGTATTTTTTTCATTTTACCGTATTTATTTTCTTTTTAAGTCTTATGTATTTTACTACTTTGAATTTTTTTATAACTAACCCTTTTTTTGAGAGAGAGAGAGATTTCGTGTGTTATATGATTAAATTCAGGTTTTCTCAGCGACGATCACAGTATTTTTACCAAATAACTTTTGTATTAATCAAGCTTTTTTGGTTATTAAGCATAGCTAAACACGAAAGAAAACTTTGTTATTTTAAGATTTTGATGTGAATTATTTGCGTACATTTATAAGGCGAGTTTCACTGAATAATTCAAGAAAAAAAAAATCTCATCATTATCATCTCACTCGTCGTTCTGCGTTTCGTATTTTCTTAAAAACAGGGATGTTGACAGGAGAAATAATATATATGACCAGAGGGCCCGTGCGAGGATTTCGCACTGAAATCTAATATTTTTTAGGTACTTCTCTACTATCCTGTCGACCACTTTTCATAACAAAAAACTATCGCCAAATTGTAAGATTAAACCCCAAAAATTCAGTCCCATTTACTTGATGTCAGAAGCATTATACGTGTTTGTCACGTCATCAAGTGGTTTTTAATTCGACATTTGCGTGTATTTTTCATTATGTTTTACTGATTTATCAGTTATTTCATTAATTAAAATAACAATTGTGTCCTTAAATTCTTATATTTTATTTATTTATTTATTTTGGTATTCCAATGGCAACGTTCTCCCGATTATTTGGCGATAGTTTTTTGTTATGAAAATTGGTCGACGGGATAATAGAGAAGTACCATTTTTTATCAACATGTAATATTTATTAGATGCAGGTTTAAACTTCTAAAGAAAAAGCAAGGATAAAAATATCTGCAAACAACATTTATTTGTTAGTCAAGCCAGAATATCATATAATTTATTCCATCAAAGTTAGAGTAAAAACTGATCAAAGACTGCTAAAGGTACGTTCGAGAAAAAAAAATAACTGTCATGCCTGGTGACTTCAGGTTTATGGCAACCCTTTTTTTTCTCTTCTACTACTGAGTAGGAAAGACGGGAGGAGTGTTTGGGGGGAGGCCAAAGGATTCGGACGTGTGTGCGTTGGCACGTAGTTATGAAAATTTAATGGTTTGATAGAAGGAATAATACTATACCTGCTACTGCTGTGGCTCTTGGTCATCTATATATATATATATATATATGTGTGTATGCTTCATGTTTTGTTGTGATGTGCCGTCCATAATAAACTTGTTGTGTTTTATACAAAATAGCTGCATTCCTGTGTAAAACGAAAGTATAAGAACAATATGGTATTTCGCAAAATATCGAGCTTTAAAATTTAAAAAAGGTACGAATGACGAGAAACACGAAGGAAGGGTATTTTCAAAGGTTTATGACACGCTCTCTTACGTAGAATCAGTGATTGGATTTCTGAATGAAGTAAGTCGCATGTTTTTTTTTTATGTTTATTCATGAAGTAAACAGAAAAGAAGTTGAATAAAATATATTTGAGAAATATTTTATAATTGGAAACAATGTGTTAACTTTAATATTATGAGCTTTATTTGAAACGGGATAATATAGATATTTATAGAGATATTTAGAGTATTAGTAAATAAGTGTTAAGAGTAAAAACAAAAATGTTTAATATTAAAGGGCTAAGAAAATAAGACCTAGTTGTTGTAGCCACAGAATTGGGCATTAAAGTAGAAAGTGACCACAGGATAATAGATTTAAAAGCATTAATTGAGCAAAGCGATCAGTATGCAAAAGATAGTGAATTTATAAAAGAATTTTAAATACTACGGTGTCAGACCGCATAGAAAGAGAAAAGCATGACGCAGAAGTTGCGAAATTCGACAAAGAAAAGTCTAAGTCAGAACAAGATACGTTATTAGAAATTGAAAAAACTAATCTGGAATTAGTTAAAGCTCAGATAGAAATGGCTAAAATGCAAAACGAGTATAGAAATATTGACACAGGGGGGGGGGTGGACCTAAGCCTAATTCGTTAGCAGCACTAATCAAAAGCGTCAAAACTTTGACTATTACAGTCCCCAGCAGGCCCGATTCATGGAATTTATTTTTTACTTCGATCTAGAAAGCATTCGAAATTAAAAACGTCGCAGAAGAATTAAAGGTTGATATTTTGTTTAATTTGGTAGGAGAACGGGCAGCGCATTTGTTAGTGTACGCAAACACGGAAAAAATGACATATTACCAAAAGGTTAAGGCGTTAATCTTAAAAGAATTTCAACCCATACCAGAGGTCTGCCTCGAAAACTTTCTTTGCACGAAAAGATCCAGAAATGAGAATCATATGCAATTCGCGAGTCGGCTCAGAGCCAATTGGGATTTCTATTGTGAACTGAGAAAAGTATTTTTTTTTGACACGCTTAATGAGTTAATTGTCAGCGACAGATTATTAAGTTCACTAGATTCGGAGACGCAAAGTTATGTCAGGATAAAACAATTAGATAATTGGTTAAAACCACGACAAATTTCCGAATTATGCGATAATTGGTTTACGTCAAAGGGCAGAACATTTTCGTAATTATATGATAAACCGGTAAAACCCCGCAGTCACGATGAATCGGGAACAGTACATTACAATAATGGAAAATATGTACCACCCCATGTTAGAAATAATTTCAATTTTCGTAGCGATAGAAAATTAAACACATCAAAAGAATGTAAACTTTGTAAACAGACGACGCATTTGCGATTTTGTCCGAATAATAGAGAAAAAAGATCAAATTGGAAGTTTCCAAAATCAAACGAAAAAAGATTCTTTTGTCGGAAAAAATAAGCAGGATGATAAAATGATTGCCAAGGTTGAAAAACTTTGTTTTGGAAACGAGCCAATAAGTACGCAACCTCTTCAATTTGAACATTTGTGGATAGGGGGGAAAGAAGTTAAATGTGTTTTAGATAGCGCGGCAGAAATACTTGTAATAAATTCTAATCAATTACCGGATTCATTTAAAAATAATGAAAATTCAAAAATTCAGTTAATATCGGTTTTTGGAGAAAGAATAACTGCGGATCTTGCGACATTGCCGGTAGCTTTAAAAGCCGGAGCGTCAAATTGCTTGTTAAATAGCGTAGATGTACTGTTTGCCGTTACGGATAAGTTATATGGGACATGTATTATAACACCGGCAGTTCATGAAATATTACAGTTAGCTAGTAACGAGGGGGAAAAGGAATGTTCTTTGGAATATGACAGACATAAATGTTCTTTGGCGCCAGCAACTGATACGCGATCGAAAAAGGGAAATGAAATTGAAAGGCAAAAGGGAGAAGGCAACCAAACAGAGGGGATGATATAAATATTGAAAATTTATGATGGCGATGTGAAAATCAAAACGCGGAGAGAGATTTAATGATTAGTTGTATTGAAAGGAAAGATGATTGCGGAGATTTGAATGCAGGTCAACGATCAGATGCAAGTATATAAAGGGAGCAACAGAAGAGTTGCGAAACATTACAGGGTGCTTTCAAAGACGCGGAAAATGGTAAAAACGGGTTCGTTATAGAAGATAATTTGCTTTATCATAGAGAAAGAGTCACGGGGGATTGTGTTACGCAATTAGTGGTACCACAGGTAAGGAGGGGGGAATTTTAAAAATTGCGCATGAATCGATTTTTGCTAATCATCTCGGCATGAAAAACAAAAGAAAGAATTCGTTATTCATTTTATTGGCAAAATATGTCACGGGATGTAGAGGATTATTGTAAATCTTGTAAAGACTGTCAGTTACGGAGTAGAGAGAGGGTTAGCGATCAGATACCCAATGTTCCAATTGAGAGACCAGAACTTCCGTTCGACGTTGCAAATATTGACATAATTGGAAAAATTGAACCACCTTCAGCGCGTAGACATCAATATGTACTTACCTTAGTGGATCAACATTCACGGTGGTCGGAGGCGGTCCCGTTAAGAACAATTACGGCTAAAGCTACGTGCGATGCATTATTAGAAATATTTATGCGAACAGGGATACCCCGCGTAATAGCGAGTGACCAGGGCAGAAATTTTGTTTCAGGTTTAATACAGGAGTTTCATGCTAGGCTATGAGCTGCTCCTAGATTTGCAATGCCAGGGCATCCACAAAGCTCGGGATTAGTGGAGCGACATAATCAGGTTCTGAAACGCATGTTACACCATATAGTTCGGAGTCATTCAAAAAATTGGGATAAACACATCCCTTATTTATTATTTGCCTATATAGAGAAATTCCGAATAGTACCACGGGAGTATCGCCATTCAAATTAATGTACGGAAGGGAGGCCAGGGGCCCATTAGCAGTATTGAAATCTACATGGTCAGGAGAAATACCACTACCCTTAAATCTTGGAAAGAGCGCAACCGAATATCTTCAGGAGTTAAAAATTAATTTAGAAAGGGCGGCGGAGCAAGCGGCAGTAGTAGCGTAATTTAAACAAGGCTCGTATGCGAAGTACGCTAATCGGAGAGCGATTTACAAGGAATTTAGACCACGGGACCAGGTATATCTATTAATCCCGGATTCCACGAACAAACTTTATGCTAGGTGGACGGGACCAGCCGAAATTGTAGCACACTGTAAGTCTGATTCTTACAAATTATAATTAATAAATGGGAATGTTAGGAATATCCATGTAAATCAGATAAGGAAATTTATTCCTAGGGTACATGCGGTGGGAGTAATCTTTGAAAATGAAGAAGAATTAGGAGAAGTCCATCCCACCCCCAGTGTGAAAGATAACCCAAATTTATTTGACATAGAAAAAGTAGATTTTAAGCCTTTAGGAAATGTAGAAAGAAAAGAGATGTTAGATTTATTATACAAATATAAAGATTTATTTTCGAGAAAAGTACAAATAGCTAAGGTAGGAGAGCACAAAATTAGATTAAACGGCTCAGAGATGAAAAAGCCCTATTTTTATCGAATCCCAGAGGCGTTGAAGCCACAAGTAGATAAACAAATCGAAGAAATGCAAGAGTTAGGACTAATCGAAGAGAGTAATGCGGAGGCGCCACACCCGGTAGTGTGCGTGATGAAGAAAGATGGGGCCCTCCGACTGTATGTAGATTTCAGAGCTTTGGACGCAATCACAAAAACTGACGATTTCCCTAAGGAAAACGCAACGGATCTTTTGTTCAATATTGGCAGGGCCAATGTAATAACTACAATCGACCTTCTAAAAGGATAGTGGGCCATACCACTGGAAGCAGAAAGCCAGGGGTGCATGTTTTAAGACTCACAGGGCTCAATATCGCTTCAAAGTGATGGCCTTTGGGCTCCGGAATGCAGCTGCGACCTTTCAGAGAGAAATAAATAAAGCAATTTCAAAATACAAGAACTTTGCTAGAGCGTACATAGACGATATCGCTGTTTTGTCGAAAACATGATCAGTACATATTACGCATCTTGACACGATATTTTCAAAACTTCGAGAATTACGGTTCTCAGTCAACCTGAAGAAGTGTGCCTTTGCGAAAAACCAGATTAAATATTTAGGACATGTCATCGGGTCCGGCAGCCATCGAACTGACCCAGACAAAGTGGAAGCCATCCGAAAATTAGCCGTCTCACAGACCCAAAAACAACTTAAGAGTGTCCTCGGATTGTGTAACTACTACCGCGATTACCTGCCTAAGTATGCCGAAACAGCATACCCGTTGACAGAACTTACCAAAAAGAACAGTCCTGAGAAATTGTGCTGGTTGGAGGAACATGATAAAGCATTCAACGAACTAAAGAGGGGTCTCGTTGAGGCACCTAGTCATTATACACCTGTGATAGGGTTACCTTTTACCATTCAATGTGACGCATCTGCAATAGGCATTGGTGCATGTCTATCTCAACAGAAAGATGAGAGACTATATCCAGTCAGTTATAACAGTCAAAAGCTCAACAAAACTCAACAGGCTTGGCCGACCATTGAACGGGAGGCCTATGCGATTATCTAGAGTCTAAAGAAGTTCGAAACTTGGATTTTTGGTTCGCCTGTGGAACTTATCACTGATCACAACCCACTGACTTTCATCACCAAAAATGCTCTCCAATCTTCCAAACTGCAGCGATGGGCATTAGCGCTGCAGAAATATGGCATCATTATTTCACATTGTCCTGGTGCAAAGTTGACGAATGCGGATGCACTGTCTAGATTGGAGACAACAGACTAATAAAATTGACTATATACTTTTGGTGAATATTTAATGACTGTTAAAAAAAAAAAAAAAAAACTTTTGTTTATGCTGCAGCTGAAACTGAATTTCATATTAACGTGTATTCTATATTCGATTTGTTATTTGCATTTAGTATTATGTATTATGAAACATTAATTGTATCTTTATATTGCAGTAGCCAGCGAGAGTTTCCAGAAATGGTTTAGAGATGTTTAAGTATTTTTTTGTATTTATTTTTATATATATTGTAGTTTATTATTATTCATTAGTAGTTTACTGGTAGAGGATGAAGTGTAGTGACGTCGCCAGTCTGGATTTCAGATTGCTAAAGTGGCATACCCCTTTTTCAATCTTATGTGGGGGGTGGCATGCCTGGTGACGTCCGGTTTATGGCCAAACTTTTTTTTCTCTTCTACTACTGAGTAGGAGAGACGGGAGGAGTGTTTGGCGGGAGGCCAAAGGATTCGGACGTGTGTGCGTTGGCACGTAGTTATGAAAATTTAATGGTTTGATAGAAGGGATAATACTATACCTGCTACTGCTGTGGTTCTTGGTCATCTATATATATATGTGTGTGTATGCTTCATGTTTTGTTGTGATGTGCCGTCCATAATAAACTTGTTGTGTTTTATACAAAATAGCTGCATTCCTGTGTAAAACGAAAGTATAAGAATAATATGGTATTTCGAAATATATCGAGCTTTAAAATTTAAAAAAGGTACAAATGACGAGAAACACGAAAGAAGGGTATTTTTAAAGGAATATCACAATAACAATCGTATTTTATTGCATGACGTCATCCGCTTCGGGAAACCATGGGACATAGAAATATAAATCTAAACATTACAATTTCAATTTCGCTTTTTAATCATAAATATAAAATAAACCCGAGCGGTGTTTTTTATAATAATTGCTGAGCATCGCATAATGTGGTATTTTATTTTTTGGCAACAATATTTTGAGGAAAACCTTTCATTTCTTTTATGAAAATAATGCCGATTTAATATTTAATTATCAGCAAATTTTAATCAAAAACATGTTTTAACGAAAAGTTATGTGTGCTATCTCAGAAGCCTGTTCAAAATCCTTTCATATGCTATCTCATTCGTCGTTCTGCGTTTCTTATTTTCTTAGAAAAAGGGATGTTGACAGGAGAAATAATATATATGATGATCAATAAAATGCATGTAATCTAAGACGACAGATAAACTTTCTTCCACTTTCAATGACAGTTTAATGTATTTTCCATAATTTTGTTCTGTTTACACTTTTTAACTTACTACTCAATGCATTATATGTATGTATATTTTATGTGACAAGTTTTAAAGATAGAAATTTTTTTTTCCCATCACACTGGAAAATTAACTGGAGATTAATCTTTTACAATGTAAAATACTTTTACAGAGTATACTAACTTGATTAGCTTCAAACAAATTGAATTAAGTTTCGATAAAATAAATAAAATAATCATGATTGCAATGAGAAAAATATTGAAAAAATATATCACTGACAGAAATACTAGTTTTTAATCACATATTTCCTGAAATATACTACTTAAGAAAAGTAGTAAATAAAAATAATTTCTAATATTATTTTATTAAACAAAGTAATTCATACATATTTAGAAAATAAGTCTTTAAAAATGTGAAATCAGAACTTAGAAATTATGTTTTCAGTTTCAAAAAAAAAAAACGTATCTTTCGAAGCATGGAACGTTTTTCTAATATCGAAGAAAGTTAATAATTTTCTTTTGTCTATTTTTTTTACGTAATAAAGAAATCCTTACTTTTTATAACACCTGCTTCCCCATTAAATTACTTAAAATATTAGGTAAACTGCTTTAAAGTTCAATAAATCATTGGTAAATTTCCAAAGAAATTGCAGCTCGGAAGTTTAATGGACTTAAGTTACGAGAGGAAACTTTAAAAATAAATGACGTCGTTTGTAAGATTCGTAGAAGGATTTGGATGTAATTCATTTTAAAGGCTTAATGAACATCATGGATGATGCTTTAGTCAGTAGATGTGTTCTAATAATAACATATATCCATATATGTGTGTGTGTTTTAAGATAATTCGATAAATAAAGTTCAATTTCGAAGAAATATTAAGATCATTATATTAATTAAATTCGTATCAGTCGTTGTTATGATATCCGTAGTCGTCGTTATGATATTCTTCCACTTTCGGGCCAGTATAGCGAAACATATATAAAAAAAAGTAATGGTTTGGAAATGGATGAAAATGGAGAAATGCGTAGATACCGCGAAACGTATCTGATTGGTCAGAGCTTTCTGACTTTTCTTAGGGAGAATTAACATGAAAGTAGAGAATTTAGATAGGATGGCAGCTATTGGGGGGTTACTAAGGGGAAGAGACCCGGGTCTGTCGCCATGTTTGGTGCCAACTTGGCGATATATCGCCAAATTTGGCGGCCAAAATTAGCTGCCAGCCAACTTGGCGCTATTTCCAGTATTTCGCGAAATTTCCATAGACTCCCATTGAAATCCAATAGCGTTTACTCGCTTGCAAAAAATCAACTAATTGAGATATTGCAATGCAACAAAAATTAATATTAGCTTCTGAATAGAGCTTAATTGAACTATTTACATTATTTTTAAGCACAAACACTAACTATTTACAATATTCGTAACACTATATATAAAATTGGTACTTGGTAGTTATCCTGTCGACCAAATTACTGTCGCCAATTTCATTAAGAATGATCAGAACTTGGAGAACATTGTTTACAACAAAGTATTGTTCAAATCCAGTACTATTCAAGATATTGAAATCTAATCATAAAGAAAAATATTTGAAACTTATTTTGGAAATAAATTTGTTTTATTTCAATTTTTTTATATTTTTCTTTCACAAATAATTGAGGTGATATGGTGGATTTGTTTGGTGATTCATGAAGCTGATTTTTATAATAAATTTAGGTTTCATTTAAATTACAACAACAATTACGAAGTGGAATCTAAAAATTGAATGCATAGAAAATAAGGAATCGCGAGGCGATCCAGAATGGACACGCGTAACGATTACGTCTGGGGTTGGATAGGGGGCGATTACGCGGGGAGTTGGTGAGCGTAGCGAGCAGTTGGGCCGACCCCCCCTAGTTTTAAAAATAAAACTTCAAATGAAAAATTTAATAGAAGGTTTGATCCGAAAGAGGTTATTGAATGGTTTAGTTTAACGCCTTTTTCTTTTAATATAAAAATTTCTGAAAATAAATTACATGGAATAAAAATGCATACCTTGGTTAATTCGTTTTCAAACGACCACAATATTCACACATCTCGAACGTAAAATTTCATTTTTGCCTGAAATATAAAAGTATCGCAATTCCTATTTTTTCTTAAAGTTTCAGATGCGCATTTTCAATTACTGAATTCAATTTTATTTATACTGGCTTTGAATACAATTCTACATACTGTTGATAAACAAAGGAGAACAAAAAGAACATTATAACGATTTGAAGTCACCACGTGTTAATTAGAAAGTATTCATAGCCGAGGTAATGCTTTCGACGAGTTCTGGTACTGTTCTCAACCAGATACTAGACAAAATTTTCAATATGAACATCATTTTTATTCATTATTACAATCCCAGAAAGCACTCCTCATTCGATATTGTACGCATTCGTAAAGCAAACACATTAATAAATTATGTTTTCTTTCAAAAACTTGCTTAAAACACAGGGAAAGATTCTTTTCTATAAGTTCATTTAATTTTTAATGTGAAATGAATGTGCCAGAAAACATATTTTGTATATATGTCCTACTGTTGTGGCATAATTTATAGTCTTTATACGTACATCATATTATGTTTAGCTCATTGTATTATTTTTATGTAATTTACAATTTTATGTCATTTAGTTTTTAAAATTTGGCAACACTCAAAAGTTTTGGTTTGTGTTTTTTTTGCTTTCTAAAAAGGTTGTTCGATGTAAATAAATCTGATAAGTTCAAACTGAAAACGATGTCAGTATTATTACCTGAAAGTACACGCAACAAAATAATTAACGATCATATATGAAAATCGGCTCCACAACAACTGGTGACCCGCATTTTTAAATAAATATTGCTCAATAACCGTAGCAATCTATCTAAATAAATATGCTTCCAGACGATGAAAAATCAAAAGATTCTACGCAAGAACTATGTAAGGTGAGTGTTAAAATTCCTCCTTTTTGGATTGATCGTCCGGAAATTTGGTTTTTTCAAGTTGAGTCGCAGTTTAAGATAAGCGGAATTGTTTCTGAGGAAACCAAATTTAATTATTTAGTATCGCAATTGGAACCTAAATACGTTGAGAACATATGGGGCATTGTAACAAAAGATAGCGATACGAAGTACACGGAATCTAAAACAAGACTTTTAGACTTGTTTAAAGAAAGTGAAAGCACTCGTATTAAAAAACTAATTACTGGAATTGATTTAGGTAATTTAAAACCCAGTCAATTATTACAGAAACTGCGATCAGTCGCAACATCAGATGTATCTGAAAAGTTAATAAAAACCTTATGGCTAGAAAAATTACCAGATTCTATGCGAAATATAATACTTGTTAGTGATGAAGAGCTACCAAAGCTGGCGATTATGGCTGACAAGATTGCCGATATGACACCTTCTAGTGATATTTGCAGCGTATCTTCTACTTGTAATTGCTCGAACACCGAATTACTATCCAAAATCAAATCCCTTGAACAGCAAATTGCCCAATTAAGTGTTGATCACATATCACGACCACGATTACGGAATAACTCTGTTTCTGGCAGAAGATCTCGAAGCAATTCTAAAAAGAGATTTAATCCTCGAGGAAAATACTGTTTTTATCATTTCCGTTATGGGGCCAAATGTCATCAAGATAAATGTACTCCGCCGTGTAGTTGGTCAACTGATTATTCACCAAACCAGGGAAACGCCAAAATGCAGTAGAGAATGCGGCAGGCTCTTCTGCTAATAATTTTACGGATTGTCGCAAATTTCGCTTATTTGTTAAAGATAAAAAATCGAAAGTGCGATTTTTGGTAGATAGCGGTGCAGATGTTAGTATTTTACCAGCTTCTAATCAAGATAAACAATCCGTGGATTATAAACTGTATGCAGCAAATGGTACAGAAATTGAAACATATGGTATGAAGATGCTAACACTTGATTTAGGACTTCGACGGGAATTTCAATTTCCTTTTATCGTTGCAAAGATCAATAAAGGCATTTTGGGAGCTGATTTTCTAAACAAATTTAACTTGTTAATTGATTTGCATAATAAGAAATTGATTGACGGAATAACTCAGCTAACTATTACTGGCGAAGTTGCTGCCGTCAGTGAAGATAGTGATGTCGGTACTGTAAATAATACCAATAAATTTTATAACCTGCTAAAGGGATATCCCGAGATAACCAAACCAAATTTATTTTTATCAAGTGTAAAACACAATGTTCAACATCACATTATAACACAAGGTCAACCTGTCCATGCTAAAGCAAGACAATTAAATCATCAACGACTTGCAACAGCGAAACAAGAATTCCAATTCCTGCTCAATAATTATATAATAAGACCCTCCAGTTCTCAATGGTCAAGTCCTCTTCATATGGTTACGAAAAAGGATGGTACTTTTCGCCCATGTGGAGATTACAGACAACTCAATGCCAGAACTGTTCCTGATAGATATCCTATCCCTCGAATAGAAGATTTCCATCATATTTTGAAAGATACAACTATATATTCTAAAATTGATTTATTTAAAGCCTACTACCAAGTGCCCATTGCCGAAGAAGATAGGTGTAAAACAGCAATTATTACTCCATTTGGTTTGTACGAGTTCAATGTAATGAGTTTTGGTTTAAAGAATGCACCAGCAACATTTCAAAGATTTATTAATGAAGTTTTTTCAGGTCTAGATTTTGTCTTCTCCTATTTAGATGATATTCTCATCGCATCTACAGGTGAAGAACAACACAAGAATCATCTCAAATTGGTGTTTGAAAGATTAAACCATTATGGACTTCGCATTAACATTTCCAAATCTGTCATGGGAACACAAGAAATAGAATTTTTGGGATATTTAATTACTCCTCAAGGCTCACGTCCTTTACCTGACAAAGTTCAAGGCATCGTTAATTACAAACTTCCAACAACTATTCATGAACTTAGAACATTCCTAGGCATGATTAACTTTTATCGTCGATATTTAAAGAACGCTTCAAAACATCAATCTCTCTTACATGATTACCTCAAAGGAGCAAAAAAGAAAGATAGACGAAAAATTCCTTGGACAGATGAAGCGAAAGAACAGTTTCAACAATGCAAAGATGATTTAGTCAATACTGCACTCTTATCATTTCCAAAGTCTGAACTACCTCTGTCACTAAGTACGGACGCTTCAGATTCGGCGATTGGAGCAGTAATTGAACAGTATGAAGATAATGGATGGAAACCTATCGCATTTTATTCTAAGAAACTAAATGATGCACAAAAGAACTACAGTACTTACGATAGAGAATTACTTGGTATTTACCTCTCCATTAAACACTTCAAGCATTTGCTAGAAGGAAGAAAATTCACGATATATACAGATCACAAACCTTTAACCTTTGCATTCCTACAAAAGCCTGAAAAAGCATCTCCTCGTCAACTTCGTCACTTACACTACATTTCACAATTTTCAACTGACATCCAACACATTAAAGGTCACGACAACATCATCGCAGATACCCTATCCAGAGTGGAAGAAATTTCTTTGATCGATTATGATAAAATAGCAGATGAACAAGATCAAGATGACGAATTCCAAACTTTAAAGGCAACCACAACTTCCCTGAACTTCAAGCAATATCCGCTACCTTCTGGAAAGTCTTTGTGGTGTGAAACCTCAACAAGTAATATTAGACCATACATTCCTGAATCCCATCGCCTGAAAATTTTTCATCAAATGCATGGAGTATCCCATCCTGGAATCAAATCATCTGTGAAACTCCTGACATCAAAATTCATCTGGCCAAGTATCCGAAAAGATGTACAGCTATGGACCCGATCTTGCATGGCTTGCCAAAAGAGCAAAATTAATCGGCACACCAAATCAAGTTTCGGTGAATTTCAACCGCCATCGGAAAGGTTCAGTGACATCCATGTTGACCTTATAGGACCTTTACCACCATCGAACGGAAATATTTACTGCCTGACCTGCATCGACCGGTATACTAACTGGATGGAAGTAGTTCCGCTGAACAACATTTCAGCCGAAACAGTTGCCAAAGCATTTTACGGTAATTGGATTTCTAGATTTGGAACCCCATGCCGACTCGTCACGGATCGTGGTGCACAGTTTAGATCAGAGTTGTTGAACGCACTGTCAAAAATGTGTGGAATAAAATTGCAGCCCACGACTGCCTATCACCCCCAATCCAATGGAAAGGTCGAACGGCTTCACAGATCTTTAAAGACCACACTAATGGCACACAATAACCTGGCCTGGAGTGAAACACTGCCAACTGTTCTTCTTGGTCTACGCACTGCCATGCAGGAAGATTCGGAATACACCATTGCCCAGATGGTCTATGGACAAAACATACGATTACCTGGAGAATTTTTCCACGAAAGTACAACTCAAACAACACCTGATACTTTTGCAAAACAACTTCAACAAGTAATGGAAGAAGTTGGACCAAGAACTGTGTCAAAAAAATATGTTCAAAAAATATTTGTTCCAAAAGACTTAAAAACCACGTCACATGTATTTATTCGCAAGGACAGAGTTAAAAAGCAACTGGAACCCCCATACGAAGGTCCCTTTCAAGTCGTCGACAGAAATGAAAAATATTTCACACTCAAAATCAAAGACAAAACTGTTACTGTGTCCATTGATAGATTAAAACCGGCGTATTTCTTGCAAACATCAGACCTTCCTACAAAAAACCCAACAAAAACAAAACAATCTGCGAAACCTAAACAGGATTTACCTCCTCAAGTTCAACAACTTCCTGAAAAACATTCACGTACGGGACGAACGATCAAACTTCCTGTGCGATTTCGCGATTAATTTTGTAATTTACTTTTTTCTGTATATATTTCATTGTATTGTATAGATTGTACCGTAACTTTGTTACTGAGAGGGGAGTACTGTTGTGGCATAATTTATAGTCTTTATACGTACATCATATTATGTTTAGCTCATTGTATTATTTTTATGTAATTTACAATTTTATGTCATTTAGTTTTTAAAATTTGGCAACACTCAAAAGTTTTGGTTTGTGTTTTTTTTTGCTTTCTAAAAAGGTTGTTCGATGTAAATAAATCTGATAAGTTCAAACTGAAAACGATGTCAGTATTATTACCTGAAAGTACACGCAACAAAATAATTAACGATCATATATGAAAATCGGCTCCACAACACTACCACTACCCACACAGCACATACATTCATATTACATCCAGTTTTCATCTACCAAGTTCGAAATACGTCTAAAGATGTATTTTGGACGTAGACAGCCAGCTAAAATACGTCCAGATTTTGTTAAATGTTTGACATTACGTACGCACATAATATCTACAAAATATGGACGTCATTTTATGACGTAAATTGGATGAAAACCGAACATACTCTCGTCATATACTTATGGACGAAATATCTACAAACTATGGACATCAGTTTAGAACATAAATTGAATGAAAACGCAACTAATCCAATTTTCATCAGATCCGGAACCAAATCTTAACAAGTTTGTCCCCATTTTCTGTTTTACGGACGTAAACTGGATGAAAACGGTACTAATCCAATTTTCGTCAAACTGGATGAAAATTGAACCTCTCAGCCGCCATTTTTTTTATGACTGCGAACTTTTCAACTGCTAAACCTTGCAGACTTCTAGAATTTATTTTTATTTATTCTAAAAATTTATTTAAACTAGTAGTAAAGCCATCTCCATTTTTAAATATATTGCGTTTAGTTCAGCTCCACTTCAGCTAATCAATCAATCCATCACTGTTTGTAAGATTTTTTGTTGATATTCATGAAAATTGGCGCGACGGAAGTTGGTAAGTAAATATTACATTTTGTTTTCTAGATTTATCGTGGTGATGTGTGTACTTTACATAAAACATTTCTGTAACGATTCTTTTTTCTTACTTATTTATACTTATTAATAATAATTCATATGATTTTACAAGTCAGACGTAAGTGGTAGAGAAATAGAAGTTCGTTTACTTTTGAATAAGAAAATTTTGTAATATATTTTGTATTGTTGTGTATAATGAGTAGAAATGTTATGTTATGAAGTATTATAAGTCTTTAATCCAATTAAAAAGAAAGTTTTAATGTTTTTTAAAACACAAAAATCCAGAAGATTGTCAGTTAAAAACAAATCTAGTCTTGTAAAAATGCTTTTATTACCACAGATTTATGCAATATTTAGTTAAGATGCATTTTTTTGGTATGATTTAAGAAAATATGTGATATTTCATGCCTCGAAATTAAATTAATAATAATTTATATGATTTTAGAAACCATAGGTAAACGAAAGAAAAATCGGAAAAAAAGGCTGTTTTTTTTTTTTTTTGTTTACATTTCAATAACAAAATTTTGTAATTAGTTTCTACTATTGTGCACACTAAGTAGTAATTAAGTAGAAATACTATATTATAAGCCTTTAATCCAATTAAAAATAAAGTTGTATTGTTCTTTTAAAACACAAAAATCATAAAAATTATTCATGGTTAATTTTACTTATTACTACAGTTTTACATAATACAGTAACCCCTCAATATATCGTGCTACTTGGGAGATAAGAAAAAAACATGATATACTGGGGGGGGGGAGAAGAATGTTTATAAATTAAAAATAAACAGCTCTAAATTTAGATATGAGGTTTTCGATATAATACTTGTTTAAACAAGCTACGAGTTCAACAAAAAAGAGATGGTAAAGCATTGAAAAAATAGAAAACCATACATATACAGTACACATATTTATTTACATTTTACAGTATTTTCTGAAAATAAAAATCCAGAGTTGTTTGTTGTTTTATTTTCTTTGATTGTCTGCTTGCCACTGGAAATTAAAGAACAAAAATGAACTAATTGCATTTCAGTTACTTGCTTAGATTTCGTCGTTTCAAAAGTTGGCTATGATGTCATACACTCATGCACAGTTTTTCTTTTTTTTAATTGGTTATAAAAAGGAAAAAAGTTGCCAAATTTAGGGGATTTTTTCCTTTAATGGCAACCTAGCTATTGTATTAAGTTATTGGCTTGACGCAGGCTTGAAAACTGAAAAGTCACCAAACATCAGTGCGTGGGTATAACACATCTGTTCCCAAAAATTTTACATGCTTTTTCGAGAAACTAAATTTATCGGGGGATAACTGAAAAAGAGCAAAATAGCCGAATGTGCAATATAACAAGGGATTACTGTATATCTTGTAAAGCTGTATTGTTTTTACATGATTTAAGTATATAGAAGGTATTTTGTGCCTCTGTCTAAATTAATAATAGTACTTTAAATGATTTTAGAAATCATAATAAACAGAAAAAAAAAATCAAATCAAGAAAAGCAGTTGTTTACTTTTCAATAACAAAATCTTGTAATATATTTTATTATTTTTAGTTAGATATCAGTATTGGTAATTAAACAAACATACTATTATTGCACTCATATGCATTTTTTATCACAGATAATTTATTTCAGTATTTTTACAACTAACCTCTTCTAAAGAATATTACATTCATGAACTGAGTTGCTTAAATGTTATCTATATACAAGAGTGAGTGGTGACATCTGTACTTCTTAGTTGCTAGAGATTTTTATATTACTGACTAGCTTAGGGGTGCACAACCTTTTTAAGCAAAGGGCCACTTACAAAAATGACTGGGTTGTCGAGGGCCACCATCAGAAATTTTTTGTTTCGAGGAGGTGGAACTAGGGGGGGGGGGTGTCAGATTAAAAAAGATTTAGCCCTCTAGGTTCCTTCGTTCCAGTAAAGTTCCAGTTCCTTCCTTCCAATTCTGTTGGCAATGATATATCAACAGTTTACGTTTGTATTTATACCAGAGATATAGCTAAGATTATTTTCAAAGAGTGAAAATACTCCGTGACTTTATTTGAAGGAATAAATTTAGCTTTAAAGATTGCCAGTGCCGAATTCTGCTTTCATGAATGAAGGTGGAGAGGAGGAGAAACATACATTATTCTAAATTGTACTTCTTAACATATTCAGTCATAAAATGTGGATATCAAAGGGGTGCACAACCTTTATAAAAGGAAGGGCAGTCACGAAAATGACTGGATTGTCGAGAGGAGCCAACATCCATAGGGTGGACAAAATTTTGTTTCGGGCAAGGAGGTGGGGGGGGGTCGGCCTAAAAGTTCATAAAAATGCTAATTTTAAAAGGAGGGTTAGCTCCCTATACTCAACCACCTCCTTGGTCAGCATGACACAATTAAGTTGGAAAGGATGGAAAAGCATTTTTTTTCTATGCGCGATCGACAGTATTCATAGTTTTTTTCCTAGTGATTGACGAAATTCACAATTATTACACACACGTTCGGCGAAATTTGCGATTTATATGCACCCAACCGGCAAAATTTGCGATTTTTACGCGTCCAATCAGTGTAATTTGCAATTTTTTTCGCATCCGATCGGCGAAATTTGCAATTTTTCGCACCCAATTGGCAAAATTCTCGATTTTTACGCACCCGATTGGCAAAATTCTCGATTTTTAAAGCGTTATCGGCGGAATTCGCGATTTTTACGTGCCCGATCGTTTAAATTCATAATTTTTACGCACCCGATCAGTGGAATTCGCGATTTTTACGCGCCTGATTGGCAAAATTTTCGATTTTTACGTGCCCCATCGGCGAAATTCATGATTTTTACGCACCCGATCAGCGGAATTCGCGATTTTTACGCGTCCAATCGGCAAAATTTGCGATTTTTACACGTCCGATCGGCAAAATTTGCGATTTTTACGGGCCTGATCGGCAAAATGTGATTTTTACGCATACGAACGACGAAATTTACTATTTTTACGGGCCCGATCGGCGAAATTTGCGATTTATATGCACCCGACCGGCAAAATTCGCTATTTTTACGCATACGATCGATGAAATTTACGATTTATACGCACCTGATCGGCAAAATTCGCGATTTATATTCACCCTATCGGCAGAATTCGCGATTTTTACGGGCCTGATCGGCAGAATTCGCGATTTTTACGCAGGCGATTGGCAAAATTCACGATTTTTACGTAGGAGATCGGCAAAATTCACGATTTTTATGCAGGCGATTGGCGAAATTCACGATTTATATGCACCCGATCGGCAAAATTTTCGATTTATATGCACTCGATCGGCAAAATTTGCGATTTTTACGCACCCGATGGGCGAAATTTGGCAAAATTCGCGATTTCTACGCACCTGATCGGCGAAATTTGTGATTTTTTGCGTACGATCGGCGAAATTGATCCGCGGGCCACCAGTAATCCGATCGCGGGCCAGTTTTGGCCCGCGAGCCACAGGTTGTGCACCCCTAGACTAGCTTATACATTATTTTACAGTACACAGTGTACATTGGTTGTTGATTATTCATTTAAACATTCAAGATCGAACATCAATTCGTTTCTTGAATGAGATATTTGATCAATGTTTGGTTCTCGACCAGGGAAGGAAAAATAGGGAATAAGCAACTTAATTTATTATTTATTTATTGTATTGTTATGGGAGTAAATTGTACATACATGAGTTAAAGTGATCACATCATTTGCAAAATTCATGCATTTTGCTTTAGAACAAGGTTGCTGGATTCGCTAATTTTTTTTTTTTTTTTTTTCTTTTTCAAATAACAGTTACTTAAGCTTCTTGTGTTTAGAAAATCGTCTGGCTTGTGAATAGATGTCAATCTTGCTTCAGTTGTTTTTGCTTCCAGAGGATCTTAGATGAGTAGTTATGTGTTTGAGAAAGTGATTACCATCTAAGATCCTTCGCAAGAAAGTCCTATACAAGATAATTGGTTAAAGGATGGACTCTAATATTTCAAGCAGGATCGAACTTTGAATAGGGTAAACTTTCTTTTAAAATCTATAAATGTTATTAAATAAAATGTTATCTTGTATGGTTATAGGTTTTGCAATATATATATTAATTTTCTGCTTCCATAAAGAGTGAATAATTTGGTACTTTTATGTTAGCTGGGCACAAATTATACTAACAATATATTTTTTTCAGTTACCAATAGCAACTTTTATTTTTCCCATAAGTAAATTAGAAATGATGGTTAGGTATTAAAATAAAATGTTTTGGTTTATGGTATTATTATTCTTATTACATTGTATTTTAAATGAAATAAGTGAAAGTCATGTATTTTAAAGAATGTGTTTTAAATTAAAGTTGGGTATTTTAAATGAAACAAATGAAAGGTTTATATTTCAAAGGTAATGAATACAATATTAATGATAGGAATATTATTTCGTGATCTATTACCTGTGCGCCGCTAACATAATAGTACTCCATTAATTTTGTTGAATATAAGCTAGCACAGGTGATAAATCGTCAAATATTGTTTGAGATGCTATCGTTGACATTGCAAGCATTTCTTGTCATTCTTCATGTGGTATTGTAACAACTAAATCTTGATTATATGAACAAGATTCGAATATGCTTAATTGTAATGAAAGTTTGGGACATTCGTACAATGGCTGAACAAGTAAAAATAAATAAATATATTATACACTATATCAGAGTTTCCTCCAGTTTAAAAAAAGGGCAGGCTGCTGGTGAGAATAGAGCACATTTTGAATTCTAGAGGGCATTTTTAAGATTCTTAAGGGCAGTTTTTTTTACTTTTAAAGGTATTATTTTGTTTTTTAAAGACACTTTTAATAGTTAAAAGCCTGAGCACTCTTTTCAAGACAACATTGAGTTAATTTTTTCTATGAATTATAGGTGCAGATTCACGGTCGCCAGTCGCCACGTGGCGACTAATTTTTTTGCTGTGGCCACTAACTTTCGGTGTTTAAGTCGCCATGTGATTTAAAAGTAATCAATTTCTGGTATTCCCAGTCTCCACCGTGAAATGTTAATTTTTTTTAAAAGATTAAGACCAAAACACATAACAAACATTATTATTATCTTTTAATAACATTTCAGAATGATCTGTTTAACACAGCAAACTATTAAATATATTCTAATAGCAATGTTATTCGTAACAGTTTGTATCTGATAATTTTACGTAGACTGTGATTTTTAAATATTAACTGTGTTTTGATTTTTTATAGTGCAAAATAAATCTCACGAATTCAGATTTTCTTTCATATGTACTTTTGTCTGGCAAAATTAAAATAAGAAATATTGTTTTTTTTTATATTCCCCACTATCATGATTACTTAGCTTATACATATTTTTTTTTTAAACCGTATCTTGCCCAACTTTATCTTCAGACTGTACATGATTTAAGATTTAATATTAAAAATTTTTTGTACATGTGTTAACATTAAATTACTTTACACTTTGAATTTTTTTTTTTTTGTACCCCATATAAAGACTATTGTTTTTATGCGTTTGTTTTACAATTGTGGCCACTGGATTTTTTGGGTTTAGGAGCCAGTGACTCCTTCCAAATTTTGGGAATCTTCACCTATACTATGAATGCAAAAAGGAGAAAGTACACTTTTTTTACTGAGGGGCAAGAAGGGTGCTAATTATTTTACTGGGGCACAAGAATGGTTCTAATTTATTTTATGAGGGGCAAGAAGGGTGCCATTTTGTAAACCAAAGGGCAGGCAGGGTGCAGCACCCTTCCGAAACTGTCTGGGGGAAACTCTGACTATATATATACACACGCACATACATATCTATAATAAAAAGAAAAGTTTTTAGTTTATGGTATTACAGTAGAGTACCTCTAATTCGCAAATGTCTGTAATCTGCACAGCATATGAGAATGTAAACAAAGAAATTTAATTCTTAAAACCAATATTTATCAATAACATTATTTTTTTCACTTCAACTTTAATTTTATTTCTGATATATATTATCACTTTTCATTTAAATACTCTTTTTTATAGTTTAAAATGATAACATATATATAAAAGTATTTTAATTAATTAACCATTTATATGTAAAAAAAAAAAAAAAATCCTTTTAAAAATGTATTTGTCTTACACATATATTTTTTACAATAGTTTGCCAAGGATACCGAAATTACTAAAAAACAAACTTTTGTGATTCAGTAGACAATTATGCCCATTTGTAGGCTGCAAGATACAGTATAAAAACATAAACCAAATGTTTTAATACCAACAACTATTGATGATAGATTTAAAACATATAAATATAGATAAATTATTTTTTTAATAATTTTTATTTTATTTGTGTGTTTTTGTTTATTTTTCAGCATTAACAATCTAAACTCATCCGAAGTAATAAGTTAAAAAAATGTAAACAAAGATTAAATAGACATAATCTGTAATCCACAAAAGTCTCAAATATGCAAAACACTCAGAACCAAGCTGTGCGGATTCGTGGTCTTACTACTGTATTTGGTACTTCTCCATTATCCCGATGTTCACTTTTTATTAAAAAACTCACCAAACTATGGGATTTAACACCAAAAATGAATGATCGTGATATTTACTTATTAGAAACACATTATTTAATTTTATTGACTCATTTATATATAATGATAAAAGTTTTTAATACATTTTGATTTTAAAAAACAAGATGGCGGACCGCAAGTGAATATGATAGCTTAGCCAAAGTTGATATTTTATTCAAACGGGCTTCTTCTTTTTTCTTTTTTTTTTTTTTAGATTCTAAGGACAACATTCTTTTATTTGTTTATTGGCATTAGTGTTATAGCTTGGCAATAGTTTTTATGGAAAGTGGTTGATGGGATAATGGAGAAAAGTACCTGTTATTTCTTATTAAACCTTTTTTCTTTTCGTATTTCAAATGTAATGAGTAAAAAACATTCTTATTTTATTTATTATTTACAACTCAGTTTAAAGAATTTTTTATGTATATCTTATAACATCTTCTCTTATATTCATTGAAAATTTACATTCTGCCAATGGTTGGCATGATTTAAAAAAAACGGTAAATTGACATGCTTTCGCATCTTGTCTTTTGGAGTTGCAACCTAATATCTAAATATTACAAAATAAATTTTGGGCAGGGGGGCAGGCTATGCTTGCAAATTGTAAAAGTATTAATATTACAGTTAATTATAGATAAAAATTAACTTCTTTACTCACTGGTCACTGGCCAGTACATGGATTTTTTTACTCAGCAGTTTTTTTTAAGCACTGGCCACTAACAAACTTACATATACTTGATTGAAAAAATTTGTCAAATAGTCTCGGGAAAAAAATTGCAAAATTTAAGAAATAATATCAGGGGGGGGGGAATCGTAAAACTCGTCAAACAATCGAGGAACAGAATTGCAAAATTCGTCGAACGACAGCGGAAAACAGTGTGCAATTCGTTGAACATCAGCGGAAAGAAAGTGTGCAATTTGTTGAACATTGATGGGACAAAAACATGAAATTCGTTAATCAATAGTCAATAAATCGCAAAATTTGTCAATCGATAGTGGAAAAATCACAAAATTCATCAAATGGTCTCAGGAAAAAAAAAAATATGTGGATATCGTCAAATGGTCTCAGCTATAGGTGCAGATTCACGGTCGCCAGTCACCACGTGGCGACCACGTCCTCCATAATTCTGCAATATTTAGCAATTTTATGTATTTTCCAAGCCATAATTAAATAAATACGATTTAACATAGATGCCACATTTCTGCTGAACCACAAATTTTTTGTTTACTTCTTTAAAAAAGAAAAAAAATAGTAATAAAAAAAATCATGTTGATATGCGCTGTGAATGAACTCTGTGGTGGCGACATACCGCAATTAGCTTGCAACACAAAAAAATTCGTAACGAGAATACAATAATTTTAGATCCCACTCATTAAATTTGTAGCTCTGGGATTTTTCCGATATGTTCTTACAAGTAGACATAGATATCAGCATGCAATTCTTCCATGAATAAGCAGAACTCTTCGAATTATCATTATTTATTTAGTTACCGTATTTACTTGCATATGCGTCGATTCTGCGTATAAGTCGACCCCCCCCCCACTTTCCCGATCAAGAAATTTGAATTTTCTTAAATCCCGCATATAAGTCGACTCTGCCCTTTTCCGAGCAAGAAATTTGAATTTTTTTAAAAATACATTATTCAAAATCACCTGGAAAGAAAAGAAAGTACTAAATATACAATAATAAAGAAACTTTGATTTTTTTTTGTGCATTTATTCGAAATCATCTGAAAAAAAAAGTTCTAAATATACAATAATGAAGATAATAATATACTAAAGTAATATACAAAGTTAAACTGATTCAAGGTCCAATTCACTATCGGACTCACCAAACAATTCACAAAAATCTTTCGTCGTCATCGGCTCATCATGATACACGTCTGTATCGCTACATTCTTCCTCGTCGTTATCACTTTCGAAAATGGCATAATTTTCTGTGCCGTCTAGTTCGTTGCTTATGCAGCATTTCTTGAACGATTTTATAATCATTTCGGAAGAAATTTGATTCGACGCATCTTTAACCCACTGGACAATTTTTCATGAACCCCAAACTGACGAGAAGAAGCACAGTTGTTAGACTCTTCCGTAAAAGAAATAACTTTAAGTTTAAATCCAGCTGCGTATGAATTGCGTTTCTGTTTTCAAAAGTGCAGTAAGATAAACGAAGAAATAATGAATAAGTGTACTATCAAGAACACGTAAGATAGAACACGGGTCACGTGTTTTTAGAGAGTCGCATGTTTCTAGCCACTCGCGGACGATTCAATTGCACATAGGGGTGATACATTCTCGGAATTTTATCTACTGATCTTTCAGACGGAGGGGGGGGGGTAGGGGAGTAGTAGGCTTAAATTCATCAGCACCAAACCCGTTACTCAGTCTCCAAACCTTTACCTCAGCGCTGATAAAGAAAATCAATTAATTCCTCTTTTTCTCTCCTGGTATGGAAATCGACAGTAAACGACGTCATTGTGTTATGGAATGTGAAAAGAAAACAATTGCCTTTCAGAAGGGCATTTTTGACTTTTGGTTAAAAAAAAAAAAAAAAAAAAAAAAAAAAGGACCCTCGCATAAGTTGACCCCTCTAACTTTAAACCGTTTTTTAGTCCAAAATTTCTCGACTTATACGCGGGTAAATACGGTAGTTAGAGTTGTTCTGCAAAATGAATTTGTCAATCGTTCGCGAACTTTGTGAAAACGGCCACGGAAAAATCCAGCAAATTTCATAGCTCATGAAATAAAACTGCAAATTTCGTGAACCGGTCGCAAATAAAACTGCAAATTTCCTCAATTGGTCTCCAAGAAATAATAATTAAAAAAAACGCGAATTTCAACAAACGGTCGAGGAAAAAAAACCCGTTAATTTCATCAATTGGTAGCAGAAAAAAAAGCAAAACTTATCAGTCGATTAAAAAAAAAAAATGTGAATTTCGCCAATTAGTCCAGGAAAAAAATTATGAGTTTTGTCAGTTGCCCGTGGTTTAAAGACGCAAATCTCATCAAGCGGCTACAAAAAAAAAAAAAAAAAAAAAAAAAAAAAAATAATCAATCACAGAAAAAATTGTGAATTTCATCAATCGGTCACAGAAGGAAAAATCCTGAATTTCGTTAGTCGCAGAAAAAAAAATACAGAATTTCGATTATTAGTCGCAGAAAAAAGCATGAATTTCGTCAATCAGTTGCAAAATAAAATTGCAAATTTCGTCAAGGAGTTTCGATAATAAAACATGAAAATTGGCGATCGGTCACAAAAATTGTAATTTATTATTAAGGATTTAAAAAATCCTTAAAAAATCCCCTTGCCAACAAAAGTTGCAACGAGGCTTATAGTGTTCGATCTTTCTCCATCATCCCTGAATGTCAGAAAGTATTGAATTTATTTTATTAAAATCTATAACCTAAAAGAAAATAAATCTTCTCCATATTTTTTCATATATTCTTTTGATTTTATAGACATATTTTTTATGCAAATCTCCATGTTGAGTGTTTATTTTCAGCTATATAAAACACCTTTTTTTTCCTTTTGGCGTGGGAGGGGTGGGGTGGGGGAGTTTATTCATAGAACAAAAAAATTTAGGGAATTGTTTATATACAACTATGGTGGGAAGAGTCTATAAAATCCCGCTGTCCAAATTTAAAAGAGAAAAAATATTGTTTTTATGCTTTTGTGTCAAAATATGGCCACTGGATTTTTTGGGTTTAGGAGCCACTGGCTCCTTCCAGATTTTGGGAATATGCACCTATAGTCTCAGGTAAAAAAAAAATAAGAATATCGTCAAATGGTCTCAGGTAAAAAAAATTGAGAATATCGTCAAATGGTCCCAGGTAAAAAAATTGCAAATATCGTCAAATGGTCTCAGGTAAAAATTGAGAATATCATCAAATAGCCTCGAGAAAAAAACTCTTAATTCGTCAAATTATTTCGGGGAAAAAATCGCAAAGTTCACCAAATGGTTTTGAAATGCGTCGAGCGACAGCGGAAAAAAATCTTTTTCCATTCAATCATCGCTTTTGGTGAGTGTGACTATTAAGTTTGGCCTGTGGTGGCAATAAAGTCAATTGTCAAATTTTAAGTATTACTCGCTGATTAGCGAGTGCTAATTTTTTCAATACAGATAATTGTTGAAAAATTTTATGGTGAATAGTTTAGTGTAATACAAAATTTGAATTTTGAAATGGGCTTTACCTGCCTATTGGTCATTTTGTAAAAGATTCATTTGATTCAAAATTCATTTCGAAGGAAATTTTTTGTAATTGAAGCTCTCAATGTAATTAGCAGCTCCGCTGACTAGCAGGCAAAATTCGCTAGTTATGTATTAAGAATAATTTATGAAAAATGTTTTATATATATATATATACACATTTAAAAGTACAAGATAAGTTTCTTTTGTGGGGAATTTGGTGATTATCGGTCTCATCTATTTAATTTTTAGGTACTTTCTTGTTATAGCAGACTTCGATGGTGAATTGCCAAGTAACCAAGATGTATCACATATTATAGTCGTATATGATGTAATGACATTTTATTATTCTATTGCCAAATTATGGTCATATATGTAGTATATATATGTATGTAAATAAAATATCTATGAAGTATACACATAAATAATGTATATTGTTTGAATGTAGGGAAGACTGGTACACACTGGACATATGGGCACAGTGGACCATCCCCTAATATAATATTTTATTTATATAAACAAATTTTAAGCTTCTCTTCTATTCTAATAGACAACAGCACTGGATTGATTATTTACAGCCTGCAGAGAACATGTTTAGCTCAGAATGAACCATTATATCCTGATTGGTTGTTTTGAGATTCTAAAAGTAAAATTTTTCATCATCATATTTTTCTTTTTTTAGTAATTAAAGATAGTAGATAAATAAGATAAAACAACTATTTTGCAAAGGTGTAAGATACTTGTTTTTATTTAACTTTAAAGTTAATATGTTTAAAAGAAAGCTATAAACAATATTAATATGATTATTTATTGAAAAAAAAAAAAAAAAACCTTAATATATATATATATAGTCATGATTTTTCTGGAATTATTTTGATTTGAAGCATAAGAAATTGGTAGTTTTTTCAAACTGAAATTTTCAATAGGGTGGTCTAGAATATTATATTATATTCAAATCAACTTAATCTAAAATTTAGACATAACCTTTTTTTTTTTTTAATTGCCCAGTGTAATGCCAAAATTTGTAAATTAATGCTAGTTTTCAAATTCTCAGTAACTCAGATAATGTCTTTTTTTTTTTTTTTTAATTCTATTTTCTGGTCTGTGGGAAAAGAAGTAGTAAGGTCAAAATTGTAAAATTTTCTCACATTTTTTCAGAATATGCAGAACTCAAAGTAACATTAAATTGTATATATAAATTTATATATAATTTTTTTGAGTTTGTGTTCTGAAATAATACTGAAATACTTAGTAAAATTTCTGTTTCTTTTCTCCTTTTAATTTCAATATTAAAGAAACTAAAATTACAAAATTAATGTAGGTGACAATGTGAAATTTTCACCTTTAAGTTGCGGAACCCGAATTTACCTTTTCAAAGTCATGGTAAAACCCAAATGCTGAAATAGTAAAATTTCATATCTATATAAGTAGATATTTTTTATTATTTATGAAGTCTTCTATTTCTGTAATATTAACTAAACATGTATTTTATAGCTACTTTTTTTTTTCTCTTCATAGATGCTGTTGAGACTTCTATTTTGACAAATGAGACGTCAGATTGCCAAATTGAAAAAAGTTATTGCAAATTGGTTGTGGCATGCAAAAGACTGATTAGGGGGGGGGGGGGGATTTAAAAGCTGTTTTTGTTTGCAAATTTGTATTGCATATTTTTCTTCAAACAGTGGCATGGGCTGAATGATTTTATAGATTGATTCTTTTAAAAATGCATTATTTTTTATATTAATGAAAGTATTAAATATATATTTTTAATAGATTATTTAAAGGATAATATTTTTAAAAATCAGCCTTAAGCCATGGCTTATTTTTCATAAATTAACAAAATAATTAAACTGTTTTGTTATTTAAAACTCATTGTACAATGAAAAATTTATATAATTTATAAATGATTATGCAAAACTCATTTCTTTTTTATATTAATAGATGACATCAAATAGCTGAATAGATTATTTTTTTTAAATTTAATTTCATAGTATATGATTAAATATACAAGATTTTTTTTCTGATTTAAATAAGTTGTAAATAAAGTACTTGCTTTCATGTTAAGTGAATGAAATTGAACTTTTTTTAAATTCATACATCTGTAATGAGAGTAAATTCTTGTATGTCAATATTTTTCTTTGAATTCTTCTGCTCTCTGGAACCAGAAGTGAAGTCGATATTGTAAAACTTTGATACTTTTTTCTCCCAAGTATGTCTTAAATAATACCAATTTTACTGTCAAGAACTTTTAATCGCTTTCATTTATTGTTAGATATAAATTTTTAGCCATAATGCAAGACATACAAATCTTCTAGCCTATTTTCATTTGGTTATTCATAATATTGTTAAAGTTTTCAGTTTGGCCTTGAATAGGTTTCTTGCACCCATGTGTTTTCGCCTTTTAATTTCGTTATTCAGGAAGTTAAATTTGTAAAATTTCCAATTGAAGCTATGGAATCGAATTAATGCTGAAATAGTAAAATTCATATACGTATTAGTAAATACTTTTTTTTTCATATGTCTTCTGTTTATGTATTAACTAAATATGTGTTTTTTTTTTTTTTTTCATCTTTTTCTCATAGGTGCTGTTAAGACTCATGTAAAGTGGGATGAAACATTAGAGTGCCAAATCGAAAAAGTTATCTCAGATTAGTTGTGGCATGCAAAACGTCGATTGGATAATAAAAAATAAATAAATAAAGCATTTTTTGTTTGCAAATTTTTATTGTATATATTTTTTAAACAATGATGTTGGCTGAATAATTTTACCCATTGAATCTTTTAAAAATTCATTAATTATTATATTAATAAAATAGATTTTAAAATAGATTATTCAAAGAGTAAATTTTTTTAACAATCATGACCTTTAACTATCTGCATTACTTGTAAACCCTTAAGCCATTATATTTTTCATAAATTAACAAAATAAATAATTAAAATGATTAATATATATATATATATATATATATATATATATATATATATATATGTTTAATTTGCTGTGCAATTAAATTATTTAATAATTTTTTTTATGTATAATTAAAAATCAAATATGCTAAAGAAATTTAATAATGGCAAAAGTAGATGAAATTGAACTTATGGATTTTTTTATCCATGCATGTGTAATGAAAGTACAATCTTGTACTCAAGGAATGTATTTAAGAATATTAGGGAATGAGGTGTCAGGTTGAAAAAGTTACCACATGTAAAATACATTTCTTGCATACTTTCCTACAAATTTCAATATGTAAAATTTTATACACAATATACAAAAGTTGGCAAGAAATATCTCATTTGCCTCCATGAGTTAGCAATATTTGAAAAACTAAAATTTCTTCTTTTTCTTCAATACATTTAGTCATTGTTATTCTTAAGTATAGCCATACTTAAAGGAAAAAATATGATTTTGCCTTCGAAAAAGCTATTTTAGTGGAAAAGAAAAGTGCAATAGTTTAAAAGCAATGATTTTACTGACAATTTAAATGGGGGAAGGGGGGGGGGGAATGATTCATCAAATGCAAGACCTTGCAAAATAGTTTAATAATTTAAACATAATTGTTTAATAATTTAAAAAATAATAAGTATCCAATTACTATTTGTATATATTTGGTATTCTGGAAGCTACAAATTTAATTATTATCAGTGAATAAATCAGGAATTTTTTCAACGAAAAGCAAAAAAGAAGTTTTTGAGATGGAAAAAAAAGATTAAGACTGAGACTTCAATTTTCAGCAGAAAATATAGCAGTATGGTACATCAGCGGTTCCGAAGCTGTGGTCCAGAGGGTTCTTCAGGGGATCCATAAAGGCCCTGTGTTCAATATAAAAACTTTCATTTTCTGAAATCGGTGACTAATCTAGTGAATAAAATAAAAAGGCAATATAGTAAAACCTGTGAACATGGAATCAGGATAAAATTATTTTTTAGACAGATTTCTGTCTTCACAGGTACATTTGTCCGGTGTTTTTCTCATTGGGACCATGGAATTTTTTCGTTTAAGACAGAATTCCGCTACGTTAGAGACATGTTCTATCTTCATATGTTTTACTGCACTCAGAATTTTGTCAAAAAATGTAATACAATTAATTTGCTTATAGAGTCGGACCCTGATTTAATGAATTCATCAGGACTAAAATTTTTATTCGTTAAATCGGGGTTCTGTGTAAGGCTCTCTCTCGGAAAAATATAATTCTCAATTTACTATGATTTATATCTTGTATGATTTATTTTTATTTTTGTCTAAATTATTTTTACACGGAGCTCTTGAATCCTAGAGGCCTGATGTATGTGCATCATATAAGACATTTGTGTACCAATTTCAGTACTACAGTAAGATAATATTGTTGCATGTTTTGAGTCAGGTAAATAATGTTGTCCTTCACTTGACCATCCTCTGAGGTGCACTTCTGCTTACTGAAAGGTTAGAGAAACCTGTTCTAAAGAATCAGTATATCCAGTCTTAAATCCTGGGAATCTGTGAAAAAGGGTCTATAGTAAATAAAAAATTAAAAACTGCTGTGATAGATCATATCATCAGATCTAACTGGAAATTTTCACACTAAAAAAATAAATTTGATGTAATTTAAAATGTTTAGACACAAAAATGTTGCAGTTGGGTAATTTTTTTCTAATCATGATTAGAATACAATACAGCAAAAAGTATACAAAAAAGAAAAATCATGCATCAAGCATAGATTATGAAACACTTTCAGAATACTTTTACAAAACTTCGCTATTTAATAAGGCAAATAAAATACCTAAGTAATTATTTTAGAAAATGCATAAAACATTTGAAAACCAGATTTCAGCAATTACCACCCATAGACGGAAAGTACTCCAATTCTTTGATACATTTTGTCATTGACTTCTTAGTATAACCATACTTAAAGGAAAAAATATGATATTGCCATCGAAAAAAGCTATTTTAGTGAAAAAGAAAAATGCAATAGTTTTTAAGCAGTAATTTTACTGACAATTTAAATGGGGGGAAAAAAGGATTCGCCAAATGCAAGACATTGCAAAGGGCAGTATTGTCTGCTAATAAATGAATATAATAAATTTTTACAACTGGGCCACCTCTGATTTCTAATGAAAATATTTGCAATACTTAATCTCAAATATCTGCAATTAAATAAGGCGAAAACTTCCGTTTAAAAATAGTGCTGGTTAAAAATCATATCAGCATCATTACTAATGAGAATATTATGACAATGCTGAGAGACCAAAATGATATGAGAAAAAAACCAAAAAGTTTTTTTTTTTTTTTTTTTTTTTTTTTTTTTTTTTTTTTTAAGTAGATAGTAAAATAAAAATGTGAACAGCTGAAGTGCATAGATTTGTAGTAATCGAGAATGGATAAAAGCCAGAAGGTATCTTATAATTTCCATTTCTTATATTTATCATAAAAAGTTATTGTTACCCAATATGAAATCATACTGTCAATTTGAATACATTCACTTAGTTTTAATAAAATGACACAAAGTAATCATATACATGATTTTGGATAGCAAAAGATAAATCATTTTGATGGAAAAGATTAATTTATTGAAATAAATATATTTCGATGCATAATATAAGTTCAGTGAAGGCATGATATATTTAACTGTGTATTGAAAAATTAAAAATATTGTTTGAATGTGTAAATACACTTTAGAAGACAAAACAAAAGTAATTTTACTTGAATTTTTAAACGAAACTTTTAAAGTCACACAAATTTTGATACATCTTTTAAAGTCTAAATTTTATATATTAAAGCTTATGTCATTTTCTTTTATAACAATAAATAAAATTAATTTAAAAAAATAACTGTGTTCAGGTGAAGGACACTTAACTAAAATAGTTTCTTTAAAGGTCTTACAGAATTAAAAGTAAAGTTAAATAAGTTTTATTAGCAATAATATTAAAAAATATTTATATGCTCTCAATATTTTGAATATATATATACTTTTAAAATATTAAAAGCACAATAAATTTGACTGAAAAAGTTTTTACTTTTTATTAATTTTTATCCTTCCCTATAGGAACCCACATAACACAGATTCATCCAATTTTGGTTTAAAGTACGTAATTTGGACTTATGGACGTGTCCAATTTTCGTCCAAAAGTAGTCTGTACTTCATCTAAATCTCATCAATTTACGTTCAAATGTCACCACCTTTTACGTAATAAGTACGTCTTTTAGACGAGAAAGTGAACGTAAAATGAACATAAGATGGACATAATACGGACGTCCAAAATTTGTTCATATTACGTCCATTTTATGTCTTTCAGACGAGAAAATGAACATAAAATGGACGTAATATGAACAAATTTTGGACGTCCGTATTATGTCCATTTTATGTTCATTTTACGTTCATTTTCTCGTCTAAAAGACGTACTTATTACGTAAAAGGTGGTGACATTTGAACGTAAATTGATGAGATTTAGATGAAGTACAGACTACTTTTGGACGAAAATTGGACACGTCCATACGTCCAAATTACGTACTTTAAACCAAAATTGGACGAATCTGTGTTATGTGGGTATGTATAACCATTTAAATGTAGTTATAGCGTGATTTGATAACAAAGCTATTCAAACTTTACGCGGCAGCGGCGATGGATTTTGGCCACAATGCTTTTTTGAAAAGACGAGATATTACCTATTTCTGCTTATCCTTTACTTTGCTATACTGCTAAGAATGCCTTTTTGTTCAACAATAGTTATTGAGCGACCTTGTCACAAAGTTTGGTAAACTTATTCCTTCCACTGGGGTTATTCCGTTGTAACTAGATATTTCAATACAATTAACTAGATATTTAGCTTACTAGATACTTCAACATTTCCCGTCTGATAATAAAGAATATGTTTTGGCCGATATTTAAACCATCCTTCTTCTAAAACTTAAAGGAAACCCTGGTGTAAAACATTCAAGAATATGTTTCCTTAAACGAAAATATTGCAAGTTGCCTTGCTCACTTCTCAGTCAGGTTTTCCAATCACAAAACAGCTTTGCATATTTAAAAATGTTAGATAAAAATCGTTTTGTATCAAACAGTGCTGATTAGATGTTTATTGCAAATGTAAGAGTTATTATTTTTATTTTCTTGCACAAAATGTTTTCCTAATATGTATTTTTCATATACATACATCGACAGAATTAATATATTTTTAACCCAAAGTGAAATTGAATCATATAAACTTTAATGCAGATTATAGAATGTACTAGATAAAAAATTTAAAATATCATTTGATATGCATCCCTGTATTAATAAAAGCATACTCACATTTCAAAACATCTGGATGAACTTAAACCTTTGTTGCATACTGTTTGTTCATCACAGTGGACAAAAGTGTTATTTTCTCCTACCCAACCTATTTCTCCAACAGTTCCTATTCAAAGCTTATGCTACCCTGTGACATCTATGCTTTCAGTAGAAAAATCGAGATAGCCCCACAGCAACGGATAACTTACTAGTGCAAATATCATCAATATGGATGTCCCTTCAGAATGTCAACAATTTGTTCTGCATGAACTAAAATGTTTCTAAACCTACAATGATGTTATTTAAATAGTATTTTGTTTCTAACACTTTCCAACCTAGTTGAAAAGTGTTTAGGACTTCGGTTTGTATGGCCGTCTGTCCGTCTGTCCGTGCTCTAACTGCCGTAAATATGCTCGGATTGCGCTGCAATTTTTATATGTTATTGTCGTTATCTCTAGCATGTTCCCTATTTCAACTGAAGTGTGTAGCACTTATAGTTACTTTACAGGGACAGTCAAAAGAATTCCGTTACATTACGTCTATGGAGAAAAATCGTCTGCAGTTTATTTAAATAATGTTTCACTATTTTAAACGCATTGAAATTTATATATATAAGTAAGGTGCATTACAAGAGGCTTACTACAGAATAGTGTGTGTATAGCAGTCATCGTTCATTTACAGGGACACACAAAATAATTCTCTTCTGTCTGTTAAGTATAATTCCTCGAAGTGCGTTTTAAGTTACTGAACGCGATTTTAAATTTAACTCAATTTTTGTCTATTACTTGGTGTGTATAAATTCTGTATTTCATATACAGGGCAGCACAAAAGTTCGCGAACACATTTCCGTTTATTGACAGAAACTCCAGAAGGAGAATTGTTTTGTGCTACGCGTTTCCTAACTAAACTAAAATTTAGCATCCTATGTAGTATATATACAAATCTATAGATCATATACAGGGCTGAATAAAAGTATTCAGTATTTTTCAGAATATTGTATATGTTGGAAATATATGTTGGAAATTCCTGAAATTAAGTTTTTAAATATGTTATGCGTTTTCCAAATTGTTTACTTAGATGTTGTCTTTCAGCCTATTAAACGGTAATGATTTATAAAATTATTTTGGAAGCGTTGGAAAGTGTTACATAATCTATCCTTGACGCATGATTTTTCGTTCTTGTTCAATTCATGTTTTTAGGCTTCCTGGCCAATTGTATAATTGAAACACAAGTATGAAAATACTTTAACTGTTTTGTTTTCGACTATAGTAGACAGGCTGCAAATTAAAAGTAAAATAAAATTATTGTACATAAAATATTTTTTTTCTCATTCTTTGTGACCCTTTCACATAAATTTTTAGAAATGTTGGGGATTTGCTAGTTTTAAAGTATGCAACAAAGGGTTAACGTTTGATTAAGTGTAAATAATATATCATCTTCGAAGGAAAATCTGAAATGATAAATATGTTTGAACACATTCTTTTTTACATTATGTACCTTAGATGCTAAATTTTAAAATATCTGTCAGTATAATTTTGTATCATTCTGGCCGTTTTCCATTTAATGCTTGATTTGTCTTGAGATAATTGCGTATTAAGTAAGAAAAATAACTAATATGCCAATTTAAAGAATTGCTTAGCAGGTAGACAAATTGTAGACTAATTATTTTTATACACACTCCCTTGCGTAAGTAACATTTTTTACTAACTGTAATTTGAATTTTAATTATTCATGAAAATATGTTTTATTTTTTCGAATTAATTTGAATAAGTAGTACAATTTGATTTACAAAGAATTTATATCTTATCAGAATTTCGAAACAAGGCACGTAAGTTTAAATTATCTCATTTGAATAGATATTTCGTTTTGCATTTTACATTCAATGTGTAGTGAATATAAAAAGAAAATATACATTTAATGGTAATTAAAAAGAAATGGAAGCATATATGCGAGAATATACAAAACTAACAAGGCACATAATTAAATATCCTTACGTATGTATTTTTCCAAACCATATAAAACTTAATTTTTCAAGGAGCATAATTTGAATTAAGTTAAATTAGCAAAAATATTCTATGATAAAGAAACTTGCATATATGTGTTTCCTTAAATATAAAAATACATTTACACAAATCAGTAAATTATTTACCAATATATAAAAACTTGGGAGATAATTTCACAGATTCTTGATTCATATTTTAAAATGAATTAAAATGGTCGAAACATATTAAAATGTTTTTTATTTAAATAATTTAAGTTAAACATTTTATAAAACTCTTTAATTATCTCTCTTCGCGTAATGAAGTCGATGTTAAGAGGCGGCTCGTGAAATTTCTCAGATGGCTTAGTTTTAATTAAACTTTAGAGACGTTCTTTTGGGTAGATGTATGTTTAATTTACTATAATGCGATGTTTAGAACATTTTGTTTAATTCATAGATCAAAATGAAGGTAATTTCACGCATATTCACTTTTATGACCCTTTATCTTTTCGATCCAATTTTTTAACCTAACGCTTTTACATTTCGTTTTCAGCTATTATTTGATTTTTTGGATATAAGGAGTCTTTTATATAAATTTTAATTTAAATGTCTATATTTTTGAATAAAGGTGTACGTATAATAATAATATATTTGGAATTAATTTGCCGCATTCCAACATTAAAATTATATGCACATCTAACATTACATGCATATGCATTGATCACTGTTCTTGTAAAATCTGTTTTTTGAAAATCTGGTTTGGTTTTTCTGGACATATAGATGGCTAATATGTCACTAATTTGGGGTGGGTTATGCCTAAAAAGTACTGGTAAACTATTAAAAGATTATACCTATTATCTCTGCCGGATGAAATAACATAAAAATATTTTTTGATATTGGCATAAGATGATACAGAAAATAATATAGATATATTGTACGACATTTTAAAGACTTATTAGAAATTTTTACAGTATTTTAAACATAATATTATATACACTTAATATCGCTAATGAGTGTGAGTTCATATAAACATAATATTGTACACGCATAAAAATGATAATTATGGCTATGTTTATATTCGTTAAATGTATTTATCGGATTTATTTCAAGATTTAATGTCAAAATATAATAACACTGTAATATCAAGAACTCTCTAAATGTAAGTAAATATTTCTTGTCCAAAATGAAATATTAGTTCACACACACACACACACACACACACACATATATATATACATTGTTATGAATTTTGTATATATCTGTAAATATTCCATTTGTTTATTTTATTATTGTGAAAATTGCAGTATTATTAATGTATTTCCTATTGAGCATCATGTAACTCAATGCTAAAGGCCTCAGATGGTTTGCAAGGAAAACAACCTTACACCCTCATCTTTATAATGGAAGTCTATGGAAAAATCGCCAAGGAATGAGTTTATCGCCAAGTTGGCGATGGTTTTGGCGACTTATTTTTGTCGCCAAATTAGGCGATATATCGCCAAATGTCGCCAAGTTGGCGACGGATTTGGCGACTTTTTGTGCTACCCCCCCTTATACATTTACATTGGGATCCTTTCACGTTTGGAGTACTCTATAGAGAATTGAAGGACCTTCTGGTAATTTCTAGCATTAGAAAGCCCTGGAATAATCTGGAAAGATCTCTGAAGTCTATATAAGGGACCTCCACCAGTTCAGTTCAGTTAGTTCTCTGTCAAATGCGATTGAATACGCACGAGAGGCTTTGCATTGAGAACTGTGTTTCTGTGAGTGATTTTGTATTTGATTCGCCGTCTTGAGCAATACGCTATATTGTTCTGTGTGAAATTTTGCTGTGCTGTTACTAGATTTGAAGATTACTGAATATTTGTGTCTTTGAGAAGAGATTGGTGTATTTATCGAACTGTTTGGAGTAAATAAAGTCTGTTGATTGTTCTTAAATATTGGCATCAATCCTTACTAACCCCGAGCTCACAACATTTGGTTTCAGGAGTGGGGTTAAATGCCGATCACCAGAGCAATGGAGGAGCAACTGAAACAATTATTGGAGAAATTAGCTGCGAATCAGGCTGAGATGTCAACCAACCTTGGCGAGATGAAAGTAGAAATGAAGAAGGATATGTCAGCGATGGATGAGAAAATGACTGCTAACCTTGGCGAGTTGAAAGAAGAAATGAAGAAAGATATGTCAGCGATGGATGAGAAAATGACTGCGAACCAGGCTGAAATGAAGAAAGATATGTCAGCGATGGATGAGAAAATGACTGCCGACCTTGGCGACTTAAAAGATGAAATGAAGAAGGATATGTCAACCAAGCTTGGTGAGTTGAAAGACTTAATAGAGGATAGAATAACATCTTTAAATGAAAGAATTGATGGAGTGGAAAACAAATTTGAAGAAAGATTTAAAGAAATAGAAGGAAAAGTAGAAGAAAAAATAGAAGAAAAAGTTCAAAAGACAGCCAATACCGTAGACGAAAGAGTAGAAGAAAAAGTTCAAAAGATCGCCAAAACCGTTGAGGAAAGCATAGAGAATGTAAAAATAGATTTGGAAAAAGTCAAGAAACAGAAGATAAGTGCCGTAAACTTTTCCGAAGATTTCAAGTATTCAGATATGCTTCCTCGGGCCTCTATTAAACTCTCGACCTATGACGGAAAATCCTCATGGCCAGTTTTTAAGACATAATTTGGGATCGTAGCGGACGCCAATGGATGGGATTCCCAGACAAAGGCTTGCCAGTTAGCTGCTTCTCTACGAGCTGATGCTGCCGACGTCCTACAGACTTTGCCTGCAAATGCACCGCAGGATTTTGAAACGCTCGTCAGTGCCTTAGAATTGCGCTTTGGCGAGAAATGCACGAAGGAATATAGCAGACTCCAGCTCAAATCTCGACAGAAGAAATCCACTGACTCCCTGCAAGAGCTTGCTACGGATGTCGAGAGACTTTCCCATCTTGCTTATCCTGGCTGTCCGACTGAAATTAGAGAAAATTTAGCTCTGCAACATTTTATCGATTGTGTGCGTGACCCTGAGATCCAGACAGCACTCCGGATTGCAGATCTCAATGATTTAAAAGGGGCTTTGGTTTACGCTCTGAAATTCGAGGCAGCCCAGCAAGCTACTAGGAAAGATCGACACTTTGTGCGAGCACTCAACCTGCCTGAGACGTCGGATAGAGCTGTAGATCGCTTACAGCAGCAGATGAATGACATAATGAGAAAGATGAACTCCTTAATGGCCAACAAACCTTACAGGAAGATCAAGTGCTGGAAATTCGGTGGAGAAGGCCATATCCAAATCGACTGCCCAAGACGACTCAGCACCGAAGGTAATATCTCTCCCGCTAAAGGAGGAGCAGGAAAACTGATTAATGGTCATCTTGCGGGGCGGAGGTTGCCAGATTTTGAGAAGACCCATTTTCAAGTATGTGAAATTTCTGCAAGAAGTTGCGGCGAGAACGGAGTTTTTCTAGTCGGAAGTGTGAATGATTTGCCCTGTAATATGATCATCGATACAGGAGCCAATGTGACCATCATTCGGAAAGATCTAGCTCACCGGCTGAAAGAAAAACTCTTCTGGACCCCGCCGCGTGTTATTCTTCAAACTGTGACCGGAGATAAGATCGATATACATGGAAGAATGACACTGAAAATAAAGTTTGGGAAAGCTGCTTATCGCCATACAGTCTACGTGCCGATATTTCAGACCCTTTCATACTCGGACTGGACTTTTTAAAAGAGCATGGATTTACACTGGACTTTAAGAATAATGAGTTACGCTCTGCTCAAGAAGATGTCACTATTTTCAAACTTGGAAATGAGTCCGGGTCTATTCAACGGATCACAGCCAAGGCGGATGTTATCATCCCTCCTCGGACCGAAATGATGATACCTGGATTAACTGGAAACGAAAGAATTTTCCAGTATGGCTTGACTGGATATCCTGAGAAGAGCCCAAAGGGAGTGCTAATAGCATCAGCGCTGGTAGATCTGTCGAGAGATGTGATCCCTGTGAGGATTGCGAACGTAAGTGAAAAATCTAGAATTATCCAGTAGGGTGAAGTGCTTGCAACCTGTGCTCCAGTCACCTGTGTTTGCAAAGACCCGAGCTTGACATTGTCGGAGCCGCCTACAAGTTTAACTCCTGTAATTGGACGAAATGAGAATTTATCTCCTGAACAGAGACATGCCGCAGAAAGACTGTTCCAGGAATTTACGGATATGTTTTCACAAAACGAGAATGATATAGGTCGCACTTCTCTGACACGTCATAGAATTGATATTGCCGACCATCCACCGATTAAACAGCATCCAAGACGCTTGCCGTTTGCAAAACAAAAAGAGGTTTCTAAGCTCTTACGAGAGATGCAGGATAGTGACATCATCGAACCGCCATCAAGTCCGTGGGCCTCTCCCATCGTGTTGGTCCGAAAAAAAGATGGCTCCACAAGATTTTGTGTGGATTGTCGTAAAATTAACGATATCACGAAGAAGGACAGCTATGCTCTACCAAGAATAGACGACACGCTAGATACTCTTTCAGGGCATAAATGGTTTTCCACACTGGATTTGAAGAGCGGATATTGGCAAGTAGAGATCCATCCTGATGACAAAGAGAAGACCGCATTTACTACTGGACAAGGACTTTGGCAATTCAAAGTTATGCCGTTCGGGCTCTGCAATGCTCCAGCAACGTTCGAGCGCCTCATGGAGACAGTGTTATAAGGCCTGACTTTTGAAGCTTGTCTCATCTACCTAGACGACGTCATCATTGGTGGCCGCAAGTTTGAAGAACATCTAGAAAATATTCGAAAAGTGTTAACGAAGCTAAGAGCGGCGAATTTAAAGCTGAACCCTTTGAAATGCAAGTTCTTTCAACGGGAAGTAAATTATCTAGGACACATCATTTCAGCTGAAGGTGTTCGAACAGATCCTGAAAAAGTGTCCGCAGTAAAGAACTGGAAGCGTCCGGAAAATGTCCATCAGTTGCGAAGCTTTCCGGGACTATGCACTTATTACAGAAAGTTTGTCCAGGGGTTCTCCAATATCGCAAGACCATTTTATAGGCTCACTGAAAGCAAGCAGAAGTTTCTATGGACACAAGAATGCGAGAATTCCTTCCAGCGGCTGAAAGAAGCTCTCACATCCTCTCCAGTCCTTACCTATCCGCACCCCGAGAAACAGTTCATTGTGGACACGGATGCCAGTCATGAAAGTGTCGGCGCTGTACTTTCCCAAGAAATAGATGGCCAAGAACGAGTCGTAGCATACTGGAGCAAATGTTTATCGAAACCAGAGCGGAATTATTGCGTCACTCGTAAGGAGTTATTAGCTATAGTGAAAGCCATAGAACACTTCCATCACTATCTCTATGGCAGAAAATGTCTCCTTCGTACTGATCACGCATCCCTAACGTGGCTGATGAATTTTAAGAACCCAGAAGGCCAAGTAGCCAGATGGATATAACGGCTCCAGGAATACGAATTTGACATCAGTCATCGCAAAGGCTCATCGCATGGAAACGCCGATGCCCTATCAAGAAGACCGTGTCGCGAGAGCTGTCGCTATTGTTCCAGAGCGGAGAGCAAGTATAATCCCGAATATGTCATATGCCAGACGAATACTTCACTATTGACGCCACCAGATCCCTGGAGTGATGAGAAGATTCGAGAAGATCAAATGGCAGACTCTGAGATCAAACCAATCTTGGAGTTATTAGAATCTTCTAGCACGAAGCCCAGTTGGAAAGACATCTCGACTTACAGTCCTACGACGAAGCAATATTGGGCTCTTTGGAACTCTCTCCACGTCAGGAATGGTGTCCTGTTCCGAAAATTCGAATCGGAAGATGGGAAGACATCTCGGTGGCAGATGGTACTTCCTCGATCCCGAATACCAGAGGTCCTCAAGGAATTACATGGCAGTCCCACTGGTGGCCATTTTGGAGTCATGAAAACATTACACAGAGTCCGAGAGCGCTTCTTCTGGGGAAAAGCGAGAGCTGACGTCGAACAATGGTGCAAATCTTGCGATGCATGTGCAACTCGGAAAGGACAAAAGAAACGTAGCCGAAGAAGACTACATCTCTACAATGTAGGAGCACCTTTCGAACGCATTGCCCTAGACATCCTAGGTCCTTTGCCAAGAAGTTCCGATGGCAACAAATACCTCCTTGTTGTCATGGACTATTTCACGAAATGGCCTGAAGTTTATGCCATCCCTGATCAAGAAGCTTCTACGGTTGCTGATGCCTTGGTACACCAGTGGATAAAGGTATGGAGTCCCCCTTCAAATGCATTCTGACCAGGGGAGAAATTTCATCTCTGCTGTGATTGAGGGTCTCTGTCAACTTCTCGGAATGGACAAAACTAGGACGACGGCTTTACATCCACAGTCGGATGGCATGGTTGAGAGGTTTAATCGTACCATCCTCAACAATCTCTCACTTCTAGTCTCAAGAAACCAGCAAGACTGGGACCAAAAACTTCCCTTGTTTCTTCTCGCCTATCGCAGCGCCGTCCATGAAACACCGGCTATTCCCCGTCTCAGATGCTTTTCGGTCGTGATCTTCGTCTACCTTGTGATCTGATTTTTGGTCGCCCTCCAGATGCGCCTTCATCGCCAGAAGGATACGTGCATAATCTCCAGGCACGATTTGAAGACGTCCACAACTTGGCTCGAGAGCGGATCAATATACAGACGGAGAAGATGAAGACCAGGTACGACACGAAAGCCACGGGACATCAATTCAAAGAAGGTGACAAGGTTTGGTTTTATAATCCGACTCGACGTAAAGGACTTTCTCCCAAACTGCAATCGCACTGGGACGGTCCTTATACAGTCCTAAACAGACTGAACGATGTCGTAATTCGGATCCGAAAGTCACCAAGTTCGAAGCCTAGAGTCGTTCATTACGACAGGCTTGCTCCATACTATGGCCATAGTACTTAGTTCATTAATTGTAAATAGTGTAATGTAAATAATGTAAATTAGTATGACCATGGTCTTGTATATAAGTTAATTTAATTATTTATTTTGCTTAGCATTAGCATTATTAATGTTATTATTATTTAAATACTTGTACGTAATGATGTCTATGCTTTAATTTAATTTAATTTTTTTTTTAAATAAGTGCATATTTTGTATAATTCAGCATTATGAATGTGTTTAATTGTTATTTTGCATGTTTGCTTTAAGTGTTTTGAATAGTATAGCATTTGTTGGCAACGGGTTTGCTTTCCGATCAAAGGTTGAACTGCCCGGGACGTGCAGTCCTTGAGAGGGGGGCAATGTTATGAATTTTGTATATATCTGTAAATATTCCATTTGTTTATTTTATTATTGTGAAAATTGCAGTATTATTAATGTATTTCCTATTGAGCATCATGTAACTCAATGCTAAAGGCCTCAGATGGTTTGCAAGGAAAACAACCTTACACCCTCATCTTTATAATGGAGGTCTATGGGAAAATCCATATGCTGATTAGATGTTTATTGTAAATGTAATAGTTATTATTTTTATTTTCTTGCACAAAATGTTTTCCTAATGTGTATTTTTCATATACATACATCGACAGAATTAATATATTTTTAACCCAAAGTGAAATTGAATCATATACACTTTAATGAAGATTATAGAATGTACTAGATAAAGAATTTAAAATATCATTTGATATGCACCCCTGTAATAATAAAAGCATACTCACATTTCAAAACATCTGGATGAACTTAAACCTTTGTTGCATACTGTTTGTTCATCACAGTGGACAAAAGTGTTATTTTCTCCTACCCAACCTATTTCTCCAACAGTTCCTATTCAAAGCTTATGCTACCGTGTGACATCTATGCTTTCAGTAGAAAAATCGAGATAGCCCCACAGCAACGGATAACTTACTAGTGCAAAATATCATCAATATGGATGTCCCTTCAGAATGTCAACAATTTGTTCTGCATGAACTAAAATGTTTCTAAACCTACAATGATGTTATTTAAATAGTATTTTGTTTCTAACACTTTCCAACCTAGTTGAAAAGTGTTTAGGACTTGTATGGCCGGTTTGTATGGCCGTCTGTCCGTCTGTCCGTCTGTCCGTGCTCTAACTGCTGTAAATATGCTCGGATTGCGCTGCAATTTTTATATGTTATTGTCGTTATCTCTAGCATGTTCCCTATTTCAACTGAAGTGTGTAGCACTTATAGTTTTTTTACAGGGACACTCAAAAGAATTCCGTTACATTACGGTCTATGGGGAAAAATCATTTGCGGTTTATTTTAATGATGTTACGCAATTTCAAACACATTGTAATTGATATATATATATCACTAAGGTGCATTACAAGAAGCTTAACAGGGAATAGGGTGTGCTTAGCACTTATAGTTACTTTACAGGGACAGTCAAAAGAATTCCGTTACATTACGTCTATGGAGAAAAATCGTCTGCAGTTTATTTAAATAATGTTTCACTATTTTAAACGCATTGAAATTTATATATATAAGTAAGGTGCATTACAAGAGGCTTACTACAGAATAGTGTGTGTATAGCAGTCATCGTTCATTTACAGGGACACACAAACTAATTCTCTTCTGTCTGTTAAGAATAATTCCTCGAAGTGCGTTTTAAGTTACTGAACGCGATTTTAAATTTAACTCAATTTTTGTCTATTACTTGGTGTGTATAAATTCTGTATTTCATATACAGGGCAGCACAAAAGTTCGCGAACACATTTCCGTTTATTGACAGAAACTCCAGAAGGAGAATTTTTTTGTGCTACGCGTTTCCTAACTAAACTAAAATTTAGCATCCTATGTGGTATATATACAAATCTATAGATCATATACAGGGCTGAATAAAAGTATTCAGTATTTTTCCGAATATTGTATATGTTGGAAATATATGTTGGAAATTCCTGAAATTAAATTTTTAAATATGTTATGCGTTTTCCAAAATGGTTTACTTAGATGTTGTCTTTCATCTTATTAAACGGTAATGATTTATAAAATTATTTTGGAAGCGTTGGAAAGTGTTACATAATCTATGCTTGACGCATGATTTTTCGTTCTTGTTCAATACATGTTTTTAGGCTTCCTGGCCAATTGTATAATTGAAACACAAGTATGAAAATACTTTAACTGTTTTGTTTTCGACTATAGTAGACAGGCTGCAAATTAAAAGTAAAATAAAATTATTGTACATAAAATATATTTTTCTCTCATTCTTTGTGACCTTTTCACATAGATTTTTAGAAATGTTGGGGATTTGCCAGTTTTAAAGTATGCAACAAAGGGTTAACGTTTGATTAAGTGTAAATAATATATCATCTTCGAAGGAAAATCTGAAATGATAAATATGTTTGAACACATTCTTTTTTACATTATGTACCTTAGATGCTAAATTTTAAAATATCTGTCAGTATAATTTTGTATCATTCTGGCCGTTTTCCATTTAATGCTTGATTTGTCTTGAGATAATTGCGTATTAAGTAAGAAAAATAACTAATATGCCAATTTAAAGAATCTCTTAGCAGGTAGACAAATTGTAGACTAACTATTTTTATACACACTCCCTTGCGTAAGTAACATTTTTTACTAACTGTAATTTGAATTTTAATTATTCATGAAAATATGTTTTATTTTTTCGAATTAATTTGAATAAGTAATACAATTTTATTTACTACGAATTTATAACTTATAAAAATTTCGAAACAAGGTACGTAAGTTTAAATTATCTCATTTGAATAGATATTTCGTTTTGCATTTTGCATTCAATGTGTCGTGAATATAAAAAGAAAATATACATTTAATGCTAACTAAAAAGAAATGGAAGCATGTATGCGAGAATATACAAAACTAACAAGGCACATAATTAAATATCCTTACGTATATGTTTTTTCAAAACATATAAAACTTAATTTTTCAAGGAGCATAATTTGAATTAAGTTAAATTAGCAAAAATATTCTATGGTAAAGAAACTTGCATATATGTGTTTCCTTAAATATAAAAATACATTTACACAAATCAGTAAATTATTTTACCAAGATATAAAAACTTGAGAGATAATTTCACAGATTCTTGATTCATAATTTAAAATGAATTAAAATGGTCGAAACATATTAAAATGTTTTTTATTTAAATAATTTAAGTTAAACATTTTATAAAACTCTTTAATTATCTCTCTTCGCGTAATGAAGTCGATGTTAAGTGGCGGCTCGTGAAATTTCTCAGATGGCTTAGTTTTAATTAAACTTTAGAGACGTTCTTTTGAGTAGATGTATGTTTAATTTACTATAATGCGATGTTTAGAACATTTTGTTTAATTCATAGATCAAAATGAAGGTAATTTCACGCATATTCACTTTTATGACCCTTTATTTTTTCGATCCAATTTTTTAACCTAACGCTTTTACATTTCGTTTTCAGCTGTTATTTGATTTTTTGGATATAAGGAGTCTTTTATATAAATTTTAATTTAAATGTCTATATTCTTGAATAAAGGTGTACGTATAATAATAATATATTTGGAATTATTTTGCCGCATTCCAACATTAAAATTATATGCACATCTAACATTACATGCATATGCATTGATCAGTGTTCTTGTAAAATCTGTTTTTTGAATATCTGGTTTGGTTTTTCTGGACATATAGATGGCTAATATGTCACCAATTTGGGGTGGGTTATGCCTAAAAAGTACTGGTAAACTATTAAAAGATTATACCTATTATCTCTGCCGGATGAAATAACATAAAAATATTTTTTGATATTGGCATAAGATGATACAGAAAATAATATAGATATACTGTACGACATTTTAAAGACTTATTAGAAATTTTTACAGTATTTTAAACTTAATATTATATACACTTAATATCGCTAATGAGTGTGAGTTCATATAAACATAATATTGTACACGCATAAAAATGATAATTATGGCTATGTTTATATTCGTTAAATGTATTTATCGGATTTATTTCAAGATTTAATGTCAAAATATAATAACACTGTAATATCAAGAACTCTCTAAATGTAAGTAAATATTTCTTGTCCAAAATGAAATATTAGTTCACACACACACACATATATATATATATAGTATATATTATTATTATTATTATTATTATTATTATTAATCTGAGGTGAATGGTGAATGGAGGTGTTTTGTCTGGAATGAATTCAAAATATTATTATTCACATAAAAAATCAAGAAACTTGTTTTTCGAATTTCACTAATTTTATTCGCTTGTGATTTTGCAAAAAATATTAAAATTTATTTTTCTCAAAAGATTTAAGATAATTAAACACTAAAAAGAATAGGAATTGAGAATTTTAGTCACTGGGTCAGAGCCCATTTGAATCCGGTCCTCCTCGCTGAAAAGACTTTTAATTGTTTTCTTAATTTATGTTTATATGTTTAACAATTATTTTACATGGATTGCCACAGGACAGAGCCCTCCCTTCCCGCCAAAGACATAAAAGGAATAAACTGTTTCGTCATTTTTAATATGTGTTGTTATAAATCTGTATTCATATTTATATATATTCAGAAATTGTTTCTCACATGAGGTTCAAATAAACGAAATCTCAGTTTAATTTAATTTATTAAATGATTTTAATTTACTTTTATGTCAAATTTACCCTTGCTGATCTTAAACAGAATTTTTATTTTCGAATGGAAAAAAATGTATATTTATTGTAATAAAAAAATGACACCAATGAAATATAATAGTCTCGATTATTTTCATTTTTATTTTTAGAAAATGGAGAGTTCCATGTAGGGGAAACTTCATTACAAAAATTTAAATTAATATATATGTATGTATACTATATTATACACACACGTATATATATATATATATGTCTGGTTCGGGCTCATCTGCAAAAAATGTTGAATTTGGTTACGTAGAATCTATACAATTCCTAAAAATCAGCTCATGAGTTTTACTTTCGATTTTACCCACTAGCCTCTATCCATTTCGAAAACTCCTCGGTCACCCCATGGCAGACTAAGCTAGCCGCCCCATACCATTTAGCAGACTAGGCCGGCCGCCCCTATCCATTTCGCAAACTGGTCGACTGCCCTTAGCCTTTTCGGGAGTTGGACGATGGCCTCTGGCCATTTCGCGAAGTGAACGACTTCTGCTAGCCATTTAGCGAACTGGCCGATTTCGGACTTCGTCCGTAACACACACACACACACACACACACACATATATATATATATATATATATGTGTGTGTGTGTGTGTGTGTGTGTGTGTATGTATGCGTATATACGTGTATATACATACATATGTATATACCGGGTGAACCAAAAGTTCGTTATATTTTTAAAAATTCATAAAAAAGGAACAAATTATGATAAAGAAATCTGGTTTGCTAGAAAGGGGCTCACAAGGTAGTCGGATTTGTTTTAGCAGCAAAAAATTTGTTTAAAAAGTCACTGGTTGAGGGAGCTGACGACCCGAAACACAATGAACAGGACAACAATATGCTCCATCTATTTATTCTTGCAATAACAATTGTTCAACATGACCTCCAAAACATTGTACGACACACTTAAGGCGACTCACAACGTCCGTTACAGCTGAATGCAACATGTCGGGATGAATTGCAGAAACTCTCCGTTGAAATAGAACAACAATCCTCGTGAATCCCGGTCTTTTATTGCAGGATTAATTTGCATAATTCTGCTGAATCTGTCGCATGTTAGCGCCATAGACAAATGAGTTTTAAATATTTTTTCTGCTAAAAAAATTCAACTATTTTGTGAGCCCTTCTTTGCAAACCGCACTTCTTTATCATAATTTCTTCCTTTTTTAAGAATTTTTGAAGTTTTAACGAATTTTTAGTTCACCCGATAAATGTATGTATATACAGGGTGTTTCACAAAGGACCCGTAACTTTAAAAATCAATAACCCGGAAACGGTGATAGATAGAAACATGAAACCAGTGGTATGTTTATTAAAAAAAATCGTAAGAATACGTAAATCTCAAAATTTATTTAAAAATAGCACCGATAGATGGCGCTGAAAACGTTAATACTCCTTCAAAAGAGAGTTCAGAAGCATAGAAAGACTAGTCGTTGAAGATTTCGACATTGAAATTTGGCCGCTATTAGTGTATAGTGAAAATAATTCCGAAAGTCGTGTATACCGTGGCGGAACGTGTGTTTATTGTGTTGGAGTACCACCGATTAAATCAGAGTCCTACTGCCACAAGGAAAAGTTTAAAAACGCGATTTCAAGTCGCAAAAGGCCCAGAGAGGAATACAATTCGTGGGCTTCGTTTCGATTCGTTTTCAAAAAAATTCAATAGACAGGCAACGTGACCGATGCGAATGTTTTTCACTATACGAAAATAGTGGTCAGACTTCAATGGAGAAATCTTGGACGGCTAGTCTTTCTCTGCTTCTGAATTCTCTTTAGAAGGATTCTTAACGCTCTCAGCGCCATCTATAGGTGCTATTTTAAACTAAATTTTGAGATTTACGTATAAGATTCTTACGATTTTTTTAATAAACATACCACTGTTTTCATGTTTCTATCTGTCCCCGCTTCCGGGTTATTGATTTTTAAAGTTAGGGGTCCTTTGTGAAACACCCTGTACTTGCATATATGTGTGTATATGTACACATACACACACACACACATATATATATATATATATATATGTGTGTGTGTGTGTGTGTGTGATTAATGAGCAATGTATAAAATTTGTATAAATAAAGTAGTTTTAATTAACAGGGAAATTTTTGACACAAAAATGAATTAAACAATGTAGAAAGATTTATAAATTATTTTAGTTTTAAACATACTCCTCCCAACGAAAAAATATAAATATTAAAAATTAAAAATTTAATTAAATATATCATTTGCTCAAAACTTCTAAGAAAAAAGAAATATTATAAAAACAGCAATACATTTAGTTTAAATTATTTTCGAATGATAAATTGACTTAGTAATTTAATTAAAGTTCAATTTTAATGATATATTTATCTATCTTTTTGAGAAGCAAACTAGAAAAAAGTAATTAGTTTTTATTTTATCTGACTGAATAAAAACATTTACATTCTATGCCATTTGATTATATTGAAAGTATTAAATGTTTAATTATTTCATGGTTTATGAAGCATAAAACTTTTTTAATTTAAAACCAAGCAATTTGCTAAATTTCCATTTATTAATAATAAAATACATTTCGTATCACCTTTAATTTATCTAAAAGTAGCTTTATCAGAAAAAAAAAATATTTCAAATTATTTTTTTTTAAATTTTGATATGGAGATGCACTTTTATGTTAAATTAGAATAATTATTTATTCATGAGTTTGTTTGGGGAGTTTATTATTATTAAAGTATTTAAAAATTAATTTCTCTTATATCCTGGAGAACAAAAATTTATTTTATGGATGTAATTATTAAAGTAAATATTTCTAGTCAAATTGTTATTTCGAAATTGTTATTTTTTTTCTGCTCAAAAGTAATTTCAAATATACGCATTATTAACAGAATGACCTTAGATTTTTCTCTTTAACACATGTAACAGCAACAAGTTAATTTTATTCGGTGTGGGCGATCAGATAATTTCAGGTGTGCCGCAAAATTTTTCACTTATGTTTATAATTATTTTATGAGGTAATGTGAGTATTTTTGCCACATCATATTTTTACGAACATTTTATATTGTCATGGTATTTAGTATAATACAGCAGTGTGTCTTGCAGGTTCATAACAGTTTATTAATACTCGTATTTAATGTATACGGGGTATCCACAAAAATACTCTGACATCAATTTAGATAAAGTTTTTTTTTCCTTTAGAGGACAATGTCTAGCTCTAAAAGAAAATAAATTTAGAAATGCTGTAGGTATATCTGAAGTATTGAAAAAGAAATACAAAAAGAAGAAAAATCTTATTAAACAAATTAAGAAATATTAGAATTATAGATCACTTATGCTTTAAAGAAATATCAAATCTAAAACACTTGAAATAGCTTTTTTTTTTCTCTTTTAGTCGGTGAGACGTGCTTTTGTATATGTATTACAAAAGAGGAATATTACGGAACAAGAAATATTAACCGGAATAACAAAAAAAGCAGAGTATTGCAATGAAGCAAACTAAGAAAAGTATTTCTTTTACTCACCCCCCCTCTTAAATGTGATTTTATGAGTATTATAATGATTTTCTTTTCCTTTTCTATATTATAGTTTTTATGATTTTTGAAATTAATGTTAAAAGCACAACAACATCTAGAAGTGAGGAAAACATCTAGAAGTGATTCTTGCTGTAAAATATACGACTACGCTTATGTAAAAATTCAATTTTGAAAACATGTATTATAAAAGAAAGGGTTAAGATAAAATTCGAAATAAAGAGGACTCCCTCATAATAAAGATAAAAACAGAAAATATAACTTCAGAACAGAAAATAAGCGCTTCATAACTACTGCGCGGAAAAACAAAAGTAACTAAATTTTCAAGTTGTACACATTCTTTAAAGTTTTTGAACGTACAATGTTATTAATGAATCTGTGTCCAATAAATATAATACTGCATTGAAAAAAATATATACAAAACACTCATTACTTATATTGTTAAAAATCCTGAAAATAACTAGAATGACTATCCTTTATCTATACTAATATTATAAAGGAGTAATTCTTGTTTGTTTGTTTGTAGGGGGTAATCTCTGGAACTACCGAACCGATTTCAAAAGTGATGGTGGCAAATTGATGGTGACAACCCCTGCTCCAACATAGGCTATATTTTATGTCGGTGCCACTAACCCCAGGGGGTGCAGGAGCAAAAAACGTTCTAAAATTGCGATTTTTCAGTTATCACACTGGCTGTCAAGCCCTGGGAGCTTGGCAGCCGGTTCTGTATGTATGTATGTACGTACGTAATGCGATAACTCTTCATAGAAATATCCGTTTTCCTTCAAATTTTGTTTATAGGTTCACTGTGTTAAGGCGCTTCCCTGATTAGTTTTCGGGATTGATTGGTTAAGTATAAAAGGGGGGGGAACAAGGGGCTAATTCCCCCCCCCCACCCTTAATTTATATAAATGGGTTTTTCATGCAGAATTATTCCGTTTTCCTTCAAATTTTGTTTATAGGTTCACTGAGTTAAGGCGATTCTCTGATTAGTTTTCGGGATTGATTGGTCAAGTATAAAGGGGGGGGAACAAGGGTCTAATTCCCCCCCCCCTTAATTTATATAAATGGGTTTTTCATGCAGAATTATTCCGTTTCCCTTTAAATTTTGTTTATAGGTTCACTGAGTTAAGGCTCTTCCCTGATTAGTTTACGGGTTTGATTAGTTAAGTATAAAGGGGGGGGATCGGTGGGGGCTAATCCCCCCCCTTAATTTATATAAATGGGTTTTTCATGTAGAATTATTCCGTTTTCCTTCAAATTTTGTTTATAGGTTCACTGTGTTAAGGCGCTTGCATGATAATTTTCGGAATTGATTGGCTGAGTATAAAGGGAGGAACGAGGGGGGGGGGTTAACCCCCCCCCCTTAATTTATATTAATGGGTTTTTCATGCAGAATTATTCCGTTTTCCTTCAAATTTTGTTTATAGGTTCACTGAGTTAAGGCGCTTCCCTGATTAGTTTTCGGGATTGATTAGTTAAGTATAAAGGGGGGATCGGGGGCTAATTCCCCCCCCCCCCCTTAATTTATATAAATGGGTTTTTCATGCAGAATTATTCCGTTTTCCTTCAAATTTTGTTTATAGGTTCACTGAGTTAAGGCGCTTCCCTGATTAGTTTTCGGGATTGATTAGTTAGGTATAAAGGGGAGAACGGGGGGCTAATCCCCCCCTTAATTTATAAAAATGGGTTTTTCATGCAGAATTATTCCGTTTTCCTTCAAATTTTGTTTATAGGTTCACTGTGTTAAGGCGCTTGCATGATAATTTTCGGGATTGATTGGCTGAGTATAAAGAGGGGAACGAGGGGGGGGGATAATCCCCCCCCTTAATTTATATTAATGGGTTTTTCATGCAGAATTATTCCGTTTTCCTTCAAATTTTGTTTATAGGTTCACTGAGTTAAGGCGCTTCCCTGATTAGTTTTCGGGATTGATTAGTTAAGTATAAAGGGGGGATCGGGGCTAATCCCCCCCTTAATTTTTATAAATGGGTTTTTCATGCAGAATTATTCCGTTTTCTTTCAAATTCTGTTTATAGGTTCATTGGGTTAAGACGCTTCCCTGATTACTTTTCGGGATTGATTGGTTAAGTATAAAGGGGGGAACGGGGGGATAATCCCCCCCTTAATTTATTTAAATGGGTTTTTCATGCAGAATTATTCCGTTTTCCTTCAAATTTTGTTTATAGGTTCACTGTGTTAAGGCGCTTCCCTGATTAGTTTTCGGGATTGATTGGTTAAGTATAAAGGGGGATCGGGGGCTAATCCCCCCTTAATTTTTATAAATGGGTTTTTCATGCAGAATTATTCCGTTTTCCTTCAAATTTTGTTTATAGGTTCACTGAGTTAAGGCGCTTACCTGATTAGTTTTCGGGATTGATTAGTTAAGTATAAAGGGGGGATCGGGGGCTAATCCCCCCCTTAATTTTTATAAATGGGTTTTTCATGCAGAATTATTCCGTTTTCTTTCAAATTTTGTTTATAGGTTCATTGGGTTAAGACGCTTCCCTGATTACTTTTCGGGATTGATTGGTTAAGTATAAAGGGGGGAACGGGGGGATAATCCCCCCCCTTAATTTATTTAAATGGGTTTTTCATGCAGAATTATTCCGTTTTCCTTCAAATTTTGTTTATAGGTTCACTGTGTTAAGGCGCTTCCCTGATTAGTTTTCGGGATTGATTGGTTAAGTATAAAGGGGGGGGACGGTGGGATAATCCCCCCTTAATTTATATAAATGGGTTTTTCATGGAGAATTATTCTATTTGCTTCAAAATTTGTTTATAGGTTCATTGGATTAAGACGCTTCCCTGATTAGTTTTCGGGATTGATTGATTAAGTATAAAGGGGGGGAACGGGGGCTAAAACCCCCCTTAATTTATGTAAATGGGTTTTTCATGCAGAATTAACCCATTTCCTTCAAATTTCATTTATAGGTTCACTGTGTTAAGGCGCATCCCTGATTAGTTTTCGGGATTGATTGGTTAAGTATGAAGGGGGGAACAAGGGGCTAATTACCCCTTATCTATACTAATATATAAAGTAGTAAAGATTGTTTTTTTGTTTGTTTGTTTGTTTGTAGAGGGTAATCTCTGGAACCACTGAAGCGATTTTAAAAGTGATGGTGGCAAATTAATGGTGACAATCCCTGCTCCAACATAGGCTATATTTTATGTCGGTGCCACCTCCCCCAGGGGGGTGCAGGAGCGAAAAACGTTCTAAAATTTCGATTTTTTGTATACTGAAGGAGATAGAAGCATTAAATTTGGTATGGTAGTTACTTATAACATGTAAATGCTCTCTAAGAACAAATTATACAAACATTCGAAATTTAAAAGGGTGAGATGAGGAAGAAGCGTTCTAAAATCATTCTAAATTACAATTTCTATGGAATCTCTGAAACTACAGAACCGATTTCAAAAGTGATGGTGGCAAATGGATGGTGACAGTCCCTGCTCCAACATATGCTAAATTTTATGTCAGCGCTACTACCCGCAGAGGGTGCAGGAGCGAAAAAGTTCCAAAATTATGATATTTTCAATACTGAAGGAGTTAGGAACTTGACATTTTGTATGGTCGTTACTTACAAGATTTAAATGCTCTATAAGAACAAAGTCTAAAAAAATTCGAAATTTAAAAGGCTGAAATAAGCAAAAAATTTTCTAAAAACATTCTAAATTACAATTTCTATGGAATCTCTGGAACTACTAAAGCGATTTCAAAAGTGATGGTGGCAAATGGATGGTGACAATCCCTGCTCCAACATAGGCTATATTTTATATCGGTGCCACTACCCCGAGGGGGATGCAGAAGCGAAAAACATTCTAAAATTGCTATTTTTGCGATGCTGAAGGAGCTAGAAACTTTAAGTTCGGCATGATTGTTATTTATAAGATCTAAATGCGCTCTAAGAACAAATTCTAAAGAAAAATGATCTAATGATTCTGTGATTTTTCAACTATTCTAAAATTACCGAATTTCACTATAGAGTACCATAGCGAAACCTTCACGCGTAAAAAGATAATTATAAGGGCGACGTGTCCTGACGTGTATATTGGCTATAGCACGAGTCACAAATTATAGTATCCTTATTATTCTGTTAAAATATAAAAGTGAATTATGAAATGTCAATATTTTGTTTGATTAAAGGTTCGTTAAAAGAATTTGACCAGCGTAGCGGGCGTAGCTTGCTAGTAAGTAAATAAAATAATTTCCACTAGGTTTGAATTGACGAATATTTATTATGAATATATGATAGATTTCATGCACTCTGAAAAGGAGTTTGATTTATTTTTAAATAAAGCTGCAAAAGGCATGCGTTGATGTTGAAAATTTTCATAAGAATGTAGAGTTTCGGTTAAAGCAGAGAAGTACTTAATAATAGAGGTTTTGTCCCCTATGCCAGTTACATCAATGGTATAATTTTAACGGTTTGGAAACTTTTTTTTTCTGAAATGCTGATAGACTGTGACATTTTTGACATGTAAATAATAATTTTTCATGCAGAAAAATTCAAAGGACCATATACCATGGTTAAACCATATACCATTTAGTGAGACATTTTTCTGACAAATTTTTCTTTAAGAATATTAGTCCAAGTGCTACACGACAAAAATAAGTTGAAAACTGCACATCGTGATACAGTAATACCGATTGGTCAGTATCTACTCTATATTAATACAAAGCATATAAGAAGGGGAGGCATCCCGTAAAGTCGTGGGAATTCAAGATGGCGGCTGTTATTCAAAATGGTATCATTTTCGGGAATTAGTGCAATTTCGTTTCTATTCATCGTATAAATGCACGTTTGATGGAAATTTCGATGTTTTTAGATAAAAAATATCATTAGTAACACTTGTCAGCAAAGTCGAAAAGTATTTATGAATTCAGTTTGCCTGTTTGTCTGTCTGTCTGGTCGTCTGTCTAGTCGCGCACTAACTCGAAAAAAATAACCGTATATCCAGATAATTAAAATATGGTATTGTAGTATACCGTAAAAAGTTCGGTATTCATTTTCAAGTGTGCATCATTCATAGTTCATTTACAGGGGCAATCAAAAGTATTCCGTTACATTGTGGTCTGTAGACGAAAATCGCTTGCAAAGAGTTTTAATGATGTTATACTCTTTGTTACATATTCAAATTAATATACAACAGTGCGGGTACAAGATACTTACTGTAGAGTATGCGGTGCATAGCAGTTTTCGTCCATTTGCAGGCGCTCACAAAATAATACGGTCACAAGACATTCAATAGGCACAATGCTGTCTATGCGCGTTTTTACTTTCCTCTATCTCTAATAGAAGAAAGTATTGTAATCGAAATTTGTTTCGACTTCCGGTTTTCGACGGATTTACACATTTTAGGGATCACAGATTCCGAAAAACATGTTTTTACAAAATGTCTGTCTGTCCGTCGGTCCGTCCTCATTGTATCATCGAAAAGTGTATGAAGTTATGCTTCAAATTGAACCACATTTGTTTTCTATGTTTTTGGCTATGGCAAGCAGGTCCTACTTGAATTTGGGGATATTTTGGCGATAGGGGGCGCTGCTATCGTGAGTTTTGTTCGATTTTCACTATTGTATCATCGAAAAGTATATGAAGTTATGCAGATAATTGAACAACAACAAAAAAAATTCTATATTTTTTACTATAGCCTGAAGGTCCCAGTTGAATTTGGGGATATTTCGAGAGAAAGGGGACGCTGCGATCGCGATTTTTGTTCGATTTTCACTATTGTATCATCGAAAAGTGTATGAAGTTATGCAGATAATTGAACCAAATTTCTTTTATATGTTTTTGACTATAGACTGCCGGTCCAAGTTGAATTCAGGGATGTTTCGACGAAAGGGGGCGCTGCGATCGCGATTTTTGTTCGATTTTCACTATTGTATCATCGAAAAGTCTATGAAGTTATGCAGATAATTGAACAATTTTTTTTCTATATTTTTTACTATATCCTGCAGGTCCCAGTTGAATTTGGGGATATTTCGACGAAAGGGGACCCTGCGATCACGATTTTTGTTCAATTTTCACTATTGTATCATCGAAAGGTGTATGAAGTTATGCAGATAATTGAACCAAATTTCTTTTATTTGTTTTTGACTATAGACTGCCGGTCCAAATGGAATTCGCGGATATTTCGACGAAAGGGGGCGCTGCGATCACTATTTTTGTTCGATTTTTGTTCGACTTTCACTATTGTATCATCAAAAAGTGTATGACGCTATGCAGATAATTGAACAATTTTTTTTCTATATTTTTTACTATATCCTGCAGGTTCCAGTTGAATTTGGGGATATTTCGACGAAGGGGGACTCTGCAATCGCGATTTTTGTTCGATTTTCACTATTGTATCATCGAAAAGTGTATGAAGTTATGCAGATAATTGAACCAAACTTCTTTTATATGTTTTTGACTATAGACTGCCGGTCCAAGTTGAATTCAGGGATATTTCGACGAAAGGGGGCGCTGCCATAGCGATTTTTGTTCGATTTTTGTTCGATTTTCACTATTGTATCATCGAAAAGTGTATGAAGTTATGCAGATAAATGAACCAAACTTCTTTTATATGTTTTTGACTATAGACTGCCGGTCCAAGTGGAATTCGGGGATATTTCGAGGAAAGGGGGCGCTGCGATCACGATTTTTGTGGGAATTTTGTTCGATTTTCATTATTGTATCATCAAAGAGTGTATGATGTTATGCAGATAATTAAAACAATTTTTTTCTATGTTTTTGCCTATGACCAGCAGGTTCTACTTGAATTTGGTGATATTCCGCGGAAGGGGGCGCTGTGATAGCCATTTAAAGATTCCAACTTCAAAAAGATGTATAAAAAAATTAGAAATCTTAAAAGTTTTTTTTCGTTAAATGTTCGGATTTGATCCGGAGAATCCGGAGTAATTCTTGCTTTGCCTCTATCTTAAAAAAATGGCTGAGATATAGCGGTTTGAAGTTTTAGGATAGCTGATATTTTCAAACAAGACAGAAGAATTCATCCATAAACAAGTTTAATTTATGAGTTTTATCTAACATGATTTCGGCAAATTCTCTTTCATTTTTGTAACCATTGTTCCTATTCTTATATGCTTAACACTATATATTTATATTCGCCAACATCAAATTCTCGCCAAGCTTGGCGACAGTTGGCGAAATATAGCCATATATGGCGACAAATATAGGTTGCCATAAATGAAGCCAATTTGGCTGTAAATGACTAATTTGGCGGTATTCTCATTCAAATTCAATGTTGACGAGACATGGGAATGAATCTTCTTTAATTGGGTTCCACGCATTTTAACGTCATGTTAAAATTTTCTAAAATCGTAAAACAAAGGATTAGGGAGGCTATCTGTTCCTGTCGGTACAGGTCAGAAGTTCTTTTCGTAGTTTAGTATACATCAGTTGATCGCATCCCGGTAACCCGACGATTCGCAAGAAGCTGACGTACAACAGAATGACGTAAAATATTGATTTTATTGGCGATGTGATTGCGAATTTTGAAGTATTAACATGACTGAGATAGAAGAAAGTTTTGGGATTGGCACATCCGACTAGTTAATTATATAATGTGTTTTTGAACTTTGCTAGATATGAAAGAATTGCAAATTGTCATAAGAACGTTTTATTTTATAAAAATATACAATGTAGTGTGTATTTATATATTTATTACAATGTAATTCTGATGACGAGGCACCACCCAAAATGAGATATACTCAATATGGGGTTTTGATCGAAAATTCCATCACATATTTCATTTTAATGTTGCGATTGCCTACTCTACTCTCATACTCTTTGGCGCGCAGACGATCAATCTGACAATTGAAATGAAAAGATTTTTTTTATCAAAGATTTGTTCTATATATGGTTTTATAGCGCGATGTATTATTATAAACTGAAACCCCCGAAAAAGATCAATTTTGTAAATATTCAGTGTCAGTATCTGTACCATTTACGTTTTCATGTTACTTAATGTTTTCGTTTTTTCTAAGAATGTAGTTTCCTTTAAATAAATAGTTGTCATCGAAGTCATCCATTTAAAGGTACCACGAATTGAAGTAAGAATTTTTTTATTATTTTGTGTGCATTTGATGTTCTAACATTTTTTTTCAAAATCACAAAATCCAAATAAACTTGATGTCAAACGTCTGGCACTGGGCTCGGAAACATTAATGTAACGGTAACCGTATTATTTTGTGAGCCCCTGTAAATGAACGAAAACTGCTATGCACTGCATATTCTACAGTAAGTATCTTGTACTGCACCGCACTGATGTATATTAATTTGAATATGTTACAAAGAGTATAACATCATTAAAACATATTGCAAGCGATTTTCGTCTACAGACCATAATGTAACGGAATGCTTTTGATTGATCCTGTAAATGAACTATGAATGATGCACACTTGAAAATGAATACCGAACTTCTTACGGTATCCTACAATACCATATTTTAATTATCTAGATATCCGGTTATTTTTTTCGAGTTAGTGCGCGACTAGACAGACAAACAGGCAAACTGAATTCATAGATACTTTTCGACTGTGCTGTAAAGTGTTACAAATAATATTTTTTATCTAAAAACACCGAAATTTCCATCAAACATGCTTTTATACGAGGAATAGAAACGAAATTGCACTAATTTCCAAAAAGGACGCCATTTTGAATAACAGCCGCCATCTTGAATTCCCCCGACTTTACGCGATGCCTCCCCTTCTTAAATGCTTTGTGTTAATATAGAGTAGATACTGACCAAACGGTATAACTGTATCACGATTTGCAGTTTTTTCACTCCTAGCACCTGGACTATATTAAATGTGATTGATGAAGAATATATTGAATACGAAACAACCCAGAACTCTTTTTATTCTTTCAAATAATTTTTTGTTGGAACATATTAAGTTTCATTTATTGCTGTATTAGAAATATAGAATATACCATATGATTCGGTATTTTTGAGTTCTTACAAATCAAATTTCATACTCTTTTTACAAATAAGAAACTGATTTCACTGATCTGCACTGAAACAAATAAAACCCCATATATAGATGTCACTGTCTCGCTACTTGTGACCCTAGAATTCTCAACACTATTTGTAACGATGAATTTTCTTAGTGCTAATAAGTAAAAGTATACTTATTTCATACGTTTTTATATTATCATAATTTCAGTGCATCGTGGAAGTATAACATTTTAGACACCCTGGGATAAACAACCACGTAAAAGGATGCTCTAGATCAGTGGTTCCCAACCTTTTTTTAGCCGCGCCCCACCAAAACATCTCTAAAATGGGGATGCCCCCCTCCCCCTATAACATGTAATTCTTATAAAATTCTAAAAGAATTTACTCCTGATAGAGTCAAAAGCATTTAACATTGATCCTGAAACGTGCCGAAGGTAATGGATGAATCAAATATTTTTTATAATCATCTGATACTCCTCGTAGTTTACTGGCACACGGTCGCCACGTATGTATAGAGTGCTCAGAATCCTTGATTAGAAAAATCAATAATTTTGAATAAAACATTTTTGTCTTACTTAATCGCAAAATTTCTGCGATTAAATTACGCAACAATTTCTAATCAGAATAAAACATGGTAAAAGATTCTGTAAAGGAAGATCGTCAAGTAATTGTTAAATATACACTTGAAAAATTTCATATGTAAAATTGATTTTCATGTGACATATTACAGTGCGACTCATTCAATAAATAATCGAAAGAGTTGTTTAAAATTCTAAAATACTTATAAATCAGAAAAATTATAAAGAATTTTTAAATATATAAAAGGTATCTAAATATCTTTAAAAGTTTTCTCTATAATTATTCTGGTAGATTTGTATTTGAAACTTTTGAATGGATACTTTTTAAAAATTGTATAAAAAACTTATTTTTTTTAAATTATTATTATTTTTTTTTAATTTAAATGTGTAACTTTTATTTTCAGTCTACAACATTACTATTAGAAAAACAATTCAGAAGGTATGAGTTCACAGAAATTCCGAATTGTCCCCTTGAAAAGTTAAATTGCCCCCCATGAAAAGTCAAATTGCCCCCCTGTGGGGCGTACGCCCCCCGTTGGGAACCACTGCTCTAGATAAAACAAAATCTGCAGTGACTCCATTCGTTTTTCCGAACACTTTGCAAAACAGTATGCATTCAAATAAATTGTAATATATAAATAAATTATATTCTAATTTTACAAAGGAGAAATGCTTCCACTGTTGCCAATGACCTTATATCCTAGAGAAAACACATGCCTTCATTCATAAAGCTCAATAATTTAGCTAAAATTATGAGGTAATTTGTAATGAATTTGCATTCTTCCAGTCTTGGAATTAAGGTCTGTGAGTTAAAATAAATATTGAAATGTAATGTACATAGTAATGCTAATGGGGGTTTTAAGTTGTTTTAAATATAGATATTTCGACATTTTCCCCCAATAACATGCACTCATTATTTATTTATTTATTTATTTTTGCTTGAAAAAAAAATTACCAAAAAAGTCAATTTATAGTAAAACATGGCATTGTTATTAAAATGAATTTAAAAAATAGATTAGAATGTCGACCCCGTTATCCGATTTGTTCGAAAATGAATACACCAAATGGAAGTGCTAAAGAAAACATAGAATGGGCGCTATCGTACTCACTCAAACACATATATTTATGCCAATATCATCATACAGTGTGAAAAAGATAAATATTTTCTAATCTTGGAAATCCTCTTTCGAGTTGTTAGAGATTCAGGAAAGCGTTCTTTATATTTAGAATCATCAGAAACCAATATAATTTCGAAATATAAAAAACATTTCTAAAAACAAAGTTTCTTTTCTAAATAAACCAGAATTTAAAACGTTTTACACACATTTTACACCTCTATATTTCATACTTTTTGTAAACTATTTATACCACCCACCTACATCTTCAAAGTTATATACTATACTAAATTTCAAGTTTCTAACTTTAACAATTCCACCTAAATCGTAATTTAGAACGTTTTTAGAACGTTTTCCGCTCATTTCGTCCTTTTAAACATTGATGTTTTTAGAATATGTTCTTATCGAGCATTTAAATATTAAAAGTAGCCACCATGTCACATTTTAAGCTTCTATATCGATTGTATTACATAAATAAATTTTTAAAACTTTTTTTGTTTTTACACACTTTAAAATTTCGAATTTAACTTTTCTAGTTTTCTGGGAAAGCATTTGTGACTTTAAAGTAATAGCCATGCCAAATTTCAAGTTTAAAGCCCTAGTAGTTGCAAACAGATATTAATTTAGAACATTTTTAGAAAAATTTTCGCCAATTTCCTTTTTTAATTTTCGAACTTTTGATAAATCATTCCTATAAAGTATTTCATTCTTAAAAATAATCACCACGCCAAATTTCAAATTTTCAGCCCCAACCATACCACAGAAATCTCAATTTTAAAATGTATTTTGCACCCCCTTAGAGGTTGCTGTACCGACATAAAATATAGCCTATGCTGTAACAGAGATGGTCCCATCATTTTGCTAATTTTTTAAATCGGTTCGATAGTTCCAGAGATTACTCCCTACAAACAAGCAAACATACAAACAAACGTTACTCCTTTATAATAGTATTAGAAGCATATTCTGGAATGAAATGATATTTTCATTAATTATTGAAAGGGGTAAACAGAAATAATAAAACTTTCTCACTATTGGGATGACGGATAGCTTCACTTGATTTTGATTAAACATTTTTTTTCAACAATACAACAGTTTTCAGCTATAAAATATTTAAAGTAACAAAAAAATTCAGTAACCGTTTTCCATCGTTACCTAGAGATAATAAAAAGGAATGGAAAGTGCAAATTAAAATCTATTGTTGGCTATTTTTTGAAATTTCTAAACAAAACTAAACGAATTGTTATGTTGTGATAGTCCGAACATATTGAACTACTTTAAAATTTCAAACATTAAATGCTAAATAATGTATGAAACCTTCTCCATAAATTCTAGGTTTTCCTATAGATCAGAATCAGCAGGTTTTCGTAAAATATCACTCTAATTTTCAGACATAGCTTAGTAAAAAAAGAAAAACTCAGTAAAATACTTATTGTTCCCAATAAATTATGATATAAAAAAAACTGTGTGTTTTGTTAAATAAATAATTTACGTTTTTTTTTCTTTCCATATCATAGCAATATAAGGAAGTTCTATAAGAACGAACTAAACGGCCCTCTTGAAATATATTCGTCTTAAGAGAATTTCGTTGAAAAGAAATACGTTTTATAAAAAAGAAATTAGCCAAGAAATACTGAAAATTTCGTTTCATTGTCAGTTTTGTTTACGTAAAATCTTTTAAACAATAAGTGTTGAAAATTACATGAAGAGATGAAGATAAAGCAAATTTCAATATCATTATTTAACGGCTCACTAGTTGTAGTTGAGTTAGTAAATGCTAACCATTTTAATACGCAATACGTGCTATTGTAATGGGATGTGTGACGTAGGTCACATGCCTTTCGGGAAGATATCTAATAAGTCATCGTGTTACATAAATTACAAATTCTTCTTTTCGGAATATCCTCTGTTTATTCGGTTTTTTGGAATCCTAATAATATTATGAATCCGATTGTGTGCAAATGTTAGGCTGAAGCCAGCGTCAAAATGGATAATTTAATTATCCTTTATCTTAGCGTATAGGATGATTATAACGCATAAATGAACATAGGCTACATTTTATTTATTTTACTCAAATATTTTCTTTATTAATTAAAATTTTAATTATTTTCATAGAGAATAAATTAACATTTTTCCATACAATTTAACCATTTTACTTTATCGTTGCTAGGGTTTTTATCGTTGACAATAAATAAAAACACTGAAAAATAATTTTTCCTCGACAATTAATTTTCAATTGAACGATTTTCAGTTTTCACGTGAAACTGAATTCACGTGGATTTTCACGTGAAATCTGAAAACTGAAAATAATTCAAAAGAAGATGAATTTCCGTGATATTTACAACAAAAATATGGAGTATTTGTTATTATACATGAAGTATGAATATCGGTTACATTAAAAAGATATTTTTCTGTCAAAAACTGCGTTATAATTAGAAGGGAAAATGCAACAATAATTATATTATTAAAAAATAGATTTCGAATGGACCATGGAACTGTGAAATGGATTCTCCTCGGCATGGAAATATATGACGTCATAAATAAAACATGTATTTTCAAATATTCGTAATAATACAAGGAGAATGAATATCAATGTATAATGAAAGTAGGTAGATAATGGACGTAATATTTAAGATGAAAAACTGAAATATTTTTTATCGATACTGATTAATAATTAGATTGAATAGAAGTTACATACAAATGTGAGTTTTCCGCTAAAATTTACGTCCTGATTGCCAGAAAAAGAAAATTAACAAGAATTACGCCATTAAAAAGAGATTTCTCTGAGGAAAACTCATATTTTAAACTCATATTTTAAATAAAACGGGAATTTTCAAATGTGTTTTACAAGGATCGTGAATCAATTCCTTACATTAATAATACCAGAATCGGTAAGTTTAGAAAGTAGATGAGTTTCAGGCCATATTTAAAACGAAAAATTAATTTTTTTATCTATACCGATTATTATGCATGAATATCAGTTACGTACGGATGAGAGTATTTTGCCAAAAACCACACCATGATTATTAGGAAAATAAAAATAAATAAGAATCTATTATATTAAAATCTGACCGCCTGTTTATATTTCACAACTACTCCTTTCAGATTGTCGAACGCAACGCGATTTAATTAACACTGGTTATCATTGATTCGAGGATGTCATAAACTCTCAGAATTTAAAACAAGAGGGCAAGTGTGCTCGAAGATCGCTCAAAGGGTTTCGTTTAATATTCCTTTCAAAACACTTTATCCTTTCTTTAATAAATCCAAATACATTTCATTTAGCAACAAAAAAAATGTCATGTTTTTTATAAAGTAAAAATTTACAGGTCTATTCGAATATCTAAACCATCTCGTTTATTCGAATATCTAAAGCAGCCCGATAGCAGGCGAAGCCCGCTATTATATTCTGTCATAATAATATCTGTCATGCGGACTAAATGCGATATTAAAAAAAAAAAATTTCAAAATTAAACATGCTGTACACCTTCAAAATATTAAAATATGCGAATATTTCCATAATCGGATTTTTATCACGATTCAATATGTTTCTCAAACTCATATATTTGCTATTCTCTATTACTCATATTGATACTCGCTTTGTATTATTCTCAAACATTTGAAAAATTCGTTAAACTTCCAATATGACATCAGATTTTCTTTTTAATTCTCTGACATGATATTAATCTGCTTTGTGTACATCCACATACTCATACTCCTTGTATTATTGGGAAATCTTAGACATTTTCCGTTTTATTTACCATTATGACGTCAATCAATTTTATTTCATATTTATCTTTTTTTCAATTGGTGAAACTTTTTATTTCATTTTCATTTTTCACGTGGAAATCGTCTGATAGACAATTATTTATTGTAGAAAGAATTTCATCGTGGATCTTTAATTTTTGGCATCTGCTATAACGAAAAATGGTGAAATTTAATAGGAAAGGCTGTTAGAATTTTGGTTTTTTATCTCTATTTATTAAAATAATACGAATTTTTCAAATTTTAATATTTAGAGCTCTTCATAGCTGGAATTGAGCTATATACACAAAGTTTCAACTCTGTAAGTTACATAGTTTCTGAGAATAGCTCTGTGACAGACAGACAGCGGAGCGGGAGTAATAGGGTTTTGTGAGATGAACGAAATCCTAAAAATGATTTAAATTCCGAAATATTATTATTATTATTGTAAATTTAACGAAGTTTCTCTAAAAATGGCAACTATATTATTCCAATTTTGAGGATAAAAAAGAAGAAATAAAACGGATTGATATATTTTTTTCTCATTAAAACTGAAAAAAAAAAGAATTTATTTTCAATTTGGTTAGATGGTGAAAGAAAAAAAATCTTGATTACAGTAAAATTTCTTAAAAATAAAAACGTATTTTCACATATTCAAACTTTATGAATCAATTTATTCTGGAGAACAAATATTGTCTGTCAACATATTTTCATTTAGAAATAAAGATTTTTTTCAATTATAAATTAAATCAAGGAGGCAAATTTAAGCTCCTTGGATTTAGGTCTACAATTATTGCTCCCTATCCACAAGAATTGAATTTAATGAAAAAGAATGTACTATTCCCATTATCTTGGATGGCTATCTAAGGATGGCTATTAAAACGTTTCACAAAGGCGTTAAAAGTAAAATGGTTTATCAGGTAAATTTGACATATATTTTTACACAATTCGCCGATTTCGCCGATTTCCACGATTTTATTTGGCCCGCCTTTTTTCATTGATTGCAGTTTCCTTTTCGTGATTATTTGTAACAAAATTTCATTTTTTTTAAACTTAGTTATGTCAAGTCCTCTATAACATAGAAATACTGTATTGTCTCCCATGGATTGTGATAAAGAGTTAGTTAATTATTTACGTTTCTAACTATCGAGAATGAAATATTTTGCTTAATTAATGTATTTATTCTTTTTTAATGATACGTGAACGAAGTCACGGGTAACAGCTAGTAAAAAATGAATTACTGATATGCACGGTAATAATGCAAATAGGTCAACTCATTGGGATTGGAATGTATTAAGATTGGTTGCTGGAAAATTGATTCTGTTTGTTATAGTGTTTACTTTTTAATGCGGCAACATGGCTATGTTTTTAAGGTGTATTTATTTACGGATTACGATTTGACTTCATTTGAATTATTATCAGAATTATTATTCATTTGAATTATTATTATATTTGAATTATTATTTTACTTTCATTGAAATTTATTTGAATGGTTTCTTCTTGATATAATCTTGCCAGAGCTGTAGTTTTTCTATTGTATTTAATGGTATTGTATTTATTCAAATAAATTTCAATGAAAATAAAATAATATTTCTCTCCAGTCTATACTATCCATCCGTAATAAGAGAAACCATAGAGATACTAACACGCAAAAATACAATATGTAACGATGCGGCATCTTTTAATTTACCGAAACTGTGGCTCTAGTTACTTCATGGTCAAATATATGAAAATAAACAACCAAGTAAAAAATAATAGATAACGTGCGTAATTTTTAAAAAAAGTACATGAAAATAATAACTTCAAAGCCCGTGCAGCTTTATAATATTCTCATTTTGTTTTTGAAAATGACTCGGAAAGAGTTCGAAACATGTAAAACAACTAATAAAAGTTATTTTAATTTATATTATGTTGTTAATTTTACACCTTTAGCATTTAAAAGTAATATATTATTACAAGGTGTTATAATTTATTATATTAGTATCTTATGTATTCTTAATTACTGACCCACTACACCACAAGTTTTAAGTAAAGTATATAAATTAAGAATTAAAAGAAGTATTCTGAAGCAAATAGGGGACAGATATTTACAGATAAATACAGATATTTGCTATATACATATATTTTTTAAAAGGCCATGTAAATTTACATAAATTTCACTGTTTTTAAATATGTATATTTACCCAACTTATCCTCATTTTTTCTTATACACTTTTTTTAATGTAAAGAAATTTATGACAGGTCAAATATTATAAATTCACCGAACACAATCGATCATCGAAGAAAAAAAAGTTGTCATTATTAATTTGAAAGAAAATAAAACTCGCTTTTTAAAGAATGTTTTTTTAAGAATTTTGATTTAACTTTTGAGAAGTGAAAATGAATACACCAAACTTATTTTTAAACATTTTTTAATGTTATTTTTTTGAGAAAAAACGATACTTAAGAGCGCAAAATGAAAAAAGCAAGTTTTCTCTTAAAAGGAAAAGTAGAAATATTTTCTATGGCATACATTTGTTTATACAAAAACATTACTTTACGTTAATTTAATACATGCTTAAAAAAAAAAAAAAAGGCAAATCTTACAAAAAAAATGTATATCGTAGCTATACTAATAAAGGCAGAGAGTTTGTCTGTCTGTGTATCAAAATAACGATGGGCAAGAAAGGTCCTAATACACCTGAGGCTAAACATTTTCTTTTTCGTTGATATATTATTTAAAAACCACAAAGAACACTTATCAAAAGCACATTATTTTCCTCAAAATGGAGCGCTATAGCCGTTACGGAAGATTGCTAGCAGATAATATTACAAAAATCGAAATCTGTTAATTTTTTTTCGTCTATCGTGGCCCCATCGTGGCTACCATCGTGGCTACCATCGTTAGAAATACAAAAAAAAAAAAAAAAAAAAAAACAGATCAAAAACTTGCATTTGAAAGAACATTTTCTCCCTATTCGATGGAGTAAAAAATGGAAATTGGGGGATGTTCAGTTCTTAAAAATCAAAAAAAGTAACGTAAAAGCAAAATTTAATTATTAGACATTTTCACTGTGAATATGATAACGCGTTACTCACGGACATGTTTTTGCTTTATAATATAAATTTAGACACAAATCCATTATTTTTAAACCTTTTTTTACCTAATAGCACATTTGGATTTACAGTTAAACTTCCGCTACATCCATAAGTCTACAATGAAATTTTCGACGCACACTTAAAACAAGGAGAAAGAAACATGCAAAGAAATACATGTTATATGTATGCCTTAAAAACAAAAAAAAAAAACTTCATCACAAAAAAAAGACAAACTATTGTATTGTTACGGTTATGTATACATATATGTATACATATATATATATATATATATATATATATATATACTAGCAAGCTACACTCGCTACGCTGGTCAATTTCTTATAACGAACTTTTAATCCAACAAAATATTGACATTTCAGAATTCACTTTTATATTTTAACAGAATAATAAGGCTACTATAATTTGTGACTCGTGCTATAGCCAATATACACGCCAGGACACGTCGCCCTTATCATTATCTTTTTACGCATGAAGGTTTTGCTATGGTGCTCCATTGTGAAAATTAGTAATTTTTCAAATTCAATATTTGAAAAATGGCATAATCATTGGATTTGAAATTTATATCAAGAAAAATACAACTTTTTACCTTTGAAACGCAGTTTGCCTAACAATTTTCTGACGAATACTTTTCGAGCTACTATTTTTTTTTTTCAGTAACTTCAAATGTTTCATTTTCCGAGATTAATCTGTGGCAACAATTAGCGAAAAACCCAGTCGTCACAAACGCATAGATTTTTATTAAAGAGGCTGTTGGAGCAGGGATTGTCACCACAAATTTGCCACCATCAATTTTGAAATCAGTTCGGTAGTTCTAGAGATTCCATAGAAATTGTAATTTAAAATGGTTTTAAAACGCTTTTCGCTCATTTAACCCTTTTAAATTTCGAATTTTTTTATTTTGTTTTTAGAGAGCATTTACATCTTATAAGTAACTACAATGCCAAATTTCATATTTCTAGCTCCTTCAGTATAAACAAAATCGCAATTTTAGAACGTTTTTCGCTCCTGCACCCCTCCTGGGGTTAGTGTCACCGACATAAAATATATCCTATGTTGGAGCAGGGGTTGTCACCATCCATTTGCCACAATCACTTTTGAAATCGGTTCGGTAGTTCCAGAGATTCCATAGAAATTGTAATTTAGAATATTTTTAGAACGCGTTTCGCTCATTTCACCCTTTTAAATTTAGATTTTTTTTTTTTTTTTTTTTTTTTTTTTTTGTTCTTAGAGAGCATTTACATCTTATAAGTAACTACAACGCCAAATTTCAAATCGGTTCGGTAGTTCTAGAGATTCCATAGAAATTGTAATTTAGAATGTTTTTAGGACGCTTTTCGCTCATTTCACCCTTTTAAATTTCGATTTTTTTTTTTTTTTTTTTTTTTTTTTTTTTTGTTCTTAGAGAGCATTTACATCTTATATTTAACTGCAACGCCAAATTTCAAATCGGTTCGGTAGTTCTAGAGATTCCTTAGAAATTGTAATTTAGAATGTTTTTAGAACGCTTTTCGCTCATTTCAGCCTTTTAAATTTCGAATTCTTTTTATTTTGTTCTTAGAGAGCATTTACATCTTAGAAGTGACTACAACGCCAAATTTCAAATCCCTATATTATCTTCATTTTTCAAGTCTTCTTCCAATAAATAGAATCATTTACAAGATATGTTTAAAAAAAAAAAAAATGCTTCTTCGAAAAATTTTCAAGTGCTGCAAACAATTCCAGGATTGATCTAATATTCTTCTTCTTCTAATTAAAAAAAAATCAAGAGGAGCTCATATTCGTCTTCTAATCCAAAGAAACAGTACCTTGAAAGATGCTGTCTTACCCTAGCTAGCTCAACATGACATGCTGAGACCCTGCTTTGCTGAGTGATGAAGCGTGCCAGAAAAATTGTGAAGGGTAGTACTACTACTATAGGTAGTTCTAGAGATTCCATAGAAATTGTAATTTAGAATGTTTTTAGAACGCTTTTTCTCATTTCACCCTTTTAAATTTCGAATTTTTTTTAGTTTGTTCTTAGAGACCATTTACATCTTATAAGTGACTACAACGCCAAATTTCAAATCGGTTCGGTATTTCTAGAGATTCCATAGAAATTGTGATTTAGAATGTTTTTAGAACGCTTTTCGCTCATTTCAGCCTTTTAAATTTCGAATTCTTTTTATTTTGTTCTTAGAGAGCATTTACATCTTAGAAGTGACTACAACGCCAAATTTCAAATCGGTTCGGTAGTTCTAGAGATTCCATAGAAATTGTAATTTAGAATGTTTTTAGAACGCTTTTCGCTCATTTCAACCTTTTAAATTTCGAATTTTTTTTAGTTTGTTCTTAGAGACCATTTACATCTTATAAGTGACTACAACGCCAAATTTCAAATCGGTTCGGTATTTCTAGAGATTCCATAGAAATTGTGATTTAGAATGTTTTTAGAATGCTTTTCGCTCATTTCAGCCTTTTAAATTTCGAATTCTTTTTATTTTGTTCTTAGAGAGCATTTACATCTTAGAAGTGACTACAACGCCAAATTTCAAATCGGTTCGGTATTTCTAGAGATTCCATAGAAATTGTGATTTAGAATGTTTTTAGAATGCTTTTCGCTCATTTCAGCCTTTTAAATTTCGAATTCTTTTTATTTTGTTCTTAGAGAGCATTTACATCTTAGAAGTGACTACAACGCCAAATTTCAAATCGGTTCGGTAGTTCTAGAGATTCCATAGAAATTGTAATTTAGAATGTTTTTAGAACGCTTTTCGCTCATTTCAACCTTTTAAATTTCGAATTTTTTTTATTTTGTTCTTAGAGATCATTTACATCTTATAAGTGACTACAACGCCAAATTTCAAATCGGTTCGGTAGTTCTAGAGATTCCATAGAAATTGTAATTTAGAATGTTTTTAGAACGCTTTTCGCTCATTTCACCCTTTTAAATTTCGAATTTTTTTTATTTTGTTCTTAGAGAGCATTTACATCTTACAAGTAACTACAAAGCCACATTTCAAATTTCTAGCTGCTTCAGTATAGAAAAGATCGCAATTTTAGAACGTTTTTCGTTCCTGCATCCCCCTGGGGTAGTGGCACCGACATAAAATATAGCCTATGTTGGAGCAGGGGTTGTCACCATCAATTGGCCACCATCACTTTTGAAATCGGTTCGGTAGTTCCAGAGATTACCCCCTACAAACAAACAAACAAACAATCTTTACTCCTTTATAATATTAGTATATATATATATATATATATATATATATATATATACATATATATATAATTAAATGAACTTTTGTTAATTTGTAAAATTTTGCTAGAATTTGACAAATCATTTATGCGACACACTTGATATTCTCTTATGGTACTCAAATTTATTAACTCTGATTTATTTTTAAAATTGGGAAACGATATACTCAATATATTTGACAAAATGCTTAAAATATTAGTAAAAGAAGAAGGTAAAACACGAAAATAATAAATTCCGTTTCTCGCACTAAAATTTCGAACAATGGTATGGAATTCTACTACTATGTTCTAGATCAAACTTCCGTAAATTCATTATTTAAATGACTGTAGTGAAGAAAGTGTGAGTATATTTTATAATGTCACACATATAAAAACAGTTGTTTCAATGTTAAGTAGAAAGTGAAACGAAGAAATGCAGCCAGAAATAGTTTGTCAACATGTTATCAGTCATATTCTCTGAAAATCCAAATACAGTAACACGTTCTTTCTGTAAGAAAAAAAAACGAGTAACATGTGTTTGTAAAAAAGATTAAAACGGTTACGTAATTTTAAAAGCTGAGACAGAAAATTAAACGTACATAAAAAACTCCGTTTCAAAATTTACACATTTCCTAATTTATTATTATTGTTATTATTATTATTACTTAGATTAACATATGTATATGTTTAAAAAAAATAAATTTTAGCTTTTCAATATATTTTCATGTTTATGTATGTTTTATTAATAAGACATTTTTCTTTCAGAAATTTTTTTTATAACAATAATATTAACATAAATAATAGAACACCGCTACATTTACTTTTTATTTGTTTCCTGAATTATATTTTCCGTCTGGAGAGTGAAAAAGGAATTGCATTTTGTCACCTTTATTATAGAAATTCTACAAATACATTAAAAAGTATCTATTATTTGTTTTATTATACACTGAATTACTTCCATTGAAAAACAACGAATTATACTGGTTTTTAATAAAAAATATTGAAAAACCGATAAAAGTATATTAGGCATTCATGTCATATAAAATAAGAAGCTCGTATAAGGTCATATAATGTAAAAACAAAAGTGTTTCGAAAACTCTCAATTAAATTAACTTTCTTGTAAAATCTCAGGAATTGTAAACAGTAGTTTTGATCAGTTTTAAAATTATTCAGCGTATTATTTTCATGGTTTTCTCCTACACGTGACCTCGTGTCAAGAACTGAAAAAACCACCCAACCAACTACGAATAGCATTTAGTAACATAATATGGTTATTCTATAATAATACTGAGACAGAATTAAACACGAAAACATGAAATACAAATACCTTTTTCAACGAAAACAATCTGCCTATATGCTTATTTAGCTTCACAACACAGTTTTAAATATTTTATACTCCTTGAAACAAAAGGAATCAGCAAAATAAAGAAAATCAACTTTTATTTGGTTTATTTAATTATAATTATTTAATTATAATTATAAATGAAATACATAGAAGCAGAGATGAGATGATAATTTCTATCGTAGAATTTAACAATATTAACATCTACTTAAAAAATTCGCACGAAAACAAATAAATTTCACATAACGCGTTTAATTACCAATTTTCTTTTTCACCATAGAAAAAAGGTTGTAAGATAATCCGTTTAACACTTTGTTTTTCTATATTATTCGAAACATAAATTTATTACATTAAAAATATGTATTATTTATTCAATAATTTGAGTAAAATAAAGAAAGGAAATTGTGGTTTTGCACATAAAATGCCCATTTTATGTACTTTTTCAAACTTTTGTATAAAGGATTAATGATAATAACTAAAATATAATACCTTTTCACTTTTGTGTTTCCATTGTGTGATAAAATTATTATTTGGATACAATTTTAAGGAGATTTTTTTATTTACTAGCTGTTACCCGTGACTTCGTTCACGCAACATTAAAAGAAGAATAAATACATTAATTAAGCAAAATATTTCACTCCCGATAATTAAAAACTTTAATAATTAACGAACTATTTATCACATTTCAAAGGAGACAATACGGTATTTTTGGTTATAGGGACCTTGACATAACTCAATCTTAAAAAAAGTGAAATTTTGTGCCAAATAATCGCGAAAATGAAATTGCAACCAATGCAGAAGGGAGGGCCAAATCAAATCGTGTAAATAGACGAAATGGGTAAAAACAAATGTCATTTTTATCTGATAGACAATTTTACTTTTAACGCCTTTGTGAAACGTTTTAATAGCCATCCTTCAAAAAAACATTAATTGGAAATAGTATATGCTTTTTCTTTAAATTCAATTCTGCCTCCTTGGTTTAATGTATAGCTAAAGCAAATCTTGTTTTCTAAATGACAGTATGTTGACAGGCAATTTTTGTTCTCCAGAATAAATTGATGCATGAAGTTTTAATATGTGAAAATATGTTTTTATTTTTTGGATAATTTACTGAAGTCAAGATTTTGTTTTCACCATCTATTCAAAGTGAAAATAAATTCTGTTTTTCAGTTTTAATGAGAAAATGGTGTAAAAAATATACTGATCTGTTTTGTTTTCCCTTTTTTATACACAAATATGGAGTAGTTTACTTTCCGTTTTTAGAGAAACTTCGTTAAAATTTACAAAAAAAAAAAATCTTGTCATTTAATTTAATTTTTTTAATTCTAAGAGTTTGTGCGACATCCTCGGATCAATGATAACCGGTATTAAGTAAATCGCGTTGCGTTCGTTAGTCTAGGGGTAATTGCGAAATACAAACACGCGGTCAGATTTTAATATAATAGATTCGTGTTCATTTTCCTTTTCTTAAAATTATGATGTGATTTTTAGCAGACAACTCTCATCTGTATATAATGGATACTCATGCTTAATAATCAGTATAAATTTAAAAAAAATGTTATAAATATGACGTAAAATTCATCTACTTTTTATACTTACTGATCCTTGTATTATTAACGTAAGGAATTGATTCACACTCATTTTAAAACATATTGGAAAATTCCCGTTTTACTTCAAATATGACGTCTCTTTTTCACCAGAGAAATCCCATTTTAATGACATAATTCTTGTTAATTTTCTTTTCCAGGCAATTGATTTCAATACTGGCATAGGGGAAATTATGTTACTTTAACGAAATAATATTAAATCTTTATATTTTATCAACAAAAATGGAACTATTAACATTCGTCATTTTTTTTACGTAATCGAGTTATTTCTTTTAGTTTTAAGAATGAAAATAGCTATTTCTCGCTATCCATGACATCATTTTTACATAGATAATTTTGCGGAGCATATTATTGACATTTGCTAACCATTTTGTTTTTAAACTTCATTTTACTTTTTTTAAATTTAAATTAAAAAAATCCCTGACGGCTCGGCCTACAGGCACAGGTAGATTTCGACAGGTAGGGCGCCTGTTTGTCGGGAATTGCGGAAGAAATGACCTTTTTACGATGATGCGGCAGTTGAAACCGCCTACTTCGCAACCTAACTTGTTTGCAGGCGGAGCCGGCAGGGATTTTATTTATTTATTTATTTATTTATTTTTGCTATTACGGTTGGTCCTATAAAAAACTTGTCATTGTAAAAGTTTTAGATAATATTAAGAGGATTAATAATAAATTTAAGCGGATTTGAAATCTTGAGAATTGGCGAAGTTATGAATTTTTTTCTTCTAAACCCCCCTTCCCCCCCTTAAGGCAATTTTTAATTATATCAAAAATCTGTCATACATAAATTTTCGGCCCTTCTCCTAGAAGTAATAATAACTTAAAACGGATTCGATACGTATCATAATTAAGAAATTATGTTTTTTTTCTGTTTTCACAAAAAGCCTCCCCATCCCCCCCCCCCTTGGTTCAATTTTGTCCATTAACGAACTTGACCGAGATTTTATGCCCCTTGATTTTATGTATCAGTTTCGAAAAGATGCGAGAGTTGGAACCGCCTACTTCGAAAAATAACTTGTTTGCAGGCGGAGCCGGCAGGGATTTTTTTGTTTAAATTTTTTTTGGTATAACGGTTGGTCCTATAAAAAACTTGTCAATATAAAAGTTTTAGATAATATTAAAATGATTAATAATAAATTTACGCGGATTTGATATCTTGTGAAGTGACGAAGCTATGATTTTTTTTCTTCTAAAACCCTCCTTCCCCCCCCCCCCCCTTGGGTCCATTTTTAATTATATCAAAAATCTGTCATACATAAATTTTCGGCCCTTTTCCTAGAAGTAATAATAACTTTAAACGGATTCGATACGTATAATAATTAAGAAATTATGGGGTTTTTTCTGTTTTCACAAAAAGACCCCCCATTTCCCCCCCTTGGTTCGATTTTGCACATTAACGAACTTGACCGAGATTTTATGCCCCTTGATTTTATGTATCAGTTTCGAAAAGATTAATGCAGATTTTTTCCAGTTATCGTGGTCATAAAAAAGTGACATAGATAGATAGATAGATAGATAGATAGATAGATAAAGTTTTGAAGTTTTGGTTTTGGGTTCTGGGTGTCATGATCGGCGTAGATCTGCAAATTTTTTTCAAAATTTCCAACTTAGGTGAGAATGTAATATGTAGTATTTCTTACGAAATCTACCGAATACGGTATAGTTATATTAGCCGTGCGCAGACGGTAAAACGCCAAGTATTTTTATCATACAAAAGAAGAAAAAAAAAAGAAAAAAAGTGAAGAAAAAACCCAAGATCATTTTATTTCACCAATCAAAGCCTATCCGCTTTATTTGCGATGAATGACGTCATATTCGGATGTTTCCTATGGTTACGCATATTGAAACCTTGTATTATTATCAAAAACTAAAAAAAGTACATTTTATTTCTAATAATATTATTTAATCTTCTTTTTAATTATTTTTTTTTATTTCATTTTCATTTTTCACGTGAAAATTTTTCTATTGAAGCTAAATTGTTGAGTAAAAATTATTATTCCGGGTTTTGAATTAGTTTTGGCAACGATAAAGTATTAGCAACGGTAAAGTAAATTTAACCATTTTAAAATATTATACGAAAAAATGTCCATTTATTCTCTATAAAAATAACAAAATTTTGAATTATTAAGAAAAATATTTGAATAAAATAAACAAAAACCAGCCTATGTTCAAATGAGGGTTATAATTAATCTATATGCAAAAATACATGATAATTAAAGGCACCATTTTGACGCTGACTTCAGCCTAACATTTGCACACAATCAGATTTACAATATTATTAGGATTATTATTTATTTATTTATTATTATGCATCCGGATATCAGGGAATCATAGCTTGATAAAATCATTATTTTTATGTGGGATATTTATGCACAGAACTGTGCAATCCGTTTTTATTATATTTAAATATTTTTAAATATATAAAAATAATAATAATATTATATACAGGGTGTCCACGTATAACCTGACCGACCTTTATTTTCGCAACCGTTGGTCCTAGAAACATACTTCCAATAAAAAATTGTTTTAATAAGGTAAAGAATTATTTTTAAAGCGATTTGAGTCAAGAAAAACATTTATTAAAAAATTACGAAATTTAAATTTTTATACGCCCCCCCCGGTCCTATAAGGGCTATTTAGTAAAAATTTACTGTGACACTAACAAGTAAGACAAAAAAAGTCCCATTCATCTAACATTAAAATTGACCGAGTTATGAAACTTTGAAATGCATGACTTATACCACTTTTTGCATCTCAAAACAGATGATTTCGGCCATGCTTTCAGGGGTCGTATATAAAGTACTTAAACTTATTTCAAGGTATCTGCGCTTTGAAAGAAATCGTACAACTATTACGATTGAGTTAACTTTATTAGTTAAGTTTCAGATTAGTTAAAATAACTGTAATTTAACATATGTTTTATTTTGTAAGGATTTGAGGCTGTGATTTCTTTTAACAAAAATTATGTTATTTTCATAAGGTTTTATGTAACTTGCAACGAACGTCTTTCCAGTTTAAAATTTGTACTCGAACTTTAACTCATTTTCAAATGTCCGATCTAAGTTAAATTTTACATACTGAATTAAATCCGATGACAATGTAATATTATTATGATTTTCGACCCTTACCATCTTAAACATACTTATATTAGAGGATAACGCAAAAAAATTCGGATAGATTACCGTCAACAAGTTTAAGAAACAGTTTTAGATTAGATAACATAAAACTGCGATGGTTGTGTTTTTTAATTTTTATAATTACGTTTTATGTATTTTTTAACGCTGAATAAAAAAAAAAATACCTTCACTTTTAACCATCATGTCAGAATTTTTCGCAAATCGTAAATTTCAAGGTTAAAAAATAGCGAAAAATCTGATGCTATAAGATAGATGTAAGACTTTTTTATTCAGTTTAAATTTATTTAATTCAATAATTTATTAAATTTTTTGGCTTATACTGGGTTTTTTTACAGCTAAACAGCTCAGGGATCCGATGAGGTTGGAAGGGGAGGGGAATCAATTTTAACTTTGAATTTTACGATTTGCGAAAAATCCTGAAGTGATGGTTTAACATGAAGTTTATTTTCGTATTCAGCGCTAAAAAATTCATAATAATCAATTTTCAAACGCTAAAAAACATGGCACAACCCAAAATTTGAAATACAGGCAAATTTCCCGCGGTATAGCGAATCAAAATACAAAGCAAAAAAATTCTCGCACTCCCCCTTGAAAATGATAAAAATCTTATATTTTCTCAAATTTTAGGGCCGATGCGCAACAGCATTTTAACTCTAACAGCATTTTAAAATCTGTATCATTTTGTAAAGAATTGAGGCTGCTGTTTTAATCCTTTTATTTAACAAAAATTCTGTTATTTTTATCCTCTTATATGTTCAGTACAAATTGTATATTTTGCATTAATATGTCAGAAAAATTATAGATTTCACATTTATATTAGATTACAATGCTAATTTTGCTCTAAACTATTTTTGTGATATATCTGATTTCTACTACATTTGAGAATGACGCCTATTTCGCAGCAAAAAATATACTCCATCTTTAAACAGCTATTACTCAGTTAGTTTTAACGTTAGATGAATGGGATTTGTTTTATCGTACTTGTTAGTGTAACAGTAAATTTTTACTAAATGTCATTTATAGGACCGTGAGACCGTATAAAAATTTAAATTTCGTAATTTTTTAATAAATGTTTTTCTTGACCCAAATTGCTTTAAAAATAATTCTTTACCTTATTTAAACCATTTTTGTAATTGGAAGTATGCATCTAGGACCAACGGTTGCGAAAATAAAGGTCGGTCAGGTTATACGTAGACACCCTATATATATATATATATATATATACTACTAGCCGATCCCGCGCAGAGTGTCTGCACTCTAATGTCTACTCTTTTAAATACTATATGCATATTAGAATACACGAATTTCAGCATTATATGTGTGTGTAAATATCATACATAAAAACTTGTCCATTAGGACTGGGTACTTTGAAATAAAAAATATATACACGTCATACGATATTTAGAAATATGAAAACAGAGGCATTTTTTCAGCATCGTGCATATAAAAATCTGTGCATGCACACAATAGTTGCTGGATACTCTTTAAAATTAAAATTGTATACATATTACGCTGAAAATATCTACATCATTCACAATTAGGAAATATATATATATATAGATATATTTTTTTTTTCTGCATCAAAAACGTCTTGACTTCAATTCATTTGAAAAATTGTTTGTCACTGTTGTTTCGTCCTTTAAGCGTTTGAGGTGTCACTTAAAATATCAATTTTTCTGAAAAGTAGCTGCACTGGATCTTGTATATCTGGATAGCAAATTGAGGGCAACTTAATAGTTTCCCCACTCTGACATTCGCCAACCTGTAACAGACAACTTGCTAACTCTCTCTCTGTTTGAAGAGCACGCATATTTTCTGAAAGTTGCATAATGTAAAATCTTGATCTGATGCAACTTGAAACTGTTGATGATCTTGAACCTCTAAAAATGACAGGTAGGACTGACTTGACGGAAATCTCCGCCCAATAAGATTATTTTATTCATTTATTATTATTTGTTATTATTTATTTGTTATTACTCAATCCATATTATAAATAACAAATATGTGCATCCGTAACATTGACGTCATAACGATGCGGACAATAATGAGGTTAAAAGTGCATAAGGTACAACAATGGAGTTAATGCTTTAATTAATAACAAAATGGCGCGTTTCTTGGTTTGGTTTCGCAATTTATTTTCTTTCCGTTTTAGAAAGTAGCTAGTTTTTTAAAAATAAATAAGAAAAACTACCGGCCAATTTTTACAAAAATTGTATTTTCGGATGCAAAAATTTTTTTTTTACATATGTGTGGTGATTTTTAAATCGATACCTCAAATACTTTTCTTAATATTCACAAATTAGTGAAAACAAACTTCTCGTTGCCATCGGCAATTGATAAATAATCGCGATTTCTGTGCCACGTGAGATAGCGTAATATATATATAGATGATATTATATGTACATATATACATACTATACATACTATATATATTCGCGAGAAGAAAAATCAACCCGATACTGGCACGGACACGTCCGAGTTCGAAATTCGGACTAGATTAGGGCCAGCGTAGACACATTACTGGAGACAGAAACAAAAATAAAAGTATGATTTAATTGATAAGTGACCCCGATTATCCGATTCATAAGTGAACCCACCGTGATTGAGTATTCAAGTCATCACTTCGCTAATCGCTTGCGAGTGTAGGTGGGAGCGGGTTCGAATGCCGCTAGCTCCGTTGCACACTCTTTGTGGAGCCCTGGCTGTAACTCTGTGTGTTGTAAATTTCTTTGTGTGTGCTATCTCGTCCCTGTATATATTGAAAAGGACTTATAAGCGTGCGTTTGACGCCAAGCACACAGGTCAGATGCATGTTAATAAAATGTCAAATTAATTGATAAGCGAAAAAATTACCAAAGTTCTTACTAAAAGGCAGAAACGCATCCTTACAGATGAATTGCACTATTTTAAAAATAGACCTCAATTCTGAAATAACACCGTTTTCGTAACAACAGGCAAAAGTTGCATTCGCAAATATTTCCCCTCTTTACCTTATATGTCTTTGAAAATTTCTCATTTTGATATTTTTTTGTAATTTCGCCTAAATTAAAATTATTAATAATTTTAAAACAATTTCCACCAGTTTTCTTCATGTAGGAATACAGAATATGGCTTGGCTAAATGATCAAATAGAAATAGCTTAATAAAATAAAAAAAGTTCCTATTTTCAGCAGAAAGGGTTAGATTAAAAATATTCAAAAAAATTCAAAACCCGCTGTATGAATTCCAAATAGAATTTTATTGAAAATAGGAGAATATTTCCTACATTGTATTAAAAATATGAATTTAGTTTGCTTTTATGACTGCAGGCAAACTAGAAAAAATGGAATAACGCGATTTCTTCAATTTTCCCTTCACTGTAAACGATAAAATGTATTACCTAAAAATCCAAAATCTTCGTCTCAGATGCATTGGGACTTGTTTTCCGTCTTTCTAAATTTGTAGATCTCAACTTGCGGTAGTTTTTCCTAGAAATCGCTCATGCCCTAACATTGCAATCGTTTCACCCGATCCGCGAAAGTATCGCATGAAAATCCCCAGTGAGTTGTGAACCATAATTTGAAAACCGCTACTTTAAAGTTTTAGTCAGTTTAACAATACATTTTATAAAAGCTTTCTATTAAGCCATCGTCATTCCTTGTAATTATTATTTTTTTACATCTGCCTTTAATATATTATTGTAATATTTTTCATTTTACTTTAACCCATTTGTAGAGAACGCTGACATGAATAGGAATGAGAATTATAGAAGTAGTGATGATTTATTTTAAGTCATTGATTGTTTCAAAAGAAGAAACTTACAAAGTTTCGAAAGGGAAAATTTATGTTCATAGCAAGAAAAGTTAAAATGATAGGTGCAATACTTCAAAGATTATGTACATTCAATAAATCTTTATTAGATGATACAAAATGTACTGAGTTTTCATATGGAGAAAATATATTGAAAGATTTTATTGCGGATATATGCGGTCTTTATTCTATATTGACGTATCTGATTTACAGTAAGAAATAAATATATATTGCAAAGAAGATCACAAATTGTAGATTTCTGGAATAAATGTTTTCTTATCTATAAATAACAAAAATTGTATTTTGAATGCATTTTTCATTGTTGTCTTTCAATAGTGATGTTAAAAGTAATATTTCAAGAATTTAGAACAGTGGTTACAAAGTGGGATACACACACCAATTTAGAATTTTGAAAATTTGGAAATAGTCGCTAACCCATATTTTGCATTTTTTGGGGGGTCTATTTCCTATAAAAATTAATTTTGTTGTCTGACGATAAAATCAATACAAACAAAATTTCAAAATAAAACGAAAAGTATTTTATTCATTTTTATATTCCCAAAAGGTTCGCTTTTTGAATACCGGTACTTTTTTCGAAAAAAATTTTTTTTTTTGATTTCTCTTGCACATTTTGCAGAAACCACCTTCGAAGGTAAATTTTTCGGAAATGTTGTAGAAACCTACCAAGACATTTTCTTTTAAAAATATTAGTATTCATTTGGTGGACCATTTGGACACCCTGAAAAGTACAAAACACAATTTTCGTCGGAAAAAAAATAAAATATATATAAAATAAAAATACCATATTGCTTATAACAAAAATGTATTTTGAATGCATGAATCCAGTGTGTTCCTCAATTCATGGGCCAAACTTTAAGGGTGGGTAAAATACATATAAAGAAGCATTTTTTGTATAGCAATGTGGGGTCGTACATGAAATGTGTACGCGAAAAAAAGGAAATGCTGAGGAAATGAAAACAAAAGGCTCTTTATCTGCAGAATATTACAGTACGTAAAAGCACAGATTTGTAAAAGATTTTTAGAGCAAGCGATAACAATTTTAATGACATAGCTTTAAAAAAATATTCATTTTTGGGAAGGAAAATTTTGAATATGGAGGTTTATTTAGTTTGCATTATCAAATCGTGTGCAAAATATTTTTATGGAGTTTGAATGGCATTAAGCGAGCTTCAAAGGATTCTTTGCTGTTATAGAATATGTTTGGCCGATGGAGAAATTTGCGCTCTCTGAGAAAGCAGACATGAACGTTACTTCGAATTGTAACGAAATAGAGGCGTTAAGGTTGTACCACGAACGCTTCTCCAATAGGAAAAAGCCGGATCACAAACTTTTTCCGCGTCTACACCGCCAGCATTACGAGAGTGGTTGTTTTTTTTTGTCTACTTATGCCGGTCGCTCGAGACATGTACGAGTTCCAGAAATGGAAGAACGTATTGTGAGAAATATTGAACATAATCCAAGCACTAGCACTAGATCGATTGCACGAACAACAGGCGTGAGTAAAACAACCAAATGGAAAATTTTGCACGAGGAAAGACTTTTCCGATACCACTTACAGAGAACGCAATCACTGAATGCAGCTGATTATCCTTGGCGAGTAGATTTCTGTCTTCAATTTATTCATTTATTTTTGTTTGCAGCCGAGTACATTCACTCCAATCTTTTCTGCAAACGTAATTTTCACAGATGAGGCCACCTTTACGCAAGAAGAAGTGTTTAATGTTCATAATTCCCATTTGTGGGTTATCCTAAATGCAACACACCCGCATGCTTTCCAGGAGCGATTCTCTGGTAATGTGTGCGCGGATATGGTGAATGACTTCCTTATTGGCCCATACTTGTTACGACATCGACTCAACGCCATAATGTATCGAAGTGGTATTAATGGAATTATTTCATAGTGTTCCAGTTTCTGTTAGAAATGCCAAGTGGTTTCAGCACGATGGGGCTCCAGCCCATTTCCGCAATAATTTACACAATTACCCCAATGCCACCTCTGGCCCTAGATGGATTGGACGAGGAAGACCAATCGCTTGGCCAGCACGTTCATCTGATTTATCAACTACAGATTTTTCTTATGGGGGACACCTCAAGGCACTAACCTACGCAACTCCAATGGACTCTGATGAGGACCTCATTGTAAACCTTTTTAGTCGCTGATAAAACGTCGTGTAACACTAGGCATCTTCGAAAGGTTTCGCCAATCACTTGCTAGACGCTACCAGTTGTGTACAGTGGGAGGGGCATTTTGAGCACTTACTGTAACATTATGTAAATAAAGGGGTTTTTCATTCCCTCATCATTTCCTGTTATATTGCCTACACTTTTCATTTCCGACCCCATATTTCTATACCAAAAATACTTCTTTATATGTATTTTACCTACCATTAAAGTATAGACCATAAATTTAGGGACACCCTGTACAGTTTATGTTTGCCGATTATTGCTATAAGTATAATATGTTAAAACTTACAACATACGATGTGTATAATAATATATATATATATATATATATAGATGTGCTGCACTTTTGTGTGAGACTTTTTGAAAATGGAATAAAAAATGTTTTTAATTAAAATTAGTTGCTCATTAAATTAATATCCTTTCTCGATTTTAAAAAAAGTAAATATTTCTATATAAATTATAATAATTTACTTATTAAGAATATTTGTTTATTTGAGCAACCCAAAGATCAAACTCATATTTTAATATAATAATTTGTTTTAATGGTTATGCGAGAAAACTGTTTCAGTCGAAAATAAATATAGTAAAGACAGATTTAAGAGAAAAAAAAAAGTATAAAAAAGATATATATATATATATACTTAATGAACACTTGACATTAATCTTAAGATATAAATTAAGTTTTTAATTATTTTTGTTTGAGTTTGAAAATATCATATTGTAAAAATTTCACCTTTCAGTTAATTATTCAAATAAGATGAGAAATTTAATATTCCGTTTCTTAAAAATTATTGTGAAATCTGAGACTCTTTCTCTGAATTTAAATATCACTTTAACTAAAACTGAAAACAAAATAAAATCTTGTCATTTTATAAGATTTTATATTCATTTAAATTTCATATTTATTCAAAACTAAACTTTTTAATTAAATTCAAAATTATTTTTTAAGAAAATTTTTTAACCTTTAATATTTTTATTTATCTTTTATTATAACAGCACAATTGTCGCATCTTCCGAATTTTAAAAACCACTATTTCTTAACACGGTTATTAGATTTATTTAATCACATGTCTGTGAGATTATATTAAGGGGAAATTTATTTTCTAAAAATACTGGCATTCAAAAACCGGAAGTTTTCACAACTATATTATTAACTATTTGTATAACAAAATTATTTTCTTTCATAAGATAGACACTAGACAGGGTGGTTGAAATAAAAGAGACTTCAATCGCATATATACATAACACATTCCGGTTTACGTTTTACGTACATCATATGTTATCTAAACATGTCGTGTTTGAAGCAGGATGCACTGAGGTTTCAAATACTATGGAAGATGCAGTTGTTGTTATGATTCCTGATATTCTTGGAAAAGGGCTCGAAATGTGTTATCTGAATTGTCTTTCTTTGCAGTCTACAGTGCACATATTTCCGCTATCCATTTTACGTGGTATCCTCATTAGATTACAATGTACAAAATCTGCAACGACAAGTCCCACATCGACGAAATGATTTTACTTGCCAAAATTTAAGGAAGATGGAAGTTCTTGAAAAAAGCTGTGTTGAGAAGCGAAGCAATTTTACTTTCTAGAGATCTGTGAATTATCAGAACTGATACATATAACAGTACTTCCGTACTGTTTTCTATAATGATTACATGTTATGCTACGTTTTCGCAGTAGTAAGTACTTCCTGCTTTAAATTAATAGCTTCTACAATACTGTTTGGTGTAAGTTGATGAAACTCTGCACTTTTAAATACCAGTAAATGAACGGTTTATTTTCATTTCAGAGATGAAATTGTAATTTTGAGAATTTTTGGCCTCTTTAGGATTTTAATCCCTTCGCATTTTGGTAACAGTGACATAATCTGCAATGTGATATATACAATATCAACATGAATAATCTTCCTGAATTAAAAGACAGCATAACACATCATTAGTTAGGCCTCGCATCCAGTCGACGAACGACACAACGTACGACTTAGGAGTCAATTTTTTTTCAGAAATTCAAACCTAATTCTTCTCCTATTTCGCAAGTTGTGTCGCTTGTCACTTCGATGTGCGGCCTGATTTATGCTTCAATTCCACATTCAGTTCTCCGCTCTACACCTAACATGCTATTATGTTCATAAACATAGCGCAAGAGGGTGCACAAGCGAACTTCCCACTCATTTTTCCGATAAGTAATGATCACCATATTTAAAACCTTTGTTTAGTAGAAGTAGCATATGCTAAAATATTTTTAATTATGTGAAAATATGGCATGTTCAAATGATGGTAGATATACTTTTGTATTTTTATAACGCGCCCGCATACTTTGTTTGGAATTTCTTCAACAGGCAAAGCACAACTTGCTTTTGTTTAAAAAAGCGCCAGAATGAACCATCAAATGTACAGAATATCACCGTAGATATTGTTTACTCTCGTGATGTTAATAGCCCTTTTCAAGATTTTATGTAATATAATTTTACGGAACATAGAATATTCAAAAAAGTGAAAAAGTATTTGGAAGTCCACCCTCTCCGCATCCCTGAAAATAAGGGTACAATGTGCGTTGTACATGTGATAGAACATAATTTCCAAACTAAAGGATAAATAATATCCTACCAGAATCGATAACCTGATGATAAAAGTTTACTCATTCGAAAACGTTATAATGTGACTGTTACTGACATCATGGCCTTTCAGAAAGGTAGCAGCGATGAATAAATTGTTTGACTAAGGATTAGACTGAGGGAATCAGGAAGTTTTTGTCTTGTATAATAAACGTTTTCTACTATATAAAATTGCTGTCCAACTCATGTATTATATTTAGATAAATAATTGAAATGTAAGTACATAAATAAACTTATGCATTGTAAATATATATATATATATATATATATAAGTGTGGTATGCAAATAATTTAGTAATACTACTTATTCGGTTTACTTTGAGTTTTAGAAAACAAGTATGTGATCTAAAAATGTATAAAATAAATGCTACATTAAAGAAAAAACTGTACTTTTATTTGACAACTTTCGTTGCACTATGTAAGGTATATTTATTCAGAAACCTTTACACATATTTCCAATTTCTAATTACCGTGTCCTGTTTCTTACTTTTCGCTTTGCATGTGGGTAATTTATTGTAGATTTGTCGCTGTATTTATGAAAGTACAACTTCTTTTCGAAGGCAACCTCCATTAGCAGATATCCTAATGAATATATGGAACAATGGAAAAATGTACGGATCTTAATGAACGTTCTAGTTGCGGTGCAACTTTACATCTAGACGACATGCAGACACTTGCAGAAATACAAGGGGACAGTAGAAAAATTATAAAAATATAAAAATAAACAATTCATTTAAACTTAAAATTTTGCCTGGTCAAATAATATTATTTGTAGTATTTTGAACGAAAACTGAAGGATTTGTTACGATGTGTATTATCAATACAATTAAATTAAATTGTGTTTTTCGGGTTTTAATAAGATTCCTAAATCCATGCATAATACATTGGCTAATAATATGTATAACACAAAAAATGTATAGTAAAAAAAACCCAGTTTAAGGTATCTGACTACGTTTAAAAAGTAGTTTTCGACCAAAATTGTTAAAACGATTTTATTACATTTTATTAAAATCCAACTTTTTACATTTCCAAAACTGTATTAATTTTTATTGTACGATAAATAGAACTGGAGTTGTAGCAGTTTTTAAACTAGTCAACAGCTGTCACTCAAACCGGAAGTACTGTTTAAAGGACCGGAAGTACTATTTAAAGTTACTAACTGGCAAGGGAGAAGCAAAAATATGGCCTTCTAGAAATAAACAAATGTTCAGTACTTGAAAAAAGAGTATAGCTCGTAAAAATAGTGATTTTTAGATGTATATTACTGTGTACATTCTTGTAGTAAAACATAAATCTAAACTTTAAATGCATCTTTTGGAATATGTAATTTTTGGTGAAAATTCTATACGCAAAACACGATTTCTCAAAAAGTTATAAGTATATCACTATGAAATTTAAAGTGAGTGTTATTTACACTATTGTTAAGGCAATGAACTAAAGATTTAATTTTAGAATAAATATTTTTTGTTTTATGGATGTTTTCGTGGAATGACATCGATGATTTTTATGAAAATCAGCATGTAAAGAGATGCTATACACTATAAATTTTGATATATTTAAAATATCTCTTATATTTTAGTTCATTGCCTTCATCAATGTCATAAGTATGACGTGTAAGAAGAAAATTAAGATACATACAATAGAATTTTCCCTAGAGCGTTTTGCGTATTGGGCCCAATTTCACTAAATTTTACCACAAAATCCCTCATTTACCAAAACTTTATGAATTAATGAAATATTTTTTGCTTTCTTTACAGTTTCTAGCCATTATTTTAATAAAAATGTGTTCAAAAAATAATTAAATAGCTTTTTTAGAAAAAATTGCTCCGTACGTAGTCAGGCACCTTAAAATGTTTCATTGTAGAAAATAATATTTAAAAAATAATATAATACATACTATATATATGATTTAAGTGTATGAGCAGCACAATAAAAGTAAGATTAAAAAATTAGAATAGTTTTATAAATTTGAGCTAGGTCCATTAGTTTTTGACAATTCTGAATAAAATGTCTAACTACTTTGTGCGATGCATTATAGAGCAATGAAAATTTATGAGTAATGGTTGTTTTTCAAAACTCAGATAAGCAGGAAAAAAAAATCTTATGTTTCCTGATTCTGATTTTCCAAAATCTTTTTAAAAAGCGCTGCTTTAAAAATATTTACAAAATACCAATAATTTATTAGGTTGATCTTTATCTAAATTCTGCAATTTTCTATACATTGCAAATACTTTACAGATGATAGTAGTGAAAAAACGCAAGTTCGAATATTACGTAATTTCATCGTCCGTGTGTTTTTGAAAAAATTGTAATTATAACATATTATTTGAAACTTTCTTTTAATTTGCACTTCCGTTTTAATTGTTTTGTATCTTCCACTTCCAAGAGATATAGAAACTGACACAATTGAGTTTATGGAAACTTCGCTATTATCAGCATGAAATACAAAAGTCATGTAATAAGAAAATCTAATGAAATTGTAGTAATACATTACATTTTTTTTAAACAGTAAACCTAATTAATGCTAATGCGATTGTTCTGTAAGAAATCATTTACTGGATTACACAACACACATAACGCTACGTTTCGAATTTGTTTGCATATGGTTGATTTTACAACTAGAAATATTTTCTTATATTATCTGAAGATAATAATAATATGATCAAAATGGCTCAGAACAAACAATAATTATTTCTTTGATTCAACATTTCAAAAACAAGTCAACAAACTTGTTTTTGAAATGTTGAATGACTGTTTCCATCCCACCTTATATTCCACACCCTTGAAGTAAAATGGTTTGTTCCGGGCATGCTAGAAGACGCGAAGAGACAACAACTCAACTTAACTATTAGTTTTTCACTGATGTTGGCCCTAGTAAATTCGGTTGAAAACGTTTTGATTTTAAAAGGACTTTAATGTGCTTTTAAATGCTTTTATGTATGTATTACGCACCTTTAAGCAATATATTTACATTTATTTGTATCTTTATAAATGTTAATAAAACGTTTCATTTCCACTATATAGACATAGTCTAGAATATTATTTATTATTTTGTTTATATATATATATATATATTTATATATATATATTTATATATATATATATATATAAATATATAAACCTTATATATTTTAAAACTAATGCATAAAAACTAAACTAAATAAGGTGTAACAAGAAAAATTTAGACTTCAGCTTTACAGGAAATTTTCTTCTTTGTGTAAGATGGTTTTAATATGTTTTTTTAAATATCTAAAACCTTTTCGTTAAAAATAAAAAAAATCAACAAAAGAAGAAGTTTCACAATTCTTCATTTACCCCTTTTTATATCCAGAAATGCTTGTTTATCCACACAGTAGAAAAATAAATTGACGTTCGTCACGGTCATAGTTGAAATTCTATAAAGACTTTTAAAAGTTATTTTGATTTATTTTTGCTTGTATTTTGTATTCTGATGTGCTTCTGTAGAAATGCAATGAATTACGATAGCCTTTACTAGCAACATATTGGAAACCGATATAAAGTTATGCGGAAATTATGTTCTAAAACTTCGAAAGTGTAAGTTTCTTCTTAAGTTAAACTTCTTATTACTGTATATAATGCAGGAATGTCACGTAAAATTTTACGATTGGACAACAGTTTTATTTATTTACTTTTGACCATTCTAATTTTACCAATTCTTTTAAAGCCTCAAAACAATTTCTTTCTTTTTCTGTGCTGCTTAAATAAATATTTCATAATATTAACACACAACTTTGCAGCTGACCCTTGAACGTGAATTTTATATACTTGAATTATAATTTAAAAAATAATTTTAAGATTTTTAAATTTTTAAAGTGTTATAATGTTTAGTTTTTGAAGAAAAGAAATATTTCGTTATTTTTTTTAAATTATATTATTAGATATATACTTTCGTCTTTATTGGTTGTATAAATATTAAAAACAATTTATTTCGGCTAAAAGTTAGCACATATTCAATAGGTATATTTTTGACCAATTTCTGCAGGAACACGTTGGTGCGATCCACTGTGCTATCTCTTTTTATACTATAGTCTGTAAAGACGTTAAAAGAAATTATAGTCGAAAACTGCGGACAAAGATTGAGCTGAATATATGATCAGCTCAATATATTATTTGCAGCTCAATATATGATATGCATGTCTGCCATCTGAGCATTTAAATATTTTCGCATACTTACCACCGAACAAGTATAACCGAATGACAGTATGTGCTAAATACGACATTTCGTTTCACTCACAAGCATGTGCTGTTTTGGGTAAATTCTTTTGCTTGCGTCTAAATTATTATGTGTCCAATGTTATATTATTCTAAAAATAAGAGAATGGACACTGTTATATATTGTATATTCATATACAGTATTCAAGTACTGGTGTTTACTTTTAATAGAACTGTTTTTTTTTCGTAAAATAATTTACGACTTCTTTAATATATTTTTAGCATTTTCCAACCAACTTGAAAATTGTTTATGACTTCGATTTGTCTGTTTGCCTGCCGTCTGCCGTTTGCCGTCTGCCCATGCTCTAACTCACGTAAATAAACTCGGATTGCCTTGAAATTGTTGTATGTTATTGTGGTTTACTATAGCATGATCTCTATTGCAAATTAAATGTGTACCACTTAATTTTTTTTACAAGAACAGTCAAAACTATTCCGTTACATTACAGTCAATGGAAAAAATCGTTTGAAGTGCATTTTGATGATGCTACGCCATTTGAAACATGATAAAATTGATATACAATTATGAAGCGCACTAAAACATGATTTTTATAGAGTACGGGGTGTAAAGAATTTATTATTCATTTACAGGGTCAAATAAAAGTATTCTGTTACACATCGTTCTACGGGGAAAAATCGTTTGTAGTGTAATATCATTATAATTCACTATTTCAAACATAATGAAAATTATACGCATTACTGAGATGCATTAAAAATTGTGCTCACTTAAAAGTATGTTGTGCATCCCGTTTATCGTTCATTTACAGGGACACACAAAAGATATCGGTTACAGTATACTTGTGATAATTACAGTCTATATGTAATAAGTGCGGTTTCGACTTTGGTTTGCGTTTTAGGTTTAACTAATTTTTTTCATAGTACGTGGCGTGTAAAAATTCGGTTGACAAAGGGATTTCGTAAGTATTACAGAGTATGGGAGTGATCTGCTTAGTGCAAGTTTTAAATGCAGTACACATTTTCCTTCTGAACTATAGTTAGTAGACTTATAGAAGTTTGTGGAAAATAAATAAATTCATATGCAGGGCTACTCAAAGAACAAGGTACATTGTCGTTTATGCTTGGTAATTGCTGAAAATTTGTTTTATTTTCCTTATGCATTTTGTACCTGAATTAAATTTTAGCTTAAAATGGGGTGTGCACAAAATGTAAATACAGTGTTGTACAAAAGATTTCGAGTGCATTTCAATTGATTTGCGGAAATTGCTAAAAGTGTATTTACTAACTGAACTAATCTTTATCATGCTATGTATTATATATCCAGATCAGTAGATCATATACAGGGCAGCACGAAATATATCGATTATATTTTTGACTATGGATGGTAATTGCTAAAACTGGACATTTAAATGTGTAATATTTCCTATACTGTATTCTTACTTCTTTCGCCATATTTAACGGTGAAGTTTCTCTACAGTTTTATGAATGTGATAGAAATTGTTTCATAATCTATGCTTGACGCATGATTTTTCTTGTTTGCAATTAAGTTGGGTGAAAAATGATTTTCGTAAATAGTGGTATTGTTTAGAAAATATCCATAAAAACCTTGTACTGATGCACATACATAAATATTTCACCATAAGCAGGTTTCATCAAAAATCAATTTTATTAAAATCTAACTGTGTGTTGGCATTTCACATCTATTCCTCCTAGAATATAGCAGATTACGAGATGTAACTAAAGCCAGTTTTCCCCATGTTAGTGAGAAAATCTCTAAATTTGGAATATTAAATTAATTTTAGAGATTTCGTTTTGCATTTTCAATTACATTAATTGTAACAACAAAAATTCTACATTCTTGTGAAAAAAAAGAGTATAAAATAATTAATGGGATTTAACAAAACAAGTAACTTTTAACAAATTACAGCATGCTTATAAAAAGTGATTATAAGTGTAATTTGCATTTTTCTGTGTGTTTTACTCTGGTATGCTGGAAAATTCGCGATTGCAAACGAAGATTGTTTTCAGGTGCGTTCGTAATTATATAAATACGTAGCACCTATTGTCATCGTCTGGTCCATCCGTCCGTCCGTCTGTCTGTCCGTCCATTCGTCTGTTTGTCTGTCCGTCCGTCCGCATATAACAACGCAAAAACTACTCAACCGAATGTTTTGAAATTTAAGTTATATTACCTTTGTAGAATTTTGTCGAGACGTTTCAAATTTTATGAAAATTGAACCAAAACTTTAGACGATATTAATAAAAACATTTATTAAGAAATTTAATTTAAAAAAAAACGGTGCTTTCTTGTTATAGGAGCTTCCGAAGTTTAATTGTGAAGCGACCGAGATACTTATTTTATTACAGAAATTAATCTTCAGACGATATAATTCATTTCACAAAATTAAAATCATCAAGATCTGAATATTTATATAACAAGCTATAATACGAACGCATCTCATTTGCACGTTTGACGTACAATTTCTAACTTGTTTTAAATGTGTTTTCCGACAAATGTGTTTTGACAATTACAAAAGTAAAATAATTTCAAACATATATTTGAAAGATTTAACAACAAGAAATTTGTAGAATTTAGTATACCGTACATTCTGGCATATAATGCTCACCTACGATTTGAGGCTTTGTTTTTCTATTTTGAGGTATGTTCAATGTGTTACGTGCATCCCTTTTCTTATAAAGACAGTTTATTTAGACGTATACCATGAAAATTCAGTAACGGGAAAGTACAATAACTAAAACAAACAAAGAAAAATAAATAAATGTGAGGATATACGCTAATGCCAAGCTTCAATACTTCAATCACTACAAAACCTTTATAATTGAATTCTCGTATATTCAACTTATTGCTTCATTCAACTCTTATTGTCTTGTTCAGAAATATGAAAATCTCACTTCTTATGCTTACGTTTTCTTAATTTTTGAGCTTTCATTTTTATATCTGGCTGTAAAAATCGATCTATTTTCTTGTATTAAAAGTGCGCGTTGTACTTCGGAATATGCAGTACATGTTCTTATTAATGAAGGATCGTCATTATCAACGCATGATATATGAATTTTCATTATTCATCTAATATTTTATGAAAACAATATTTCATTATATAAATATTATTGCCGAAATAAAAAAGATTGAATAATTGCAATAGATAAATGTATTAAGCATATTTATTGATTTCGACACAAATTGTATCATTTATTGAATATTTTAAAACCAACTTTTAAATGTTAGAAGTAATAGATTTTTGTGTCGCATTTAATGCAATAAATTATAATTATACACATTTTAATTTTATTGCTTTATTGAATGAAAATGGATATAAGAAATTTTTGTTTCAGTTTATTTTTGAACAAAACATACATATTTAAAATCTTCAGCAACAATCCATTTATCTGATTCCATAAATACTTTGCGTATTAAAATTTCCCCTCTCGCTAAATACAAGAACGCACGTAATGCCACATACTATGTGATAAATAGTATAACGTACACTGGAATTTAGCTTTCTAAATCGTTAAAGAGATATGTGCATCACCTTTATATTTGTCGACAGGTACTTAACGAGATTGTTGTATTCTCATTTAAGTCATGCATTTATTTGAAAATCTCATTACAAAATTTCACCGAGAATGGTGTTGCGAGAAAGAAAAATTTATGTAATAATGTATAAGCTTTTATTTCAAATACTCAGAAAGTAACTGTACTTTCAGTATTTGTTGAAGGAATAAAACTACAAAAATATTTTCTGAAGAATGTTACTCTTTTATTAAACATCTAATTACGTTCAAGCACGGAATAATAATATAACATAGCAATGCTTAGAGGTTATGTGATGTTTTCCAATATAAGGCCGATATTAACCCTCTCCACGGAACACAGGTCTCTCGGTCCTGTGTTACAATTGTGAATTTTTCTAATTATGTATAGTTCAGTGTGTATTTTTGTATAAATAAAGAATTTGAAATATTACATATTGTAATTAGTCCACCCTCCTTATGAGAATCCATTTCATAGGTTAGTAGGAATAGATGTCCTGTCTTGACAGCCCGGTGTTCCTATTAACTAATAATAATAAAAAAAGATGTTCCGTGCAGATAGTTACATATTGTAATTAGTCCACCCTTCCTTATGAGAATCAATTTCACAGGTTAGTAGTAATAGATGTCCTGTCTTGACAGCCCGGTGTCCTATTAACTAATAATAATAAAAAAAGATGTTCCGTGCAGATAGTTACATACTGTAATTAGTCCACCCTCCTTATGAGAATCAATTTCATAGGTTAGTAGGAATAGATGTCCTGTCTTGACAGCCCGGTGTTCCTATTAACTAATAATAATAAAAAAGATGTTCCGTGCAGATAGTTACATATTGTAATTAGTCCACCCTCCTTATGAGAATCAATTTCATAGGTTAGTAGGAATAGATGTCCTGTCTTGACAGCCCGGTGTTCCTATTAAGTAATAATAATAAAAAAAGATGTTCCGTGCAGATAGTTACATATTGTAATTAGTCCACCCTCCTTATGAGAATCAATTTCATAGGTTAGTAGGAATAGATGTCCTGTCTTGACAGCCCGGTGTTCCTATTAACTAATAATAATAAAAAAAAAAGATGTTCCGTGCAGATAGTTAAATATCATATTGTTATACATTCTAAAATTATTCTGAGAGTCCACTCTATTAATGTATTAAAATAAAGTAAAATTTTTTTGAACATGGATCTGCAGTAATTTAATATAAATCATTAAAGATATTTTATTATATATATAGATAGATAGTTTTTTGGAGGATTTGAACGTAGATGAATATTTCAAAATACGCAAGCAAAATAGCACAGAATATATTTGTAATTATTTAATTTATATATAAGACCATAATAACAGTATTGAATATTTCAAAACTAATACATGAAAATTATTTATGTACGGAAGTTTCTAACAATTTTACTTATCAACTACCAAAGATTAGTAAATAAATAAATAATGTAGTAGAGATATATGTAGAGAAAACACTCTAATCATACTTAATTTATTTATCTGAGATGGACTACAAAATCTAGAAATCCATCTAGATTTACTCGAATTGTAGAATTTACTGCACACCCGAAAAATAACAAATGATTCTTATCTAGGAAAATATAACATAACCACAAATGAAAATATACCAGTTACTCTTCCGAGGTACACACTGTACCGAAAAACGTTCTTTATCTTTAGAAACCTCAGAAATAGAAATATTATTTTCGAGATTTAAAGAAGTGTTTATAAAAACAAAGTTTCGTTTGCTGCCACTGACTTTCAGTAACATTTCTGATTAGTTTTAATAGTGTATTAATCGTTTTTCTCAAATTCGATTTAGGAAATATCGCTTTAGGATTCTATCATATTGCCACTGATTTTTGTAAACGTTTCCAAGTAGTAATTTAATCAGTGACAGGAATATCTTTTTTTTTCGGATGCTAACAATGGCAAAGTAGACATTCCCATGTTCATCAAACATGATAATTAACAGAATTAACAATACCGTTAAAATTAATGCTTTTTTGTTACGTTTGCAATCATAAATTCAGTTGCGCAGTTCAAAATGTTAAATTGAGAATTTATAGAATCTTAAAAACCCATATTCCGACTTGAGAAGACCGATTAATACATTTTAAAAACTAATTTGAAATGTTTCCGAAAATCAGTATCAGCAAAAGAAACTTTGTTTTATAAGTGCTTCTTTAAATCTCAAAAATATATTTGTATCTGAGGATTCTGGAAATAAAATCTGATTTTCGAGATCATGGTTAACTCTGAAGAGGTTATGGTATATTTCTTATATTTCCATCAAATTCTTATATTTCCATCCCGTGAATTTTCAATTCACGAATATTATATATTCGTGAATTGAAAAAATTAATCTACGTACGTAGTTTAAATTCGTACATATGTATCTCCGTTTATTGTTATATTATATTTTCTTAGACTAAGAATTATTTATCTTTTTACGGTTGCATACCCTTATGTTTCGAATGAACATATTATATGTGTGTTTTGTTTTGACAACTAATTTTACATAAAGAACTGTAAATAATATCTCGAAAATAAATACTTTGAGATATTTATTTCTACAAAAGTATTAAACAAATTGATTCATTTCTACACAGTTTTTAGCAATATTTGAATATTATAAAAACAATTTTTAAAAGTTAGAAGAAATAGTCATTTTGCTTTTCTTTAATGGGTCATATTATCATTATAGAAATTTGAATAATATAGCAGTTCTGAGTCCAAACAAATACAAGAAGATTCCTTATTTATTATTATTCAAAATGATCTTTAGCTATATACTATTTAATTATTTGCTTTAATATTTTCTGCATTAAATTTCCCCTCTCTCTAAATAGTCAATAATGCAGAAAATGTCACATAGAATGTGATAAATGAAATCCAACGTGCTATAATTCAGCTTTATAAATCGTTAAATAGATTTATGCATCACGTTTAAACTTGTCGACAGGTGCATAAAGTGTTTCTTGTGCTTCCATATTGTTTCAGAAATGTGTTATACATTTATTGAAAAATAGTGTATTATAACATGCGTTCATGTAGCAAGTCGTAAGCATTTATTTCGAAAGCACATTTGATATTTGAGAACATGTAATGTCCATCGTCATTAAAAGAGTGTAAGTACAATAAATACTTTCTAAAAATGTTACATCTTTGTTAAACGATGAATTATATTCATGCAAACAAAAATAACATACCATAGCACTGCTATAAATTATGATTTGTTTTGTAATATTACATGTATATTAAATATCGCAATTTGATATGTATATATTTTTTAATTTATTCTTATAGTCTACCCTATTTATGTACTAAAATACCGTTAAAGTGTTTTAAATAGCAATCTGCAGTATATAATTTAAAACACGGAATAAATTTTATTTAATGCTTATAATCATTAATTATTAGATATAAAGAATTTTGCCATCGATGAATGTTTTACTCTTCACAAGGAAAATAACACAGTGTACATGCGTTAATATTCAATCAATCGAAATTTAAATGAAAATATATACAAATATATTTATATGAAAATATATACAAATATATACAAATATATATTCGAAATGAAAATATATACAATATGTGTATTTTGTATTTTAATTATCAACCAGTCCTCCAAAAAATAAAATATGCTGAATGAAGAAAATTATATATATATATATCTATACATACATACATATATATATACGTATATATATATATAATACATATACATATATATATATATATACATACATACATACATATATATATACGTATATATACATATACATATATACATATATATATATTTATATATAAATATACTGTTATCTTTAGCTACAGTATATATATATATATACAGTTAACTTTAGCTACAGTATATATATATATATATATATATATATATATATATATATATATATATATATAGCACTATACAGGGTGTCTCAAAAGGTTGTTTACAAACTTAACATGCTGGTCTGTCATATCATGATAAACAAGATTTACGTAGGAACTTGTGTTCGAAAATGCAAAATGCGACCGCTAGAGGGCGATTTTCATGTCACCGATAATACCAGCCGAATTGTTTACGGCGAAACGTTGTTAACGTGCATGGGCTCGTGTACACCTTTTTTACATGCACCCATATGTGCATGTTGTGCAGGTTCAGGACACCGTCCTGTGTAAAACAGGATTCATCAAAAAACAAAATCCACGATGGAAAATGCGGCTGTGCGACCCGCTATTGCAAATACCAGCTTGCGAATGCAACGCGTTGGGGATAATCACACAATGCCTGTACTCTTTGTAAATGGTAGGGATGTTGCGTCTCCTCATGCAGTATGCGCATAATGCTGGAACGATGTACACCCAAGACGCGTTCGCTTGCTCATAGACTTGTTTGCGGGTTTTTGTCAAATTCCAGTAGCACAGTTTCATCTACGACATGTGTGCCTGTAGTGCGTTCTCAACCGATGTGGCTACGTACTTGGAAAGCTCCTGCTGCACGCAATCTGCGGTGCAATTGTCCAAACAAAACATGACTTGGCTGACGTCTGCTTGGGAAGCGCTCAAGGTACATCCGTAACACGGCTCGTGCATTTCCATCCCCGGCGTCATACACATAATGGATATCGGCCAATTTTGCGTTACTAAACCGATTTATCCTTTTCCTGCAACTTCCTCGCCTGAAATGATTACGCTTCCCGCTCTCCCGTAAGCCTGCGCTCATCGCCCTCTAGCGGTCGTAGTTTGCATTTTCGAACACAAGTTCCTATGTAAATCTTGTTTATTATGATATGACAGACCAGCATGTTAAGTTTGTAAACGACCTTTTGAGACACCTTGTATATATACTACACTGCTGTCCAAAAATTAAGGGGCGGTGAAGGTTTGTGAAATCTACTGCAATTCTTGACAAATTGTCCTTGACTTCAAGAATGGTGGAAACAGCACATGCAATTAAAAAATTAAATATTGAATATTTGATGATATATGGACATTTATATGAAATAATTTTTAACTGCTTATGCGCGAACTCGCCATACTGCTTTTAACTACATATGCGCAGTAAAGATGTTTTTTCATGATTTGTTAGTCAATTCTATAGAATAATTAACATAAAAAGACCAGTCAAATATCTTGAAAACTCAGAAAGATGTCGGCAATGCATTGAGCTAATTGTCAAATTGGGGGGGGGGGGGTGCAGTAGGATTATAAGGGATTTCCCCCCATAATTTGACAATTAGCTCACTGTGTACCCGACATATTTCTGAGTTTGATTTGTCTTTTTATATGAGCTGTTCTATAGAATTGACTAACAATTCATGAAAAAATTACTTTGGTATACTTTGCGCATGCGCAGTTAAAAATTATTTCATACAAATATCCTTATCTCATTGAATATTCAATATTAATTTTTTTAAGTTTACTATACTGTTTCTGCTGTTCTTGAAGTCAAACATGTGCTTTACATACTTGAAGTTCATGGACAATTTGTCAAGAATTTCGGTAGATATTTGACAAACCGCGTAAAAAGGAAAAGCGTCCGGTCACTGGCGCTTAATTTTTGACTGCAGTTGGCTTTCTGACAGCATGGAGCTATGTCCGGTGAATAGGGGAATATGGAAGCATATTAGTGCGAGTTTTGGCGAGGAACTGTTTTACCAGTTGGGATCGATGTGCTGGTGCGTTCTCATGCAGAAGGTACCAGTCGCCACTCTGCCAGAACAGAGACCGTTTACGACGAATGGATTCCCTCAAACAACGTAAAATGCATAAATTATGCTCCTTGTTAAGTGTTCGGCCTTCGGGAATAAATTCTGAATGCACAATCCCTTGAGAATTAAAAAATATCCCCGTCATTAATTTCTCTTTGTTCCGATCCTGCCGGAATTTTTTAGATCGCGGTGAGTCCAAAGTCTCGATTGGTGTTTTACATAAGCGTTGACAGAATTTAATGTTGCAGCGCTGTTAAAAAAAAAAAAAAAAAATCTGAATGCACAATCATTTTATGCATACTTTCTTAATTCGCGGAGCAAAGGTAACTAACTTTGGAAGATAACAGCTGCGCCGGTCACATGACATAGGTTAAACCAACCTGGGAAGGTAGGGGAGGGTTGGGAGAATCCATTTCAAGAGGTTTAACTTTAGGTACTTGCTTTCGTCGTCAGGAATGGCCGCAGTCCCCGAATTTTTGGATCGTACCACGTATGTGTGTGTAATATAAAAGAATATACATTTATACACAATATTTACTCATGAATTTTGTATCAAATGCCATATTTCAATAAGAAACCCATTCGTAAAAATGTATTAAAATGTTATAATTGCTAATCATAAGGACCTTAATTTTTTTAGGCATTCTACTAAAAATTACAACATTTTGATTAACAAACGGAATGCATATAAGCATGTTTACTATGCACCGACACCAGTCAAACTGATACCAGTGTCAAAAAGAAACATCTCACTGCATGCGAACTATTTTATTCATACAACGATTTATCAATATTATCGTAAACAGTTATTAAATAAAATTACCCTATAGCTTGAAGCATCAGAGGAAATTTTTTAAAAGTGTTATGCATAGTTTGCATTATGCAGTACTGAAGTGAATTAAGTTGCTCGGTGTAACAGATTAAAGTTTATTATGATCGACAGTATTTAACAGATTAAGTAATTACAATGACGTGAATATTGTGAGAAACATGTCATTTAATGTTCTACATACTCCGTAATTAGCATCGAATATGCCACTAATATTAATATTTTATTAAATATGTAATCTAGACTTCTAAATATTTATCATCTATTTTACTTTAAAATAAAATTTCAAATGAGAAATTTTAAATTTATAAAAATTACAGAGAAAGTCTGAGCTAACGGTTACACATAAATATATATTATGTGTAAGTGAGCAATAAAATTTCTGTTAACTTCTTATTTCAAGCTGCAATTCCATTAAAAATGTATATTTTGTTTGCATTACTATGTTGTATGACTTTAATGCATTTGTTTTGCAGCATTAGGAAAATAGAATCGTACTAAATCCAAAAATAGTGATTTACATGCATTAATCTATTGCCATTTGCTATGTACTATTACATACAGTACTATTACTTCCTGCGATATGGAGTGCAACAGCCTTAACTTTAATAATAATTCTGATACTCATACTAAAGGGATAAAGGTTTTGGAACATAAATTTGACTTCGTTTTTAACACTTTCCAACCTAGTTGAAAAGTGTTTATGACTTCGGTTTGTTTGCCGTTTGGCCGTCTGCCCGTGCTCTAACTCACGTAAATATGCTCGCATTGCCTTGAAATTTTAATATGTTATTGTCGTTATCTATAGAATGTTCCCTACTGCAACGGAAGTGTGTAGACTTATAGTTTTTTTACAGGGACAATCAAAAGATTTCCGTTACATGACTGTCTACGGGGAAATATCATTTGCGGTTTAATTTTATGATGTTACACAATTTCAAACACATTGTAATTGATATATATCACTAAGGTGCATTACAAGAAGCTTAATATGGAATAGGGTGTGCATAGCACTTATAGTTACTTTACAGGGACAGTCAAAAGAATTCCTTTACATCACGTCTATGGAGAAAAATCGTCTGCGGTTTATTTAAATAATGTTTCACTATTTTAAACGCATTTAAATTTATTTATATCACTAAGGTGCATTACAAGAGGCTTACTACAGAATATTATGTGTATAGTAGTCATCGTTCATTTACAGGGACACACAAAAGAATTCTCTACTATCTGTTAACAATAATTCCTGGAAGTGCGTTTTAAGTTACTGAACGCGATTTTAAATTTAATTTACTTTTTGTCTATTACGTGGTGTGTATAAATTCTATAGATCATATAGAGGGGAGCACAAAAGTTCGCGAACACATTTCCGTTTATTGACAGAAACTCCAGAAAGAGAATTTTAAACTTGTGCTACGCGTTTCCTAACTGAACTAAAATTTAGCATCCTATGTAGTATATATACAAATCTATAGATCATATACAGGGCTGAATAAAAGTATTCGGATATTTTTCCGAATATTGTATATGTTGGAAATTCCTGAAATTATGTTTTTAAATGTGTTATGCGTTTTCGAAATTGTTTACTTAGATGTAATCTTTCAGCTTATTAAACGGTAATGATTTGTAAAATTATCTTGAAAGCGTTGGAAAGTGTTACATAATGTATGCTTGATGCATGACTTTTTGTTCTTGTTTGTATTTCAAAATAGTATAGGTGGAATCATTGATTGCAAATAAAGCTTAATTGATATGGGTATTATTCCATTTTTAATACGCAGGTCAATCTGCTATTTCAAATATCCTTCAAAACACTAAGGACTACTATGAAAATACAACTTATTCTGATTTGACATCAACATTCTAAAGAACGAACATAAATTTGAACTGCATTTTCTAGACCATTGGCCGTGGTATGCTATTACAGGATGTTTTGAAAAGGTTCAAACATACTTTAATTTTTTACCTGTTGGAGATACTTAGACGATATAAATTGCGAAAGTTTGTAAAATAATGTAGGAATTAGCATTACGTTGATGCAATAAATCTTGTGAATTAATTTTCACTTTGCTAAACAACTCATAAACAACAGAGTGAAAAATATGTGGGGATCGAACTGGGGATCAAACACAGATACCCTGGAATAGCGCACCAAGTGCTTTACCAATTAAGACATCCAGTCTGCCATTTTTCACTTATACGTTGGCAAGGCTGCAACTTCGAAGCGCAAGATAGAATGCCATACATGAGCACAATACCCAGTGGCGTATATGAGACGAATAAATTTTCCAGTTTCGAATAATATCTAATTAATTTTTACTTTGCTAAACAACGCATAATTAACAGAGTGGAAAGTGTGTCCAGACCGGTGATCAAACTCAGATACCCTTGTTAATACCAGGGTATCTGGGTTACTGATTATGCGGTAATGATCTGTTTTACACGATAGCTATATTCAAGACGAATAGATTGTCTTTTTCATTTTAGATGCAGACGATTTGATTTGTACAGATGAAAGATTTGTGAAAGCCACCGCATACTAGTTTATATATATATATATATATATATATATATATATATATATATATATGACATAGACTTTAAGAATTACTATGTTATACAACAACGGATTTTATTCGATTTTATCAATATAAAAATTTGAAGAAATACATGATTTGCATACTAATCTCAAAAAAGTATTTACGTTGAACCTGATGTTTCTTCTTTAGAAGCTATAAAATTACCCACTTTAAAAAAATTACTCACTGTTTTATTTTTTATTTTTACTTTTATTTATTTTATTTTAAAGGCCAAACGGTGGATTAAATTGAATGAAATTGCGAAAAAAATAACTATAAAATTTTAAAATCATTAGACACGCATTTTATGTAATAATCAAATGCTATTACAAAGAAACAAATGTCACATCAGTTGTTGTTAATGAAAAAATAAACAAATGTATTTGGAGCAAAAATGAATCAAATTAATGGCATGTTATTTAATATTTTCTTTGTTTTTCATTTAATGACTAATCGCACAGTAATGAAAGAAAAAATTCGTATATTTGTATTACGAATATTTATTTCAAATATTTTACAATTTATTTTTCACGGAGTGCTCATATGACATATTGTTTAATTGTGACATGTTTTTATTTTGAAATTTGAAATTATATAAATTTTTATTACATTTTCTACTTAATTCAACACTATTCACCCTTTCTTTAAGTTTTATAGTTTTCTATCATATAATGTAATAAAACCTGTAATATATATTATTGCTAATAGAATATATGTTACTACTTTGGAAGACATAAATAAATGTTAAAATAAAACAATACACAATCGATCTCTTTTAATACGAACACTGAAAAAACGCAAACGCAATTGAAACGAACCATTTGAAAATTAGGAATATTTCATCATTTAAACCTATATTAAGAGTTTAACGCTTTTTACGCTTTTTAATACAAGCGAAACATCTGTTCATTTAAATGCGATTTTCTGCGAAAAGTAGAGCAAAATTAGGAACCCCTTTCTTATTTATCTTCTATCACTCTCTGAGCGATAATATTTCTATATTACAACCGTCTGTCAAAATGTAGTAATTTATCAATTTTACTACACGTAATTTAAATCTTCAAGGAAACCTCCCCCACTAAACACATCCAAAAAATGCAAAGGAATGTCCTGAAGCTTTGAAAGTTTAAAAAAGAAGGAGAAGATAAAGACGTTTCAAATACCAGTCCTTTGTAAATTTTACAATTGTGCCATAGACAGAAAGGAGCATTGTAATAAACTATTATCTGTTTCTTTCTTTAAATCTGGATTTTAGGTTATATAAAACAGCTTTTTTCTTGTCTCTTGTTGTACTGTTATAAAGAAAAGGCTATGTTAAACCAATAGTTAGAAAATTGCAATGACTATTATTATGTTAGCCGAGATTTTCCGGTAGACACTATGATAGTGTGTTAATGTAAGCCTGATGATAATTAGAACAATTAATAGTTCTAATTAGTTTATGTGCGTGTTTGATATGTTTGTTATCTTCACGAGGCGTATTACTAGTAACGGTTAAAACGATGATTTTTATAGTCTACTTATTTTATTCTAAAACGACTGTAAACTAGTTCTACTGTAATTTTGAATAAATTAATCTTCGCGAAAAATTGTTGCTTTATTATTTATTTTTATTATATATTATAATATTCAGTTATTGATAGTTCATGAAGAGATGCATTTATATCGAAAAATTTATTAAAGTGACTTTTTAAAAATAAATGACTGTTTTAAATAACGGTGTATTTCAATATTTTCCTACATTGTTTTAAATTAAATTTATACGTAAAAACGCTGGTTAAATTTTAGAACAACAGTTATGACATAAGTGCATTAAAAATAGCTTTCAAAAATTCGAGGATGTTGATAATATAATGAGGATGATCTTAACTGCAGGCACTGATAAATTGAACAAATTTCGATAAATGAGGAAGTATGCTTACTTTAGCTCAGTAATTTTCTATCTTTCTTTAAATCACAGCATGCTTGAATCTACAGTTAAAGTTGGACTACAGAAATGAATAATTTTTCAAACATAAGGTAAACTATACATTTTATGGTTTTCATATTATCATTGACACTATATGCAGTATATGGAATTAGGAACAAATGTCAAATAAAAATTATTTATTATAAGTGTAATAAAAATATAACAAATAATATATTTTAAAGATAAAAGTGTAGTGTGTTATTCATCAGTTATTATATTTCAATATTGCATAAATTAGCTTAAGTTGATATAATTTTTGAATATCTTACTTGAGAAGTTGAATTTAAGTGTGGACATATTATTTTCCGAGGAATTTGTGTTGCTGACATTTTCTTATGGCGGAAAATTATCGCTTTCTCAAAAATGACTTTGAGAACTGATCAGGTTTTATTACTTTTTAAGCAACCTTTGAAAAATCATCCTTAAAAAATTACATTAAAATTATAGTTTAATATATAATCATAAAATACACGTAGTGCACATGACGCCCTCTCACAACAAACTAGCGCATATATATTTCTAACTATATTTCATTTATGAATAAAATACTTTGACTATAATTTATGACCCCCCTATTGATTATAATATTTCTAAAAATAAGACTTTTTCTTCCATAAAGATAGGAATGATACATCAATTTAACGCACACTGATAGCTGTCAAAACAGACATTTAGAGTAGCTTATACCTTAGATAAAAAATTAAACAAGACTTGTAATATCGTTTTGTATAAAAAATTTTACACCATGCACAAACAAAATACAAAAAGAAAAAAAAGAAAAAAAGTACAAAAAAAATCACAAAATAATACAAAATAATCTACATTGTGTTGTCCATGTCTCATAATTATTATGTTGGACATATCCAATATCCAACTAAAAGAGCAATTGTAAATAATATGCTTGTACGTGAAAATTATATTCAAGTATTTTTATGTATGGGTTTCTGGTAAAAATTACATCTATAGTGTGTATCTTTCAAAAAAGATAAATGAATAAAATCCAGAAACATTGTTTTGAGCTCATATTGATATTCATTATATATAGATATTTTTGGTGACAAACGTAACAGATTGATCCAGTTTATTCAAATCATGCTTATCTGCATGTGTATAATATTGAGACATGATTTATTTTTACATCTAATTGTATGTGATTATTATATATAAATATTCACCAGAACTCAATTACAGTATTTTCTAAATAAGTTTTTTAGATATGGTTTCACTAGGTATAATGTCTACTGTAATAGTTATCTGCAACAATATAATAAATATGAATTGTGATTTGATAAATAGTAAAATATGCATAGAAGATGTTTTATTGCAACATATGTTAAACACAAAATGCTTTTCTCATTTATATGTTGTTGATGTGCTGCCTTTATATATGTATTTGCGAAGAGACACGGGTCATTTTTGTTGTTTTCGATTTGTGGGGTGATTATATATGACAGAAATCTGTCATATATAAATGGTTTCTTACATTTTATTTATTTAAATAAAACCCCTCTTAATTTTCAAAAAATATCCATATTTTTCCGTTCCCCTGCATATTAAAATCTCAATTTTCTCTCTTTAATTTCATTCAATCTCAGCATTAAACTAAATATTGAGTGATACGAATTCATTTCTAGTTCAATAAATACTTTTTTTTTCATTTATACATTCTTTTTGCCGTTACAATAATTGAATAAAGAAAAGATAAATAGTACTTTCTACATCACAGTTATATATCAAGATTTATTGCGAAACAGTTAAATTACGAACTTTACTTATAGCTTTTAAATCTATTTTTATAATTATCCTTACCGCTCATAAAACAATCCTTATGCAATTTATTTTCATTATTTAAATATTTAACCTTGAATTGCGTTTCTTGCTATAAAACAAACGCAACAATTCTTCAGCTTATTTATAAGCAATAAATAAGTAAAATTACTTTTAAAACATTATTATATTCAACGATGCAGTTATATTAAAAATTTATGTGATATTTCTTGAAATAACTATACTTTCATATTATTTTGTTCGGTTTTGCATCATTCATACCCATAAATTACTATCATTTCCTTTATTTAATTAAGGGTTTTTCCAATGGTAGTAGTAATCTTCTATGACGTCTCTTTTTACATTGTATTGTCAATTTTTTGTATACTTCCTACTTCTTATTCTGACCACGTATCGGGTCAGAAGGACCCCTGCGTTGGCTCCTGCTCCTTCTGTATCTCTCCTGCTTCGGCCAAATAAAATCAGTTCTTTAGACAAATTGGAGTTTTTATTCTGAAGTATATGAACCTGGGTTACTTTAATTTTAATTCCAAATGGATAAGATTAATTTCATCTAGTACGTAAATAAATGACACCATAATACTTTGACTATAATTTATGTCCCACCTATTGATTATAGTCTTTCTAAAAATAAGACTTTTCATATCATAAAAATAGGAATGATACATCAATTTAACGCGCACAGACAGCTGCCAAACTTGACATTGGTGTGTGTAATTAAAATGTCCCATTATCCATGAAATCAATCATTTACTTCGACCAAAAATTTTATCAATAATATTTTACACGGCCATTGCGTGTCAATATATATGAGAAGAGTTATCAAAGAAAAAAAAATATGTATAGTTGATATCATGCTTAAGTGAATTAACTTGTTTTTCGTTTAAATTAGAGTTAATTACTCTGATTCACTTTGTTAAGTACAATAAGTATTCACGATGACATAAATTTTTGGGAGAAAAACATGAAAATTAATGTTACATATACTTCCTAATTAATGCCAAGTTTTACAGGAGTGTTATTTTTTGTAAATTATTTTTTAAATCCTTATATAATTATTATCTAATTCGCTATAAAATTAATATTTTAAATGCACACTTTAAATATTTTTAAATAGGAAATTTTGTTGTAATATACATATATTTTTATCAGTAATACATTTCAGTAGATTATATTTTGTAGATATAATAATGTTTTATGTATTATATAAAATGTAGATATATCAAACAAATTAACAAAGAGGGTTAATGAAAAACATTTCAAATTTCTAAAATAATCAGATATGTTTTTCAAAGAGCATTTGCAAGTTGTTCTGTATTTAGATTAATACTTTCCACTGAATTTCAGTTTATGTATATACATATTATTTTAGTCTATAACATTAATTAATTAATTGATTTCTAATATGATATTAAAATACAATTTCAATGACGAATCTCATTAGCGCAGACTATGTCAACAAAATAGTAATTATTTTCCAAGGGATATAAAATAACTTTCCGGATTTGAAATGACATTTTTATTATAAAATTAGTTATATAAATATCATTACAAGCAGGCGAATTTAGAAATACGTTTAGCTAACATAAACGTCATCCGTAAATTTCGAGACTATCTAAGTGTTTTTTTTTCCTAATAATTTACTAAACGAATGCATAAATTGACATTTGAATAGTTATATGAATTTAAGGACACAGCCACACATCGGAAATATGAGGGGACCGTTCAATTTTTTTTTTTAATAATTTTTTTTTGAACACATATTAAATGGAAATTTCATACTTTATTGTAACACGTACAGTTTTAAGAGAACTTTCATTTTTCATCGGCCATTAAATCGCCTATGTGGAATTTTTGTGTTCTGCTAGGCAGATTAATTTGGCATTGAATTCGGATTTTAAGCTAAATAAGAATTCAGATTTTAAGCAAATTTTAATGCACCATATATTTTCTGAATCTCGCAATACCGGAGGTATAAACAGTTTTAAACAGGAATTAATATTTTCAAGTGTTTCCCAACTAAGCATAAAATATTAAATATTATTATTGTGATTTAAATATTATATAGCTTGACTAACTAGACAAAATTTTATGTCATATTTTATACTTCCATCACTATTTATGAGCTGGAAAGTAACTATTCTTACATTTTGTTTACACTTGAATGGCTAAAATATGTTGTATAAAATTAGTTTTTATCCAATTTACGCATCGAATCTGATGAAGGGGATCCGTATTTCTATTTAGAGTGTGGAAATTCCTACATTTGAAGCAATTCGTCATTTCTGAGCAAACTATTCTTAATTTATCACATAATCTTCCTACTTACACATAGAATCAATCGACGAAACTTTTGTTTTTAATAGTTTTTAGTTATTTAGCTTCTGAATAAACTAAATTTATGTATTTGTTTCATGTTTGCGTGTGCACTAGTGCTGGAGGAATAATTTGTTGGTAAATTTCATGCGCAAATGTTCTAAAACCATGATGCTAAAAAGAAAATTTCAAAAAAACGTCAGTACACAACTTTTACAACTCATGGTAAAGACAAAAAGTCGGAAACTTTTATATGTTATAATTCAAAATCATTTGCTTATAACGAAAAGGGGTGATTTGATATCAATACCTGCATTAGTTAACGAAAAATTCAGTAGATGGACATAAACTTGCCTGTGGTGATTTTATAAATAATTATGGAGCAATAAAGATACGTACCATTGAGAAGTCAAAGTAAACTGGAAGTTTCGAATTATCTTCAGAATAATAGGTATTTTTTTATCAAAACAATAAATGCAATCATTTGGTTTCAGAAATTATAGATTACATTCATGGATATTTTCGTCTACTGAGAATTTTGTAATAATGTGAAACCCACTTCACATAAAAACGTGATGCATAAAGGGACTATTTTATCAAATATTTGAAAATTTATTCTTGGAGAATAAATTTAAAGATTTATCCTTCCGGTATATAAAGAGATTTCTTTTCTTAACAAATGACGCATTATTAGGGCCAATATTGAAAAGCAAAATCAAATTTTAAACACATATTTGAAATGTGAAAAATGTGATATTATAATCACGTTAATATATTTTTTCTGGGAATCGTTAAAGACAATTATTCTTTATGTTTTATATGTGTTCTTATAGATGTGACGCATAGTAAAAAATAAGCTCACACGAAGTTAATCAAATATGCTATATGAAGATTGGAACTTGAAAATAAGACGCTTCAATGTATTATATTGGTAAAACTGATGAAAGATTTGAGAAGTAAAAAAAGGTTTACACTTTCGATGTATAGGAGTGATCTAAAAACGTAAAGTATTATTAACTATAAAAGAATAAAATTATGTGTATATATATATAACCATTAATGAAGCATTATCGAAACACCAACAGAAACTGTGAAAATATGATATAGTAAGTAATAATTTATTGACAGCGAAATTGTAACCCCAACACACTGAATATAGATATCAAATATTTATTTAAAAGAAGAAGAAAATAAATTAAAAATTAAAAATTGAATGAATTACATTTGTGGAATTTATGCAGAATTATCAAGTCCTAAATGCATCAATACCACAAATAAAATGAGTGGTTTCATCATCATATTAGCCATAAAATTGCTAAAGAATATGATTTTGGGACGACCACTCATAAACCAATAATTAAACCAGTGAAAAAATCTTAAAGTTCCAAAAATAAATACAATATTGAAAAGGAGAGAAAACTTACCCATAATTATGAGAAAAAATCATGAAATTAAATCTTAATGTGCTAAGAACAATGAGATGAAGAAGGATTTTGGTGCACATCATTGACCAGATATATGAAGCTAACAACAGAGGCAATGAATTGCAAAAAATGTTTTCTAAATGTTGCCAAAAACACTTTTAGAAGATGATAAACCATGTTGCCAAAATAATTTTTAGAAAATGAATTATCATGGAATAGTTTAAAGCAACACAAACCATGGTGCTGTCATCTATGATATTAAAAATGAATATGCAGTAGAAGAAAATCAATATAAAAAATTGAAACCATATACTATCTAAAGTGATAATAATTAGTTAAATAATGTATAAATGAAATTAAACAATAAATAAAATATCCAATTACATTAAAGTAAAAATGGATGTATTTATGATTAATTCTGTGTTAAAAAATAAGATGTAAAGTGGTAAAATTAATAATTAATGATTAATGCTACATAAAAATATGTACCAAAAAAATGACATAGCCACTATTATATAGCTTTGCCAAAAAAAACAACATCATAAAAATTAAATAAAAATTAAAATAAAATACTAAATTTTTTGAATTAAGATGCTATGGATTTAAATTATTATTAAGTAAAAATTGAAATTAATAGTTACAAATTATGTTTTTGAATACAAAGTTAAAAAATAAATACATATGATAAAAGTGGTTAGGGAAGAACATTTAGTAAAATTAATACATATATTATATTAGCGTTTAAGAAAGTATACATTATATTAGAATTTAATATGATATTGTCCACCGCGGGAACACAATTAAATACAATTAATCCAAATCATTCTTAATAGTAATGTATAATTCATTTAAATTAATAAATGAATAATATGTATATGTATATATATATATATATATCCCTATTTTTATCAACTTATCAATAAAAGAAAAACATGTCACATAAGTTTCAAGAAAGTAACGATTAATAAGCATAATGTATAGCACTTAAATATATATTTGCTTAGAATAAATAAAAAAGGAAAATTGAGAATATACGATAATATAATAATAATAATATTGTAAATTAAATGTATATCAGAAAGCTGAGAACATATTTCTTTTATGCAAAAAATACTGGAAATTTTATTTTCTACTTTGTACTGAATATTTTATCAGAAGATCCTGAATTTAAAGGAAAAGAAGTCGATACCTTCGATCGTTGCATATTTCTCTGCATTTTGTTGCATTGGAAAAGTCGTAGACGTCTTTCAAAACGATGAAAATGTCTTAAAACGGAAAAGGGAAAACGTTAAGTCTATAAATATATTTTTACAAAAAAAAATGTAGTTTCGTTTAAATTTTTAATTAAGAAAATATTCTTACTCGAAACCAAAATATTTAAACCAGTATATCGCATATTTATATTTTTTATGTTTGTTCATTTATGTTATACAAGTGTCGTTATGGTTTAAATATTTAATTTAGAAAATTATTTAAAATCTTAAATTAAATGATGTCGTATACCGGTAGGTAAGCTTACAAAAATAATACATTTCATATAGAAATGTATAAAAAATACCTTTCTGAAATTATCTCTTCTTCGGGGTTTTCATCATACGCAATGTTTAAATGCGTAATTGTTACTTGATAAATTAAATAATACTATTTTGGAGACGAGAAAAGGAGAAAATAGTGTTTTACTTTTTCTAAATACCGTTCATTTCGGTGTTTAACGCACACATTTGATACAAGTCAATTGATCGAAAATTTCAGGTGCGCATTATACGCCGCGCCGGTTGTAAAAATTAAATATGAAAAAATGCACGAGCTGATGAATTTATATTTCTAAATTAATGCATTTGCTGATACAAAATTACTATTTATAAAACAATAATTTTCGCTTTCAGATTACAAAAGTAATAGTTGTTATACTTTACTATATGCTTTACTATTTTTTGCTATTTATCTGATAAAGGTTTTTTTAGAAAGAAGAAAGTGCGCGTTATACGGCGAGTATATCGAAAATGCTAAAAATGCAGCTTGAATGTTTGGGTGCGCGTTATAACCCGGAGTATAGGGTAGTTAATAAAGAACTTTCGTAATTTAAGAGTGTCTAAATACTTCGTACATTAAAAAAAAATTCTTGAATCTGCTGCAATGAAGTTGATAGTACGATGTCGATATGCACGCATAATTTATGCTACTTCTACAATATGGTCCTCCGTAACGGCTTTTGGTGTCCACCAGTCCTCAGATTGTCTTATTACTGTCAGTTTTATACAACAGTACGGTCAGTCTATATACGGTCATTTTTATAGTTGAATAACTTAAAATTTATTTGTCATTAGATTTTGAATTAAGAAATTAACATTGCAGAAAAAGATGGTTCAAGCTCTTAGAGGGTTATTCGCGTATGCATAACTGGTTTTAAAAATTCTACAATTACATGCAAGGGTGTATGGCTCATGGGTACGACGCGTCTTAGGTACTTTCTTTATTGACGCCTTAACACAAGTTTTACCCATTAAAAAAAAACGAAAAAAATGAATAATTTATTTGAACCCTTGGAAAACCCTTTTAAAAGCGAACTTCTTGCATAATAATATAACCTTTAATAACTCATTTTTTTAAATAAATGCTATTATAAACATGTCCACATATTTTTATACTAACTTTACAACAGAATCATATTGTTCTCTCCTCTTTAAATTATTTTTTCGAAAGGTATTAATATATTTAAAAACCTTTATTAACAAGCGTTGTTGCTCCAGATGTGCTTATTCTTGACAATATGTAAACACTTATTAAAATTTAAAAGAGACTAAAATAATATTTTTAACAACAGAAATACTATATTTTATGCATCTCTTCTAACTATCATTCGACGACAGACTCAGCAAGTTACTGTGTAAATTAATTCTATAAGTACTATTTGAATAGAAGGATTTAATAATTTGACAATTTCGAAACAATAGCACAAAATATTCTATAAAGCATGTTTGTGGAACATGAAAATATTTATTTGAAAATTATTGTTATATTAGCTGATAGTATACGAAAAACCTATATTCTGAGTTAAGAAATCAACTGAATTATAAAAACTTCTCGGAAACGTTTCCAAAAATAAGTGGCATCAAAAGAAACATTGTTTTTGTAACTGGTACTTTAAACCTAAAACATATATTGGTTTCCAAAGTTTTTAAAGATAAATAATACTTTTCTTAATCATGTGTAATTCGGAATAAGATATTATATATTTTCGTTCGTTGGAAAAAATATATATATAAATGAATGTGATAGTGTGATATTTAGAAACGGCGGTACATTTTAGGCTGGCATTTGTGAGGATAAGGAATCTGTAAAACGTTTTATCCCTTTCTTTGTTCCGTAAAAAAAAAAGTTACTATAATACTACAAATACCACCTTAATATATATTTCCAGTATGATAAAATTACATATGCAGTTAGTCTTATTATTCTAGATGTTTAGTTAATTATTTGTTGGACTATATTCTATTTTTAATATCAAGAGGTATACTTTTCCGAGAAAATCCGGTGGCCGTTATGCCATGTTACCAGCAACTCTATTATTTATTCAACTTATATTTAGCCCATGGGTTTGATTTCTCACAACGTAAACTTGGAAAATCTGTGAAAAATCCCACCTAGGATGTCGCAACATCTGCTAAGAGACACACAAAATTTCTTCGTAATATCTATGATTAGACAATAATAATATTATGGCATTTAATTAAGAACCTGCTTTAAATAGGTATTGCAGCAATGACAGTGTCAAACAGATGATGCATTTCCTTATGTTAAGGATAAATATAATTATTTTGATTTCATTATAAGGGATTTATGGATATTTATGGATTTTCATACAGTTAGATTTTGGAGGTATAAACAAGTGGACAATATCATTTTACAGCCACGAATATGTTCAAAATACTTAACTGTACAATGTGTATAGCTACTATATTGCAAAATGATATTTTTTTTTTAATCTCAAATTCAATCTCTAGAAAGCTGTGCATAATCATACATAACATGATTTTCAGAATTGAGCAAGTTCTTTTCTTTTGAAATACGATCAATATATTATACTAATTGCTTTTATAGATTCCTTTTTAATATACGTTGAAATGCGTGTTTGTGAAGTATGTATATTCTTGTAAAAATATTTTTGCTTATATTTTGTTTTTTTACGATGATAAACTGTTAGTTGATTTGTTTATATTATTTTCCTCCTCCCATTTCAAAGCCCTTTCTTTAACCTGAATTTCTTAAACAAAATAACAGTTCTAAAATAAATATAAAACAAAAAATAAAAATACTACGCTAAAGCATATCTTTAAAAAAGAAAGTGGAGAATCCGAGAGAAAGAGAGAGTGGGTGAGAGAAGAAGGTAGGGGAGGAGAGAGAGAGAGAGAGAAATAGTCCCATTCATCTTGTGTGAAATGTACATTCCGAACCCTTTAACAACATTGTTATTTTTAATTAAGACCTTTTTTCCAGCGCCTACACTCAACGTTCTTCGCCACAATATTAATGGCTTTGCCGCCGGTAACAAAAGCCCTCCACATTTTGGATGTTGTATTAATTATAAATGATCAAAGAGTACCCAATGGTGAAGAACAATAGAATTTAGATTCTTCTTTCTCTTTGTTTTTTAACTGACGTTTCTTTTTTTGTGCTCTTAACATATTTAATTGATAAATGCGAAAATAATTTACTTTTTTTTATTCCGCGTTTCTTAAGATCTTTTACTCTTCTAAATTGACTGAGATATATATAAAAAATGAGCTCCATATATGTATTTTTTGTTTAATTACCTGTGCGTAAAACGCCTTTAAATTTTAAATAAATAACTTAGATATATAATATTTAGAAAATTCAATTATTAGCATATAGGTGTTTTATTCGTTATGAACTAATAAGGCTTTTGTGGATGTTTTATTAATGTAATACTAAACGAATAATGTTTCCAAAATACTGACTGAAAACATAGAAAAGATTTTCTTGCTGTCTGTACATTGATAAAAGTAATCATACACTGAGAACAATGGTGTTTTTTTTGTACATGGTACTGTAGTTTTCATTTTACATTAAGGAAGAAAATTCATTTCATTATATGTATTAATATTGGAAACATTTAATTATTTCGTGTTTGGATTTTAAGCTATATATGCATTGTTTATATTATCCGAATTTTTATAATATTGTTATTTTTAAAAGTGGAATAACATTTGTCTTACATCTGCTATAAACATCTGCCTCATAAACTAAATGAATTTGTGTGATGCACCGAAAGCTCTCTACATTTTCGAGTCCACTTATAATCCATAAATTAGAAAATGCACTCACAAAGAGAGGAACAAGCTTGGTGATCACAGATTTTGATTTTTTTTAAATATATGTTGTAGGGTAGAAGTCCCTTAGTCTCAGGTTCAATGGATTTTATACAACGCTCTTTAATTCTCGAAAATTAGGGGGTCTAATATTTTAACACAACTTAAATACTTACTTTGTAATAAAAGTACTGTGTTGGTCGTATCTCAGTTGTTATTGCGTCTGCTCGTTGATCCGCATACCCGCGTTCGAGACCGGGACGCGCTACATTAGTTTTTCTTATTTTTTGTTTTATATATATACTTGTAATTACAATTTAATAATTTTACACAATTAAAAATTTTAATATCTTACATTAATGTTAACATATTTCAAATTTTAATTTAATTTATTATATTTTTAAGTCATTATTAAACATTTCTCATCATTTAAAGAATTTAAAAAAAAAAAAAAATGGATCCTTTATTGAATAGTAAAAATTACAAAATCGTTACAGAAAAAAATCACACCTTATTTTATTAATTATAACTTAATTCAAAGCGCAAGCATACGTATTAAAAATTAAAAAATCTTTAATATGCAAAAAAAAAAGAAAAAAAAAATGTTGTAATTTAATTTTTATGCTAAATTTTAAAATAATTATGCTTCTTTACTTTAAAATCAGAGTAGAATTAACATCGCATTTACTTCCCTTGTTAAGGCAATACGGATGTTTATTTAAAATCACGATTTGACACAATTGTTCAATATTATTGCAGCGATAAAGCATATATTAAATACATTTCATTAGTGATTAAAAAAATAACTATTTAATGATGTTTTATACAACGATTTAGTTGCAAAAAAATAAATTAATCTCCAACTATAATAAAGAAGCAAGTTTGTGTGTATGTATGTGTGTGTGTTTCTCGGTTGTATTCTGAAGCGACCGGTGTACGCAGAGGTACAAAATTTGGTGGGAAGGTACCTCTGTGCATGTAGTTTTGAACCTCGAAGCCAGATTTTGGAATTTTTGAATAGATGTTTATTTAATTAAATTTTTTATGCGATTTTCTCACGTTTCGCTGCGATTTTTTCCACATTAGTAATGTGAATCCGGTTCCAATCTTTTAGACTAATATAGTAAATTTTGTCCTCTTTTCAATAAAATATATATGTGAAATTCGTACTGCGAATTTTCAATTTTTGGCAATTTTTTTTCCTGCGACACTAAAAAATTTTGCCCGAATGCTTGGTTGGTTCGGTGGATGCACTTCCATTTCAGCCTCAGATACGCCCAGAATCGCCATTTTTTTTCTCTTTTTAGCTTGGAGAAAGTTGATAATTCTTTACAGATAAAAAATCATGAATTTAAAAATGCGATTGTTAGTGTTTGTTGACGTTTTGCTGCAATTTACCTACATTAGTAACCGGAATCCAGTTACAATCTTTTAGCCCAATATAGTAAATGTTATCCTCTTTTCAATAAAGTTTATGCGCAATTCGTACAGTGTTTTTTGATTTTCTGGCGAATTTTTTCCTTCGACACTAAGTAATTTTGCCCAGAATGCTTGATTGGTTCAGTGTTTGCTTTCAGCGTCGGCCCAAAGTCATTGTGGCGCCCGTGCGAGCATCCCCCCCCCCCCGGCAACCACACGCAAGAAAAATGGAAACATTGCTTAACTTATATTCTTCTTATTTTTTTTAAATATTCGTAATTTTTATACATCCATATACTTAAAGCTAATCTGCTTTTTAGTTTTTCGTGCAAAAATGCTATTTATACGCATGCGCGAGCATTCAGCTAATCAGCTAGAGGCTTTTACTATCTTTAGACGCGATGTTCCAGCCAATGAGGTGAAGGCTTTTTCCTCTCTCTAGAAGCGTATGTGTTCCATTTGGTTCGGTTGTTGAAACTTTATGGATTTCTTTTATTAAGGTATTTTTTCATTTTACCGTATTTATTTTCTTTTTAAGTCGTATGTATTTTACTACTTTGAATTTTTTATAACTAACCCTTTTTTTGAGAGAGAGAGAGATTTCGTGGCACGAAATTCCGCGAATCGTTTCCGATGTAAACAAACTAATTTTAAACTTTTAATATGTAATTCTGTGTGATATGATTAAATTCAGGTTTTCTCAGCGACGATCACAGTATTTTTACCAAATAATTTTTGTATTAATCAAGCTTTTTTGGTTATTAAGCATAGCTAAACACGAAAGAAAACTTTGTTATTTTAAGATTTTGATGTGAATTATTTGTGTACATTTATAAGACGAGTTTCACTGAATAATTCAAGAAAAAAAAAATCTCATCATTATACATATTTAGTTATGCATTATTAATTATTTACTTGGCCTTTACTTTTAATATTTCAAACTTACAGCTGAATGTAACTATTAAAACATTTGAAATACTGTATTCGTAAAATGAAATTTCAGCTTAAACACTCGACAATTACTAATAGTTATGCATTATTAATTATTTACTTGGCCTTTACTTTTAATATTTCAAACTTACAGTTGAATGTAACTATTAAAACATTTGAAATACTGTATTCGTAAAATGAAATTTCAGCTTAAACACTCGACAATTACTTTTAGTTATGCATTATTAATTATTTACTTGGCCTTTACTTTTAATATTTCAAACTTACAGCTGAATGTAACTATTAAAACATTTGAAATACTGTATTCGTAAAATGAAATTAGTTTAAACACTCGACAATTACTTTTAGTTATGCATTATTAATTATTTACTTGGCCTTTACTTTTAATATTTCAAACTTACAGTTGAATGTAACTATTAAAACATTTGAAATACTGTATTCGTAAAATGAAATTTCAGCTTAAACACTCGACATTACTTTTAGTTATGCATTATTAATTATTTACTTGGCCTTTACTTTTAATATTTCAAACTTACAGCTAAATGTAATTATTAAAACATTTGAAATACTGTATTCGTAAAATGAAATTTCAGCTTAAACACTCGACAATTACTTTTAGGTTAAATTCAGGTTTTCTCAGAGACGATCACAGTATTTTTACCAAATAATTAAAAGTACTACATGCATGCATCTATCTATCTATATTAGAAATTGTGCAGGTTTCTGGTCACTGTTTTGTTTACATATTTTAAACAAATATTTCAATTTAATAATGCACTGAAAATTATAATGAATGCTTACAATTAAACACAACAACACAAAACAAAAAATTTCACAAAAACACATTATTTCCCCGATATTTTCCCACAACTAATCAATAAATTTCATGATATTTTATTGTGATTTTAAACCATGAACTTTAGTACTTTTCTGTTATACGGATACTATGCCAAAATGTATGTATGTATGTTTGGCGACAATGGTGTCCGTATAACGGAAAAGTGCCTGAATTATTATTTTTATATATATATATAAAATATAAACATAATTGGCGACACAGCAAGTTTTCTGGATGTGAAAGACGGAGATGAATTTCATTCATTCAATAACCGTTTTAAAAGTTTCAAGTTTGGATTGAGTGCACCTGAACATAAAAACCGATACCTATTTCTATGTTCATGATTGAGTTATTTGGATATCTTTTCGTATAGCACAGAAAATCATTTCTCCCGCTTTCGTAATACAGATAAATTCTGGTGTATTTTTTTTCTTCTTTTTATATCATAAGTACTTTTCTACTTTAAATTTTTTAATTGTCGAGTTTCTAAGCTGAAATTTCATTTTTCGAATGCAGTATTTCAAATGTTTTAATAATTACATTCAGCTGTAAGTTTGAAATATTTAAAATATTAAAAGTAAAGGTCAAGTAAATAATTAATAATGCATAACTAAATATGTATAATGATCAGAATGACATATTAAAATGTGTACAGAATGACATGAAAATTTTTAAAAACTGAAATTTTGCACTTGCAACTTAATTGTAAATTTCATTGTTTACATTGGAAACGATTTGTGGATTTTAAGAATTTGCTGAACTTCGTGTCACCAAATTACTAAATCTCTCTCTCTCACTCTCCAAAAAAAAAAGGGTTAGTTTAAAAAAATTCAAAGTAGCAAAATACATACAACACAAAAAGAAAATAAATACGGTAAAATGAAAAAATTACTTTAATAATAGAAATCCATAAATTTTCAACAACGACATCAAACGAACGTATCTCATCTTTCGTTTGTGATAAGGAACGCTCCTTTGGCCCCCTTCACTCATTGGCTGAATTGTAAAGGGCAAAATTGGGGGACAAAATGACTACAGCATTTCTGAGAAAAGAAAAAATCAGAAAATTCACAGAAAATAATTATTTTTGTTGCAACTTGGGTTAACTGTCTTTATGGTTCGAGTCGATTTCAGACTGAGTGTAGATTTCTGCAAGTTGGATTTGGGTTAACCCGATTTTTCAAAAGTTAGTTCAAGTTCAGTATATTATTTCAGATTAAAACTATACCTATCAGGGCTTGAATTTCAGGGCGGGATTCGCGCGGAAATTTTTGAAATCCCGCCCAAAAAAGATCATGAGCGGGAGCCTCCCGCCCAAAAAATTTCAGCATTTTTGGAGAAATTTGCATTATTTAATTTACCTGCAACCGAACGATAAATTTCGTGATTTTTTTTTCCCCGCAACCGATTGACGGACTTTGTGTTTTTTCCGCAACTGATCGACGAACTTTGTGGTTTTTTCCGTGACAGATCAACGAACTTTGAGTTTTTTCTGCGACAGATCGACGAACATTGCGTTTTTTAAGCGACTGATCGACGATCCTTGCGTTTTTTGGGGACATATCGACGAACTTTGCATTTATTCCGCAATCGATCGACGAAATTTGCTTTTTTCCGCGACAGATCAACGAACATTGCATTTTTTTCTGCGACTGATCAACGAACTTTGCGTTTTTTCTGCGACAGATAGACGAACATTGCGTTTTTTAAGCAACTGATCGACGAACCTTGCGTTTTTTGGGGACAGATAGACGAACTTTGTGTTTATTCTGCAATCGATCGACGAAATTTGCTTTTTTCCCACGACTGATCAACGAACTTTGCGTTTTTTGGTGACAGATCGACGAACTTAGCGTTTTTTCCGCGACAGATTGATGAACTTTGTGTCTTTTCCACGATCGATCGGTGAATCTCAATCAAGTAAAATCTAAAGTCAGAAATTTATTTAACAACCTAATTGTTAAGGGTCCCTAACACATTTAATGGAACTTGAAAAATACACTGCATATATAAAACTTAACTTTCTTCCCTTTTTTATAATAAAAATAAACATTTTACATAATCATTCTCAGTTGACTTAATTTTTTCAATGGTATTTTGTCATGTCTGCATTAATGTAATTCTTTAAATAGCACGTAAAAGAATAGTGGGGTTTAAAGATTTTTTTTCTCCCTCCCAAACATTACAACTTTCCTTCATTTAAAAATGTAGGTAGGGAGACTCCCGTCTTTGGAAAAATTGAATTTCAAGCCCTGCCTATAATATGTTTGTGTGTATTGAGGTTTGTATAGATGTTTGTGTGTGTGCTGTTTTTAATGCAGACAGTTTCATTTTTCACACGAACCTTTCAAAAAATTCACATTCTTTGCGCAATCCTTTAACAAAATTCGCATTTTTTTTCGTGATTCTTTAATGAAATTCGCATTTTTTTCTGTATCTTTTTTTTGTCGAGATTCATAATTTTTTCAGCTATCGTATGACGTAATTCGTGTTTTTTTTTCAGCGATAATTTGACGAAATTTGTGTTTTTTCTGCGATTTTTTTTCACGAAATTTGCGTTATTTTCCACGATTCTTTTATGAAATTTGCGTTTTTCTGTGATCCTTAGACGAAATTTTCTTTTTTCGCAATGCTTTGATAATAATCACATTTTCTCTGCTGCCTTTTGATAAGATTCATGAATTTTCAGCAATCCTTCGATGAAATTCGCGTTTTTTCAGCAATCTTTGAAGAAATTCGCATTTTTCTCGCGATACTTTAACGAAATGTGCGTTTTCCAGCGATTTTTTGATAAAATACATTTTATTCCGCAATTTTTAGACGAAGTTTGGCAAGAAAGCGCTATCTTTGGGTGAAATTTCCTGTTTTGCGATTCTTTGACAAAATTTGCTCATCTTTTGTGTAAATCGCGTTTTTCTGTGGCCTTTTAACAAAATTCACGTTTTATATGATCCTTTGATGAAATTAGTGTTTTTCCCGTGATCATTTGACGAAATCTAGGATTTTTTTCCCGCGAAGATTGATTATATGTTTTTAGTCTGCAGGTGCCCTAAAAAGTTTGTGACGCCTGTCGCTGCATTGCACGCATTCTGCCACGGTGTATCAAACAAACAAAATTCATCCTAAAGAATTATTGTTTCGTTTCTGGAAATGAACAACCGTCAACTCATTGGCTGAATTATAAAGGGTGAAATGTGTAGGCACTGAGTATCACCTATACTATTAATGTCGGTAAACGTCTGTCTGTGTGTGTGTTGTTGTGTCTGGCGTCTGTAAGCACAAAACTCTGCATGCAGACGACGGACATAAGTGCTTTTGGTATAAAAAAATTCGTAAGTGGAGTTTTTAAAATTCACAACATTTTGCGGGAGAAGAGTGGTGCGAACGAATTTAAAAAATGAGTCCGCATCAATAATTATGGCTGCGGGGGGGGGGGCGGAGTATGTTTTGCCTACACGGGGCGGAGACTTTTCTTTGTTGACACCACTCATATGATATATCGTTCGAAAGGCTTGTGACTGCCTTTTCATGTTATGCATCTGTGTGGTCCATCCCCCCCCCCGCCAATTGGGGCACTTTTCTAAATTTTGCACATACCACTCATGTTATATATCGTTAAAAAGGTCTGTGACCGCTTAATCATATTATGCATCTCCAGTGTCCATCCCCCCACTTTGCCCCCCCCAAGGGGGTACTTTTGTAAATTTTGCACAATCCCTTCATGTTACGTATTGTTGGAAAGGTCTTTGACTGCTTATTCATGTTATGCATCTCCAGGGTCCATCCCGCCACTTCCCCCCCCCTTAAGGGGGGCAATTTTCTAAATTTTGTTGACACCCCTCATGTCATATATTGTTGGAAAGGTCTGTGACCGCTTAATGATATTATGCATCTCCAATGTCCATCTCCCCACTTTGCCCCCCCCTCCCCCAAGGGGGTACTTTTCTAAATTTTGCAGACAACCCTCATGTCATATATCGTTGGAAAGGTCTGTGACTGCTTAATCATATGCATATCTCCAATGTCCATTTCCCCACTTTGCCCCCCCCTCCCCCAAGGGGTACTTTTCTAAATTTTGCAGACAACCCTCATGTCATATATCGTTGGAAAGGTCTGTGACTGCTTAATCATATGCATATCTCTGATGTCCATCTCCCCGCTTTGCCCCCCCCAAAGAGGTACTTTTCTAAATTTTGCACACAACCCTCATTTTATATATCGTTGGAAAGGTCTGTGACCACTTAATCATATTATGCATGTTCCGTGTCCATCCCCTACTTTACCCCCCCCAAGGGGGTACTTTTAAAAATTTTGCACACACCCCTCATGTTACATATCGTTTGAAAGGTCTTTGACTGCTTATTCATGTTATGCATCTCCTTGGTCCATCCCGCCATTTCCCCCTCCCCAAGGGGGTACTTACCATTTACTTGCACAACAGCGCTAAATGTGTCAGATGAAAGAAATTCCGCGAGTACATGTGCCAGTGAAACTTAGCCAATTGCTGTTCTTCAACCTAGCTTTAATTCAAAGTGGGTTTTTTATTTATTTGAATTATTCTGCAAAAGTTTCAAACATTTTAAAGCAGCTATGAATTTTATTTTTAGGGTACTATCAAGTTTTTTGCCGTCAAATTTTGACGGGTTCCATCTAGTACTATTAATAATTATTTAATATATTAATTTAAAATGTTTTAACAGCAGATAAAAGTTTCTGAATTTAATTCTATATTGGAGTTTGTATTTGGTCAATTGTAAAATCAAGTCTCACAAGGGAAATTTCATTTTTACAGTAATTATCAATCTTAATGTGTAACCTTACGATACAAAAGTATAACACAAGGCACACCACATGCTACTGGAAGAAAATAAGAAAAGAAAGTTAATTAATTAAAATTAAAAAAAAAAAAAAATTAGAAGAATACTGTTTGGAATGCTACAATTAAACAAGCAGAACTATAGGTAAACAGCAACTATGAAAGATGAAAACTGTAATCTTGTCTTGTTATTTAGTATATGAAACAAATATAATATAATAAATTCAAAAAATAATAATGATTAAATAACCTAAATTAATTAAACACTAAAGAAAAACTGATTGAGAATAAGTGTTGTATTCATAGTAATAAGCAATACCTTTTACAAAAAATGCCCTCCCCCCCCCACCTCCCCAGGGATGATTCTGAATTTAAAAAAAAAATCTGAAATTCAGAGCAAATATTCTGAAAAGCAGAAACAGGGGAAGTGGGGGTGGGGATTCCCTTCGGACACCAAATATGTGTTTTTTCTGTGGTCCTTTGACGAAATTAGTGTTTTTCATGCGATCCTTTAACGAAAATCGCTTTTTTTTGCTATCCTTTAACTAAATTTAAGCTTTTTTTTCGCGATCTTTTGAAGCGATCTTTTGAAGAAATCTTCCTTTTTATGCGATCCTTTGACGAAACTTCGATTTTTTCGCGCTTTTTTGAAAAAAATTGCACTTTTCGCAATTTTTTGACGACATTGACACTTTTTCTCTGGGTTTTGACGAAATTTCTGTTTTATCGGGTCTCTTTGAAGAAATTTGTATTTCTATTTCGCGATTTTTTGAAGAATTTTGCGTTTTTTTCGCGATCTTTTGACGAAATTTGCGTTTTTTCCCCCACGATCCTTTAACGAAATTTGAGATATTTTTCTGTAAACAATTGACGAAATGGATTTTTTTCGTTGATCATTTCTCGAAATTCGTGACATTTTTATGTTCGATTTTTCTGATTGATGACCGATTTTTATTAATTTTCGGAACCAAATACCTTAAATTTTCGGAAAATTTGGAACAGAATCATCCTTGGTCCGCCCCCCCTTCCCCCCTCCAAAAAAAAAGTTTGTCTTTTCCTGGATTTTGTTTTACTGGTGCCCAAACTAAAATTAAACAAACCATCCCAATGAAGGCTATATCATGTTGAACTTGAGTCTTAGCGCCGCACTGAAATTAGATAAAGAAATTGTCATTATAGTTGTATCAATCAAGTTAAATCACAGGATATTGGTAAGGACATCATTAAAAGAAAAAAAAACATAATAGCGGACACTAAAGTGAAAAAAAGTTATTTAACGATAAATGTATTAAACGAAACATTTTCTCAAGACTAGTACAAAACTAGTCGTTGGGGGCCACCGTAATACTTACCCATATAATATATACCCATATATTACCCAATACTTACCCCTTATAAAATGCATTGCAATTCAAATAAAATCGTGGCTTGATGACGTCATAAACTATAAAGGCTTGATTACTGAATTGCTTGAAACAGGTTTTTCCTTATAACTCGAAAAATAATAATCCTATTAACTAGCAGTTTATTGCATCTGATTAAGCGTCAAATTTCCAATTAAAATATATATTTGAAATTTGGATGAAATACAAGGTCATGAAAAATCGAAGAGTGTGGCAAATAGGATTACAAATATCTCGGCAACTCATTATCCGGTCGACTTCATGCTTTATGCAAAATTTATGTTTTTTTATTGTCTTTTATATTCATTTCTTAAAATAAACAATTTCGAAAAAATTTATATACCTTTTATCAGAACGAATATTTCGAGAGTCCGAAAAAAATAGTTCCGGTTATCGAGGTTATTGAAATGAAATAGTCTTCTTCCCATTATTACATACTAAGTACATACCAAATTGCAAGTCTCTATCTCATTTTTTTCGGGAGATAGAGCGTTTACAGACACACAGACACACAGACACACAGACGGACGGCAATTTTTTTTTCTAAAAATATGTTTTTCGGAATCTCCAGTGTCTGAAACGTGTAAATCCGTCAAATTTTTTTTTTCGATTTTCAAAACGATTACAAGACTTACCCTATACTACGTATGATGGGTAAGTAATAAAATTAATATGCAGATAAATTAACTTTTTAAAAAAAGTCTAAAGTTTCACAATTCTGCATTGTCAAGCTTATGTTGATTTATTCATTAAGCTCTTGGCTCCTGTTACTGAGAAATCAAGGTAAAGTAATTCTACTATCAGCTTCTGTTTACTGGATTTACAAATAATAAAGTGCATGTCATGAACACCGATGGGAGGGGGGGGGGAGGCAAAGAAGAGCCTTTGCTCCACCATTTTGAAAAAATTTCGTCATCGTAGATGATTTTTTTTTAAAAGGGGGAGGGTACGTTTAGCTTAATTTTAAATTATAAATCACTAAGTGCAAAATTGCGCTTGAACATAAGTCTCTATATATAATAACTAGTCAGATGTGCCAATTCGAAAACTTTTTTTTAATCTCATACAATTTAATACTTAAAAATTTGCTATCACAGTGCCAAAAGTAAATGGCAATCTATGATCATCATGAGGATTCTAATAATATGAAATTCCGTGCATTAGTTCTTGAGATAATGCTATTACTAAAATTGTGCAAATCCTGCAAAATGCAGCATAGCAGGTCCACTTGTTGGTTGATTTACACTAAAATTTAATCATCAAAAACTTATGAAAACGTCTAACTGAATCTGAAGTTTGATGAAGATCCCTGCATTAGTTTTTGAGATAGAGCTATTGCGGAAATCGTGATAAATGCAGCATAGCAGCGCCACCTGTTGGGCGATTTACACCAGAAACTAACATTGCTAACTAATTGCTTCCATTAGTTCTTGAGACATAAGATAGAGCGCCCCCTAAATTTTTGTCACATACAGTTAGACAGAGTAACTGACTCGCAGGCAGATATTTTGCAAAAACAGGTTTTTCGGGTTCCCTGACCTCTAAAACATGTCAATCCGTCGAAAACCGGAAGTCGAAAATTTCCCCGAATCTAATACTTTCTTTTTGTAAAGATAGAAGAAAGTAAAACGGGTTGCACAACTTTATTCCAAAGAAAATTTACCCAAGTAGATTTCATTCTTCCAGTTCTTAAGGTTCAAATTATTTCACAAAATAATGAATAATCTCTGTATTGAATAGAATTAATTCCCTTTCGGTTTAGACAAAGTTTGACTCAGTATCAAATAATCTGATTCCAAAAAAGTCTTTTTTTTATTTTATTTTAGCTAAATTTACATCAAATTTTATTTTTTAATAACAATATTTGCTTAAAATTTCAGTTATTTTAATTCCAGTATTGCGAAATATTTATCATGTAATGAGCCAAAGACTATATTATACTAATAAATAATCTCTAATAATGAATGTAACAGTGCGTCATTATGATTCAATATATATTTTTATGACGTTATTTCTTAATGGCTTTCCGCTCAAACGTCCCTTTCAGACCATGTTTCGGAAAACTGGGGCAATACATAAATTTAAAAAATATGGCATGGGCGCCGGCTGAGTTGAGCGAAATCCCTAAAGTTGGAAGATTTTGCAACAAAGTTGTGCCCTTAGTGAAAATAGGGGAACTCAGACCGCCCCCCCCTCTCCTCTGATTAAGATAATAAATATTGGAATAATTAAATATTTAAAGAATTGTACTGGGGGTGGGGGAGCGCCTACCTTCCACGATATGTGATGGAAAGAAACAATGGTTCCGATCAAAACATGATTATCGCAAGGGCGAAAGAGGCAGCTGCCCAGGCTCTCATCTCTAAAAACTCCCCCCCCCCTCTAAACCCCAGAATGGTTTTCTTAATAAGTAGAAATTGTGGCTAAAAACATTATTTAAGGGGATCATTAACATAAGGGGCCCATCTGAATCTTTACCCCACGTGCCGCAACGTCCTTTGTAATTTCACGAACTAACAACTTTCAAATACAGGGTGTCCCACAAGGTACGCAGCGTCTAATATATACAGATTCAGATAGAGCACGTCAATATGAGTATTTTGAATGGTAACATGTGGGGTCCCCGAATATAGCGTGATAGTGTAAGTAAGATGTGAAGCTTGTCATATCAAAAACACAAGAAATGAGGAAAAAACCAAGTGAAAATCAATGTTTATTGAGAAGTTTTGGATATAATCAGGGACCCCACATGTTACCATTCAAAATACTCATATTGACGTGCTCTATCCGAATCTGCACATATTAGACGCTGCGTACCTTGTGGGACACCCTGTAATTTTAGCATGTTTTGTAACTGTATGTTTCACATTCGCATGAAAATTAATCATTTAAGCGAAATAAAGGAATCAAGCTACACTTGAAAAATGTTTGGTGCGATTCATTTCTACCTATTAAATATTCAATTTAAAGCAGTTTAATAAAATAATTAGTGAACGACCGAATTGTATTGTCTCGATACTGAGGTCATTTTAATAAGAATCATTTACATACATTTCATTTTTCATTTTCGGCAAAATTTCGGAGAAATTGTGCTCACATCCAGAAGACACTAGTAGAATAAAAACTTTTTCAAAGACCTGTTTTTAACACTTTCCAACCTAGTTGAAAAGTGTTTATGACTTCGGTTTGTCTGCCGTCTGCCGTCTGGCCGTCTGCTCTAACTCCCGTAAATATGCTCGGATTGCTCTGCAATTTTTATATGTTATTGTCATTATGTATAGGATGTTCCCTATTTCAACGGAAGTGTGTAGCACTTATAGTTTTTTTACAGGGACACTCAAAATAATTCCGTTACATTGCGGTCTATGGGGAAAAATCATTTGCTGTTTATTTAAATAATGTTTCACTATTTTAAACGCATTGAAATTTATATTCATCACTAAGGTGCATTAGAAGAAGCTTATTATGGAATAGGGTGTGCATAGCACTTATAGTTACTTTACAGGGACAGTCTAAAGAATTCCGTTACATTACGTCTATGGAGAAAAATCGTCTGCGGTTTAATTAAATAATGTTTCACTATTTTAAATGCATTGAAATTTATATATATCACTAAGGTGCATTACAAGAGGCTTACTACAGAATAGGGTGTTTATAGCAGTCATCGTTCATTTACAGGGACACACAAAATAATTCTCTACTGTATGTTAACAATAATTCCTGGAAGTGCGTTTTAAGTAACTGAACGCGATTTTAATTTTAACTCGCTTTTTATCTATTACGTGGTGTGTATAAATTCTGTAGATCCTATACAGGGAAGCACAAACGTTCGCGAACACATATCCGTTTATTGACAGAAACTCCAGCCGGAGAATTTTAAACTGTGCTACGCGTTTCCTAACTGAACTAAAATTTAGCATCCTATGTAGTATATATACAAATCTATAGATCCTATACAGGGCTGAATAAAAGTATTCGGATATTTTTCCGAATATTGTATATGTTGGAAATTCCTGAAATTATGTTTTTAAATATGTTATGCGTTTTCCAAATTGTTTACTTAGATGTTATATTTTTGCTTATTAAACGGTATGATTTGTAAAATTATTTTGGAAGCGTTGGAAAGTGTTACATAATCTATGCTTGAAGCATGATTTTTCTTTTTTGTTTATTTTTAAATTTATGCACCTCCAAGCTACTAAGGGTTCCTTTTTTCCGGTCATCTGTGGGGCAGTCTCAGATTTCCTGTGGGACAAGAGGACTCCAGAATAATGCATTTAAATAGCCGGGAGCGATAGAATTGACCATCTGTGAAAGTCGAAAATAATTAGAATCCCGCAAAGAAAGCCGGTTTGAATCGGGTGGTTCCCGGGGTTCGTGATTCTGTTTCTTTTCTGAGAATGATGGAGCAATTTGAGAATTAGGTTAAAGGCAGTTCCATTCAGATAAAGAATAGAAGCCGATGTCTGCATGCGAAAATTTAGTGGCATTCAATTCTTTTTTTAAACACAACGAAGAATCCGACCCCAGCCTAGCTATAAAATAATATATAGAATTAGCTATAGGAATAGAAAAGCTAGCTATAGAAAATGTTTAAAAAAAAGAAGAAAAGAAAAAAATAGAAATGCGCAGAATATAAAATAATTTTTATGAGTGCTCTTGCTGGCGCCCTTTCGTCGGTTTGGCGCCCGTCCGGCTCGGCGCCCCGTGCGGTGGCACACTTCGCACACGCCTTGGGCCGGCCCTGTTTGCTTCCATTTCCACCTCAGATACGCTCAGAATCGTATTTTTTCAACTCTTTTTAGCTTGGAGAAAGTTGATAAATCTTTACAGATAAAAAATCATAAAGGGATGGGCGGATTCTTTTATTAGATTTTTTCTTTGAATTTCATTTTTTAACATATTTTCCATGTTTTGCAGTCATGTTTTTTTTTGTTTCAAATAACGTCACAAATCGCCCACTACAAGTCAAACATCATTGGAGGGCAGTTGTGACTGGTAGCTGTTAGAATTGTAGACACAGCTTTAAATCGACCGGGCAATTGTGATTGGCAGATGAAAAGATCGTTAGCCGATTTCAATTCGAACAGCGAGTTGTGAATTTTTGAGATTTGTTTTATGCGATTTTTAGAGTTTTCATTTATACGTCATTTAATGCATTTGATTTCAGAAATTAACAACGATAACTTACTGTTTTTGTATGTAAAAAAAAAAAAAAAAAAAAAAGAGTTGGTTTAATTTTCTCTATGTGTGGGAGAGGTGAGTATTCGGTTGTAGTTTAAATATTGCGTTAATGCTCTGATCGAAACTCCCTCCTTCCCCTCCTTGCCTCCAAAATCAGAACTATTTAATTATTAGTCCTATTCAAACGAAAGCTTTCCTCAGGTTCCCAGGTACTAGATAAATTTCGGTATCATTTTTTGAGCCCTTGGTTACCACTATTTCTGAATATTGTTTACCGGGAGGGCTATTTTCTCGGGTTCTAAGGGCCCAATTTCGATGAGAATTAGTTCATTCAACTTAACTCGAACTAATTAAGATACAGATAACTAATTAAGATACAGATTTGGCGCCATCTGGCGGTAGGAAATGGAACTAAAAGATTTTGCAGCGCGTGAGCAGCATGCCTCCTATACGGTGTCGTAGGCAGCAGGGACACGGGCTGAAGTTTCGATCCGAAATAGTTTTATTTATAACTGAGTGCATCCCTTAGCGGTGGGAAGTGAAATTAAACAATTTTGGATTTAAAATTTGTCCGATTCAAACAAAGGGCCCGATTTCAACAACAATTGATTCATTCAACTTAACATGAACTAATTAAGATACAGATAACTACTTAAGACATAGATTTGGCACCCCTGGCGGTGAAAATCGGAACTAAAATATTTTCTTTAGCGTGCACAGAAAGCCTTCTATACTTTGTCATAAACAGCAGGGACACGTGTCGTAGTTTCGTTCGGAAAGAGATTTGTTTAGAACAGAGTGCACCCCCTGGCGGTGGAAATTGTAACTAAAAGATTTTGCAATTAATCATGGTCCGATTCAAACGAAATATTTTCTGACATTCTTCCGAGGTCTCCCAGGTACTAAATAAACTTCGGTATCATTTTTTTAGCCCTTGGATACCACCATTTATGAATATCACCCAGGAGGGTGATTTATTTTTTCGGGTTCTATGGGTCCTATTTCATTAAGTTGGTTTGTAAATATTTATCTGTGTCTCCTCTACTAGAGCTTTTGCTGCTGTGATAAACCTACTTTTATAACAACAGACGTTTTTTCAACGGCTGAACCGTATGTTCACAAAATAATGCTCCCGAATGATTCTTACGTCTTTTGCGTTTTTATACAAGATCCTTTAATGCGCATATTATACAAAAATACTTTATCGGTACAACTCGCAGCGCCATATATCGGTCTTTTTTGTAAGTAAATATGTTTTATTCATCCATCATTTCCCTCTGACTTGAAACGTATACCTTCCAAATATCAAGGTTATCTCTAGAGAGGGTACAAAACAAGGATACTTTAATTTAAATCACTGTAACAATTTTTTTATATATTTTATTAATTAAATAAGATGACTATTTCCCGAAAAATGCAAGATACGCATGGGAATTGCCATTAATTATTTGCAATAAATTAGCTGCTTTAAATTTGACGGAAATTGCAAGAAAGTTACTGAAAACTTAAAATTGATGAAGCCGATGTTTCTTAAAATAAAATCTAAGTATGTTTGAAAAATTATTTTTATTGTCTACTCTGTATATCGTGTTTTATCGTCAATTCTTTTTGTGTCAATTTAATACAAAATATAACATAATAATAATAAAAAAATTCTGCTTTCCGAGATATAGTATTGATTATATTACAATAATTAAATATTAAAGTATTGTAATTAAAAAGATTTATTTTGAGGTGAGAAGTTATGATCAGATATAATATTGAATTGTTATCTTTTTTCAAAAACTTTTAAATCTGTTTTTAATCTTTTTCATATATTTTATTTTTTATACAAAAATAAGACTGGTTATTTATTTATTTATTTATTTATTTTTTTTGTAAAATTGCTCTTATAAAATATCAGCACTAATTTGTATTGATGAAAAACTATTACAACCAAAATGCTTTTAAAATTCATTGTTATTTTGTAATGTACCTCTTAACCTCTTAAAAAAATTACTACGAATATTTTCGCATTTTGTTAATGTTCCATAAATGTCGTTTTCGTGGTTTTCTTCGAGCCGTGGATTTATCCATGCGTAAATACGGATTAGGTTCCCTTAGAAAGACCCCCACGAAGGGCACTCCCCCCGGGCCTATATCCCTAGTGCAGATAATTTGCCGTCAATAATCAACCCAACCCAACTCAACCCATAAATGTCGTTTATCAACTATCTTATTTATAACCATTAATAATTAAACCTCTTGAAAGTAAATTAAATAATTAATTTATATATTTTACGTATATAGAATAAGTATGTCATATATAAATTTTAATCAAAAGTATGTTAATACATAAATGAGAGAATATTTATTGATCATATTTAAACATTTACTGGACTCTTCTTTCTTTTAAAATTCATCTCTTGTACATTGCGTGTATTTAAACATAGAAAAAAATGTTTGCATTTAAATGACAATATTACTGTTAATATTCTGATTATTTATTCCCATTTAGGTGTTAACATTATTTTAACTATTACGGTATTATATGATGCGAATACTGTGTGAATCTTTTGCATAATAAATAGTGGTGATCGAACACATTTGAACACGCAATGTTTTCTCATAATACCAGTGGTCGCAATTGAATTAATCTATCTGAAAATCAGTGTCTCAAATGAATCAAAATCGTTGTTAATAAGAGTTTGGTAACATGAACATTTTGACATTAATTCATAACATTAATAATTATGAAGATGATGGAACAGATTTTTATATAGATCTATCTAGCTTTTTATGAAACGTTATGCTATCATGTAACGTGTTAATGAAGCAGTATTTAAAACAGCAACATTCTGCAAAATTTCTAAGTAAGAAAGTCTAATTTAGCGTGGTTTAAACGTCGATGGTGTGAAATTATAGAACTTGTAATGATGGCAATCCATTTTGAAGATAAAAAGATAGTCAGTAGCGATTTTCGTTCCCATATGGTTTGTACAGTTAAGGAGTTGATTTTAAATTTCATATGATAATGGTGTGAAAGAATTTGTATTTTTTTTTTAATAAGTGGATTGTAACCTTAAGTTCTACAGTGTACAAAAAAACAATGTTTCTAAATGTAAGAAAATTTAATATATCCACGAATCAAAACAAGCAATGACCTTTTACGAGTTACCCACGATTCTAAAAAGCGCTCTTTATCTTTAGAAACACCAAAAACCAATATATATTCCAGGTTTAACCCTTTCCGGCACAGACAAGTGCTGTTCGTAAAATGAGAAATTACTGACTGACACCGGAATTTAGAAACGACTTTTTTAGAAAATAAGAACTTATTCTAAGCTTTTATTGTAAAAACAAAATTTTATTAAAATATTCTTGGTGTCGTTAGCAAGTTTGGAATTAATATTATGTGTGCCCGGAGTGGGACCACTGTGCCTGAAAGGGTTAAAGAAGCATTTATAAAACTGAAGTTTCGTTTTCTACCACTAAATTTCATGAACGTTCCTGATTAGTTAAAAAGTGTATTAAATTGATTTTTCAAACTGGAATTGTGGTCATGTAGAATCACCTGAAATATTAATGCTGTCAGTTCTTAGGTACACATTTCCATGTTCAACAAACATGTTTTAAGACAAACATGATAAAATAACAGTATTAATATTAACATTAATGTTATCATCTTACTCTTGCATGTATAAATTTCGTTACGCAGCTAAGAATGATAACTTGAGAATTGATAGCATCCTGAAATGGATATTCCGGTTTGAGAAAATGGATTAATATTCTATAAAAACATTCTTGAAAATGTATCTGAAAATCTGTGGTAGCAAAAAAAAGAAAAAAAAACTTTATTTTTTATTTTTTAGAAATGTTTTTTTAAATATAAAAAACATAGATTTTCAACTTTTAAAAAAATAAAGAACACTTCTTGGAATAATTGATAAATCGGAAGTGGTTGTGGTTTATTTTCGCACTTGGTTATATTATATGTCACTTGTTTAAGAAACATTTGTCTTTTTAGGTGCGTTCGTAATAATATAAAAAAGTAGCACCTATTGTCGTCGTCTGGTCCGTCCGTCTGTCTGTCCGTCCGTTCGCATATAACAACGCAAAAACTACCTAACCGAATGATTTGAAATTTAAGATATATTATCTTTGCAGAATTTTGTCGCGACATTTAAAATTTTATGAAAGTCAAATCAAAACTTTAGGAGATATTAATAAAAATATTTATTAAGAAATTTGAAAAAAAAATTGGTGCTTTCTTGCTATAGCAGTTTCCGAGTTTTAATCGTCAAGCGACCGAGATACTTATTTTATTACAGGAATTAAACTGCAGACGATATATTTCATTTCACAGAATTAAGATATGAATATTCGTATAAGCTAGCTATAGTACGAACGCACCTCATTTGACACGTTTAACGTACAATTTCCAACTTGTTTGATAGTGTATGCGTAACAAGCGGAAAAGACAGGCTGCGGTACTTACAACACTCTTGCGTGTCGCATGATCAAGATAGGCTGGCTGGTTTCCACCAATTATTGAACTGTCATATGATCAAAGTGAATTGTGGAGCATAGCAGCCTGTGTCTTTCGTTGACTGTGGGTTTTATGGCAAATACTGCTTGTCTTGTAGTGCGCTATCGAGATGTCTTTTTTGTTATAATATTTCGTCGACACCCTGTATATATAAAATTATAGACAGATAGAAAAAAAATCCATATTTATTAATTTACTGCTAATTAGCATTTTCTGATGCATTTGGTACATTAAACAGCAATTTTAAGTTGAACATGAAATTTTACTATGTATTTCAGGCACGAGAAATTAACATACTGATTCAATTGATTAGAAGAAAATAATTTTATTTATTTACATTTAATTATCTATAAGAGTATTTCCGAATGAAACATTGTGATAAAACATATACAGATATAAAAAGAAAATGTTGCAAACCATAACTAATTCCTCGAAAACTGTACAATTTATTTAACATGTTTATAAACGAAGAAGCAATTTCAACGTAAACAAAAAGAAATAATAACTCCAATACATTATCCAAATGTATTGAATGCTCTTTTATCATTATATAGACGAAATGCTTTTGTTTCACACGCAGCAGCAATTAATTTCACAATAGGTATGCATAGCAGCATTAGTTGAATGCCGTTTCTAAAAATAAATTTCAAATAAGAAGGTTAAATGCCGTAGATTAATTAATTCCCTACATAAATTTTACAAAGAAAATTAATTTCGCATGCATACTTTTATTTTACTTACCATTATTTTTCAAATAATTTTTAAAGTTAACAAAATACATTAAAGATTTTCGTTATTTTCTTTAAACATTTTGGATTGAATGTTATAAAGTATCATTCATATAAATTTAGTTACTTTTAGAAATTAAATAAATTACAGCTGAATTTTTCATCGATATATTTTAGATTTTTACGATATTCAACTAGTATTTTTATATCAATTGTCCTATATTGTTGGTTACAAAATGTTGTTCAATAAAGTTGGACTTATTTGATATAGGATATACAATAGCTATACATTGCATAGCAGCATTGGTGAATGGCTTTTCTAAAAATACATTTCATATAAGAGAGTTAAGCGCAGGAGAATAATTATTTCATCTGATAAATTTTGAAAGGACGTTAATGTTGCATGCATACTTTTATTTTATTTGTCAATATTTTTCCAGAAGCTTAAATTTGTACAACGTAAACTTCGATAAGGTTTACTTTCATTGAAATGTTTGGGTTAAACGTTAAAAAAGTACCATTAGTGCTAAGTATGACAAACATCGTGTGTATCTATTTAGCTATTTTTACATATTAGCTCTTTATCAGTTAAATCTTTTTAAATTTTTAGGATCTCTACTGTTAAAAATTTGCAAAAAAATGTCCAGTCATTCGACCTTTTTTATAGAAAACGGTTACATAACCGTAATTTAATTGTATTGTGACCATAATATGGGTAATAATATGGTCAGATTGGAGTTAAATTACGGTTATGTAACCGTTTTCTATAAAAACGGTCGAATGACTGGACAGTTTGCTGGATTTTTTTAACAGTGTTCAATTAAAATTTTTATATAAATTGTCCTATATAGTTGGGTACAAAGTGTGTTTTTTACTAAAGTTCTACTTAACTGGTACAGTGGGATACAAACTGAGTTTTTTACTAAAGTTTTACTTAGATTCTATATTACTCTATTATATTTATTTCCTCCGTTTATTAATGTATTGTAACTCTATTTATTCCAAAAACCTCATATCTAAATTCAATATTTTAATTGCTGTTAGTTCAATAAATGGCGTCTTTATCTTTAAATTATAAAAACTTCCTAATATTCATCCCTTTAAAAAACTCCACATTATTGACTTATTATTTTAGTTAACGTTTGCGTAAAATCGTTAGTTTCCATCTTACATCGACGTACAGTGCCGTAATTCCCGTCTTTTTTTTTACAGTTTTTTGTTTTAACAACAATTTTGCGGGACTCTCACGGCTAACCCATTGATCACAGAAAGCATTTAAATACAAAAAAGACAGGAAATTTTATTATCTTTAATTCATATACTGTCCACTTTCACGCAAAATGCTTAGTTTTGGAGTTATTTAGAAAAAAATACAGAGAAAAGTCCGTTTTTTTACATGTTTTTTGTAGAAACAACATATTTCCCGGAAAACTTTTGTTGGAAAACCTTACATTGATGTTCAGCGACCCAAAAATCATAAAGGAACGAAATATGAAAACTACACCAAAACTTTCCTTTGCCCCTTTTTATCCCCTAATGCCTGGACTAAATGTTGATTGTCTGTAAATATTTTGTTGTTGCTATGTTGACTGGAGGTTTAGCCATGTCGTATGTGACAAGTGTAGGTATGACAAAACGGGATGCCAGACCATAGCAACAGCGATAAACTCTGATTGCTTAGCAACAGTCTTACGCAGCAAACAATGGAGCAACGTCAGCGTTAGATTTTGTCATGTGAGACTTGTGGCTTGCTGGACAGAATCTTTAGCAAAATCTAGCAAATTCAGCTATAGTAATGTTATAAATTGAGAAGCGCATGTATCGTGCGACACACATCTATGTCCTATGCTCGACATTAGATTAAGTCTTTGCTGAGAAATTGTCATAAAATAATGCTTAATATTTTATACTTGTACATAATTTCTGTACATTATAACCCAGAATAGTCATTAAAATAAGGAAAATTAGAAAGGACTCCTCATTGAATCTCCTCAACTTCCATTGCTGTGTAATAAAACAGCAATAACATTAATATTAAACATTTTTATAATTCAAAATTAATTATATGAGTATAATCGCCTAAAATTGTTCAAGGAAACTAAATACATTCTCAATATTCATATATTACAATAAATTTTGCAAATATATATAGTTGAGCAATATTAGATAAAAAAAATTACAATATTAACATATTTGTACTTAGAAAAATGAGCAAATTTACGTTTTTCCGTATTTAAATATGTAATATAAATGTGTTAATCTTTCTTATATTGCATCAATGGAAAGCTATTTTTACATGCAGATTACAGTAAATGAAATCGTGGCTATCAATAAAATTTTATCTGATTAGTTCATGGGGATTTATTTAGAAAATAAATCTAAAATACAAATGCAATTTACAACGAATTAATGAAATTTATGCTCTCTCATAAAAAAAGCTACTAGTTATTAAAGCTTTAATGAGAAAACAAATTAACACTATAATTAGATAATGGAAAAAAAATTATTTTTAAAAAGTCAATAGTGGTTTATTTTTTTAACTAATGTATTAAATTGTTGACTCAAATTAACTTTACAGTTATTATTAGCCTTCTTTTTTTAAATAAAAAATCCTAAACACAAGGAAACCATTCACCGATAAACAAAATGAGATACGAATTTAATTTATATTTAATTAATTATATCATTTAAATTATATGATTATTATATTAAATAATATTTAATTTGCACATGTATGTGATAAAATAATATCCGAAAAAAATGTGCAAAAATAAAATAATTGAACTTTTAATCTTTTTAGTCTTTTATTCCTTAGGTTTTCTACAATATATGAATAAATGAAATAAAAAGAATAATAATCATAATGAGGTTATTCCCTTTTTTCGCAATTAATTACAAAATGTAATTAAATATATTTTAATATTTTTTTTTCCTTTTCTGTTTTGATTGAACTAAACTCTGCGGTGCTACAATGTATTACGCATCCTGGCTTACAGAGCAAAACGATGTTTTCTTGACCATGGGCCCTAACGTGCTATACAGTATATGTCCTGCTGCTGTGATCAACCTAAGGCCTTGAGTGTTCATCAACCTTGAGTGTTTATTTTCCAACCAAGCTCGCTACATATTTTATCGATCCTGAAGAGACGAAAGGTTGAGTGACCCTTGCCGAAGTCGGGTGTCAACATATGGACTTGTTGGGTGCTAGCTTTACGCGGTAACGCCTATGCTGACGGGATATTTTTAATATTAAAACTTTTAATATTTGCATGTATTTCTAAGTTAAAGCATGTATTTCTAAGTTAACAAGTGTGTTAGTTTAAACACAATTCTATTGAGTCATGCTTTTATATAAGATCAGTGGTTCCCAACGTTTGGTACACATCCGCCGGGACAGAGGGGAGGGGGGAGGGTTGGAATTTGACATCTAAAATGAGCATATACAGGTTTGTAATTAAGCAATTCGTTTCTCTTTAATTTTGTCTTTTTTTTTTTAAACAGTTATAATCTAGACTAAAAAGTAACATGTGAAAACTTTTATGATAACAGAAAAAAATACGTCTTATTTAATCATATTCCTAAAGTTCCTATAAAAAATCTAAAATACTATAATAATTACAAAAGTTTAATTCAAAACTGTTTGAACGTTACGTCTGTACAAACGTTAAATCATGTGCTTCCTAATAGGGAGAATTCAGAAGGTAAACTTCTGTACGAATGTTTGAACTTTCGTAATGTTTGATATTTCTGGTTATAGTTGTAGATTAGAATATTTGAACACTAATAATTATTGAATTAACTACAGAATGAGCTAACTATTGAATTTGAGCTTTTCTATTTGAACTAAACTATGTCGCAGAAAAAAACCTTCACGCATGAAATTATTTAAAGACGTATCTAAAACATTTTAAAAATATTTTAAATATCTAAACAACATACAACCAACATTAATAAAATTAATAAATTGCTAAATTGGTATCATAAAAAAAGAGTGGATGGTAAATTTATTAACGCTCTTATGTACTGTGCTAGTAATAGAGTGCTCTTATACAAACATTTCCCATTTTCTCTTTATCAAGTATTAAAATGAATTTCAAAATGTACCAATGTTCAACATTTAACTTTAATTGTGAGGGATTCTTCAACAAAAAATAAGATCTGGTTGTTACATACGCAAGAGGTAGGAAACATAATGATTCAAATATGATGATTCGAGAGGGCGTGGACAGTAAAAAGTGTGGAAACTGCGTTAAATGGTTAAAAAAAAATAATAATTTTATAACAACAATAAGAACGATTAAATTAAGTATTTCCTTCTATACTTGTTTTGCAGTAGGGGGAACTGGGGCACATTGATGCGGTTTTTTTCTAAGAATTTTTTTGGTACCCAGAAAACAAAAATTTCAAGTTATTTTTTCATGTGATGTCAGCGAAACTAGTGTAGTATGTTATTAACAGACACAATCATTGTTTTATGTAGCATTTCTGTGTGTAATTTAAAGAAAACTTAAAAAAGTCATTTGTATCAATGTGCCCCGTCCCCGGGGTAGATTGATACACTGCATGGGGCAATTTGATACGTTTGGGAAAAGTGGTGAAAAAATAACAGCTACTGCATATTTTCCATAGAAAATAAGTTAGCAAACCCTTTTATATTTATTCAAAGAAATTCAGATTACCTACAATTTATTTATAAGGAATGTTAAAGCGATCAAAGTCAAAATTAAATGTATAACGAACTGATGTTCTAGCTGTTCCTTGTCTGGTTGTTGACTGGGGCAACTTTGTGATATCTGGCACTTCAACCCCACAATTATCTTCTTTCTCAGGAAAAATGAAAAAGTTACTAGGTTTTCTGTTCATAAACCGGACAAGATGGTCACCATCATCAGTTTTTTTTTTTAACTTGGCCTACAAAGTGAATAACCGATCTCTTTTTTTGCAAACCGCACTATGACAAAGTCATAATCAACAATATTTTGGTCAGAAGTATCTGCATCTTACATTGTATTATCTTCCAAAGTATCTTCTTCTTCACCTAGTAGATTGAAATCATCTGATGTAGAGTCACACCACTGTCCTAAGGGTGTTTCAGATTTATCTGATAAATATAATTCTTCCACCTTCTTTTTCTTCGTCTTTCGCTTCAGAGGTTTGGTGTCTTCTATCCCCAGCAACATTTTTGCGTTTTTCAGTTCTTTGTTTCTATTTTTTTGCTGTGCTGTAGGTTGTTTCTCTTCTTGAACTTTTCTCATGTTGAAAAGCCTTTTTTTTCTCTGGAGAATCAGTTAAAATTCCATATTTTCCAGGGTGGCGTCCTTTTCTTTTGTTAGTTCTACTACCAATAGCTGTTGGGTAAAGTCGTACGTCTTCAGGAGTTACAGATTTGTTTGAACAAGTAGTTGGCCATGGAGTCTGGGTAGCATCAGCACTTTGTGGAACATTGCTATCTTGTGACTGAGAAACAGTTGAGGGAGTTGCTAAATCTGTTTGAAGGGATGTGACAACAACTGTATCAGAGTGAGAATGAGATATGAAAACTGTGCTGGGAGAAAACCAGAGTCAGGAAATACCAATCTATTTAAGGGGACTATGTCTGCCCTCTCAAAACCAGACACAATATTTTCCGGAGTGAATGATTCTAAGTTTGTAAGTTTAGCCAGCTTTGGAATGTCATAAATTGATAGGTGTTTCCCCGGATTATTCAGTTGCCAATTGTTGAAAGAAATTTTCAGCTTTGCTTTAAAGGAACCAAACACTGCTACGTCCAATGGTTGCAGTTTATGAAAGGTGTGTGAAGGGGAATGACAAATAAATTGTTTCATTTGCACGACAGTTGTCAATGGCTTCAATATAAACGTGTGACTCATGATTATCACATAGAAACAGTATATTCAGCAACAGTAGGTTTTAGTAGGTTCATAGCAACAGTAGGTTTTCTATTGACGAATTTGTATGTTGCTTGACGTGCCTCAGAACTATTAAGAACAATCTGCAGACATCCATCCACTCAAACCCAATGCCAAAGCTCCGATGCCAGTTTCATGCCAAACCCAAACTTCCTTCTGGAGCTTCTGCAATGAAGTGGTCCTTATAATAAACCCTGGGAAAAATGAATACTGAGGATATTGATTTCCAGTAGCAGAAATGAGGGCACTAAAGGTAACAAGTTCCCCCCCTTTCTGCTGAAACCACCTGCCCTACTTGCCTTTGGTGTTTTGAGGCTAGAACCTTTGGAGTGTCAAGGACAGGGGTAATCTCAGTTTCATCAAAATAGAATATTCTGTCTCGAGCGAAATTGTATCTTTTCATGACACTCTGATAATTACTGAAAAAATCCTCAACAGCTTCCCTGCAGAAACGTACGCAGCTCATAATGCTTGTTTTTTCTGGTTTCTCACACTTAAATTTGCTTTCCTACTTCGAAAATCGTATATCCAATCTCCCATGCTATTTCAATACCATTCCAACTTTCAGGATACTTACAGCGTAGTTTTTTAGCAAATTCATATGCCAAGGGTCTCATCTGATTCAGCGTTAGACCGTGATGCAACACATTGTATTTAACAAGGTATTTATTTAATTGTTTTTCTTGTTTGGCGGTAAGTACCTGTTGAGAGGAATACTTAGAACCGCGACCCCTGACCCATTCTTCACCATTTCTTGCTTTCGTTTTCTCCAGACGATGCTGCAGAGTAGCGGGTTTGGTGTTTAACATGAGTGCAGAGTTCCGGATTGACAAATTTCCCTCTAAAGCTGCTTTCATAGCTTTAGATACGTCATCCTTGTTAATTTTCAGCTCTCTCGGTCTTTTTTTTTTGTACGAGCTAATTATAGTGGAAACAATGGAATAAGAAAAATTAAAAATCACTGTTTAAAAGAGTACTATTAAATTTTCTAGTATACAATAATGGAGCTATTTCACTGCAATAAAAAATATTATTAGAAATTGTTGGTCGGAAATGATTGGATTAAGAAGTATACGAGAAAAATAGTAATAAAAGGTAATGAAAAAATGAACTAAAATGAATATAGATTGTTTGCAGCTATCATGGGGTAATTGATATGCATCAATGTGCCCCAACATAGGCTGTATCAATGTGCCCCAAGTAGCCATTTTGAATAATATGAATCTCAAATCCAACACTTCATAATTTACCTAACAAAAAAGAATGAAGAACTGATAAAGAGTACTTTTATTTACCAGGGAGGGTATTCTTTCCTGTTGAAAATACTGGAACAGCTGTATAATACCACTGCAATTGTATAACTCAAATTTACTTTTTACCTACAACAACACTAAATCACCCATCTCATTTCATCAAACTACTGAATCTGGCCAAGACGTTCTGTAGGTAGTTGTGAACACTAGCGCCATATTTTGGAGCTGTTGTGAAACTTCCTGTAATGACCTTGTGAGCAGTAGAGGGGGTGTATCAAGGTGCCCCATGCATCAATGTGCCCCAGTTCCCCCTATATAAAGAAATAAGATTACTGCTTTTTTATTTCCTTACAAATTTTATTTAACAAAAAATATGCAATATTAAAATTGAAAATATATTGTGTATTTTTATTTATTTTTACATCTGAAACATAGGCCACCATCTTAGTCAACTGCTCCACTCTTATATGTGTTTTAGAAACATTAAGGAATATTATGGGTATCATCTTGTCCAGGAAGTAAAACCTGCCAGGTGCAAAAAATGGCTACAAATCCACAGATACATGAGATGTTATATTGTTAACCAAAAACTGCTAAATGCACGTTTGGATGAATTTTGGGAATTCGTATTCCTTGGATAATAACTGTTAAAACGTGAAAGAATATCATCATGCAATTTAAATCCGGATATTGCTTAATAAAAGTTACTGAAAATAACACTAATCTCACGTTATTATCGTGTTGGCATTTGGACTTTAAAAAATGAAGATAGTGGAAAACAAACACGGCAAGCGTTTGCATAGAAAATATTATTTTACTGCAGAATTCGGTATGATGAATTTTGATTGTTGTTGTGAATGCATGCAATTGTACTGCACTGATGATATTTTGCTCGGAATAAATAATTCCAAAGAATGCTATTTAAAACAAGAACGTTAAATCATGCATCAGTCACTGATTATGAAACATCTTCAAACAAAATCGTAATATTGTTAAGACTGTTCATTTTTTTAATACAAAGAAATGCGATATCTATACACATAATTAAAAATAATAAAAAAAACATATAACGCAGTAAAAGTTCTGATTTAGAAATTGCTGTGCATACACGTTAGTGTGTACAAATTCTTTCGCTTAGCCCTGTTTGTGCTTTACACACCTGGCAAATTTCTAAAAGTTAGGTTTTAAAATGCATACCATTGCTGAGAACTCAATTCCAGCAATTACGGATCAAAGTCAGCCCTGTAACCGAATAATTTTGTGCGGCTCTGGAAATGAACGATAATTGGCCTTAATATAAAGAAAATATGTTGTGGTGTACCACAGTGATCTATATCAATTCCAGTACGTATGACGTATCGCAACACCATTAGAATTCATTAACTGTATTTCTTCATAGAGCATAATAAAAAGTAACTCTTTCGTGACTACCTGTAAAATACCTATAAATGCTACTAATACTCTGTAAAAAAAATATAAATTCTACACACTTCATTTTCAATAACAAGCATTGTACAGTAAACCCCAATAACATCGGGTATAGTTAGGGATGTCGGGTATATTTAGGCGATTTACAATATAGAGGGGGGCAAGAAGACTACAGACATAGAAAATGATTCTACGTTAAACATGTTGGAGAGTGTTAAAGAGGAAACATTAAGCACTAAATAGCAGACCTGTTAAGTAATGTATCCCATGAATTGAACCGCTTGAATGCTGAATAAAACAACACTATACTTTGTATCATAAACCGTGTAAAAATGTAACTTTTTACCTGTGAATGAGATGTCAAATTCTCACAAAACTTTATTATACAAAAAATGTAACTATTTTTGAATTTCTCGTATGGCATTTTGCAGTAAAAGCGTAAATGTTTAGGGTATAAAAATTGTATAATTAAAAGTGGTGTCAAAGAAGGAAAATACTTGTATCTATTTAGTTTTCCCTTAAAATACAATATATAATTGAATGGAAAAAATATCTCTGGTTATTTATAATTAAAAATGATTCGCTGTAATTTCTAAAAAATTTAGTGAGTGCTAAACATGTTTATATATATTTCATATTAAACATAATTTACCGTAATATAATATGAAACGTAAAATGTAAAAAAAAATATTGTTTCGTATATTATTTTATATATAAATAGATCCATAGATCAATATTTAATATAATGTATCATTAAAGTTTTCAGATTAAATACTGAAACATTTTATTTAAAGTACATGAAAATTTAAATAGATAAAGAATTTCACGGTTAAACAACCGTATTAAAAATGCTTTTATCTGATCAAATTTTTACTAATTAAGTAAAAAGTTTTTAACTGCCATGTTTAAACTTAACGAAAATATTTACATTAAGAGTTAAAAGTATAAAAGGATATTTTATCATGTATTAATTTCTATTAGTTTAAATAAATGATTGACTAAGGATCATGAAGACTTGAAACGCATTGTTATTTCTGGGAAATATTTTAGATTACTTTCCAGAAAGATTGATTTTAATTTTGTCAGTAATTTTCTTATAATTTCAAAGAAAATATTTATATTAAAACATAATTGCAATTTCCACGTATATATTGTATTTTTGGGGGAATAATCGTAGGAATTAATAACTAAAATAAATACAATTGCTGATATTTTAAATATGCATTTCTGCATGGATTCATTCTAAGCTTAAGAAACTCTCTAATGTTAAAAAAAGAGTAGTATTTTTTAAATTGTCTATGCAATTCAGTTCTGTTAAAAAGGAATTCAATATAAACAAATTAAGAATTTGAGATATCTGACTAAAATATAGTTGAATTTACACGTCAAGCTTAATTACCAAATAATGTATATAGAATGATTAACAAAACAATATCTTAAATAAAATCGATTACGCTTACTTGGACAGTCATTTTGTTAAAGTTAATTATAAAGAGAAACGTCAGATTCACTCATTCAAAATCGCATTGTTAAGTTATTAGTCCAAGTATTATTATTATTATTTGAACATTCAAAATTTAAATTATTTGAATCAATTGTTTTAAAAATCAACTGTCACAATTTCAAAAAAACTTTTATTCGTAAAATAATAATATCTAATTATGCATTCTTTCGTTATTTTGGAACGTTTTCAATATTATGAGTATAACTTTTTAAATGCATAGCGTAAATTTTTATATGGCAGTGTTAGTTGTATAATTTTTGAAAAACCATCCTTAAAAATTTTAAAATAATAAAGATATGTTAAAGTGCATACGAACAGACAAACGTAAATTTGTTTCAATATTTTCGTATCAGTAAAAACATAGAAGTGTACTTAGTATGTGACTAGAAGTGTACTTAGTAAGCGAAACTTAGTAGGTGGAACTGCGGTATGGTATGTACTATAAGCCATATTTGTAAATATAGAGGTTATAGTGCCACGTTAATTTTACGCCGATGGTGACAATTCCTATTACTGGTTATAATGCTGTAATATTAACACTAGAACGGCGGTAGTGGTTATTTTGACCCCTGAGCATTTTTGTCCGTTGACTACTTTTTTTTGGTTAGAAGAATTTTTTTTTTTAATTTGTGAAATTTTCCTAAATAGATAACAAGTATTTAAAAAACAATCAGCATTCTAGATTTGTTAGTTTTTGAAATATTGGACATCATTGAATATACATATATATATGAAATATATATACATATATATATATGAAATATTGATGAAAAATTATTAATTTATAAATTGTGTTTATTTTAGTTAGCATTAGTTTTAATTTTTGAAAACCAATCAATTTTCATATCAAATTAATGAGGTATTTGTGTAGTTGTACTATGATCCCATTGATCACCCTGCAGGCGTTATATTTAGAGTACTTTAAAAATTCAATAAATTATTATGTAATATTAAATATAAATTAAATGCACATGATGAAATACACGTTTATTACATTTTTTTTCGATGTATGGCATTTAAAATTGTTTTATTGTTGTTATTTCAGTAGTTTCATCGAGGGGTCGAATAGACCCCTTCACGCCGTTCCGATAGGTAAGATTTTTCCGCCGTTCTAGTGTTTAAACACAGAGTTATGTATATATGTTGAAATAGTTTCAACAAGTTAAAAATTCATATTTCTTAAATATGTAAATGTTAATCCGTCTTGGAATTTCTCAGTCTTGGACTGAATTCGTAGATTGAAACGTTAGGCTTTATGGTTCATTTTGCTTTTCTTGCTGAGGGGTAAAACACCACAGATACATTTGGATACGAAAAGAGAAATATGGAAAAATGTATTTATAGAATTGCGATAAGTCATTTAATTTTAGTGATTTTTGTTTGTTTGTCTGTTGCTGTGATTTTTAATTGATACAATATCAGTTTTTTAACATTTTCCAACATAGTTGGAAAGTGTTTATGATTTCGGTTTGTCTGTCCCTCTGTCCACCTGTCCACCTGTGGGTGTTCTAAATTTCAAAAATATAATCGGATTATAATTATTATATGTGTACCATGACCGCTATTGAAAATAATGGATGTAGAATGTGTACTTCGTTTACAGTGACAGTCAAAATTATTCTGTTACATTACGGTCAATGAAAAAAATATCGTTTCATTTGCATTTTAATGTTATTGCATCATTTAAAAAATAATTAAATTGACATGCATTTTTGAAGTGCGCTAAAAGAAGCATTCTGTATAATATGGGGTACAAACCATTGATTATTGATTTACATGGCTACAAAAAAATTCTGTTACATAAAGGTCAAAGGGGAAAAACACTTTGCAGAGTATTATGTAACACTATTTCAAATATAAGGAAATTTACACGTATTACCCAAGTTTTTATGTTAAAAAAATTCATACTGGGTGTGTGTATGAATGCTGTAGATCATATACAATGATAAGCAAAATAATTCACAAGCTTATCCAGCATGAGAGTGAATTTCTGAAAGATGGCTTTAGTTGAATTATGCATTTACAAGCTCAACTATATTTAGTATACGAACAGATTTTTGTAGAATATAAATAAAATCATAAACAGGGCAATGCAAAAAACTGGTTAAATAACGACCTATGGATGATAATTTCTGGAAGTGGGATTTCAGTAGTTTTATGCGTGTTTTAACCTGAATTAAATTCTCGCTTAATATGGATCGTGTATAAATCATGTAGGTAATATACAAGGCTGTACAAAGATATTCAGTATTTTTTCGTCCGGTGGTAGAAATTGTTGAAGGTGAATTTTTAACCTATTCCGCATTTTCTTACTAAACTAAATTTTAGAATACTATATAGAATATATACAAATGCATTGATCAAATAATATAAAAGATAATATTAATATAACTGTTAAACAAAATATCTGTAGTGTATTTCAGATATAAATATACGACTTAAGGAAAAGTCAGGAGAGATGGCGCGGTCGGAGAGATTGCGCACACAGAGGTTCGGGGGGAAGGAGTAGAGTGAGAACGCAGTGACTCCAGGTAGTTGTACAACAACAGTAGTGGAGTGTCTACTTGAATGTGCACGTTGATTGCTTTGAGCGTCTAAGATAAAGTATTGATATTTTGTTTTGTTTTCCCAAAGTAAGTGCTTGAATTTTCATAGCTATTCATCAGAATTTCTTTACAATGTCAATAGTACAAAATATTTTAAACTTAAACTATTTCTCATAAGCTACTAATCTAGACTAACAATGTGAACATCAACGGTTCGTTTTAGTAGCGGCCATGTTTAAATAAAAGGCCGCGCAATCTCTGCTACCGAAATTGGAGAGTTTGCGCATCTGCTACTTAAGAGACATGGCGCATTTTTCCCATTATTTTAAATGCTAGGAAAGATTACGCATCTTATTGGTAAATTTGCATAAAAAAATGAAAAATGAAAATTGACTAGTTTTAAGTTAAACGTGTTATTAAGTTACATAATTTTACTTTGTAATCTTATCTGGAGTTGCTTTTTCTGATTCTTTAATTTTTTTTCCTTTAATTAAAATTTTGTAATCGTTTTTAAAATTATTTCCCTTTTTCTGATTCTTGAAGCATTAGGTTGAAATATTCACTCCCAATACAATAAAATTTGCTCACAAAATCTTACAGCAATGTAACTTAAGTGTAATTATTATTGTTAACAATTTAATTGTAGTTATAACAATCTCTCCTACCCATGTGCGCAATCACACCAACCCTGTAAGGACAGATTGCGCAAAATAACTTTCTTGGTTTTATTACAACTGTTCTATTAAATTGCAACATAACAACAAAATAGCAATGGAAAAGCATAAAAAACAAATGAAGTAAAAATTATTCATGGTTAGTTTAGCAAAAAATTAATATTTAGATTTTTTATTGCTATTTTTTTTTAATTGTGCGCAGATTATCCTAGCTTTACCTTAGTGATAAAATGTATTGGACAAATTTATTCTTCCATTTGCATTAGATTTAAAAAATCCAATTCTCGAATTCAGTTCTCCATTGTAATAAATGAAGCTGTAAAAGAAAATGATGCAAGTAGTGCCTAATCCCTCTCAGTATTGATAATTTATTTTAAAACAAGTGTGAGAATGAAGAGACATTATCACCATAAACAAAAAAAGAAGCATCTTCATTCCATTGTCCTTATATATTGATTGCACTTTTATCATTGTAAAATAATATACTGTGTAAAAGTGGAATGCTATTGTTTTCCTAAGCCACATCCATTAATTTTATACTAGGTGCGCATAGAAGAATTAGCTGAAGAGCTTTCCTGAAAATAAATTTTAAGTAAGAGGAATTGTTAAGCGTTCTAGAATAATTCATTTACTTGATATATTTCACAATAAAATTAATAGCGTATGCATATATTTTTATTTTGTAATCCATACTTTATTTTAAAAAATGTTTTAATTTAAGAATATATGGACTACATATATTTTCCTTTTATATGTATTTAAAAAGAAATTTTTGGGTTTGTGAAAATTTCTAACTTGATTTTTGGTGGATTTATATGTTTTGGGATGTACAGAACACAATGTGATATATATGACTATATAATTTACACCTGACTATTAACCGCAGTCCTTTTTCTATTATTTAAATATGATTGATTACCTATGACCGAATATTCACATAATGGAAAACAATAATTTTTATGTAATTCATATAAAATACAATTGTTTTAAAAATCGACAAAATTGACCACTTTATGTGTTTATAGAATAAGTGTTATCTTTTTAATTAGTACTGGGAAACAAAATTCCATCCATTCCAAAATTGCATCCATTATTGACATATCATTCAATAAAATGCAGTTTTAAATTTTTTTTAAAGATTGAAAACGTCGCATTTTTGTTTTCCGAAATTGCCAAACGATTAAAATGTTCTATATGTTTCTTTTTTTGCATTTTTTTTTCAGGATTATTTGTTCTTCAGTATGTAAGCCCTTGCGGTTTCCGTTTTCTTTAATTGTTTGTTTCAAATATATTCCTAATAATCTTTGTTTTAATAATTCGTTTTAAATTTGTTTTCATATACTGTAAAATACTTTGAATTTTTTATGGAACATAATCATTTGTGAGAAAAATAAAATAAACTTAGCCAAATGGAACTGATTTTTATCTTTAAATGTTAAATGAAGTTTTAATAAATTATCTAGGAAAAATATTTTTTATGTTGTCAATTTATTTATAAAATATGAATATTCTTGTACATATATTTCATTATTTTTTGACAAACACTTTTAACGAAAATTAGAAACATAAATATTAAAATTAAACAACATAAAAAATATTACTTCTTCATCTTATAAAAATCAAAACAAAATTTGTAAAACAAATTTTATTTCGTTCATTCTAAGGATATATACAGTGTTACAAAAATTTCGTTCAGATAATATAAGTGTTTTAAAAATTCCGTGTACGAACTTTCTTTCTGAGTATTTGAAAAAAATAAAAGAAAAAAAGAAACAAAAAAAAAGTTGAAAAAAAAAGTTACATTGAGACTCTAAGAAAAAATCCTAAGATGTCGGATTCTCTTGGAAGGAGTAAAGCTTTTTGAACGATGATTTTATTTAAGAACAAAATGTATAATTTTTGAGAATGCCATCGATCACAAAAGAATTTGTCGTTATTCCGCTATTTGCTATTCCTATTTGTAAAGCTTTTAATTATTCATGATTTATGTATGTATTCATTTTTACACATTAAGATATATTTATCAATATTGATACAATACAATAAAATTGAAAATAAATAGTTTAAACAATAGTGCATACATATTAAAACTAGTCTTTAGGGGCCATCGTAATACTTACCCATCATGGATATGCATAATATAAAAAATGAAAATAAAACATGTGTAAACTACTTATAAAATGCATTGCAAATCATATAAAATCGGGCTTGATGACGTCATAAAGTTTAAATGCTCTATTACTGAATTGCGTAAAAGAAACATTGTTATAAATCCAAAACTAATAATCATATTAACTAACAGTTTATTGCATCGAATTAAGCGTCTCATTTCCATTTAAAATATATATTTGAATTGATATTTGGATGAAATATAGGGTCACGAAAAATCGAAGAGTGTAGGAAATAGGATTACAAATATCTCGGCAACTAATTATCCGACTGACTTCATGCTTTATGCAAAATGTATGTTTTTTTATTGTCTTTTATATTCCGTTCTTAAAATAAACAATTTCGAAAATTTGTATATACCTTTTATCAGAACGAATATTTCGAGAGTCCGAAAAAAGTAGTTTCGGATAATCGAGGTTACTGAAATTCAATAAGCTTCTTCCCATTATTACATACTAAGTACAGATCAACTTTCAAGTCTCTATCTCAATTTGTTCGGGAAATAGAGCGTTTACAGACATACAGACACACAGACACACAGACGGACGGCAATTTTTTTTCTAAAAATATGTTTTTCGGAATCTCCAGTGTCTGAAACGTGTAAATCGTCAAAAAATCGATTTTTAAAGCGATTACAAGACTTACCCTATACTACGTATGATGGGTAAGTAATAAATAGTGAAATAAATAATAAAATCTGTAAAGTCAAACATACAAAATTGATATATGTGTATGTTGAAAAAGAAGCAAATTTGCTTATTTCTACATTTGAAATTAATCATTTATTTTTCCATGTTATTGGTATATAATTATTAATAATATGTATAATAAGATATATAATATAATTTCAATCTTACAAAAAGAAAATCTAAAATAAAATTTATTTTATTTATTTGATGAAGATATAAAAAACCATTTTCGAAAACTGTGTCTTAAAACAAGTGTTTTAAAAAATTCCGCATGTCGAATTTATTTCAGAGAAAGAAAGAAAATATATATTGAGCCCCAGAAAAAATTGTGAGATGTCGGATTGGCATGAATTGGTTAAGTGTTTTGAACAACGATTTAGTTTAAGAACTGAATGTATAATTTATCATAATAGTACAGTTGAGAAATTATACTTTAAAATGCCTCGCAAATTCTCCATATATTAATAAAGTTTTAAATTATTTATATTTTATGTACGTACCTATTTTTATTCTTTTGTATCTTTCTCAATGTATGCTACAATTGTTCACTCAATGTTTGCCATTTGCTAAATGTTGAAACACGCGTTTATTTAATTCTACTCTTACATATATCAGACTGAATCTGAAAATGGTACTCTATTTCACTATAATTATATTTTCATTCTTAACAAAGTCAAAATCTGATGTTAAATTAATGCAAAAAATGTTAGATTTAATATTTCATAAAAGAAACAGAATAATATTAAACATTTAAACAATTAAATAGAAATATGCTTTGACTCACAATCATTTAATATTTCTCAAGAAAACTAAATGCTTTCTAAATATTAATATATTAACCCTTTGACCACCGAGCTAAAGGACAAATTTGTAATGTTGTTTTCTCCATAATTTTTTAAAAATGCTAAAGAAAGATGAATTTTCAAACTTGAAATAAAAAAAAAAAACTTAATTACGTATATGAGTTTAATCCTTGGCAGTATTAACCATTTCTCCCGATGTTTTAAAAATGCATTATATTTGTATAGTTATATTAATTTAAACAATGCTTCTACTGCAGTGAAACCTGCCTCATAGTGAACGGATATATCAGAAAAAAGTATTAGTTCAGACACGTTATTCAAACCGAATTTACAACAATAATACAACAATAATATGCTCTTATAAAGAGAAACATTTACGTATTTCGTAATTTTAACATTAAAAACATCATTTGTTAGTATTATTGATTGCAGTTGTTACTTTCAAATGAAACTATAATGACTTCGGCAGCAGAGTTGCGCAATGGAAACATAGGGAGAGTATATTTATTTAGTATGGTATACATGTAAAACCTTTGAATAATGAACACCTTTTGATCTATCCGTTATACAGAGATAAAACATGCAAATCCATCAGTGTGGAAATTGTAAAAAGTGCCCGCTAAATAGATATATCCGCTATTTGGGAATGACCGTTATGGGTGTACTACTTTTTCGTACTTACACAATTTACATTTATTTAATATATAAATATATATACTTATAAAAATAATGTGCTGATACGTGAAGAATTAATTATCGTATAAATAAATACTAGAATTTCTAGTATATTGATCTCATTTGAGTGTCCGAAAACACATTAGCCTTTGTGACATTTATAAACAATGATTTCAATACGAGTTGTAATTTTCCAACTGGACGAAAAATGTCAGTGCCAGGATTCGAACCTGGGATCTCTTGGCTGAAGCTGCCCTGCTCTACCAACTGAGCTATCCCGGTTGAATCTGGCTGTAACTTCAGCCAAGAGATCCCAGGTTCGAATCCTAGCACGGACATTTTTCGTCCAGTTGGAAAATTACAACTCGTATGATTTCTTTAGCAATTTGAATAATTGTGTTAAAATTAATCTAGAATGATTTCAATGTTTAATGTTTTTCGTATAACTGGTTCGTATCTAGTATCTAGAATTTATTTTAGAATTTCTAGAATACTATTTGTAGAATAAAAACCCGTATTATTCATATTGCATAAGGAAAATGTTATATTTCACAGCAGGGTAATCTCTTCGCGCATATGTGTCTAATTGTAACAGTATTGTGAAATTATTGTTGCAGGTTTTACTTTATTCAGTCACAAAATACGCACATTTAAATTAGAAAATATTTATTTAGTATATTATTGGGGTTAAAATATAATACAGTGTGTTTATAAAGTCCCGGACCCATTTTGATGTTTAATAACTCATAAAATAATGAAGATATAAACAAACTTATGGCATTTATTGATGGAATAAATCATATATTTTCCTTTTCAGGTCTGAATATCTTTACTTTTGTAAATATCGTCTGCGCGTGTGGTTAATTTCAGATAATTTCATTTTCCAGTCTAAATATCTGTACTTTTCTAAATATCGTCTGCTTATTAATTGCATTTTTCTCTCTTTTGTTTTTGGCAACTATTGCAATGTTATGTTTATTTTTGATGTGTTTGTTCTATGTTACTTTTGTAATATTCGAGCGGATATTAAGGAGAATGCATACACCACAAGAGAAAGCACAGATTTTATGGTGGTTCATAGAAACAAAATCGATAGTGCAAGCACAGAGAAATTGCAGAAGAATTTACCAAAATGATCCTCCATCCAAAAGCAGCATCTTGCGGTGGAAAAAGAATTTTCTAGAAAGTGGAATTATCGCAGATAAGAAACGTTCCGGACGTCCCTGCACAAGTGATTTTGATGTTGAGCGTGTCAGAGACACATTTTTACACAATCCTAGAAGATCTGTGAGATCAGCGGCAAGAGAATTGGATATGCCAATTTCGACGGTGTACAAGGTCATTAAGAAAAAATTAAGACTACATGCATTGATGACTTAAAAGCCAGAATTACAACCGCAATAGTCTCTGTGGATGCCGACATGTTTGCCGCTACCTGGCGTGAAATTGACTATCGATTTGATATTCTCCGTGCTACGAAGGGGCACACGTGGAAGTTCATTGACAAGGGTCATGAAACTTTTTGAGTCTATCTAACCATTTATGTTATTAATTTTAATCTATCTTTATTATTTTATGAGTTATTAAACATCAAAATGGGTCCGGGACTTTATAAACACCTTGTATATTGTGTATTATACGCTCGTCGTGAAGGGAATAATTATAATGAAAGCAATTCTATCTGTAAAAAGTAAGTCTATTAGCCTTTTAAAGAAAACAAATAAAAATATAATCGGAAAATATCTATTTATTATACAAATGAAGTTAACAAACATTCTCAAACTGATTTATTAATCCGATCACTCAAGATCCTTTGGTTTTTTTTTTTTGCTACTATTTGTTTATAAATAAAAATAAATAAACTCAAGTAAAAGTATTCACTGATATAACAGAAGAATTTGGATGTATAACTATGTACAATTTTATGTTTTTAATTAAAAATGAATAATAAATAAATAGGGTATTTATGTTGCACAGGTATAAAAAGAATAGAAAGTTCTAAAGAATTATCTAAAAAAATGGAAAACACAAAACAGAATTAATTAAAACTTCTAATCCCTTTAGCCTCTAATCCCTTATGAGAAGAAAAACCCTGCATGTTGTTAAAAGCCTCTAATAAGGAAGGTTTCCTTAAAGCGCATACTCTAATATTTTGAAAAAAATTGCTTATGGAATTACTCATGTACGTAATAAGGGATCAGTCAAATTTAACAGCAGAATCCCATTAGAATTTAAAATATATATATATATACTTTCGAATATTTGGCGCAAAAAGATGTGATTTCGGGAGCAACGCATTTTCCTCGCCAAATGCAAGCGATTTTAATGCATTTGAAAATTTCTGGTTAAATGAGTGTTTAAATGCATGATATACTTTATAAATTTTAACTTAAACGATTAAATAGTTATAATTCTTTCTATAAGCTTATAGCTGCTGAAGGTATTTAATTGTACACTATTTCTCCGGCTAGATAACTTTTAAGTGTATTTTAATCTAACTTCCCGATTAAGAACGTTCTAATTATTATTATACATTTCGATATTTAATAAGTCGTAGTTTTCATAACAAGGAAACTTTTGCTCTTGTTGTCTCCGATCCGACACTAACAATATCAAAGTCAAATTGACATTGCTCAGAATCTGACATTGATTTTTAATTTGAAGCATTTTCAATCAATTAAAGTTGTGTTCTAAACGGTTGAATACAATCGTGAATTTTCTTTATATAGACACATAAATGTATATGGTAAAACTATATTTACACAAGTGTGTTTATTTAAGTTAACCTTACTAAAACTAATACAATATAAAAAGTAATTTTTTTTTCATTGTGTTGCCAACCTCCGATAATTTGCTAAAAACACGAAATTCTCATAATTGTTGTACGGATGTTATATCAAAGTTTCTCAGCATTTTTTTATAAACGTATATATTCCCATAAGAAGAATATTCTGTAATTTTTTCAAAATGTTCTGAGTATGCGATTATGGAGACTTCTTTTGTAAGTAAATTTTCTACAATATCTCAATACATGAAAGTAAATATATAATCATAATGACGGAAATACGTTTCTTTGTTGTCAATTTATTTACACAGTATCATTATGTTTTAATCTTTTCATTGTTTTACTTCACTTTTTCATATTTTATAATCATTAACATTTAGAGGTATCCTTCGGCTGAATACAAAAAAGTTGTTTTTATACCAAAGATCTCTTGACTTCCAAGAGGTCCCTGGTTTGAATCCTGGCACGGACAAGTTTTCACCCAGTTGGAAAATAATTGTTCATAAGAGAAGAACTAGCCTAAGGTATTAGACTAACACATATTTATTAATGAGTTTATAGTACGTCGAACCATATGAAATGTTTGCGTCGTGAATGCTCACTCACGTCCAAGAAGCGTAAATCCACGGTATTGTGCTGTTTAAAACTTACAATTATTTCATAAAATGTTCTAGAGCGCCCACGCTTGTGTCTAAAATAATACATGCCCTTATTCAAACCTCTTATTTAAATTACTGCGGATGGTTACAAATGAATATCCCAAATTTGAAGGGCATTATTTACAAAAGTATAGCAGATACACGCATTTGTGAAAAAGACATAAAAAAGAAAATTGTGAAATTACTAATAAAAAGAAAATTATAAATGTTCAATGTGACCATCAGCAGAAACATGAACGACATCCATACTGTAGGAGAATTCGTCCCACACGGTTTTCAGCATGTCGGGGTGTTACAGTTGCAATAGCTGCAGTTATCCTCGTTTTCAGTTCAGCAATGTCAGTTGGTAAATGTGGAAAGAAAACTTTATTTTTATGTGTTCCTAAAGCAAAAAAATCGCAAGGAGTTAAGGCCGGGGTTTGTGGGGATAACTGATGAAGAGCAGCGTCGAAATCTATTTCGCAATCAATCCACCATTGCGGCAGTTGCTCATTCAAAAACTCTCGTACAGAAAGGTACTAGTGCGGTGGTCGACTATCCTGTTGGATGAACACGCAACGGAACATGCCGGTTCACTTTCAACCCGTCGCTTGTTGCGAAATCTCTTGCCAAAAAACCAAAAAAACTTTCGGTCAAAGTTAGCTTTGAGTTCAAATATCACGAAATATATTTCCATTGGTGCCAAGTATGTGCTTTGTCATTGGTAATATTGAAAGTCAATTTTCGAGCCTAATGTCACCAATATTTCTCCAAATTTGGCGAATTGATGACAACTTTCCGGCTTCAGTTACTGTCAACTATTCAACAACTTAATAACTGTTGCTTTTTCATTTCCATTGAAAAGCATTATCCGTAATGATACCAAAATTACCCACTAATCGAATTTTCTGGAACATATGATCTAACCTAAAGTTCTTACCGTTATGCTAAACGGTAGGACAAACAATTCATTCAAAATCATTAGATTATTTTTTTAGATAAAATTAGCTTGACCCACAGCGACCCCAAAATGACCCATTAATCGATTATTTTCTCGAAAATGTGACTAAACTCAATTACCTTCTAGTGTCCGAAAACCGTAACACACAAAATCGAATTAAATAGTTAAAGCCGTTTTTGATTAAATAAATTTGACCCCCAGTGGCCCCAAAATAACTCTCTAATCGAAATTTCTTGAACATGTAAGCTAGACCAATAGTCTTCTCGTTCCCGAAAGCCGAAGGCTATTAAATGTAGTTCAAATTATCTGAGCCATTCTTTAAGATAAAAATTGCTTTACCCATAATGACCCATAACCAATTGACCCACTAATAAAATTTTCTCGAACATGTGACCTAACCTAACAGTCTTTTCGTGCCTGAAAACCATAGCATGTAGCATTTAGTCTAAATAGTCTGAGCCGTTGTTTAGATAAATTTAACTTGACCCGCAGTGACCCAAAAATGACGCACTAGTCGAATTTTCTCGAACATGTGACCTAGCCCAATGAATGCCCAATCTTCTAGTAAGTTAAAAACAAACTTTTATTTGCATTTATATAATTAATATATGTAGTACACGGCGTTATATTATTTTCTAATTATATTTTAAAAGAAACATTCATTTTATCTCCATTATCTACCGACAGATGGCGCCAAAATCATATTTAAAAACGAAGCGCAATCGTTGTATGGAAGCTCTAACGCTATGTCATTTCCTGCAATGATCGCTACTACGGAAATGCAGTGGTAGATTGATTGAGGGAAGTGTTTGTTGGAGAATTTGCTTTGCGAATAATTACCTATTTAATATTTTTAACGTTCACAATGAATTTGATTTATTTTTTGAACCACGCTACATAACCAAGCTACATCCTCTATGGTTTAACCCCTTCGCGACGAGCGTCTTTTACGGAATTTTTAATCTTTTACCACACGTTTTCCAAAACAGAAATTTTCGCCTAATTGAATCGCAGAAATGCTAGCATTAAATAAGGCAAATTTTACAATAAAAATTAACTGGTGGGAATAATCGAGGATTCTGAGCATCTTATGCGTCACGTATACGTGTCACTCGTCCCCAAGGGGTTAATAATTTAAACGTTCACATGAATGAATCTCTAGTTTTTTTACTTTCATGAAGCGATGCATTGATCTGCTAACATAATTTCATCTGAAGTTATCCCATAATATATACGTAATTGAACGTAAGTCACCTCTCAAACATTCATTTATTTTGAACGATCTTCCTAAAAAAAGAAACTTTTATGCAGTTTTATTCGAAAAAATAATTTTGAATAAAAATGACCGCCTGGCATATGAGAAAAGAGAAGTGAGCATGTCGTAACTGTTGATGGCAGTGAAATGCTTTCCGCTTTTACTTGATGAAATATGTAATATACTCGTATTCAAATTCTAGTTGCAATACACTATTGCAGTAAACTTTCTCAAGTTTTCTATAAATGGCAATAATTTTGGTTGAAAACGCTGCATAATTACTATAAACAAAAAATAAGTCGTTAATGACATCCCATTTAATGATATCGGGCTTATAATTAAATAAGATTATTTGCTGGAAAATATATTTTCTTTATTTTATTGATTTATTATTAATGTGACGACGTGGCTCAGTTGGTAGGTTATGTTTATTCTCGAGTTACGTGTTGACTTCATTTGAACTATTAGCACTATCATATTTTTACTTTTTTTTTTATTTGGCAGCATTAATTTCTTCTTGTTGCAAAAACCCAATGGGGTTGCGTTTGGTATGTTGCCTTCAAATATATATTTGAACAGTTTTATTTTGATAGTATCGCTCTGACCGAAACACATAATCACAGATATAACTTTCATTCCAACAGTATTCGATTTCGCGTTAAATTTGTTTATTTTAGGTAAATTTTCATTTTAATATTTTGGCAGAATTTCTGAATCCGTACTTTCATATGTCTATAAAGTTATTCAGTTATTCTTTGCACGTATTCCTGTCCACCCCCCCTGTCGTTTTTAATTAAAAAGAAATATTTCTTTTTTCAATATCAATTGCAGTTTTTATTTATCCAGAGAAAAAAAAAACTTTATGAATCTATGTTTCTGCAGTTAAAATTTTCGAAACTATTGTAAATATTTTTGTTATTTCTATGATAGTATATGTGATGACACTGCCGCTATATTATAAAGCAATAAAGCAAAAACATATTCTGTGAGTAACGCTGACGATGGCAACCAAGTAAATAATTCTTTTCCCTGTATTCACAAAGTTAATTATTTAACTTGGCATTTAAAAAGTAATTGTACACCCTTGAACAGGAAAAAATGCATTTTCAAATGCAATTTGTTTGAAGCATGTCTCTCAATTTAATGATATTTTCCCGGAATTGGATTTTCCGTATGGTCAGAATGCAATTTTTTACCTTTTGTTTGCTTTTTGAAAGATTTAACGTCCTATCTGAAATTGTTTTATTATTTATAAGAATATTTTTTCCATTTTTCCTGGTGTCTGGTTTTAAAATATTTCATGGATTTAAAATTATTCAATTCTTTCACAAGTCTTACTGTATAAACTGCATTTTAACCGACAAGTTGTTACTTTTCTATTAATTTTTATATGTGAAAGGAGCTATGGGATACCCTGTATTTATATATCTGTTTCAATTATAAATAAAGTTAAATTTTATATTTTGATTTATTAGAATAATTCAAAATCAACATTTTTATTCCAAAAAAAAAAAAATAAGTAACAGAAAAAGTAAATAAAATAATTAAAAGGCTTTAAACATATATACATTTTTTTCAGAAACAAATTGAGAACTTAATATGTTTTATACCAATTTTGTTTTTCAAGGAATATTTTTAAATAATTTAGTATAGTAAGCACTTCAGTAGCAGCACTTCAATAGTAGCACTTCAATAGTAAGTCAATATATGTGTATTTATTTCCCAATACACATATTATTACACATATTATTTCCCAATACACGTATTATTACACATATTATTTCCCAATATACATACATTTTCCGGTATTTAAGTATCTGTTTCAATTATAAATAAAGTTAAATTTTATATTTTGATTTATTAGAATAATTCAAAATCAACATTTTAATTCCAAAAAAAAAAAAAATTAACAGAAAAAGTAAATAAAATATTAAAAGGCTTTAAACATATATACATTTTTTTTTTCAGAAACAAATTGAGAACTTAATATGCTTTACACCAATTTTTTTTTCAAGGAATATTTTTTAATAATTTAGTATAGTAAGCACTTCAGTAGCAGCACTTCAATAGTAGCACTTCAATAGTAAGTCAATATATGTGTATTTATTTCCCAATACACATATTATTACACATATTATTTCCCAATACACGTATTATTACACATATTATTTCCCAATACACATACATTTTCCGGTATTTAAGTATCTGTTTCAATTATAAATAAAGTTAAATTTTATATTTTGATTTATTAGAATAATTCACAATCAACGGTTTAATACAAAAAAAAAAAAAAAAATAAGTAACAGAAAAAGTAAATAAAATATTAAAAGGCTTTAAACATATATACATTTTTTTTTCAGAAACAAATTGAGAACTTAATATGTTTTATACCAATTTTGTTTTTCAAGGAATATTTTTAAATAATTTAGTATAGTAAGCACTTCAATAGCAGCACTTTAATAGTAGCACTTCAATAGTAAGTCAATATATGTGTATTTATTTCCCAATATATGTGTTTAAAATGCCAGTATATATCTCAGTCCAAATGTATTGTGTCTCTTTATTTAATTGGAAGAATTTCTGCTGTTGAGATGTTGTCCGTCATCTACTACGAGGAAAAAATATTCATGTGACAATGTAGTAGTAAGTGTTAAGCTGAAAGTGTTTTATTTGTTCTAGTCTGGATTTTACCAATTCGAAATCGAAATTAAATTGTTAAGCTGATACCTTTAATCTACAATCGTAAGTACCTTATGTAAGATAAATATGCATTCTGCATCATTTCAATTCTCCTTAACTTATTTTATGATTAGACTGAATTCTGTGAAATATTCTTTAGATAAATCTCTAAGTCAACAGTGTGACATAATTTGTCTGGAAATAATTATTCCTCTATCTAAATATTTATTTTGTGTAATCAACCTTTTTATAAATCATTTGCATTTTATTGTATTTTGCATACAATTATACACAAAATAAAACTATTTCAAGATGTATTGTTTCCCTTCATTCTTATTTGCGTTGATAGCTGCTGTGGAAGGAACAAACGCCCTTTTCAAACACTTCCAAATCCGTCTAAATATATTAGTTTGAAAATTAAGACAATGAATGGCAATAATTGGCACATGCCACCTAAGTATCGGACAAAGCTAGCAAAACGTAGATGCCTAGATAACGAACATAGGTTCACAAAGTAATAAGCAGAAAACAAAGAATGTGGGAAAGTGAGCTGTAGTACATTATTTGACAACGGAAGATCGTCTTTGGTAATACAATTCACCTGCAGATGTCAAGAGTATACGGAGAATATTGCAATTTTCCTTGAAAAGATTTCATGTCCAAGTATATAAGAATGATATAAGAGCACTAGAACGGGATTAGTGTAAACAACGATCTATGCATCTAAGCGCAACACCGATATCATTGGTGCCTCTCTACTGACGCTACCGCAATTTTTTCAAAGATCACTGGAAGCGTAATTTTTACTGGACACTGCGCCCGACTAACTGTCCTCGTTTTGAGGCTAACCAAAGAAATACGCTTCCGCCGTACGTTAGATATGTCTATTTTTTTTAGACTGCTTGAAACACGTGGTGCTAAATTGCACGAATGTGGGTGCACGAAAAGAGCATCACGTGACTCTAGCAGTCTAATGCGAAAGATTGTCATTTCAGTTAGCATCGGCTCGTTTTTGCTTACGTCGGTCGGTCGAGTACGTGGTAAATATGCCGTCTCATTTCTGAATGCATTTTTATTTAATGTTTATACTAGCTTTCATCACACTGCTCTTTTCCGGTACATGGATGCACTTGGCAGATTTTGTCTTATTACATATTAAACGTACCTAATAGTATAAAAAAGGCTTATGAAAATACTACAACATAAAAAACGGTTTGTTTCTAAACAAATGGATCTCAATTACAAAAATAAAATAATTTCTTTATAAAAATATGTCCATTACAAATTAAATATTCATCGGATTCCTCATAAATATAGATAAAATATTCGATAACGTTTAAAGTTATGGATTTTTCAAAGATATATTTCTGAGATAAGAACTTTCCCAAACTCATTTGCGGAGAACTATTTTATTTTTATTCATTGTAGCCAGCTTACTGCATAAAAATGTTACTCAATATTATACCGAGATTATGCATATAAATTTTCCGTTTAAAATTTAATTTTAAAACAAAAATAAATGAAACGAGATGATTTCAAATACGATAAAATAAAACCATTAGATACTGTAACATTTACAAAACTTTTTAAATTTAATTATTTCGCAATTATTACCATGCACTTTGTTTAATTTACATTCCATTGTCTTTTGTATTTATATACAGGGTGTCCACTAATGTACTGAACAATTAGTGGCGTACTTAAGCTGGTAGTAGGATATAAAGTATTTATATCTGAGAGCCTATTTTTACATGAAAAGCATCATTTCATACTAAATTGAAGACGCTGTATAACATTGTAATTGACTTATCTTGCACCATTTCCTTGATATGAATGCTAAATGCGCAGTTTACCTCTAAGTGAAGCTATATGTGGTTCCATAGCGTAGCGCATAGTCGCTTTTCTATACCTAGACGAGATATGTATTAATATAATTGTCGCTGTAAAGAAATTAATAGGAACGGACAGGACATTATTATACGAACTGTATATGTATATTTTGTCTAACGTTCAGTTACAAACATTTTGCTCCAGACATTGAACTAACACATGAACATTTTATTGTAATTCTGTAAAATAAAGATTAATTATGATTATCTATAATAAAATTGTATCAAAATTTGTTTTTCATCTCCGGTAAGCCGAGAGGTTTTTCTTTTCAATTCATAAGTAAATTCTCTAGAAATAATCACTTGAAGCGAATAGTATAATAATCATTTTTGAAACAGAAGGTTAGTGTTTTTTGGATTTTGTGTTTAGTTGAAACTACTAAATTGCATTTTAGATACTTTTAATTATTCATGATAGATTCCCTCTATTAATACATTGTAAATGATCAAATAGTTTGATACAAATTGTGACTGGTAATATCTAATAAAACGATTTTGGTCTAAATATTATCTTGCATTTAAAACAATATTTATACGTATTATTTATAAAGAATAAGAATACAGTTTTCTTTACTAAAAATGTCAAATTTGATTAGTAAAAAAAAAATAATAATAATAAAAAATGCATAGCTAAAAACAGAAATTGTTAAATCCATGCGTGAAACATTTTATTGCAGAGACATCCACCAAACTTATTCCATCATTTAATATTATGAATGAATATTTAAAGAAGCATATTTTTATCGACAATTTTGAAACTATACGAGGTCCATTTTACGGAAAAGAAGAGAAAACTGCATGTTTTTGTTTATCGATGATAAAAATAACATCAGCTAAATTAATTAATAAAATCTTAATTGCTCATTTTTTTCACTGTAAATTAAATTAACCAAAATAAAGTAGACACGTATGATTAATAAATGAAATAGAATTAATTTAAGTATTATGCAAATTGAAAATGAAGTATATTTCTTTATTTTGAGTTTCTTCGGTTATAACCGGATTGTTTACACATAAGTATTAATTATGGTGTTCCTCTAACATTACTCACCTTTCAAACGCAATAGAAGTTTACTTTTAATGATTGAGCCATTTGAGAAATTTCAAAAAGGCTACAATGAGGGTACCATATCTCAGAAAAAAAAGTTATTAACGAACATATTGCGAATTTATATAATATGAATTGTAAATATTTTTGCTGTTGTAAATATTGTTTTAATATTGTTTAATCATAAAACCAGCATATTCTTCACTAATATATTTCCCTTGTGTCTCTATGTATTTTCTTAAAGATTGATTTGTTGTTTAACAGAAAAGTGAATTTCAATAAAACCCGTTTTGTTTTAGAAAAGATATTTTTAAAGTGAATCTTCAATAGTGATATTTTGAAAGACAAGGAATCTAGCAAGCAGCAAAATATAAAACTCGTGGAAAATTACTTTAATTCAACATAAAACGAATATCTTCTTGAAATTTAAAAGAAATGTTGAATAAACATTTTTAAATAAGGTAAAGCCAGGAGAGATGACGCGGTCGGACAGATTGCGCACAAAGAGGTTAGGGAGGAAGGAGTAGAGTCAGCGCGCAGCGACTCCAGGTAGTTGTACAACAGCAGTAGAGCAGTGTCTACTTGAATGTGCACGTCGATTGTTTCGGGTGTTTAGGATAAAGCATTATATTTTGTTTTGTTTTCCAAAAGTAAGTGCTTGAATTTTCATAACTATTCGTCAAAATTTCTATATAGTATCAGTATTACAAAATATCTTTAACTTAAACGATTTCCCATAAGCTACTAACATAGACTAACTGTGCGAACCCCACTGGTTTGTTTTAGTAGCGGTCATTATTAAATAAAAGGCCGCGCAATGTCCCCTACCGAAATTGGAGAGTTTGCGCATCTGCTACTTAGGAGCGATGGCACATTGTTTCTCATTAGTTTTCATGCTAGGATAGATTACGCAGCTTAATGGTAAATTTGCATATCCCAGCAAACACATAATTGTCAGAAATGTCACGAATTGGTATAAGTAATATCATTATTGTCAGATACATCGATTTTCATGTAACATTCCGATAAATGTTTCATGGCAAATTAAAGTTTTATCAAATAAGTGGTGTCTGTACTGTAAAAAAATGGCGATAATCTTACGCGCCACAAAATCCGTGTCAATTACTAGGTATCCGATACCTAGACTACAAAGGATAGCGTGGCGTCGCGCCACTAGTTTATCGAAAAGCAAAATCCATTTGACGCCATGGATATGATAATTTTTTAACACCCGCCGATTAATCATCCATATACTATCATTGTCGTCTAGGCATTTATCTAAACCGCAGTGGCAACACACTCGACCTTCACTTCTGTCTTCAATGGCCGCGCGCGTTAGTTTGTTTGTGTACATCAAGATGGTCTGCAGAATATCCCAGTTTAAGTAAGTTTTTTCTCTAATCTTTTAGCTGTTTAGCTTTGAAATTTTGTATCTTTCCTTTTTTATAATGATTTAAGTCATCTTACTGAAGTAAATCTTTTGCGAACGTATAAAAACATGTAATTAGGGTTACGTACTTGTTTAGCTTGAATTACATATTGAAATGAAAAGTGATGCATGCTTTTTTAATATCTGCTTTCAAATCACTTAATTTCTTTCTCTGACTAAGTGAATAAATATCAAAGATTATTTTTTGTTTTCATTAATAGTTATATAGTAAATTTTATTGTTAAAAGTTACTGATACTTGATACTTTAGTGATCGAGTTTTTCCAAATTTCTTGTGCGTTTCGTTTCGTTTGAGATTCAACTACTTCACTGTATCCAGTAATTTTTTGTTGTTGTATTCGTGTGCAAAATTCTTATACATGCACAAGAGTGGCAATTTGTTTTTAGTAGTTTAACAGCCAAAGACCTGTTTTTACTAGTCAGCAAGATAAAATATAGGGTAGTAAAAGTTGTTTTTTAAAAAAATAACCTGTATTTTTTTTTTTTTAAACTTCCCCTTGCATGTTTTTTAATCTATGTTACTGTTGACTCTTTTAATCAAACCAATCTTTGGCAGAAAATAATGTTTCACAGTTTCATGAGTTTTTTTGTTTTTGTGTGAAAATCTGAATTAACTGCTAAGAGCTTGAATTAATTTATTTATATATCTTTTACTTTCTTGCAAAAAATTGTATGTTTTTGTTTTGATAGTAGTCAGGGCTGGCAAGTTTCTGCCGGGGTTGTTATAACCGGTTAAAATTGGCAAGGCAGAAACTAAGAAATAATATGAATAATTTTAGCAGCAATGATTCATAATTCACACATGTATTTGATATGTAAACAAATTAAAAATTAACACTAAAGATAACGAGTGTTAATCGAAGTAGCAAAATGCTTCAAAATGATCATATAAATATACTTTATTTATATAATACTAATTTTCTTTTACTTGAAAAACAGAAATTTTCATAATGGTAATCTGATGTTATATACGTTTAACTATTAATATTATTATTTGCAGTTACATTTCTATTTAAAAGTAAAAAAAGAAAGAAATTTACAAAAAATTCTATGATATTTTAACAAATCACTGTTCAGAGAATTTTTAAATAAATAATATAATGCAATAACTTAAAGGTTATCAACTATATGGAATATGGTTTATATATATATGGTTAGAACATTTTCAACTAACAGTCTTAAATTTAAAAAAAGATGTCAGATTTGTTCCTTTGAATACTGTATTTAAATGAAATGTTTTTAAATCCACAGAATTACAAGATCCACATATAACTACAGCTTCAAGTTAAAAAATTAGAATAATAGAAAAAAAGGAATTGTGAAGAAAAGGTTTTTTTATGTATCGCTTATACAAAAAGTAATACCTTTACATTTTATAACTTTATGCTGGAAAGAAGCTCAACTTTGTTTTTTGGCGCAATATCTATTGTGCCATAAATGCTTATTTTATGCAACCTTCTGAACAAATCAGGAAAATTCATAAGTATTCTAATTTTTTGAACCACCTATTTTAGTATTCTAATTTTTTGAACCACCTATTTTAGTATTCTAATATTTTGAATAATGAAATTTTACAAAATTAAATATTCACTCAAAATTTAATATTTTACAGTTTTAATTTTCCTTAATAACATGCAAATGCATTAAAACATCCACTGCTGTTTTTTTTTTTTTTTTCAATTGTACTACAGTGAAATAAAGCTAAATGCTATTCCAAATACAAATGGAATTAATTAGTCTAATTTTTTGATTTGGAGCTGTATAACATTTCTATGAGAAAGGTTTTTTACAGTTATTAAATTATGTTAAATTACAGAAAAGTATTTTGAGTAAGTATTGGATATAGTTTTCTATTTTGAATTTTAAACTGAGATTTCAAATGCTCTAATAATTGTTTATATATAAAATTACACGACCTTATTATAACAAATTTTATCTGTTACATTACTCATTTTTTCTAATACAAATATATTTATTTTAAATTAAAACTATCCACAGTATTTTATTTGTTATTTATCCTGAATAAAATATACTTAAGGAATTTAATACAGTAGAACCTCGATTAATCGAGGTTTCTATTAACCGAGCCGATAACAAAGTCTGATTTTTTTTTATTTTTTTTTTGTGAATGAGCCTTGAAAAATACCACACGTTTTAGTTCACTGTCCATGCTGCAGGCTACATAATTATTCTAAAGAGAAGAGAGGATGAATCCCAGCAAAGGGTAAACCCACCGACAGACGGAGAACTATTTGAGATTATTAATCGCATTAAGAGGTGTGAAAAAGTTTTGGAAGAAGACATTTCCGAATGGCTGGACGTTGAAAAGCAACATCCAAGTTTTCAAATCCTTAATGATGAAGAAATTATACAAGCTGTTAATTCCTATTGAACATTAATGATGCTGACAATGAGGACCAGGATTTTGAGGATTCAAGAACTATAAGTCATACTGAAGGTGTTCAAGCACTAACAACTGCCCTAAAATATTTGGAGCAAAGAAGCGATGTTGCGCCGATAGATCTTCTGCTGCTCAAAAATTGGCGTGATCGGACAGCCACTGATAGAAAATCTGGACTTAATTTAGAATAGTTAAAAACATTTCAATTTGCTTTTTAAAATTTACTATTTTTAGTTGATTTCCTTTTTAAATTTGTTCAGCTGTGAAACATAACTTTATATATATTTATTTTTATTATTCAAAAAACGTTTTACTGTATTTTATGCTAAGAGCTGTTAAATTCGTGACCACGGTTAGTTTTTATGCACAATTTCTATTAACCGAGATTTCCGATATCCGAGGTACTAGCGGTCCCAATTAGCTCGGATAATCGAGGTTGCACTGTACTACCTAAAAAAGTCCCAGATTTTGACATGAAATGTATTTATGCCAGTTTCTGCCGGTTATAACCATTTTCTGCCACTGGCACGGCAGAAACCACTTTCTGCCGGCAAAAACACAGCCCTGATAGTACAGTGCAACCTCGATTATCCGAGCTAATTGGGACTGCTAGTACCTCAGATATCGGAAATCTCGGTTAATAGAAATTGTGCATAAAAACTCCCCCTACTCGCGAATTTAACATCTCTTGGAATAAAAAACAATAGAACGTTTTTTAAATTATAAAAATAAACTTATATAAAGTTATAGTCTTTTTAAAGGCTCATTCACGAAAAAAATAAAAAAATCCCTGACGGCTCGGCCTACAGGCACAGGTAGATTTCGAAAACGCAGACCGTGGGACACCTGTTTGTGGGAATTGTGGAAGAAATGATATTTTTGTCTTGATGCGGCAATTGGAAGCACCCACTTCGGAACCTAACTTGTTTGCTGGCGGAGCCGGCATGGTTTTTTTTTTTTTTTTTTTTTTTTTTGCTATGAGGGTTAGTCCTATAAAAACTTGTCAATATAAAAGTTTTAGATAATATTAAGTAGATTTATAATAAATTTAAGCAGATTTGATATCTTGTGTTGTGAATTGACGAAGTTATGAATTTTTTCTTCTAACCCCCCCACCCTCCCCGCACCCCCGCTTTCCCTTGGGGCTATTCTTAAGGATATCAAAAATCTGTCATACATAAATTTTCGGCCCTTTTCCTAAAAGTAATAATAACTTTAACGGATTTGATACGTATCATAATTAAGAAATTGTTTTTTTTCTGTTTTCTCAAAAAGCCTCCACCCCCCATTCCTTCCCCCTTAGTTCGATTTTGCACATTAACGAACTTGACCGAGATTTTATGCCCCTTGATTTTATGTATCAGTTTGGAAGAGATTTGTGCAGAATTATTGAAGTTATCGTGTCTATAAAAAAGTGACACACACACACACATATCCTAATAATATTATAAATCTGATTGAGTGCAAATGTTAGGCTGAAGCCAGCGTCAAAATGAAGCATTTAATTATCCTGTATCTTTGCATATAAGTTGATTATAAACCTCATATGAACATAGGCTGGTTTTTGTTTATTTTATTTCAATATTTTTCTTAATAATTCAAAATTTCATTATTTTCATAGAGAATAAATGGACATTTTTTCGTATATTTTAAAATGGTTGGTTGGTTTGGCCCAAAGGGCCCGGTTTTGCAGCTTTTTTTAAAATGGTTAAATTTATTTTACCGTTGCTAATACTTTATCGTTGCCAATATGAAATAAAACCCCTGAGTAATAATTTTTAATCAACAATTTATTTTCACGTGAAAAATATCCATGTGAAAAATGAAAAGGAAATGAATTATTTAAGAATTAAACAGAATATGAAATGATGTCATATTAGAAATAAAACGTGCGTTTTCAAATATTTGATAATAATACAAAGTGCATAAATACGAGTAAGTATGGAAAGCAAGCGAATATGATGTCATATATAGAAAAATAAAACAGATTTGTTTTGATGTTAAAATAAAATGATCTTGGGTTATCAAATTATTTCGGATTAATTTCTCTTATTTTTTTCTTTTTCTTTTTCACATGAAAGGAATTATTTTAAATGTACGTAATATATGTATTTTAAATGTATGTGTTGTAAATTAAAGTTCTGTGTTTTAAATGAAATGAGTGAAAGATTTATATTTTTAATGAATTCAGTACAAATGATGGGATAGGTTGGTGATTTATCGTCTGCACACGTCTAACATAAAGTTACCATATTTTTAATTTAAAATTTAAAAAGTAAAAAAAAAAAAAAAAAAAAAAATTAAAGAAAAAAAATATTGGATGGCAAATGTCAATGCTATGCATCGCAAAATTATCCGTATCAAAAATTAGAAAATCTTAATAAAAATAACTATAATTTTTAAAAGAAAGTTGCTTTTCTCATAAAAGCTACAGATTTAATATTATTATGTCGAAGTAACAACATTTTTCCTCTGTCATTTTCCCACAATCGAAACACATTTGTAAATCGTCGTTTCGAACCGGAATTTAATATTACATTTCTTTTAGTTTTAAAATAGGAAAAACTTTGTTGTCGTTTTTAAATATAGCTTTTTTTAAAGTTGTTTCATAATAGATTTTTCTAAAGTCTTGTAGGATAAGAAAAATTGCATAGATTTTAAAGCAATGTTTAAGTAAAATTACAATATTTTTTAAACTTAAAAAACAACAATGTTTTCGAAAAGATAATCGAATTTACCAACAAATTCGCGTAATGCAAAAGCAAAGAAGAAATCAAAAAGTAATGAATCTTTTCTTCCAGCCGAATTGTGTAAATTTGAACAAGCCGATCGTGCCAATTCATAACATTATAAACGTGAAAGCGCGTTCTATATATAGTAGAATTTTTTTTTACATATAGGTAGAAAATTTACGAGAATAGGAAGGCTAGGGGTCTAAAATTAGGTCCATAGTCAATTTGCCTTTTTTTTTTATCAAGTGAAATTTGGCGCAAAATTAAATACATTGTTGTAACCAGATTTGTTTTTTGCGTGGCAAACACTTAATGGTATTTTAAATGATCATTTTCCCGCTCACCTTTGATGTCAACTATGACTGTAAAACATATTAAATAATATTAGCCGATAATTTTCTAATTTTCTTATTGCTTCATGATGTAAATAGACATCCTGTTTCATACTTTAAACCTGAATCGGTCATGCCATTGTCGTTCAATTTGTATTCCTAATCCCAACCCTAATCGTATCCTATCCTAATCTTGATAATAACTTTAAAGAATATTCTTTGACACGAATATGTAAATTAAATCAATATCGATAAATGGAATGAATGGAAAATAAAATAAATAGAAATGGCAAAATAAAATGACAAGAAAGTACATTTATTCGACACCTAACCCTAGAGAAAGCCTAAAAAATTTCAAGCGCATGAAATAAATTAAAATAATCTTATATATACTAACAAAAATATGTAAATTTAGATCATCAGATTTGTATCGTCGGTATTTATTTGCTTATAGTGTTCTTGACGCGATAGAGAAAATATCGAGGTTAAATTGGGCAGAATTTAAAGTACTTTCCAGCAACCTTTATTTACATTTTAGAATCGCATCAGATTGTTATATCTTTGTGAAATAGCTATCAATGTATAAAATCCACAAGCAGTTTGTTCACTATTTACACCACTTAGCGTGAAGCACTTAATTTAATATATACATAAACAAGATAATGTAGTAAGAAATATATAACATATGTCTATGCAAATAAACAATATAATAATGCCCATTTAGCAATGCACACATACACAAATTGTACACCAAATACCATATAAAATGCACTGTGTATAGAAGAATTCTGCCAGTGTTGTGTTTCGTTTTACGAAGAGGAATTCCTCGATTTTTACGATTTTACTTGGTCCTCCTTTTTGCATTAGTTGCAGTTTCATTTTCGCGATTGTATATATTATTTGACATGAAATTTCACTTTTTTAAGACTGGGTTATGTCAAGGCCCCTATAGCAAAGAAATACCGTATGGTCTCCTATAAAATGTGATAAAGCTTAGTTAATTATATATGTTGTTAATTATCATGTGAAATGTTTTTCTAAATTAATGCATTTATTCTTTTTTTAATGTTACGTGAACGAAGTCACGGGTAACAGCTAGTATATATATATTTCTTACAAAATCTACCTAAAAATAAAAAAAAATCAGACTTTGTTATTGGCTCGGTTAACAGAAACCTCGATTAATCGAAGCTCGGTTAATCGAGGTTCTACTGTAGTATGAAAATTTCAATTTTATATGTTAATGGTCATTTACAACATTGTATTTATTTTTCAGTTTTTTTTTACTCAAAAAATTTGTTTAAAAAAATATTTATTATTCCAAAAAACACATTTCCTTGATCAATTTGTACGTTAAAGTTTTTCTATGCTGCCTATCTAGTACCATCCCCCTCCCCCCCCTCCTTTCCAAAAAATAGCCATTTATTTAATTAACATTTTTCTTTTGAAACAATATAATTTATTTAAAAATATCTGAATAATTACTATCTCAAAAAAAAAAAAAAAAATCTGGAACACGAATTAGTCGTTTTTCCTCTCTCTATGCTACTTTACAAATTTCAATACAGCATTCCAAGATAAATAAATGTTCTTTCGTGACAGATATACAAATTTCTCTAATTTTTTTTTGCTGCAATCGATTGCCAAATTTAGCGATTTTTCTCATGCAATCAATGGATGAATTTTGCTATTTTTTTCCCATGACTGACGAATTTCAGGATATTTTCCTGTTACCGATTGCTGAATTTTGCAGTTTTTCTTGTGACCGATAAGTAAATTTTCTGTGGGAAGGGGGATTTCTTGCGATCAATAGACAAATTTCTCGATTTTTTATGCATCTTAATTAAAGGTAAAAATATGCAGTCGCCACTCGTCGATTAAACTTTAAAAACTGACGATTAAAAATATGGAAAGAACTGGCCAAATGCAGGATTTCCCTATTACCATTTTTCCCTAAATTTCACGATTTTTCAGCGTCCGTTCGACGAAATTCGTAATTTTTATGTGTCCGTTCGAAGAAATTCATAGCTTTTACGCGTCCGTTCGAAGAAATTTACGATTTTCCGTGCGTAATCGCCGAAATTCTTGATTTTTATGCGGCAATCGATTCGTGATTTTTACACGGCAATCGACAAAGTTCAGGAATTTTACACGGCAATCGACAAAGTTCAGGAATTTTACACGGCAATCGACAAAGTTCAGGAATTTTACACGGCAATCGACAAAGTTCAGGAATTTTACACGGCAATCGACGAAGTTCAGGAATTTTACACTCCCGAATGACGAAATTTGATTTTTACATAGCCGATCGACAAAATTCATTGTTTTTCTGTGCCTGATCGATGAAATTAGTTATTTTTATGCACACGATTGACAAAATTAATGATTTTTATGCGGCGATCGATAAAATTCATGATTTTTTACACGCTTGGTCGTAAAATTCATGATTTTTACACACTTGGTCGATAAAATTAATGATTTTTACGCACCCGATTGACGAAATTCATAATATTTATGCATTCGATCGACAAAATTTATGGTTTTTATACGTTCGATGGACGACATTCAGGATTTTTACACTCCCGAATGACGAAATTTTATTTTTACGTAGTCGATCGACAAAATTCATTATTTTTCTGCACCTAATCGTTGAAATTAATTATTTTTTACACGCACGATCAATGAAATTCGTGATTTTTAGGTGGCAATCGATGAAATTCATGATTTTTATGCTTTCGATCGACGAAGCTCATGATTTTTACACAAGCAGTCGATAAAATTCATGATTTTTCCATGCTCAGTCGATGAAATTCGTAATTTTTACGTGCCTGATAGACTAAATTCGTGACTTTTATGCATTTGATCGACAAAATTCATTATTTTTACACGTTCAATAGACAAAATTCCGGATTTTTACATTCCTGAATGACAAAATTCGATTTTTATATAGCCGTTTGATGAAATACATGATTTGTATGTACCGATAGATAAAATTCATAATTCTTACGTTCTCGATCGACGAAGCTCATGATTTTTACGCTACTTAATAGCTACTTGATAGCTACTTAAGCATGTTGTGTAGAACTATGCTGTTAACTTATTTAAAAATTTAAAATAGATTGGAAATTAATATCTCAAGTTTATTCAAAACAATATAAATTAAAATAGTTTTTTTAGTACATAAATTACTTTTTTACTGTAAAGTCATTGTATTTAAAAAAAAATAAATATTCAGTGACATAAATGTACCTACTGACTACTAAAGAAATTATTCTCCTTAGCCAGTAATTGGCTACTAAAAAAATCAGCCTACTGGCCAGTGGCTACTAAGCGAAATTCCTTATTTTCACCTTTTAAACTTAATGGTGAAACTTAAAGGGCTTTTTCTTGCAATCGTAGATGGATTTCACAATTTCTTTTTCTACAACCAACTGCTGAATTTTGTATTTTTACACGCAACCGACAGATGAAGTTTGTCATATTTTCTCGTGACCGATAGTTGAAGTTTGCGATATTTTCCTGCAACCTTTTGGTGAAATTAATGGCAGCAATTTTTGCAAGTTCAAAATAATTTGGCACATTTCCAGCTATATAAAAACAGACAAGGCACATTCACAACTATAAAAAAAATCTCTGACGGCTCGGCCCCTACATGCACAGGTAGATTTTAAAGATGCAGACCGTGGGGCGTCTGTTTATTAGGAATTGCAGAAGAAATGACCTTTTTACCATGATGCAGCAGTTGGAACTGCCCACTTTGAAATCTACCTGTGTCAAGTAGGCAGAGCTGGCCGATTTTTTTTTTTTTTTTTCCTGTAAAGGTTGGTCTTATAAAAAACTTGTCAATATAAAAGTTTTAGATAATATTAAGAGGATTTATAATAAATTTAAGCGGATTTGATATCTTATGAATCCCCTCCCCCCGTCCTCTTGAGGCCATTTTTAATGATATCAAAAATCTATCTGTCATACATAAATTTTCGACCCTTTTCCTAGAAGTAATAATAACTTTAAACAGATTCGATATGTTTCATAATTAAAAGTTATGGGGAATTTTCAGTTTTCACAATACCCTCCCCTCCCCCCCACCAGTTGTTTATTGGGCATTATGTGGTGATATATCTTTTTTTTTTTTTTTTTTTTTCGTGCTAAGCGGTTAATGGGGAAGGATCTTATTTTGATTATGTAACATGATAAATATAAACTTTTTGTGTAGGTATATATTTTTTTAATTAAAAGTTTTGGTTTTCTGGACTTGTTTTTAATCAGATTTTTAATGCAGTAAAAACATGAAATGCCTCATATATGCTTAAATCAGGGTTGGTAAGTTTTTTTAATGTGGTGGCATAAACTCGTTTTAAATATGGTTAAAATTGTCACTTCAAAAACCTAATTTTAATAAAATATCATTAAAGGAATTATTTAGTAGAGTTGGATAGACTTTAATCTATAAATTCTAAATAAAATGCACAAATACATTCTTGAAACCTATTTGTAGAGGATACGGTTGGTTAACTGCAGCATGATAATTATTTTTTTTAATAAAACTTGCCTAATTCTTTTTTGATGAATTATTTTATTGTTGTTATTTGTTAATGCATGTTTTTAATGATAATTCATGCTTTTTAAAGATAAAATTTTACATTCTAAATGATTTTAATAGATTTTGGTATTTTATATTAAGTTTCTATTTTTGTCAGGGTTCAGGGATGTATATCCAATATTTTTGATATTTTCAGTTAAAACAAATGTAAAATAATTTTTTAACTGTTATTGGCTATGTCGTTCTGTAGATAAAGAATTTTTGCTCTTATAGTGTGTTTTTTAGCTCTCCTCCCCCAAACTTTACCAAGCTGAATTTTTAAATGTAGAATCAATAATTGTCGGACAATACTTATAAAAGCTGCTGAAAGTTAAACTATGTAATTTAGATAAACTTGCAGCTACATTACAAATAATTTTTTCTGGTTTTCGTTTTGTTCAGCTAAGCAGACCATATTTATGTTGAAATATGACAATAAAAACAAATTATTTTGTTGTATAAAACATAAAATTTTCTTAAACTGATTACTAAATCTTAATAGTTTGTTTTTTGTGAGTGTAAAAAGCAAATTGTGTCTGCTGTTTTCAATTAGTTGATCATAAATTTTGTTAAGAGCCTACACTAGTCACGGGAAGAAACGCTCAAGGTAATGTTAAGTCTATGGGAAGGTTCTAGAGCGATTTCTCGCTCTCATTTTAATATTTTTAAACTATTTTTTTGTTAGGATAGCTGAGATCAATCTCCAAGATTTTACTTTTTCGATTTTTGTTGCAGTTTTTTTTATAAGCGAGTATTTTTAATTTTGGAACCGGTTCTGAAAGTAAAAGTAACTTTGTATAAAATAATGGGAACTAAAATCAAAGAAGTAAAAACTAACAACGTTGGAGATTGACCTTGGAGATTAGATATTCTTCAACGAGATACTGCTGCAATTGTTGATGCATGTCATGTTTGGTCAAGTTTTCTTTAAAAAAAGTTCACTTAAGCTGCATATTGAAAATGTGTGTAATAGGAATGGATCAAATCATGAAACCATACCATTTTTGGTTTAATTTTGCATCTTAACCGTAAGGGTGAAGGGTTGACTGATGCACAAATTGATTCAGCTTGCACATAGAATAGATAGATGTTTACCTGTATGCTGGTAACATAAATCACATTTCTTAATAAGGGTGTATAATTTTAAATTCAAAATAAAATTTAATTACAATATTGCAATTTAAACAAACTATTTACACTAGTTTGTATCTGAAATAGCAAAAACTGTTTCTTCTGATCTTTGATAAAAATACATTTGTAACTTTTTTTTTTCAGATTCTCTTTTACTTCAGCCTATGATAGCAAAGATGCCCATAATGCAACCAGGAAAATGAGTTCCTAACTTCAAATATATTAGACACGAAGTACAATGGGATCGGAAGTTTTGTAGAATGTTCATTCCAGGAATACAAGCACGTCATCGAGCTTGTTGCAGGTTTGTCTACCTACCGAGCAGGGGCGCCATTTCAGAACTTTCTTGGGGGGGGCAAAGTTTTTTTCAGGTAGTGGCATAACAAAAGTAGGAGTTCGCCGCCCCCCCCCCCGCAACCTCTCCGAACGAGAACGAGAAACGATCATAGACTGAATCATAGATACAAAAACACTAATACTTCTAATACGGAATATCAAGGGGGACCTCTGAAAAAATCCGTTTTAGACAGGTTTTCGTCTTAGCGAGCAAAATTTAAAAATATTCTGAAATTTTTCAGTTATAGATAGGTACCGTTTTTTTTTCAGGTATTCTTTAAGACTGTTAAAACCTCCTGTCTATAAAGCACTTCTGAAGATCATAGGTGTATTACAGTGAAACGTATCTACGCGAATCCTGTCTTTAACACAATTCTTTTTCAAACTTGAAAAAAAAATCAAATTTCGACGAAAAAACGCCATACAATTTTACTTGCTAAGATGGAGACCTGTCTAAAGTGGAGCTTTTTTTCAGTCCTTTTCAACCCCTGCAGGGGTGCCATTTCAAGAGTTTCGTGGAGAGGGAGGGGTGCAAAGGTTTTTTTTTTTTTAGGGTCAGGGGTTGAAATATCGTGCAGGATTGCTCAAATTGTGCACAAAATAGGAATAGGCTCCCACAATAAAAAATGCAGTGTTCTTCTTATCTTAACTTCTTTCACAAATACTTTTTTAAATTTTAGTGGTAGTTCGCGATTTTTATTTCATTTTTTTACGCAAAAGCAATTTGTTAACCGATCGTGGTAAACATCGCGAATTTTACGAATTGGAATTAGAAAAAATAGTTAATTTGGCAAATTGGTCGCGGGAAAAAAACGTTAATTTTTTCAAACGATCGTGGAAAAATATTGCGAATTTCGCCTAAGTTCACTGAAACAAATAACGATTTTCGTCAATCGGTCGCGGAAAAAATCCCGAATTTAGTATAACTATTGCGGAAAGATATTGCAAAATTCGTCAAAAGATTGAGCAAAAAAATTGAGATTTAATCAAACAATCGCGCAGTAAAAGGGGAATTTCGTCAAAGATCGCGCAAAAAATGTCAATTTTTGTCAGTCGGTTGCGAAAAAAGACTCCCGAATTTCAACGAATGATCGTAGAAAAGAGTCGCAAATTGAAACAAAAGATCGCGAAAACAAATAGCAAATTTCGTCAATAAGTTGCAAAAAAAAAAAGTCGAGAAAAAATTCGTTAACGATTGAAATTTTGTTAAAGAGCACGCAAAAAAAAATAGCAATTTTTGCCAGTCGGTTGCGGAAAAAAGACTCCCGAATTTCAACAAACGATCGTAGAAAAGAGTCACGAATTTCGTCAAAAGATGGCTAAAACAAACAGGAAACTTTGTCGAACGGAAAAAAAAATGTCGTGAATTTAGACAAATGGTCGAAAAAATCAATTCCGTCAACAATTCACAGAAAAATAGCGAATTTTGGAAAATGATCACAAAAAAAATTGTCAAACAGTCACGGAAAAAAGTCGTGAAATTCAATCGGTCACGAGGTAATCAGCACACGAACACCATCAAGAAGTTACGAAATTTGCAAATGTTGTGATCGATAGGTATAAGAAAATTCTCATTAATGATTTTCTGTCAGTAAAAATTTTTCGCAATCATTTTCTGCCTTACTCTTCAGAATATGATCTAAATTCCATATAATTCAGAAATCTGCAAAACCCTTAGTCTCGGCCCCTTGCTCCTGCATTGGGTTGGGCGACATGACCCAATCTGCAGTACGGATCGAGCCGGGTTGATGCGGCTTATTTTCGTTGTGTGTCAGGTTCACTTGGAACATTTGACTACGGTTGGAACATATATGTCTCAGTGGATAATTTTTTATTATATTAGTAAGACTTTTTAATTTGTCATACACTAATATTAGGATATTTTAAAGAGAAATCTGTCACTAAGAATTTTTTCGAAAATTGTAGAACGATTGAATGCAAAATTAGTCGTCAATCCTGGCTGGTATCAATGGGTTAATTGTTTCGGGTTCAAGTTGGGTTTTCACTATTTTGAGTCGGGTTCGTGTTGCCCAAGTTTTCAAAGAAATCCTAAATATTTTCAGATAAAAAAGATCATTTTTCTACATAAAAGATAAAGTTGTTATAACAGATATAATTGTACTTTTCCATAATCATATTGAAATATGGATTAATTTTCTTTCATTTCAGGTGGGGTTGTGGTCAATGAAAAATTTTTGGACGTTTCCGGGTTTACTGGAAATAATTACAGCCTTGCATCGGCTACCCAAAATGCATTTTGTTTATACACTTCGGGTTGTGCTTTGCCTTTTCCGAATCGGGTTCGAGATGAACCGATTATACAAAAGGAGGTTCTGAATAATTTTCAAATGAAAACTATATATTTGAATATTAATGGGTGCATATGTGTTATTTTTTGTACATAAGAAGTAAACTTGTAGATTACTTTTCCATAAATGTATTAAAATATACATTCATTTTCTTTCACTTCGAGTTCAGGTATGGATATTTCGGATTCGGTTGGAAGTCTGTCGGGTTAAAGTCAGGATTCGGGTCGGCTACAACCCAATCTGGGCAGGACTCTAGTGTCCGGCTGTCGAGATTTTTAAGAGCATACTGTATATATACTATCATTTAATAAAGCAAATGATTTAATAGCATTATAACGATTGGAGTAAATATAATGTGACACTAATAAAACAAAATTAACAAATCAAATAATTAGGAAACTGAATACACCTCCCCCACCCCCGAAAAAAAGAACAAAATTCCCCTTAAATTTTAGGCTAAAGAGAGAATTTACCACTAAAATTCTAGCCTTGAGGGTAACGAATTTTCTTTTAATCATGCTGTACACAGCTGAGAAGCAATTCATACAGTGTTTTCTCACATATATTTCTAAAACTAGCCAAAATACTCATTAATGATAAATGTCTCACTTATAGAATGTTGCAATAGCAAGGCTTTAGAAAACATTTTTGACAATTATTAGTTTCAATGTTTAAAGTGTTTATTAAATGTTTATTACTTTCTTCTATCTTTACAAGAAGAAAGTATCGGATTCATGAAAATTTTCCACTTCCGGTTTTCGACGGATTTATACGTTTTAGAAGGTCTGAACACGATTGGACTGTTTTTAGAAAATGTCTGTCTATCTGTGTGTGTCGGTGTGTCTGCATGTGAAAAAATTTTGTGGGCGCTGTATCTCAAGAATTACTGTACGGAATTTAATAAAACTTTAGATTTGGTTAGACCTTGATATAAATGGGTGGTGATTAATTTTTGGTGTAAATCACCCAACAGGTGGCGCTGCTATGCAACATATTTCATGATTTTTACGATAGCTATATCTCAAGAACAAATGCACAGAATTTCACCAAACTTCAGATTCCGTTAGACCTTGACAAAAATAGACATTCATTACGTTTTGTTATAAATAACCCAACAGGTGGTGCTGCTATGCTACATTTTGCACGATTTTTACGATAGCTATATTTCCAGAACTAACACACATAATTTAATAAAACTTTAGATTCAGTTAGACCTTAATATAAATTGGTGATGATTTGTTTTTGGTGTAGTTGAAACCTGTATGAGATAGAAGAAAGTTTTAGGATTGGCACATCAGACTAGTTGTTTTCATTGTACTCAAATCTGTGGACGTTATTTTAGCTTTTGATCATATTTTGATTTTTTTTTTGGTCAAACCTGTGATAATTGATAAATTTTCTGAAATTTCAAATTCCTTGGGGGGGGGGCTGTTGCCCCCCCCAGCCCCCCCCGAAATGGCGCCCCTGCTACCGAGACTTGACATGTCTCCTAATTTTCACACATTTTCCTGCATTCCTGATTTTTGACACATTTCTTCTGATTTTCTTACTCTGTTCTTTTGACTATCAAAAGCTGCCTCAAATAAAAATTAAAATCTTCACTTTTGTTTTGTATGGGATTATGTAGGAAAAAAAAAATTCCTCAGTTCGTAGTTAATCTAAATATGATATGCTTGAATTTTTCTACATTTAAGAAGTAGTATATATTTTTTTCTTGAGTAAAAATGATAGTTAATCTTCTAAGACATCTAAGCACAATTTTAAATTAAACTTCTACTAAACAAGCTTGCATTTTTAAAAAATGTTTTTTACCAAAAAGCTTTCTGAAATAAAATCTGATTTTTGGGTTTCAGAGCGTGTCAAGTCTGCCTACCTAAAACTTCTTGACATAAGTATTAATTTTTAATAAGTTTTGTAGCGAAATCGATGCTTCAAGCGGTGGGCAGGGTGTGTCATTCTGTAAATCTTGTGGCAGTAACTTTTGTTGTTTGGTGCAAAATTTGTTCTGCTGTGTGATTTGCAAATCTTAACAACAAACCTCAGCTACAGTCTATTCTCTATATGGTCAAAAGTCGTATATTTTTATCCCCATTGACACTTGCTGCTAAAATAAAGTACTAATCCACCAAAGGATTTAATTTGGTTTCTGGTAACATTTGTCTATTTACTCATTATGTCTTCATATTTTACCGCCAAGTTTTTTATTTGGAATTGCTTTATCTATAGACAAGGTTTGAAATTCAAATTTTCCTAGTAGGGTAGTCTCCCTCCCAACATTTATAAATGGAGGGGAGTTTAACTGTTTGGAAGGAAGAAAAATAATCTATCCCACTATTTTATATGCTATTTGAAGAATCACATTAATACAGACATGACAAAAAGCTTTTAAAAAATTGAAATCTAGAACTCAGAATAATTATGTACATGTTTATTTATTATACATGATTATTATATATATTATATACGTGTATATATATGTCTATTTATATTTTTAAAAAAGGAAGAAAGTCGAGCTCTATATATATACACAACAATCTCTATATTTTACAACGCTCATCAATGTTATGGACCTTTTAACAATTGGGTTGCTAAATGAATTTCTGATTTTATTCGATTTTGTGCACTGGAGATGAGTCTTTCACAAGGTACACTTGTGACAGGCCAGCACAAGAGCAACTTTTATAACTTAGGAAAATATTGGAAACTTATAGTTATGTTCTCTTTAAAAAAATTTCAGAAACTTTACAAAATCTTATGTGTCTTTATTTTTAACTACTTGCATGAAAAATACATATTCAGGGTGATGACATCAATATCAATTTCTGAATAAAATTGTTTTATTATATCCTTAATGAAATATAGGTAAAACCTGAATCCCTGGTATTTTCTTAGGTTCTATATGCATTGAAATTTTAAATAGATCTCCATAGTTTGAAAGGGAAACAGTCAATTTATTTTTTCTGTTAGATGAGAAATGCTTGTTGACTTTAAAGCTGTTCTCAAATCCAAAAGAACTACTTTCTGACACATTTCTAAATTCATTTTTGTTTGCAAATACATGAAATTGCCAGGTGTTCTTATTCAGAAACTATGTATTCAGAAGTCATTTTCCATTTTTTTTAGTAAAGGCCGAAGATTTTTCAGAAAAAAGTCAATGTCAGCTTTTTGAACCTAATTCTGACGCACAGGACAGGGAAAAAACATATCGTCACGTAACAAGATTTGCGTACAAGTTGATAAGTAATTTATTTATCCAAAAACGCTATTCGATTCCAAATTGCTTTAATAGTCAGGCCTGCCAATTAGGTACCTTTTATGTTTAAAAATGAGTCAGAAAATTTAGCATTGTTGACCAGGGAATTTAAGAACTACTTTAAATTGTCAAGTCCTAATTTCTGTGAATTGCAAGGATAAACTAGTTTGTTGTTTTTAAATGTTTCCTTAAAGTTCAGGAAAAAAAAATTACATATACACCACAAGTTCTTTACAGTTCTAATATCTGTATCATTTCTGCTTAGTGCTGTCTAGGCAAATTTGGTTGGGTGCAGAGCACGGTGGACCTTACTGCCCTTTCGGTTCTTTTCCTTTTTCGGTAACAGAAAAGAAAATCGTGAAATACTGTTGGTTGTCGGAATGTCAATATGTCAAGGAAAAAAATTGCCAAAATTACTTGATCAGTTGTGGGGGGAAAAACACCCAAAATTCGTTGATTGATTTCATGGAGAAAATTATGTATTTCATCGATCTGTTGCAGGAAAAGTTTTTAACTACTTGCCTCCGTTGCAAGAAAAAACCCCACCATTCGTTAATCGGTCACAGGGAAAATAACACAAAATTAGTCAATTGGCCACAGGAAAAAAAAAATCTCGAAATTTGTTGATCTGTTCGGAAGGGGGGGGGGGAATGCGAAATTAACCGGTTTGTCACTGGTAAATATCGCAAAATTTGTCAATTGGTCATAAAAATTTTAGACTGGTTTTGGGAGGGAGGAAGGGAATAAATCGCGAAAATTTTCAGTCGAACGCAAGGAAAATCGTGCATCATAAGTCGAGCAAAATATCACAAAAATTGCCCATTTATCATGGAAAAAAATCGTAAAATTTGTCAATTGGATGCGTAAAAATATCTCAGTTCGTGAGCTGGTTGTGAAGAAAAATCCCAAAAATTTTCATTCGGATGCAGCGAAAAAAAATGTTAATTTTTTTTCAATCTATCAGTCAGAAAAAATCATGAAATTCACCAATCGGTTGTGGGGGGAAAATCGTGAATTTCTTCAATCTATCTTTGGAAAAAAATCATAAATGTTGTTGGGCGGTTTCTTGAAAATATCGCAAAATTGTCAATCAGTCGCTCGAGGGGGAAAAAATTACAAATATTTTCAGATGAAACACTAAAGAAAAAAATCATGTTGGGAAAAGAAAGCATGCAAATCACCGATCAGTCGTGGAAAATATCACAAAATTTGTCAATCGCTCATGAAAAAATATTGCGAATTTTGTCAATCTGTCGTGGGAAAATCCTTGCAAAATTTGTTGAACGGGCATGAGAAAATATTCGTCAGTCAGTTGCGGGACTTGATCATCGCTTCAAAAAACAAATTTCTTCGAAAAATGGTAATTCTTTTTTGGGCAATACAATTACATATTAAGAGTGTGCTATTGGAGGGTTAAGAAACAAATCTATCAGTAAATACTGTTTGATATTAATTTATATCCAAATAGAATGGTTGCTGCAAGAATAGTAAATATTTATGCACTGTATGATTATGCATAAATGTTATGTACAGGTTTGTTATAATTAAAGTTACCCTGCTTAGACCTGGTTGACAGATATCGATAAAACTTGAAATATAAGTTATATGGGGGGGGGGGGATTGCAAAATTCACAGTTCTATTACTGAAAAAGATTACAAAATTTCTCAATTGGTTGTGGGAAGAAAGTCGTGAAATTTTTTGACCGGTTTTCAGTCGAATGCAAGGAAAATCGTGAATTTTGTCACTCTCGCAAGAAGAAAATGTGCAATCAGTTGAGCAAAATATTACAAATTTGCCAATCTATCACAGAAAAAAACAAGCCGACTCAGACTCCGGCTTTTTTTTTTGTTAGACAGTTTGAAGTGAAATTAAACCAATTCTCAATATACTGCCTGGCATACTTTGTAGATGAAAACTAGAAAATTTTACTAGTTTGGCAATAATTAATCTTTATTTTATTTTTCTCTTCCATCAAAAAATTTTTCTGCCCTGGGGAACCTTATTACTCTACTTTCCCTTTTTCAAGGCCACGAATCCGAAATAGTAAAATTTCTGTTTTGTTTTCTTCTTTAGGTTTCGATAATTGGAATTTTTCGGGTTTGTGAATATGAAATTAAAAAATTAGTAAATCATTTGAGCATTTCTAGTTGAGCAAGTTTACTGGCAGGTATGCCCAAAAAGCTATTGCATCTGATGATAATTTTGCACTAATTAATGAGTTAACTGTCCTAAGGGATCATCTCATTTCAGCATTTAATTAGCAGAATTACTTTGCTTCTGAAAGTGTTATATATGCTCAGGCCTTGCAGTGCTCCTATATTTCCTATAAATTTGAAAAAGTTCCTATTTTTTCAGCCCTTTACCCTCGCAATTATTTTTTATTTAGTTGTGAGCCGCAAAGTTCTACAATCCAGATGTGATTGCACAAATTTCGTCAATCCTACGAAGAAAAAAAAGTTCATTTGTTAAGTCATTTGTTGCGGCAATATTGGAAACTTCATCATTTGATTGCGAAAAATAATTGTAAATTTCATCGATCGGTTAAAAATAAATCTGGATTTTCGTCAATTTATCTCAGAAGAAAAAATATGGATTTCATCTATCGGTCATTGAAAAAAATTGCCAATTTTGTTAATCGATGGCTGATAAAAATCGTGATCTTAGTCTATGAAGTGGTAAAAAAAAAATAATTTCTCCAGTCAATCGCATTAAAAAATTGTTGATTTTGTCAATCAGTCATTGTAATATATCGGGAAATTTGTCGATCAGTTGATAAAAATCCTGTAAGTTTTTCAGTCTCACCAATCAATTGCTGAAATGAATCTCAAAATTTGTCGACCATTGGTTAATAAAAAATCTCAAATTTCGGCAGTCACTCGCTGTAAAAAAAAAAAATTTCAATTTTGTCAGACAGCCATAACAAAAAATTAGCAATTTCGTCAGTCAGCCATAACAAAAAATTACCAATTTCGTCAGTCAGTAGTTGTTAAAAATTGTAATTTTCAGCAGTCGCAAGTCACAAATTTCAGCAGTCGCTGTAAAAAAAAAAAAAAAATCATTCATTTCGTCATTCAATCGCAGCAAAAAAAAAAAAATTGCTGATTTCATTAGTCGGTCATTGAAATGCATCAGAAAATGTATGATCGTTCATTATTAAAAATTGCAAATTTTAGCAGTCGTTCACTGTTTAAAAAAAAAAAAAAAAAAATGCATATTTTGCCTATCGTGGGAAAAAAATCTCTGATTTCATCAGTCTGTCATTGAAATATATTACAAAATTTGGCACTCACTTGCGACAAAACCAAAGTCTCAGATTTCTTTCTGTAGCTTTCCGAAATAAAATCTTATTTAAAGCCCTATCTTACCAAAACTAATTTATTTGTCTTGTTAATTTATATGCAAATAATGTACTAATATTGTATTCTTAAATATTTTCTAGCTTCAGTGAGACACAACAAACTGTTTGAAGATGCTGCTGTTAGTGACATTCAAAGCTGGATAGCCAAGTGGCTGCAATATGCAACAGATAGAGAGAGAGTTGGGCTGTCGAAAAAAACAACCTAATGTATCAGAAAATTCTGATTTTAATAAATAAATAACCATGTATTTGTATTGTCTTTCTCTTTTTTTTCTTTTTTCTTTCTTTCTTTTTTTTAGATCTTAATATCAAAAAAGTTTATTATACTTTAGCCAAAAATGTAAAATACTTTATACAATTTATTTCTCATAAATGTTTCTTTTAAGTATATCAACAATTTTAAATTATCTGCATAAACTAAAAAAGAAAAAAGTCAGTTTTTATAAATAGCCTTGATAATAGTTTTTCCTGTTTAATTAAAAATAAATTGTAAGATAGTTTATCAGTGAAGCTAATCTAAAAAATAAAAATGAAAGTTCGAGCAATATTATTGCAGTTTGAAGACAAATTTAAACTTTTAAAGTATTGTTAAGTATGTAAACGATGCCATTTTAGAGAAACAAATTTTATTTTTGGCATAAATATTTTCAAATCTTCAATTGTTACTAATTTGTTCTATGCATTTTGTTTTGGAGCAGCTTTTAAGTGTTCTTAAGGTTGAATTGTGGAGCAACAGAGATGTTACTGTAGTGATGACTATAGTACATTTTATGATGAATGTGATCAAGTTAATCATGTGGAACATAAGTGAAATATAAATAATTACACAGGCAGGTGTGGGAGAATTATCAGAAAATTTTATCGACAATGATTTACTTCACTAGCCAACAAGATGCAAAATACAGTTGAACATTGTTATGACAAGATGTAAGCAACTGAAAAATAAATAGTTTATTATTTTACAAATAATTTAATATTTCTTTTATAAAATTGAATTGTACACAAGAGGGAAAAGTTTAGTATAGGATATAACTTTAAGTACAATATTTTGGTTTGTAACTTTTATTTTTTTACACATGTCTTGTTTTTTTTTTTTTTTTTTTTTTTTTTTTTCAAAGACTGCCTAAAATTTCACTCACCCTGTCAGAAAATCCTCCTGCCTGTTGTGATTAAAATGTATTTCTCCACTCTTATAGGGGCATATGTATAATTTATGTAAAAGCGAAGCAAAATCAAATATGTCATCCTGATCATAGTCCAAACTGTTTTAGTTTATGTAAATACGTGAAGATATTTGATACGAAAATAATACATATTAATGAAGGTTATAAAACAGGTGAATTTTTGCATACTAAATATATTTCTGGTAATTACCATCTGATTATTTGGAAAACTACAGCCAAAAGAAAAAAAAATCAAGTTTTGTATGTTTTTGACCTTGCCATTACCATTGTTATTGAAACAATTTTACTCTTTCAAAAAGTACATTAAAAGTTTCCTACTAAATTTTCTTTTTAACAAAGAGAAAGTTGCATTAACTATCTTGCCAGGAATTTGATCAGATTCCCCCCCCCCCCAATGCTATCCCATTTTTATAAACTTTTATATCTATTTATAGCTTGTAAAGAATTTAATAAAAATTTGAATTTTGTTTCTTCAAGATTAATCGATGATTTAAGCTATTTACAATCACTACGTTTGATTACTACTGAGTACTACTTATTACTTGTAAAAAATTTAATAAAAATTCGAATTTTATTTCTTCCAGTTTCATTGATAATTTAAGCTATTTACAATCACTACGTTTGTAAAGGATTGAATTTGGTGGTTCTAGATAGAGAAGATGTTTCAATGGAAATTTCTAGGATGGATTTTTCTAGATATAAATTGGGAAAGTTGAGTCTGCATGGGATAAAATAGAAACACGTGGCGTTTAGAAGAAAATTTAATATCATGGAAAATTAAGTGTGTAGTAGTTAACATTCACATTTTGCATAGTGTTCAAATTTGTGCAAGATAAATGTTTAACTATTTTAATGGATTTTAAACCTGTATCATCCCCCCCCCCCTTTAAAAATATTTGCTCATATATAACTAGAAGGGATGAATGACAATAATCGAAAAACAGCAGATTAGCAACTGTACACTGTTAAAAATTTTCAGCTTTTGCTGCATAGTCACTCCCCTGCTTTTATAGACTGTCTTTATTTTGACCAATGAAAACACTCCGTAATATATAGTAACATAACCATTTTCTCTAAAAGCGGTGGAGTGTGTCTGCAGCAAAAGCTGAAGATTTTTAACAGTGTATGCTATACTAATGGTTATCTTTATAAAAGCTTTATTGCTTGAAAACTACTGAAATATAATAGACATATGAATATACATTTAACAAGTGTTTATTATATTGTTTTTCACCATGAAGCTGTGTTATGAACTGAAAATGAAGTATGTCGTTTGAGATATTTACATTGAATAATACAACATAATTTTTTTAAAATTAAAATTGTCAGAATTTATCAATATTTGTTTAAAATGAAACCCTTTTCAAAATTTAGTTCTAGTTTATTGCACTGGATATGATGAACATGGCCGATCAAAAATATGAAACACATGAAACTAAGTGAAGAGATTTATATAAAATATTTAAAAAAAAAGATTGCTTTCTCTAAGTATATCTGTATTAAGCTAAAAAAAATTGAAGTTAAGTATTACACCATAAAATAAGGTAACTGCAAGGTCTTGGGGGGGGGGGGGGGTTCAGTCCTAACATTTCAAAATATGACAACATAAGCTTAATTCTGTACTATAAAATTAGTTTAGAGAAAATCGTGCAACTATTTAAGATTCTGAAACTTAAATGTGCATATGAATACTTATATAGATATAAAAGATTTTTTCAATTATATAACTCTTTCAAGGGTGATGACTTATGAAGCCACTTAATTTTAATTACAGAATGGTACCAGAATTTCGATTTGATAAAAAAAAAAGTTCATGAAGCATGTGAAATTTAGCTTTTTTTTTTCCAAATTTGTAAATTCCGGTATCATTCATTCATTTTAACATTGTAGCAATCGAAGTGCTTTGCCCCTGAAAGGGTTAAAACAGTTTCGATACTACAAAATGTGTAATTAAATAGATTAAAAGTATTCGCCGACATACATATAAAATGTCATTCGATTGGCACAAGATCTATATTGTCATATGTGCATCAAAAATGCAGTTCAAAATGATTACCATTGGATATCAATAATACCACATTTGTGCCATTATTTTAACATTTTTATGCCTGCAATCTCGGAATTCCTACGTATTTGTATCAATTACGTATCACCTATATCGCCGATTTCCGTTGTTGTGCCATATTTCTGGCGCAATGTCGATAACCCATCAAAGTATCGCCAAAGATATCGAATGAGTGGACAGAATCGATACTTTTTGGTTATGATTCGCTGTTATCGAAATAACACCTCCAGTACTTGACGAAAGATACTATTTTTGTGCCAATCTGTTAGTTCTGTGCTAGCTGGGATATTACAAATTACATGTAAAACATGTGAATGAATCAATTTTGAAATAATTTTAAAAAACACATGATTATCGAAACTAAATTTGGCAATAAATTCGTTTGTTAAAAAAATACTGGGCAATGAGGATGGGTGAACTGAATGTCTGGAATTGTACTATTAGGTTGAAATATTCACTTTTAATACAATAATATTTATTCACAAAAGCCTTACAACAATGCCATTTAAGTGTAATTGTTATTGTTAACGATTAAATTGTAGTTATTATTAATAACAATCTCTCCTACCCATGTGCGCAATCACACCAACCCTGTAAGGACAGATTGCGCAAAATAGTTTTCTTGGTTTTATTACAACTGTTCTATTAAATTGCAACATAACAACAAAATAACAATGGAAATACATAAAAAACAAATAAAGTCAAAATTAATCATGCATAGTTTAGCAAAAAATTAATATTTATATGCATTTTTAGTATTCTTCTGAATTGTGCGCAGACTATCCTAGCTTTACCTTAAATAGAAAACTAACTAACTTAAAATCATATCGCAATACATATGTATAGAACATGTATTTTATGTGTAGAGAATAATTTTAAAACGTAATAGATAAAAAAATATACGATATAATATAATCAAAATTGCCCTGATATTATATTATATGGACAGCGCTGAGGATTATGACAGTCGTATCCAGTGCAGGAAAAGAGAGCGCAAAAAGTTTTTCATGATGATACTTTAAAAATGAATTTCTACACATGCAGAGGTTGTATGTCTGAAAAGAGTAATCGGATACGCATCGAAATACAAAGACGATTATCAAAGTGCTTCAGGTTGTTTTTCATATTTGTTTTTTCACACAGTTAATTGGACTTGGTTGATATCCGAATGAGTTTATAAGGTACCTTGCAGTGTCAGAAAGTAAATTAAATAACAGAGGAAGCGGGGATTGACAGTCAGACAGAAATTTCCACCATCTACTTTACGAATAACTAATTTAGTGTTCACCATCCGCAGTTGCAGTTTTAACGGATATACCATTGAAATAGGGTGTTACTTGCTTGTACAATATATGTTATCTCTTCGTAAAACAGATTTTACGAGCATTTAAAGTATAAAATCCAAATAAATGCACAGATTCGCAGCGTACGTGTAATGCACCCGTTCCTCACGCTTACACCCAGACAACCACAATCGTCCTTCGGACGATCTATAATGATCCTGAAAATCCTGTAGTTGTCATATCCTATAAAACTATCCAGTGAATATCCGGAAGATAGTTGACAACGGACCGTCTGAATACATTGTCCACAAAACAGCCGGCGAATGTCATAGAACGCACATCCGCAAATTGACTTTCTTCCTTGGCTTCCTTCCTCTGCACGCTACGCTAAGGAATCAACCAACCTACCTACCAGACAAGTTTATTTTCCTTGTTGGTGAATGAAGAAACGTGATCGGCTTTTCGGAATCTGATTAATAAATAGTAATCTGATGTCAATAAAGGTAAGAATTATCTTTTTCATTTGTAATTCTATTCTTTATAACTTCCGTTTATATACTTATATTTTCTTGTGTAAAAGCGAAGTGTATATCAGACCTAATTATTCATGTAGGCTTAATGGTAAATGTTAATAGAGATGGTAGTGTAAACGCAACAGTAGTGGGTTGTATTTTAACAGTTTGATAAATTATTAAAGAAAATACAACCACTTTGAGTATTTTCTGAGAATTTTCAAGTTTAGATTACATTTTCTGTGTGAAAATGAAGATTTATTTACAGCTCCAGTTTGAACTTTTTTTTTTTTTTTAAACTTCAAACATTTAAAAAACCAAAAATATGTTTTTCCCTCATTCTTTTTAACTTAAAACACTTTAAAAGCAATTAAAAAATGCCCCCCCCCCCTCTTTTTTCTTTTACAATTAATTCCCATTACTTTAGAAATACTTATTTCTTTACATAGATTTTAATGCATATTGATATATATTAATTAAAGCAAATGTATATATTCAAATATATATATAATATATATGTATGTATTTGCTAAACATTTTAATAATATTTATTAAATCTTAACAAATTAATACATTTTTAACCACTTTAAAATTATTGTCACTTAAAAAGAAAAACATACTTCTAAACGTAACAGTTAATGTTTTAATTTAGATGACAATGTCAGATTTTCTCACAGTTTTAGAAAAGCGTAGAGTGCTGGTAGTTGGAAAAGGGCACATTTTTGACTCTGAAGGGCATTTTTTTAGATCCATATGAGCACTTTTTTATATTTTTTAAATTCATTCTTTCAATTTTAAATGCACTTTTGATATTTAAATGTTACAACACTCCTATCGAATTGCAACAATGTGTCAATTTTTACTATGCAAGTAATTTTTGTTTACAAAACTGTAAAGGCTTAATTTTCTTGGTTGAAGGGCAAGAAGAGCACTAATTTTTTGATGAGGGGCAAGAAGGGGGATGTTTTTTAAACCAAAGGGCAGCCAGGGTGCAGCACCTTCCTGAAACTGCCTACAGGAAACTCTGCAATTTGAATATAAAATAGCTTGTGATCAAAAGTAGTGAAATTACTGTAGCTGCTAATTATTTTCTTAGTTTTGTGTAACACGTTACTTTTTGAATAAAAGTGAATGGGGCGAATAGCACAATACAAAATTTAGTTGTTTGTTTGTAGCAAGCATCAACATTTCTTTGAACACAATTTCCAGAAACAAATGAAAGTCTTCTTTAACAATTGTGTGGTCACCCATGGTACTATTATTTAGGAAATTGGTAACAAATTGGCAGTGGGAACTGCCATATATCTGTAAACAAATACCAGTTTTAGAGTTTAACAAAGCACTATATAACCATTGTATGTCAGAAATGTTCTTGTTTATGGGGTTATAATTTTGGAATGCAACTTTTGTGAAAAATGAACAAACATATTTTTAAATAAGCAATTTTTACTTTGAGATAGTGCTAAAACAGAAGATGCTCTGATGATCACACTAAAAACATTATTATCCTTTAACTGTTTTTTATTTTCATAATTTTCAGGGTTAAAGTTTACTTGTATTTTACACAGAAATCGCAGAAAATTTTTGAACCATCACTCAGATTTTACAACAGTGAGTCAAAAAGTGACTCGCAGATATATTATATATCCCACTTCTCTCTTTTTTTTAAAACTTCAAACACTTGAAAAACAGTTAGAAGATCACCCCCCCCCCCCTTCTTTCTTTCGCTTTCAAAACAATTTCTGAAAGTGAAAGTATCTTAATAAAAAAAACTTGTAATCAAAATCGAAAAAGTATAAAGGAGTGTGCATAGAGATTGACCTCAGCTATCCAATGCGAAAAAAATCATTTATAAATATTGAAATGCGAACGAGATATCATAAATTATTTCTCCCATAGAATTAACATTAGTGAGTGGGTGTTTTGGCCTAAGTGAAGTAGCCTCTTAAAGCTAAATAAAGAAATTGATATTAAAATTTACTAATTTTTTTTCCTATATTCACTATGAGTTTCTCTTATGCATGTGTGACTTTAATACTGATGTTTTCAATATTGATAAATAATGCTATTAAATTCTAGTGCAATAAAATGCCTAATATATATATTAGTTACAGGGGTCGATGCAGGTTTTTTTTCTTGGGGCCCATTTTGTGAAAAGTAAAGGTTATTTTTGTGTAATTTATTATATTTTTGTGAAAAATAACATTTTGTAACGAAAGTTGAAATCCAGTTGGTCAAATTTGAACCAAGCATTTAGTAAACAAAAACGTTTTTTAAATCCTTTTGCTGAATTTTTCCTCTCTGGTGAACTTCTTTGTTCAAATTACACATTTTAAAACAACACAAAATAAAAAATAAAAAGTAAGTTTTTATGGAATAGAATTTTGTGAAGTGTATGTTTTATCAAATTGATTTTTGTGAAGAGGCCCATTTTATTAAATAGATTTTTGTGAAGGGGCCCTAAATAACCCAAATTTTCCCTGTATCGACCCCCAAGTTAAGCTATAAAAAATTTTATCTAAAGAATTATAGCTTATAAGTAAAATGCTTTAAAATGTAAAAGCTAATGGCAGTTAAAACTAAAATTAGTAAAAGCCACTTTTTAAACATTTCAAGCTGACTTTTTTGTAATCCTGCTTTATATAATACACAACTAATTTGAAATTGATACTTTTAGCCTGAGCTGGTTTTTGAATTCGTACAATGGTACATTATTATTAAATAATACTAGGGAATCGAACTCGGGCTTCCCAGGTTACAGAACATCGCTGAAAACTGTTTTTTTTTTAATTTAAAATTCTAACAGATTTTTTATATTTAATATATATATATATATACTAAAAAGAAATGGCGCATCTAGTATTTGTCGAGAATTAACAATTTTCTGACAAATACTTTACGAGCTATTAATTTTTTCAGTAACTTCAAATCTCTCATTTTCTGAAATTAATCTCTGGCAACGATAAGCTAAAAAACCAGTCATCAGCAACACGTAGCTTTTTATTAAAAAAGATTATGTATTAATTTATCCTTTTTTTTTTCTAAATTCTGTTCTATAAAACTCAATCTATTTGAGATTACTTTCATAAAGAGAACTCTGTTACTTTCCTTAATTTCAGATATTTCAATTTCAAATCATAATTAAATCCTAGTGCTAATTAATAATTAAATAAAAATTGGAAACATTTCTATTGAAAACTTGGTTCTTAACCCGTCAGCACACGCGCCCCTTTCCATTACGTTACTACACGCGCAGGATAAATTTTACCCCAATGGGTTTTCTTGTGTCAATTTCCCCCCGGTTTGATTATAAGCAAAAATTTATATTTTGAAATAAACTGTAAATCAATAAAGAAAATAATTTAACTTAAAATAAGAGGTTTTTTCATATTTAAAGAAAAAAAAACATAAAATCTAGCATTAAGATTTTTTTCTGCATATCATTACATACAAAGTTTTTTCAATCCAAATTTAGCCATAAAAATACAAAAAAATATAAAACTGATATATAGAAACTGTATGTGCAAGAGTTGTTAATGTTTAAAAGAAAAATTATATTATTATTTGCACACTATATTTTTTACATAAACATTTGCATTAACATTTTCCTATCATTATGGGTTACGTTATAACACGCGTGGGGTAAATTTCCTCCCACGTGATATTTTTATAACAAAAGAATGGAAAATCTCACAACCGGAGGTAAATTCTTTTTGGCCACATCTTTATCTCTTTCAGCTTGAAAGGTACTGTAAAGCTCAGAATGATCTCGAACGATTTACGCACATTTTTAAGTAATAGTTCTGAGCTGGAGTAGATTTTATCCCAGTGTGTATGCTGACGGGTTAAAATGTTAATTTGACACATTTATTTACACATGCTTCATTTCAAAGTTATTTCTTTATTTTAGAGACTATGCAAGTAATTTTTGAAAAATCCAGCTGTAAATTGAGCTAAATGCAGGAAAAGAAGTCTGCAATGGACTCTAAGCAGTGGTATGTTTAATTGATTTATTATTATTATTTCCTTTTCTTAAAAATAAAAGAATATGTGAGCATGTAGTTTTATAGCTTTTATTGAACTGTCATATTTTTGCATTTAAGCATATTTATGAATTGTTGTGCTTTGGAACATTTTTACTTATTTATTTATTGAAATGTTTATATTCCATGGCTTGTTTTTGAAAACTGATTTTTTTTTTCGGTAATTTCTAAAATATTCAGTTAACATTGATAGATCTCCCAAATTAATTTTTGTATTGGTACCCATACAAAACAAAATTCAGCCCGGCCCGATACAAAAATTAAAAGTTCTACTAGCATACCTGTCAAAAGGCAATAAATATCTTTTTAGCAGTCATATAAGTATAGAAAATCTTCATTTTATCTTAAAGTACATTTAATTCAAACTATTTTTTTTCAGAAGAAATAAACCATAATTTTATGTTAAAGTTTTTGGTACTTTTCGGTTAGCCGGGTGCCAGTGACATATGTACATATATATAATATGTATGTATATAATATGTATTTGCAGATATATGGTATATATATACATGTACATATATCAGTGGTAGAGGTCTGCACGGGCCGAAATTTCCAGGCCCGGTCTGATACAAAAATCTAAAGTTCGGCCCGAGCAAAAAAATATTGGCCTGACCCGGCCCGATTTAAAAGTAAGTTCGTCCCGGTATAAAAGCTAAAAGGCCGGCCTGAGTTAATTTCCACAAAACATTGATTTTTACGATGATTTGGTTAAAAATTTGCCTTGTAGGAGTAGATCTAACCAAAAATTCCTATCTAAGCTCTCTTTTTTTTTTTTTTTTTTTTTTTTTTTTTTTTCATGTTTACAATCTTCATTTTTATAGAAGTGCCGCAGTCTGCGATATTTATTTTTTTAATAAATCTCTATTTGTTGTATGTATGTGTTTAAGTTATCATTAATACTGTTAATCCATATTCCATGTATTGAAGTGTTAAAAATCAGAAAAATGCTATACATTAAAATCTTCTAAGACGGAATTGCATAGGGGAAAAAAAAATGAGTTATAGACAATTTGCCTTCTTAGCAGGTGTAAATATATTATATATTATTTTCTTACGTATTAGTATATTCATTTTGCATGGATCAACACATTTTTCAGTTTAAGACAGGATTCCGTCATAAGCAGGTTCTTTTTCACACGTTTCACTATATTTTAATTTAGCCATATTGTACAAATCTACTTTTCTTTAAAAATAATGTATTTTAATGTTTAATTGTAGAATAATGGCAATTTAAAAATATATGCATTTTTTTCAAAGATTTTTGTGCCAGGTCTTATTTTACTGACCTTCGAACGGACCAGGCCAAGCCGAGACAATGATTTTTATAGGGTCAAAACCAGGACTGAAAATTTTGGGGTGTGAAGACTAGGAAGGATGAAACCAGTCCCGGCTCTGTATGGAAAAAATAATTTAAGACACGGCCTGATCCTTCAGGAAAAAAGAAAGGCCCGAACCCGGGCCATAAAGAGTAATCACTAGGCCCGAGCTCAGCCCAAAACGAGTGGAGACCAGGCCTAGCCCGAGTGCAGTGAAGGAAAATAGGCCCGAGCCCGGCCTGTGCAGATCTCTAATTAGTGGTGCCTGGCTAACCGAAATGTACCAAGATTTTAAGTATATTGACATTTATTTTAAATGTAAACATTCTGCAGCACTTTTTGATTATTAATATTCAGGGCTGAAACTAAAGGCAGCAAAGAGGGGGCATGTGCCCCGGGCGCCAGAATGGAAGGCATGGGGGACGACAAATGAACATTTGGTTTGTTGCTTGATACAAAAAAAAGTATATGAAATTTGGGCAAAAATGTTTTGTAAGTTGGAAAATTCAAAAGAAAAACTGAGAATTCATGGGACACTAAAAAGTAAAAGGTAGAAAATTCACATAATAAAATACTTATTAAAAACTTTTTTTTTTGTTCCGAGTCACTATTATAATTTGGAATTTAGGTTCAGGAAAGTATCTAAACATATTAGTCTATAAATAGGAAGTGCAGTATAAATGACAGCTCCATGAAACTGTATGTAGATAACATACAAAGATGTTTTACAGTATTAGAATTCATTGTTATATTCCTACAGAAAATTCTGGTTTTTCAGTTCTTACGACATTATGACTTATAACACTAGGACTTTAAACATCTGTTCAATTGTAATGTAATATTATAACTACAGTAAAATCTTTCTGTAATAGAATCCTGTCTTAAATGAAAAAAATACACGGATCCAACAGTAACAATAGCATCAATTCTATTTGCTAAGACGAAAACTTGTATAAAACTGAATTTTGTCTTGTTCCTTTTGATTCTGTACTCACAGGTTTTATTGAATAAGTATTTGACAAAGCACAGAGTTCACTATTACGTATTTTATGATTACATATTTTTCAGTTTAAAATAAGTTAGCTATTAAAAACTTAGTAAAAGTATCTTTGTAAATTTACTTTGCGAGAAAGGTAGGGTTAGTGGGGGTGCCAAAATCCCTGTTTGCCGCTGTGAAAAAAAAGCTAATTTCGGCCCAGAATATTTAAATTCTAGGTATCTCTAAACTGTGTTATATCAACACTATTGTCGTCACGCGTAATAGTTAGTGCCAAATGGGAAAAAAATTGAGCTTCAAGCAAACGGAAAAAATAATTAAAAGAAAAAGAATGAAAGGCAAAACCTGTTTTTACCTTACTATTAAAAAAAATAATTGATATCTCCATCGTCAATTGACAAAATTTGTTCAAGTTTTCAGCAAGTTCAATAATAGTAAATTAGGCTGTGTAACAAACTTTTATTAAAAAATAATCAATTATTAGAAAATGAGAGCATCCCCACAAAAAAGCAACTGCAAAGAAAAAGGAGAGAACTATCTGTGGTTTTTGTTTTGTTTATTAAACTATTTGCAGTCGGAAGTCGCCGAACGTTATCAGAATAAGATCATCAGCTTCTGATGGTATAGATTAAATACTGTATTTTTCTCTGTTTGATTATTGCTTCGGTGACGAAAAGGTGCTTTTAGCAGTAGTCAGGGGAGTTAACATAAAACTACATATTTTAAAAATGTTTTCATAATGGTTTATTACATAACATTTTTCAGTAATATTTTGCTTGTTTAAATTTTTTTGTCATTTGCATACCTTAAATCTAACATGTCTTTTGTCAAAAGGAATCTCCCTCCGCCCTTTAAAAAAAAAAAAAAAAAAAAAAAAAAAAAAAAAAAAAAAAAAAATTACAGGAACACTGCTCTAGTTATGCTACAGTAGTTTCGGCACAAAGTCTCTATATGATATCCTTATATATATATATATATATATATATATATATATATATATTTTTTTTTTTCAGCACTTAAGTTAAATTATTTATATATTACTAACTAATATTACAATAGTTCTTTATATTTAATTACTAGTTTAATTTTTTTTTTGTGGCATTTAAGTGAAAATATTTATACGTAAATTTGAGTTCCTTGGGTGCGGCACTATACATTTTTAAAAAAGATATTTTTACAGGTGCGCCGCTTACGTGGATATACTTTTTTTAAAACAGATTTTCATTGGTACGGCTAATATTCCCAATAATACGGTAGATATGTAAGTATATTAAGCCCTGACATCATTTTAATGGTTAAAAAAGCATTTTCTCACCATATTACATTTGCCGTGTGTTCAAATACAGCACACATTGTTATTTTCTTTTTAAATTTTTTACTCCATACAAAAATAAGCCTTATTTTAGAGCATTATAACTTATAAGTTTGATAAATCATAGCTTTTATAAAAATAAATCTTATGTTCTCATAACAAACACCAATTCAGCATAAGTGCAACAAGCATTTTAAAATGAAACACCAGGGGTCGATCCAGGAAAAATTTGGGGCCTATTTAGGGCCCCTTCACAAAAATCTATTTAATGAAATCGGACCCTTCACAAAAATCAATTTGATAAAATGGTCCCATTCACAAAAATCAATTTGATAAAATGGGCCCCTTCACAAAAATCAATTTGATAAAATGGGCTCCTTCACAAAATGCTATTCCATAAAAACTTACTATTTATTATTTTGTGATTTTTAAAATATGTAATTTGTAAACAAGCAAGTTCACCAGAGAGGAAAACTTCAGCAAAAGGATTTTAAACGGTTTTTGTTTTTAAATGCTTGGTCTGAATTTGATTAACTGGATATCAACTTTCGCCACAAAATGTTATTTTTCACCAAATATAATAAATTTCACAAAAATAACCTTTACTTTTCACAAAATGGGCCCCAAGAAGAAAAAAACCTGCATCGACCCCTGAACACACAAGTTGTAGTTTGTTAATCTGTAAAGTATAGGATTGCTGTACTAAATCTGGTGCAGCGGAACGGCAAATACCGTTTAGTGTCAAACCAATATTGATGACTAAAATTGTGCTTCTACAGAAACTTCTCCATCAAGTGTTTCCTTCACTAACGCAACCCGGTATCCAGACCCGAACACAGCGAAGTATAGAAAGATGTACGATAGGCATAACTAGAAGCGATAGAAAGAGAATAACCTGGATGAGAAGTTAGACGAAAGTTTTTGACATCATTGAAAGAATTAAACGTCTAAAATGGAAAATGGGCGGGGCACATTGCAAAAAGATAAGACAGTAGAGGGAGCACAAACACCCTACAGTAGTATCCCAGTGATGTAAAACGACCAAGAAGATGACCTCAAGTAAGATGGAGTGAAAAAATCAGATAAGTTGTCAGTGTTAATTGGATGACTAAAACACTAGACAGGAAACAATGGAAAAATCTGGGTGAGAATCCAGCAGTGGATTGAAAACAGTTGATGATGATGATATCTAATCTTTATTTAGCATACTTACACCTTACACATTACTAAATACATACTTGATCTTTACTTTTTATATTTTAATCAAGTTTTACATTTTCTTAATATTTAGTACTTTATTGTTTTACTTAATAATTTACTTTATTATAGACATATTCATTGTAATTTCAAATGCATTGTTACATTCGTATTACTGCTTAAAAAATGTAAATAAACCAGAAATCTGCAAATAATTCAAAAATTTGCACAATTTTAGTGTTATGATGGACTCATGTGGATTTGGGGAGTCTACTGTAGTACATTTTGCTTGTAATTACCATCATTTTTAATTATTAAAAATATGACATTACCATCAGTTATAAATATTAAGATTTTTTTTTTTTATTCGACACAAAACAAGGCAGGTGCTTTCATTCTGTATGACGTTTTTCGACATAAAATAAGATGTGCTTTTACTTTTTCATAGTTGTTCAAATATCCCATAAGGCTTAAATAGTAAAGTTCCTAAAAATAACTTAATAAATTTTACTGTAAGATCTTTTGAAGAAACAAACGCTAAGAAATTATTGTATATCTTGTGTATATATGCTGATTTATTCATTTTGAATGAATGTGATGCACTTATAAAGTTAGGTAGAAATGTATATTTTTTCTTTTCTTCTTTACAGATGTGTGCCGAGCAGAAATTTCTGTGACAACAGCAAGGTGGAAGAAACCAGATTGTTGCAAAGAAAAAAAAAAATTATGTTTTGTGATGTGGAAAGTTGTAAATAAATATTTGTTTTGTATTTTATTGTGGAAAGTTATAAATAAATATTTGTTTTGTATTTTATCGTGAAAGTTGTAAATAAATATTTGTTTTGTTTTTAATGTGAATTTTTTTATTGTGCAATTTGTAACATTATAGAATTTTAAAAAAATAGTAAGATTATTCAACAGCGGGTATCATTTTCCCCATACTATCTTTCATGACATTGTGAAATATATTTTTTAATTTTTATTCCTTTACTGATTTCCAATTAGATTGGGAGTAAAATTTTAAAATTTTCAGGTATTCACTTCTGATGACTTTTGCATAAAGATTTAATTTTTGTATGTCATATAATTTAAGTTTATTATTTTATATTGAGCACTTAGTGTAATATGTGCAATTATTTAAAATACAGAAGTTGTTTATTCATTAAAGTTAGAACAATGAAAGCAAACAATATCTTAATATTGCTCAAATTTGTGTTAATACTTTGTGACATATATCAAATGCACTTTCTGAGCCATTAGCATTTACATAATCATGGTACTGTCTCATTTTGTTAAAGTAAGGTAATGTATTTAAGTACAAAGGTAAGTAAAACAAATTGAATCTGAAGCTGTATAGCCAAATTATCACAGCAGTAAATGTGTGCTTCGGTCACTAAATATGAAAGGGCATGCTTTTCTGTCCTTTATTTGTTTTGAATGCAAAAGTATTAACAGATGACTTATGCAGTAGCTTTATTCTAGAAAAACAATGTAAAACCATCATCAGAGGGACAAAACGATACTTTTAAATTTCATGTGGCACCTTATCAGAGGACGATCAAATGCATAACATTTGTTGCATATACCGGGTGTTCCTAAAGTGGATCAGGTATTTACATGCTTTTTGTAGTAAGTAAAACAAATAATTGCAAAGTAAAAAAAAAATTGTTATTTAAAAAAAAACTTAAGGGTGTATTCAAATCCAAACTGCTTATTTTGAAACACATTTTTAAATTCATTTTTGCTCGAAAATGCATCCAATTGGCAGGTTCTCTTATTCAGAAACTTTATAATGTCCGTGTTGTCTCAATTTTTTGATAAAGGCAGAATATATTTTTTAAAATGCTGTCAAAGTGGACATTTTGAACCGAATTTCCCGAAGCAATAGCGCTGGAAACAAAAAAAAAAAAAAAAGTACTTTCAAAATATTTGTTTGTAAATCAATTTCTAATTAATTGAACGAAAAATAAAAACGTAGGTCCCTTATAAATCTCTTCATAAATCACGCCGCCAAGTTTCATGTGTTTACTTTTAAAAATGAGTTTGAAAATGTGTCATAAAATTTTGAGTTGTTGAGCATGGAAAAATATTTTTTTTGAATACTGCCTTAAGTTTTTATATGACTTCTTACGACAAGAATGATAAGTTCTACTTCAGACATAGCACTTAAAAAAAGGTCATGAAAAATTTTTAAATTGCATCATTTTATATAATATTTGCTCAAATTAAGAATAAAATATGTAAAAAATAATTATACAAGTAAGGAATTTTACAAAATATCTTAAATTTTCTTGAATTTTATCGAGAATATAAGATGAAAGGGCTATATAATTATATATGATATATATCAATATATATAAGTAAGGAATTTTACAAAATTTCTTAAATTTTATCGATAATATAAGATATCTTCTGCCTTCAATTTGCATTTTTAAAATTCATATATACCTCAATATATTGTTACTGAAAACATTTTTTACTAAATAAATTATATAGTGTATGAGATCGAGATCTTTGTTAGATTGGATATTTTTTTAAAAGAAAGATTATTCAAAACCCTTTCTTAAAAAATAAAAACTTTTATTCTCTCTAATAAATCTAATAAATGAAGATATTTTTAAACTATTAAATTTATAAAATAAATGTTTTCAGTAACAATAGATCTATGCATTGTCATATGTTTATGTACATATGAATTTCAAAAATGCAAATTGAAGGCAGTAATATCATAAAAACCATCCACAGGATGCTGACAGGTGTGACATTTTGACACCCAGAGGATGCCCTATAACCATCCATAAGGTGTTGTGTAATGACATCCATAGGATATTGACAGGTGTGACATTTCGACACCCAGGGGATATCCTATAACTGTCTACAGGATGATTTCATCCATCCACAGGATATCAGCTTATCCTAAATATGACATTATGTGGATGCTTTTAGGATATCAATAGGACCATTCAGAGGATGTAATGCAAGTGTCCTATAACCGTCCAAAATGTGTCATGAGATGACATCCATAGGACGTTGAAAGGTGTGACATTTCGAAACTTAGGGGATGTCCTGTAACTGTCGAGAGGACCATTTCATCGGTCCACAGGATATCAGCTTGTCCTAAATATGACATCTTTTGGATGTTTTTAGGATGTGTTTGTGTTGTCTGGGCAGTAACCCTCAACGAGACTGAATGACCTTTATATAGTTTTTTGTAAAACGTTTTGCACCGGGTGATATATTTATAGAGACACCCAATGAGTTAAAAAAAACGTTAGTGTCAACATTCAAAGTAACATATGGTTCCGTACATTTTTTGTTTCTTACGGTTCATTTACAGTAAAGGCCAGCCCTGGTGCTTTTAAATGCGCCTGTAACGTCAATGGAATAATTCCTTACCTTTTCTTCTAACTACCGGGCACTTGGAGCATCCTGACTTGATTCAACCATAGTGATACTGTTCTCATCCCCTTTTCTCACCAAGTGTGTACACTTTACATGGTGATATTGGTGACTAACCAATTTGCACTCTCTCCGTCTTGGAAAATGAAATATTCCCACATTGAAATATTGTTATTTGTCACGGGTTATTGATAAAATCATAAAAATGATTATGATGAACAGTTACATACAGTGATCTTAACTGTATTTATATTTATAACTGTTTTAGTCATGTTTTATTTAAATTTAAAGTAATTTACGAAAAACGTGTAGCCTTCCTTACCTCTCCTGATGAACCGTCTCTGGTATCTTGTTTATTTAGATATATTAAATAACAATCTAATCATTATCTACAATGAATTTCTGAAGATAGAATAAAATAAATTTAAATACAATAAATCTAATGAAAACTAAAAATTCTCAAACTGTTTATTTTTAATTCATTGCTATTTAAAAGTAATCTAAATCATGGAAGTTATAATTTTTCCCACTTTTACACCTTTACACTTTTTTCTGAATAAATGGATTTTACATTAATGAAATTTTGTAAAACGTTGTTTTAAACGTTGTTCTATACATTTTAAATTTCATATTGGTCATTAAACACAACGTTATATCTCAAAAAATACCTTTTTATAAAAATTCAATTGACATATGTTAGATATCTCTATTCGATAATCCCTAAGCTTCTTGATAAATCCTGTTAGATTAATCAATAATGCTGATACATAAAGTTTTTAAATTTTATTTGCAAGAATGCAACGCTTTGTTTACTTATAATTAAAATTTAAAGCTTCTTACTAAATGACATTGTTTTCAGATTCAGATAACAATAGTGTATTATACGTATATACAATTACATGCATATACTTAGAGTATTTACAACAATAAATGCATCATAAAATGGGTATAACCCGAATTCAAGTCCACAACAATATTTCCACGTCTGCATTTTATATTTGTACATTAAAAAGATACTAATCTCCATATTCTATTTTATTTACACTAGTGTAATTTTATTAACTGTCATTCAAAATTAAACTGAATGTTTTATCAATTTTGATACAAATAATAAATTTTACAAGTCTAAAATTATTTAACATACGAGTTTACATCAACATTCATTTCATCATACAGTATGATAAAAATTAAGAATTATTCAACATTTCAGTTACATAAATGTATTTAATGTATAACAAATGTTTCAAATTTAATTCGTTTCCAGCTATCAAAAAAATATTAAAGACGTCTTTCAGTAATTTCTTTTCAATTAAGAAAACAGAATTATTATTTATTTTAAATTTATATTCGGTAACAACATGAATCAATTTAGTGATTTATAAGGATTTTATTCCGTTTAAAAACTAAATAGTGAAAACGTAATAAACCTGGTAAATGTAATTGCGATATAATGTATTTTTATTAGCATAAGGAAGAGGAACAGTTTTACTGCTATAGTTCTTGCTACCGACAAAATTTACGATAAATCTATAAACTGACTAAATTATTAAAACCTATTATTTTATTAACACCTCTCATTTACGCGAAATTCAGTGATCTAAAAGATAAGATATGGAATTAGAACTTCGTAGAGCTTTTGTCATATGTTTTTATATTTTCATATCAAAATGGTTGCTGCATGATATTTTACACATTGCATTTAAGAGATAGTTTGTTTTTTAACTAGAGTAATTGCACACGTTTTAATATTTGGGTTTTACTTTATTAAAAATAATAATAAATTACTTCTCTAATTAATAGCATGTTATAAAAAATGTGCTAATAATAATAACTACATTGCAATATTTCTAATGAAATCCTATGCAAAAATGTTCCTGAATAAATTATGTAAGGTTGAAAAAAAAAAATTAACAATTCATAACAAATTCGTCAGAAAAAATTCTACACAAATGTTAAATAACTAAATTTAATGCGAATTGTATTTCACATCTTCTAATGTATCGCATTATTTTTTTCTAAGGAATTTCGTAATCTAACACATCCAATCACCAGTTGTGGTTCAAAAACAATCTTTTTAAAAACGATATATATGACTTCCCTTGTTATGAAAACACTTATTAATTTGTATCATTGTGATTATGAGATATTTAAATATTGAGAATCATCAACTAAACACAAAAAAATGTAATATTTTGCCAAAAAAAAAATATTTTTTATGAAATAAAATTTGTGTTGTGAATAAACTTTTTTTTTATTTCGTGCATCAAAGTTGGTATGTTTGGCTCAGTTTTCAGAGTTATGAAAAATATTTAAAAAAAAATCATTTATTATCTCTTTGACGCTGTAAAAAGTAAGAATACATAATCAGCTACATATTAGGCAGACTAAGTTGCTATAGAATTTTATACACAGTTGGTCAAACATGCCTACACACCCCTTGACATTAATTTTATACATATATTCTTTGCTTTGTGTAATCGTGTTACTTCCAAATTGTATGAACAAACCACTTTTTCAGATAAATAATGGATTAATTTTGTAGTAAATTTTATTTTCAAGACGTAGGCAAATTTGCCGTTAAAAAGTTTAGATGTACAAATAATAAAGAGGTAGTATTTAGAATGCGACCTAACGTTTCTTCTTGTAGATACTGTTACATCAGATTATTTATTACTTTTTTTTAAATGGGAACTTAAAACATTACATTTATTGTAAATTTATAATTATGATAATCTTTAGAAAAACAACTACAAATTTTATCTTGAAATTCACCCAAAGAACAAAATACCTGTTCTTGAAATTGTTATGTAATCTATAACAGTTATCAATTAAAAATGTTTTTTATTTATTCATTTATTATTATTATTATATGTATAAATGTAAGTGGATGTCCACTGAGATAAAAAAATGGCACACATTGTGAAAAAAAAGTGTACATACAATTTACAGTTTATTGCAATGTTATAAAGGTAAATCTAAAGGCAATACCTTAAATAATGCCCACAACTTATTTTGAGAATAAAACTTATTTTGATGTTAATGTGCAATTAAACTATTTATTTATATGTTAGTTAATAAGAAAAATTAAAACAGCTAAAATTCTAAATTTAATGATATAGGGATATTTAATGATAAACTCAGGGTTATTCTTTTGGAATTTCAGCTTTATTTTCAAATGTCATTTTTTATAAAATAAAATAAACATATAAAATTTGTAAAACAAATTGTTTTTTCCTACAGTAAAAGTTTCACCATATTTTTTTTTCTGGTATTAACCCGCATAGCATGCACAGTCACAGTGACGTCATTGTGACGTCAATGTGAGTCACGTACGTTACGTCACATCTGTGACCAAAATGCCACCACTTTGTAACGTCACACTGTGACCAAAATGTGAACGTCTTGAAGATCTAAAGAAAACTTAAAATAAACTTTAGAACATCTTATAACATAAAGAAATTTACTTTTTGACAGCTTTAGAAATTTTTGTGACGTTGCAATGACGTCACTGCAAGTCACATAAGTAACGTAAAACCTATGATCAAAATGCCAACACTCTGTGACTTCACGGTGTGATCGGAGAGTGAATTTGGAAAAAAAAAAACTCATAAAATATAGATTTGAATTATGTCATGTACCTAAATCATTAATAAAAATATTGTCACACACTATTTAAATATATTGAGTATTTCCAAAATAAAATAATAAAAAAATATCTGTCTACATATATGAGGCAGATAATTTTTTACAATTTTCATTACCATTTTCATGAAATTTAACAAAATATACTATATAATACACAGGTAAACATCCTTAAATAGAAATTTAGTTATTTATCGAGTTATAAGCAATTCGTGTCACGTGACGACCAGTTTTTCTCCTGTCATTCACTGTCACGTCGGATATTCAAATCAAAACGCCGACTTTGACATTCTTTTCTGAAAGATCTTCTTCTTTTAACAAAAAATGGAAAAGGTTTTTCAATAACATAGTTACTGAACAAAACACGAGCCAATTTCGTGTATTTCCGAGCAAAAATGAATTAAAAACATGTTATAAAGTATATGTCATTCCTATAGCAATTTATCCAAAACTGGCCAGTGCTTAGTAAGATGTCACCTCTATTAAATATATTGCTCTTTTCGATAGAGTGTAAAAAATAAAAAAATTGTACTTAGGAAATTTGATTGCAATTTAAATTTATATCGAAACTAGGGGTCCTACCCCCTGCGAGCTACGCTCGCCAACCCCCGCTCAGACTTCGAGGCCTCTAAAAACATGACAGCGTGCTTTGTTTTAAAAATATTGGTAAATCTTTAATTGGGTTGCCATGCTTTTAACGTTTTAATGGGGCATTTTTTGATTATCATGGGCCTCATACACAGATGTTGCGACAACTGACGACTGTTTTCGGGATTGATAAGTAAAATCAATTACAACTTGAAAACCAGCTTGAATAAAATGGTTAGGTTTAAATTGTGGCTACCACTCGGATTTTTATAACAATGATCTGTATTCTATTCTTCCTTTGCGTTTAAGGATGAAAACAATTCCATCTGCTTGTGAATAACATTAAGAACGACGGTATTGAAAAGTACTATGTTATAGACATTTTCAGTAACAGATTTTAATTTTCTCTCTATTTTAGTGCACCATCATGCATATTTTCATGTTATTTTAAATATGTAAATTATTTATTTTAATTAATATGTATATACGAATTTTCTAATAATTATTTATCATACAAAATTAATTAAATATTTTGTGCATGCATGCCTGCATTTATTCGGCATCAATTGAGGAAATATTTAAACCAATTTGCTATCCGCGATAATTTTACACAATGTTATGTCACTTGAATATTGTCCATAAGAAAATCGGGTACTTTTCCAGTATAGGTTCCTCTGCTTTTAGGTTTGACGTAATTCGAGCTTCAAAAAGGGATAGATTCGTTAATATACACAGATTTGTTGCCAAAAGTTATGAAAACAAACCCAACGAACTTTCGGTGCTTTTCTATTATAGGGGTCTTGAAGTTTTTTTTAAAAAGCTTGGCGCAATTCGGTCATCAGATAGTGAGATTTGGTGCCAAATGACATAAACAGCCATGGAAACAAATTCGACGATTTTTTTGTTTATATGCGTATTTTAATTATACGTATATTATTATTGTTTTTTCTATACAAATTACTTCCGATTATATATAAAATAGGATAAATGACATTTTACGCTAAACAAATTGTATAAATATTGAAAAAATGCTTCTGTATACGAAATGACAAAGTGAATAGGTTGACATAAAGTATGTTGCCAAATTTCCTTTTCCGCCAAGGCTATTTTCTTGGTTTTTTAAGGTCTTGGTATACTGGAAAAGCACCGAACTTTTAGGCTTGTTTATACATGTATTCATATGTGTATATACAATTTATTTATAATTGTCTTTCAATTTACCTCTTTTTAATTTCAATTTGAAAATGACGAATAAAAAGAAATCAATAATCCCTATCCGGATCCTTTTCAATTTTTTTCCCTTTTTTGTCACAAAAAAACTGAGTAATTAGTTGCCATCATTACAGAAATGTCATTAAAATTAGAAAAAAATTAATATCTCGAAAACTAATTCCAATTTCAAAATTCTATTACCAGTTTTAACATCAGCGGATTTTTATGGACAATTGGTATTAATTTCACCATCAAGCGTTTAATATTTTATTAAAAATAGCCCTGAAACATAATCAGTCGTTTAATCAGTCGTTTCATAAAATCGTTTCATAAATTCGTTTCATAAAATCGTTTCATAAAATTGTTTCACAAATTCGTTTCATTAGGATTATATATATATAGGGTAGATTACTTTATAAAGCCTATTAAATCAATTATTATTTAAAATTTATCTTTACTTTTGACGTCTAAAGCAAATGCAATGGATTAAAAAATATATAAAAATGTAAATTTTCACAGCTTTTTTCTAAGAATACAAAACTCTCTCATATAAAAAAAGAATATTATAGCATCATTAGAAATTCATTTTTCAGCCATATAAATTATAAAGGTTTTGAAATGTCTTTATTTAAATTATTTTCTTCCTATATCATTTGCGGTAAAGTTGGAAACATCTGCTAGCTGTTATTTTGTTGTGTTTAAACAATACTGCGCGCGCATATTGAAGGCAGACGATTTTTTCTCATTCGAAGTTAGGATAGGATTAGCGTGTGTTGCGTTCTTTTAAGTTTCTAGATTTATACTGTGTAAGTAAATTAACGTTTTAAAGTGAACAATCTCCATTTTAAAGTAAACCATCCATTTTAACATCTCCCTCTGTCTAGCCGGGTGCGTTCATAAGGCCTGGGTGATATTTGATTTCTCAGATCTATGAACACACCTCTCTGCTGAAATAATTTGAAAATTATTGTAGTGGATGTACAGTCTAATTTTTCAATGAAAGGGAAGCAGATAAGGAGCATTCAACAATAACACCTTTACCTATATATCAGCATGTAACTTTTAATGTCTTCGCAGTTTTGTTAATAGTGCATGTTTAGTACTAGTACATTTAATATTGCATTATTAAAAGTTAAGATGTTTAAATTTTCTTTTAAAAAATCACTTGTATTAAATTTTATCTTTAATGTTTTAATTTTTTTTTAAATAGACTATTTGGAAAAAAGCTTAAAGTATTTACTAACAATATGTATTCTAAATGTAAAGTGTTATGTAAAAGGAGGAATTTATTTAATGTTTTGCGTTTCTTAGTTCAATTTTCATAGTTATTCATTATAATTAAAAACATTGCAATTTTTAAAACTATTAATATTTTATTTGAAATTTAATAATTTCGTTGCTAGTATAGGTTTCCAGAAATAATTTTCCGGTATATTTGAAAAAAAATGTGACATTTTAATGCATTGAATAATTTATTTGTCGAGATATGTCAATGTTAGATGCACAAAAATAATAAATATTGATGAAACAATAAAATAACTGTTTAGTTAAGATAATTTTTCCAGCTGTGTTATCGAATGTTTTTACTGTAAAAATTGATATTTAAGTTCTGCATTTAGTATTCTATCAAAAACTATAAATAAAATAATTTGTAAAGAAAAAAATATATAATTTTTTTTTGGCATTTATGATCTTAAGTTCTATATTTCATTTACAACGAAAACTGTTTTGCTGCTTGATACAATGCTTATTATTTAATAATATCGCACAATAGGTACATCTATTATTTAAATTGATTCCTAATATAAATTTTTCAGAATGCTTATTTGAAAATGTATACTTATATTTTCTTTAAAGTTGTTCTCAAATCCAAAATAGCTAATTTCTGGCATATTTCTGAATTCATTTTTATTCGGAAATACATGAAATTGGCAGGTGTTCTTATTCAGAAAAGGGTAGATGTGCCAGTAATGGACCGCCTTCCAGTAATGGGACACCTTCAATGTTTTTGGTTTATAAAAAAATAACCAATAAAAATTCAGCTTTATTTATTTCATTAATATTCTATCTTTAAATTCTAGTTTTAAATGCAATCGTAATATCAATTATCTATTACTTTTTGTGAGGTGTCCATTACTGGAGTTTAGGGTGTTTTGATTTTTTTTTTTTGTTATTTACAATTAAATTTAGATTCACATTGGGAAATGTGACTATGAGCATGGTTAAATATTGTTGGTAGAGTCATATAATATTTAAAAATGTTGAATATAACAATTATAACTATTAATTAAAAATAATTGTTAAAGAAATTCCTTAAGGGTGTCCATTACTGGCACATCTACCCTATATATAATCGAATGGCGTTATCCATTTTTTGGTAACGGCAGATGATGTTTCAGAAAACACTATCAAAGTCGGTGTTTTGAACCAAATTTCCGACGCGCAGCGTCAGAAACGGGTAAAACGTGACCGACATTGATCTTAAGTATTACATTTATCTAAAAATGGAAAACGCTATTCATTCCAAATAGCTTTAATAATCAGGCATGCAAGTGCCATGAGTTTAAAAGTTTGTTCATAAATGTGTCAGAAAGTTTCGTGTTAACCGGTTTCTCAATCAGATGCAAAGTTTTAATTTGAATACGAGTTGCATCAATAAAAATGATTGCCGATCCAATCCTTATCGTCGATCTTATCCGTATTTGATGAAATCTTGTTATCCGAATCTATGCGAAATCATTTATCAGGTTCGGTCGGGTTGTGGGCTTACAGATTTTTTGTTGTTGTTGTTGTTGGGTTAGGGTAAGAATACGGGTTGAATCAAAATATAGTTTCAGTCAACCATCATTCATGTTCAAGTTGACATTCAATCATGTTCAAGAAGTATATAACCGGATTCGTGTATGACTCTAGATCCGAGCCGACATCAGAAATTGTATCGTAACACAATTTCTGATAAAATCTGGTTACTCGGTCGTATGCAAGATTCTATTCCAAACAATACTTACAGTAAAAACATTATACCCGACTCGGGTCAGATCGGGTTCACGAAAATCAGGTCACACTACAACTATTAGAAATCTATTCTGTAGCCAAACAAATCCAAAAAGATCGATCCGAAGTTTCTGGATTGGATTCGGGTAAAATCTGGTCACCCGACCCGGTGCAGTGTCGTCACAAACGTCACAAACTTGAACCATAAAAAAATTTGATCCGAACAATCCGTATAGGATTCGGGTAAAATCTGGTCACTCTATCCGATGCAGATTCGTCACATTTTTCACATTTAAGTCGCACGGTGACTTCACGAAGTAGTCACATTGTGAGGGCACAGAAAGCCTTGAAAACGGCCATAACGACCTCGCATTTACGTCACAATGACTTCACATCGACGTCACTTGACGTCACGACGACGGTCACAAAGTCACAGTGACGTCGCCGTGACGTCACCATGCCTTACGGGAAATGTTACATTCAAATTAAAGAATTTGGAAATGAATTTGGACAATGAGTTTTGGATGAAGGTTTCTGAAGATCGGATTATTTTTTTTAAACAACAAGAAAACTGACACTCAAAATAATTGACACCTATTTTTTGCTTTATAAATTAATGATAACTAGTTTCCTTTAACACCGAAGGTTATACTCTCCCTGAATTAGTGCTTAAATTGATGAATTTATTATTATTAATTTATAAACGTATACGATTGTTTTGCGTGCGCTGTTTTCCGATGGATTTACAAGTTTAATTGAATTAATATGTTTCCGTTTATTGTTGTGTTGGTCTATTAACTCTTTGACTACGGGTGAGGTCATATGCGTCCCAGTGGAATTTTGTTTCGATTTCTATTCTCAACAGTTTTTGAAAAATAATCTCTGTCATACACTTGTAGTAGGAAAAATCCACCAAAAGAAAATTTTTGGTAAATTGTGATATGATTGAACATAAAAATACTCGCCATCCAGGCCCGTAATCAAAGTGCTAATTAAGGACATTCTACATTATTACGATGCAGGTTAGTCCGGTTGAATCAGTAGTTTATTTAAATAGAGTAGAGTTCCAGATTAACTAGTTAATATGGACCAAGCTCACCTGGGATAAGCAAGAAACTTAGATAATCCGGATTTACATAAATCGTCATTAAGGAAATTAAATATAAATTTACACATAATTTATTAAATTTTATGGTACTAATTTCATTTATTTGGTGTACAATATTATTTTTTAACGAAGAATTAAATTGTAAATTTCAAGACGTACTTGGTACTTTTTAGCTTGTTGAAAGATAAACGTTTATTTCCTGCAATGTTACGTCATTGTATTGGTAACATCGGTATTGTATGTGTAGCCTCTTCTTGCTGCTCAATGTATTCAATAGGTTTTAAATTGAACTAAGACCTTAGAAATGCAACATCGTTTGATAATGGACATAGTTTCATCATCACTATACCTTTTTTCGTGGTTTTCACCTAGGTTTCCAATCATGCCATCTACAATTTATTGCTGTTCACTTGCGTTTTACCACTCAGCAATATCTTCATCAGAAAAACTTCCAGAATCAAGGAGCCTTTCTGACAGGCTCAAAAAAGATTCGTCATCAACAACTTCATTTTCACCATTTGGCTGCTCTAATGTCATAACTTTCCGCCATGATTTCAGTAGAATAGTTGGTTTAAACTCTTCCCATGCTTCGGCAATCCAATACACAAAATTATTTTCTTGTAACCTGTTTCAGGCATTCTATAACTCTATATTTATATTCTATTAAATAAATATAGAGGGATATAATTACTCTATATTAGTATTCTATATTTTTCAAGACTTTCAATCAGCTTTACTAAAAGTTTCTTTGTGTAGTTTATTTTCAAGTTCTCAATAACAACTTGATCTAATGGCTCTATTATTGAAGTCACATTTGGTGGCAAAAAATATGCTTTGATCTGTCCACTTGTCAGTGGTTTCTCACCTGGATGGCATGGTGCATTGTCTAAAGTCAGGTTTTCGTTTCTTTTTAACATCTTGTTCTTTAACACTCTTTCCACTTTCAGTAAAAAAATGCTAAAAAAATCGGATATTTAGATATTCAGTGAGCAAGTCGGACTGCTTATTTTAAGATTGTTATGTATTTTCTTCAATTTATTAGTTTAAAAAATGTGGTACACTTATTGACAATGTTACTATTGAAAACTTCGCGTGAAATAGAACATTTGTCAGAGACGCATATGGCGATCATATGTACTATGCTTCCTCGCCAAATGACATCATCACAGAAAAACTATTTAACCTGAAAATTTATAAAAACGCAACACATAATTTAACACAAAATTTATTACAATAAATGCTCTAATTATCTCTGAACTAAAATTAACATTATACCATTTAATTTAGAAAAAGTTTCTGCAGTATTTGTTACTCTAGTAACTATAAATTATAAATACATTACGAATAATCTATATTCATCCCTCACTTCGCAAATTTTAAAACTGCAATTTTTAAATTTTCATCTTCCCTAAGTGTTATTGTGTAGACAAAACATCACCACCAACACAAATAATAATAATAATAATAATAATAATAATAATAATAATAATCTAAATTATAATTCGCAGAAATGTACTCTATTGCGTCTAATACATTTACCTCCTATGATAACTTTGAGATAAAATTTCTATCGGTAACTGAATTTGAAACTCGCAGGACTCGGATATTCGGGACTCTACTGTAATACGTATATTATTTAATACTTTAAAAATGAGAATAACAGTAATACAAAAATTTAACTGAATTATAACATTGGGAAACAAGAAATATGAACGAATAGAATTCCCTATATTTGTTTTATAGAAAATTTAATTAAGTTTAAAATATCAAGTAACATTATGCGACACCAAATGCATTTTACTTCTTTAACGTATGCTATGCATATAAAAATATAATTTTATGGAAAAATACATTTTATTATGTTCCAGAAATATTGATTCTCAGGAAATTTCATTTATTTAGACAATGATATTCTCTAAAAATTGTAGAATACAAATGACTTTCATTCCAAAAATTTTAGCATAAAAGAACCCGAGCATATACAGTTTTTAAAATAAATCATCGAAACGCAGCAGTAATATTAAATGTTTTTATTCGTTTTAGATAAATCAGAAAATTTATATTTACTTCGTACACAATGTGCTTTGAGTTGAAAAGGGATTTAAGAGATAAAATATAAGTAAACACTTCACAAATAGAAGAAACTACTATCATAAGAAATTGTTTAGACAGAAGTCATATAAAATGCATTACAGATATTTTAAAAGCGGCTAATATAATTTTAAGGGGAGTTGCCAGTTTCATGACACTGGAATTTAAACATTTTTTATTTTTCCCTTATGTGTAACAATTTCCTACATATTTATTTGATTGACACAAACTGTTCCGAATTCATTCTTTACAGGGTTATTATTAACTTTGATTATTAATTTTAATATCAATGAATAAAAACTATATTAAAATTTGTAGGATGTGATAATTAATTACTTCAATGGACACTTTTCATAAAATTAATTAAATTTTGATTTTTTATTTTCTCCGATGATGGGAGGAATGAATTACGCATTACACGTAGCTTAGAGCATGTCTCTGACTGAACGAAATAATATTACGCTATTACGTAAAGCGGTACTTGATGAAAGAGATGGAGATGACGCAACATACTTCCCCCTCTAAAAATAAAAAATTAAGATACTTAAAATTTGCATACTGATTCCATAGAAACACAAATTGATATTATATAATCTAACTATATAAACATTAAACAATGCTACAAAACTCACACATTCTTAATGCAAATTCACGTATTTGATATAACGTAACGTATTCACAATTTATTTACATAGTCTGAATAATTGCCTGATGCTACCTTTTGAAATGTCACTCTCAAGGTTTAATTACATAAGCATTTCTTGACACAGTATTTTTAATTATCTGATACATTTAAAATCAATACATTGCAGGTTGAAATTTTTAATTTAAGAACTCTTTTCACATTAACACTTTTAAACAAATAAATATCTCTTAAAAATGGAAGAAATACTAAAAAATCTGAAATTAAAATGCATTGCAACATAATTTAAATATGTATTTTTAAAAAAGCTGCGTTAGATACTCCATTTTCGTTTGACACTTGAATCACCACAGCTGTCCTGTTAACTATTTTACCACTTCAACTTGGATTCCTAAAAAAACATCTATCTTAAGAAGTCCCAATTTTTTTAGTTTTCCGAAAAAATCTCGAAAATTATTGCTATCAAATGTGAGCCGAATGAAATTAAAAGTAACGAAGATATTTTTAGTTATACAAGCGTTTAGTTATAAAAGCGTCACGAGCAGTCAAATTGACTGCTAGTAAAATTGAGTAGATTTATCTTATTTTCTATGTCAAAAACATCTTTTATTGGAAGAACATATTCCCTACACGTTTTCTTCATTCACTGTGTCCATACAGCTATAAATATAATAAAAACCCTTTATACAAACCATACAACACAATTCTAAACAATTACGTTATACATATAAAGACAAAATGAACAATTTATTTACACAATTTAAATTATTGCCTGATGCTACCTTTTGACATGCCACTCTAAAGGTTTAATTACACAAGCATTTCTTGACACAATATTTTTAATTATCCGATACATTTAAATATATTTATCTTCCCCCTCATTTTCCACTGTCTACCCCTTTTTAGACAACTGTAACAAAACACATTTCCCCTACACATTTTTTTCATTCATTATTTCCATACAACAGAAATTACATTCCATCTTTCTCCCCCTTTTTAGATAACTGTAACAAAAGACATTTCCAATACACATTCCTTTCATTCACAGTTTCCTTCAAACAGGAAATACTTTCCGCCTACACCTCCTCCATGCTTTTGTTTTTGCGAAGTGTAACAGTGAAAGGTTTGAAGTAGTTGAGTCAACTTTTGTGGCATTTCAATATCTCCAGCACAATATAATGACTGCTCGAAGACCGCGTTATCTTAGTCCAGAGGAAACTGTGAAACTTTTACAAGATATATCTGACAATGAATCTGATGTTGAAGAACATATTAACGATCTTTATATGGATTAAAAGCCTCAGCAAAACTTTGAATCAAAAAATATTTTTAGTGATTCTGAAGAAAGCAATGACGAGCTTTCTTCAGAAAACTCGTCCATGAGGATATATTTATTGCTATCAATACATATATTTGCTCAGGCCAAAATATTCAGCCGATCAGAATTTCCACAGCAAATAGTTCATCATCAGTATCTGCGGCGACCACATCAGCCAAAACAGGTTAGAAATATTTATGTTTATATACTGATATTTTTGTGACAGTGAGGTACTTACATTTTTGAAAAATATAATGAATCATTTATTGTCAAAAACATACTTATACTATTTCATTTATTTTAGGTTCCAATAATGGACAAGGTAGAGATTTTACGCATGGAGCACAGAAATTGCTAAAAGAAAATTATCCAATGCCATATTCAAAAAGAAATGTCGGGGAGAATATGTCCACTGCAGAGGACATATTCTCCCCGACATTTCCAACAACCTCCAAGCAGTCCACTGCTTGGAGGTTGTTTATGCATGAATCCATGTTAAGCCATGTATAAAAAATGCACGGAAGCAGAGGCAGTTTCAAATAATGAAGAAAACTGGGAAATATTTTTGGAAGAGCATGATGCTTTTATTGCTTTTATTTACGCAAGAGAATAAACGGTTGCAATGATAGGGTTTACGATTTTATGTGGAATAATTCATGAGGAACTCCTTTTTTTAAAGAAAAAAAATGTCTCACAATCGATTTCGAGATATGAAAAATCAAAGTTTGACTAGAAGTCAATTAGGACTCAGCATTTAGAAACTGAGAAGTTTGCTATGTTTTCAGATATTTGGAATATATGTATAGGGAGCTGTGCTATTTGCTATAAGCCAGGAGAAAATCTAGTTGTGGATGAGCAGTTATTTCCATCCAAAGTCAGATTTATGTTTATACAGTATATGCGGAATAAACCAGACGAATTCGTTATTAAAGTTTGGATGTTAGTTGAGGTTGGCTCGAAGTTTATGTGCAATGTTTATCCATATCTTGAAAAAATAAATCAAGAAGCGAACCTGAAACCTTCCTCAAAATACAGTAATGTGTCTGCCAAGTCCTTAACTTAATACTGGTAGAAATTTGGCAGCGGACAACTATTTTTGCTTATTAATCTTGGTTAAAAGACTTAAAAGGAAGAAACAAGTTTTATGGGCACACTAAGAGGATATCTAAAAGACATTACTCATGACAAAAGGAATTCTAAAACCCAGCTGTAAGAAACTGTTTTACTAAAGAATGGAGAAACTACTCTGGCGGTTTATTAGGGTAAAAGCGATAAAAAATGTGCTGCTACTCAGTACCTGGCATCTAAATGTAAATGTTGATTTTTGCAAAATAAGAAGAAACTTCCAGAGACAAAAATACTAACAACAAAACTAAATGTGGAGTTGATATTGTTAACCAAATGACGGGTAAATATTATGTTCGTGTATTCCTATTTCAGTTAGCAAAGCAGTTAAGACAGCTTCGTTTGAATAGAAAAACAACCTCAAAATTTCCCTAAAAAGATACCAACACTAGCTTTAAACTTTCAAAGAAAAGACGTCAGTGCCAGACTAGACTTTGTAACAACAACAAAACAAGTGATGCATAATAAAAAAAAATCATATTATGTTGGTGGAAAATGCACTTCCGGCATTGAAAAAGAATCGAATAGAATGAGTTTTATTAAAGGTAACTAGAAATTTATTACAAAATTATCGATTTTTTTATAAAAATAATCTGTTGTTCTTTCAAGAAGTTTTTAAAAGATATAATTAAAAGTAATTAAAATTTTATAAGTAGTATTATAAAGTAGTATAAAACATTTACAATTTACGATACGCATTTAATTCACTGCGCAAGCTATTTGACTGTCGTTGATGCCTCTAGCTAGGGAGAAAGCTTGGTGCCCCTAGAGTTAAAATGAATGACTTAATTCCTTTGTTGCTTACCTTCTTTGCTGTTCAATTATTTACAATCTAAAATGAAACTAAAAAATGAAAAGTTAATAAACCATCACTGTACACATCACCAAGAATAAAATTACTCAGAAATTCAGTCACTGCATTAGAGTTAAAAGAATTTTGAATTGATAAACATTACTTAACATGAGTCACTGTATAATTTGATTAAAGCTCTTCTGTGTAAGATATCTGTTGGGATATCTCAACTAAGAGTAATATTTGACTTATAAATTAAAACCCAAGAGATGATTTGAGACTCTACGCAACTCTAACTGCAAATGAAAATTTCAGTTTGTCAGGTGTGTCCTTCTCCATTTTACTGCAGTGATGTAAGACCATAAGTACACATGATCTAGCTTCACTAGCAGAACACTAAATACCTTTGATACTAGGCATAATGGTAACAGTAACACAGATGAGGTTTTTACACTGATTAATGTCAATGCCTTTATAGGAAAAACATTAATTTTACGGCACCAAAAATCTGATTCAACATGCTCTTGAATTTTTGATGAATACACGTATGCTGGTTAAGTGGATATATATTATTTATTTATTTCAATTAGCTAAGTCAATACGGGTTTTGAGAAACGGTGACAAAAATACCAAATCTAAGTTTCCAAAATAATTTTTGATAGCGTTAATATTAATATTTTTTTAAACGGATTATACCATTACAAATAAAAAAAAGTACTCTGGTTAAGGGGACCGTGGACCTTTATTTGATCAAAAATCGACCCAAAATTGAAATAAATTTTTGTGTGTATTATTATTTTTCAGTTTGTATTGAACCATTTGAGAAAAACTGCATGCATCTGCAATGATTATTCGCAAAGTTATAAGCGCTAGAATTATGTACACAATCAAGTTTTCGGTGCTTTAGTAAACTTTAGACCTGTTTTTCTCAATACAGATTTCACACGTGTTTAAGATTTTTGAAATGTTCCATGCGTCTTAATTTTTGTTCAAAATTCATGAAATTGATAAGGAAGAATCCTGATTTTGTTTACAAAGAAACTGTGTATGCATTTTACAATTAGACTTCGGTGCGATAGTTAAATTTGATTTATAACTTATTAAAATGCTAAATTTTGATGAAAATCGGACTGGAATTCAGAAAAAAATCTCTCAAAAATTATTCAAAGGATTCAAAACTATTCAAAGGATTAAATAACTGATACACAGATGTGTTTGTAATATAGTTTTAAGTGATCCAAATGCAAAATAGAGGAAATATCTTAAAAATTAAGACGCAAGGAGCATTTTAAAATTTGATTTATAAATTTTAAATAAAAAAAAATCTTAAAATTATATTAAGATTAAAATTTCTTTTAAGGTATTTTATATACTTATGGTGAAATGTATATATGCACAAAATTTCATATATCTGTGATGAAAAATAAAATAAAAATTAATTTCAACGTCCATTGTCCCCTTAAGTGTAAGTTTTTTCTTATTTATTTAGATTAACTAAGCCGATGCGCGCTTTGAAAAACGTGTGAAAATAAAACATAAATTCGAAGTTTCTAAAAGAATGTATTGAAAGTTTTAATACGAATATTTTTTTTAACGAAATACGCCGTTTGATAGTAAAGACTTAGAAATTTATGTGTGTATTTTTTTTCCTATCTCTAATTGGATTCCCAAAGCGCGCTTGGAAAACGAGGAAAAAATACCCTCTTTCAACTCACGAATTCGCTGAAACGAGAATTTTAGCTGTACCAGCACGGCGCTTATATTCAGCGCCTGAAAAATGATGGAGTTTAATATGAAAATAAAAAGAAGTGCCCAGTTAAACTGATGGCATTGAACTCACAGGCTAATTGTATACTGGCACACTAATTGCATATTATTCTCTTATTTAAAAGAATAATGCCCCTCGAAAAATAAAGAAATCACCAATAAACCCGTATACCAAATTTGAAGCAATTCGGGTAATTCTGCATGAAATAACGCTTTCGCTAAATGGGGTTTAGCCACCCCCGTTTCCACTTTATACTTAACCAATGAAAGTCCAAATCTAATCAGGGAAGTGCCTTATCAGAATAAACCTGTATACCAAATTTGAAGCAAATCGGATAATTCTGCATGAAAAACACATTTATCTGAATTAATGGATGGATTAGCCCATTGTCCTCCCCTTTATTCTTAACCATTGAACTCTTCAAACTAATCATTGCAGCACCTTATCGGAATGAACCTATATACAAACTTTCAAGCAAATACACAATACACAATTTGAAGCAAATTGGATATTTCTATCAAAAGTTATCGTGTTACGTACATACATAAGTGCATACATACAGAACCTGAGGGCACATTAGCTCTAAGGCTTTGATACCCCGTGAGCTAAAAATTAAATCCAAATATCTAATCAAATATCTAATCTACATACCAAAAGCTGGCTTCGAGGTGAAAAACTACAAACATAAAAGTAGCTTCCCACCAAGTCTCTTCAGAACATGACACATAAATACACACACACGGGTACACGGAAATCGTGGCACACACATATATATATATATATTGTACATCAAGACACTTCTAACAATACGTAATTTATATTTATATTAATTTAAATCAAAATACGTAGTGAAAGCAAATATATTGTAAAATATCTAATTAACACCGTCCAACATATGTTATGGGACAACTGCTTTATTATATATTTTTCTTCTTCCAACAGTTTTTCATCTGCATAAAATTTGAAAAAATAAAATAAAATAATATAAAACATAGTAAAATCCTTTACCTGAAAACTGAGAGTTTTCTTTGAAAAGATTTCGATTTGCATAATCAGTAAACTATATTTGGAAAAGACAATACTATGCGGTTCCGTAAAGTGATCCTAAAAGTATTTCGATGGCGAAAGAAACATAAGACGAATCTTCCAGAGCATCTTTACGGAGCATAGATAGGATTTCAGAAATATCGTCAGAAGAAAATGAAATATGCGATATGAATAAATAGTTTTTTTCAACGACTAATGGTGTATATTAAAATTTTATTCATGGAAAAAATAATGAAGTGCAATAATTTGACTTAAGCATTATGTTTGATAGTTTTAAATTAATTTATTTAAAAAAACATATATGAGGATGCGTTATTTACACATGCCCAATAAATGTTATACGTGTTCATTATATATATATATATATATATATATATATATATATATATATATATATATATATACAGGGTGTCTCAAAAGGTCGTTTACAAACTTAACATGCTGGTCTGTCATATCATGATAAACAAGATTTACATAGGAACTTGTGTTCGAAAATGCAAACTGCGACCGCTAGAGGGCGATTTTCGTGTCACCGATAATACCAGCCCAAACGTTTACGGCGAAACGTTGTTGGCGTGCATGGGCACGTGTACACCTTGGGTTTAACAAAATCCACGATATAAAATACCTATTGTGCTAGCCGCTGTCGCAAATACCAGCGTGCGAATGCAACGCGTTGGGGATAATCGTCAACGCACAAGGCCTGTACTCTTTGTATATGGTAGGGATGTTGCGTCTCCTCATGCAGTATGCGCATAATGCTGGAACGATGTACACCCACGACGCGTTCGCTTGCTCGTATAATTGTTTGCGGGTTTCTGTCAAATTCCAGTAGCACGGTTTCATCTACGACAGGTGTGCGTGTAGTGCGTTCTCGACCGATGTGGCTAAGTACTTGGAAAGCTCCTGTTGCACGCAATCTGCGTTGCAATTGTCCAAACAAAACATGACTTGGCTGACGTCTGCATGGGAAGCGCTCAAGGTACATCCGTACCACGGCTCGTACATTTCCATCCCCGGCGTCATACACATAATGCATATCGGCCAATTTTGCGTTACTAAACCGATTCATCCTTTTCCTACAACATCCTCGCCTGAAATGATTACGCTTCCCACTCTCCCGTAAGCCTGCGCTCATCGCCCTCTAGCGGTCGCAGTTTGCATTTTCGAACACAAGTTCCTATGCAAATCTTGTTTAACATGATATGACAGACCATCATGTTAAGTTTGTAAACGACCTTTTGAAACACCCTGTATATATCATATATATTATTTCTCCTGTCAACATTCCTTTTTCGCAGAAAATACAAAACGCAGAACGACATATGAGACGGCATAAGAAAGGATTTTGAACTGGCTTCTGACATAGCACACTTAACGTTTCGTTAAAACATGTTTTTGATTCAAATTTGCTGAAAATTTAAAATTAAATCGGCATTGTTTTCTTAAAAGAAATAAAAGGTTTTCTTCAAATTTGTTGCCAGAAAAATAAAATACCACATTATATGATGCTCAGCAATTATTATAAAAAACACCGCACGGGTTTATTTTATACTTATGATTAAATAGCGAAATAGAAATTGAAATGTTTAGATTTATATTTCTATGCCCCATGTTTTTCCCGATGCGGATGACGTCATCCTCTAATGCAGTCAAAATACAATTGTTAATTTTTTTTTCTCTAGCGTGCCTTTTGGAATATTGGATCAGTTTTTACTATAACTTTGATGGAATAAATTAGATGATATTCTAGCTTGACTAAAAACTAAATGTCGTTTGCAGATATTTTTATCCTTACTTTTTCTTTAGATGTTTAAACCTGCATCTAAGAAATATTACATATTGATAAAAAGTGGTACTTCTCTATTATCCCGTCGACCACTTTTTATAACAAAAAACTTTCGCCAAATAAATGGGAGAACGTTGCCATTGGAATATCAAAATAAATAAATAAATAAAATATAAGAATTTAAGGACACAATTATTATTTTAATTAATAAAATAACTAATAAATCAGTAAAACATAATGAAAAATACACGCAAATGTCGCGTTAAAAACCACTTGATGACGTAACAAACACGTATAATGCTTCTGATATCAAGTAAATGGGACTGCATTTTTGGCGTTTAATCTTACAGTTTGGCGATAGTTTTTTGTTATGAAAAGTGGTCGACGGGATAATAGAGCAGTACCTAAAAAATATTAGATTTCAGTGCGAAATCCTTGCACGGACCCTCTGGTATATATATATTTCAATACAATTTTATACGACAAATATTAGCTTGATTTTAATAAATACCGAGACGTAAAAATTTATTTTAACAGATGTAACGAACACGAGTGGTTTATGTGACTGATTATGTAAAATGAAGAAATTTTCTATATATATGAATAGTAGTGGTTAATTGTTCATTGTATTTTACATCTTACATGATACTAACTTATTTATCCGTTTTCAAGAACATCCTCCCCCTACAATAAAATCACAACATATAGAAGAATCGCTCGTTTAATTTTTTTAGTTATTGGGAATCCTTGTACACCTTCTTCAAATCTTTGCTTGAAGAAAGTTCCGTAATTGAGTCCAATGCCAATTAAAAGATAGGTTAATTAAAATTTAATTTTATTTTCTACCTATTGTTCTAACTCTTACACATTTACCATTGTGTAACGTTACCTTGTTTCACGCAAATTAGAGAACCGATACGGACGCTACGGAAGGTACCTCAGGCTTGGAATCCGATTTTCTGAAATTAGCTATTTTATCCATGCGAAGAGAGGATATAACATAACTTACTCATTACGCATATTACATATTATTTGTAATAATTTTATATATTTAATTTAAGTTCTTATCAGTTCTTGTACAATTCTGTTTGCTTTCTGCAATGTTTTCCACCGCGGAAAGCGGGTGTTGCATGAAAACGATTTTACCCTGAGATAACACCTGAAAGATAGATTTTTAGATCCCCAAAATACCTAATCTGTCTATTTCGTTAAAATCTCTAGAGCTTTTTTCTAGAATCCAAAAATAAATAAATAAATATTTGCTCATTTAATAATATAAGATTTGACCCCAACAGCAGGAAATATCGGCTAAATTTTAAATTAACTGTAGTCGAAAGGTCAGATTCACACAATATCTTCCCAATAAAAACTAAGCAACTTCTCTAGTTAATGCCAAATACAAACTTCGCGTCGGGCAGTAAATTAGAATAATGTTGGAAATCAGTTAATTGACATATTTTCCCAAGTATGAGAACGGCCGCTATTCTCTAATGAACTAAAATTGAACCCCTTTCCAGGGAGTGATTATTCTGTCTTCTTGGTAACCCTCCTTCACTGCTGATGAGATCGACAGTGTGTTACCAGACTAAAACCCACCAACAAGCTGGAAGATCTTACAAACCTTATCAAAATGCTTTTTCGCGTTCCAAGGACATATCAGTTTTAAACGGTCAGTTGAATGAAGTAGATGGAGAGAAAATACTTTCGAAGATTTTTTTTTTTTTTTGTTTGGTGAGATAGAAAATTGTTTAATTGTAAATCCGTAAATATTAATGTCTTAAACTTTTACAGACAGCACAAGAAATTGTGCAAAAGAAAAATCTAACAATTAACACCCTTTTTTTCAATTACGTATAGACATTCATAATTAAAAGTATACTTTGATAAATGGAACCTAATAAGTTGAACTAATATATATGAAATAAGTGATTAGAAAGACTTTATTGATTTTTATAAATAAATTGAAATTTTTGAGATAAAATTTGAAATTTATACTATTACAAAAACAAACTAATTTTCTCTACATTTATTTTGTTAATTAAGAATTAGAAATTTCTGAGTTAAAAAGTATTATTTTGGAAATTATTCAGATAAAATTGCGTTTATTATTAAAAGAGAACGCAATAACCGTAAATAAATAAAATATACCATTTTAAAAGAAAAGTTTGTAAAAGTTTTTGAGATTTTTTTTTTGTAAATATTATAATGTTAATTTTCTTATAAAGAAGTATACCATCTTTATTCTTCAGAGTGTGGGGAATTTAATTTTAAGTTTAAAATAATGATTGTACAATGCATTCTTTAAAATAATTATATAGATATTAAAAGAAAGAATGATTTTTTTTCATACATAACCGTATAATAGGAAGTTTAAAAAAATAGGATTTTCACGGCTAGGAGCAATGTTACGTGAGTATATTTTCATTGTAAGTTGTAAAATATGTATAATTAATATGTTTGAATGTTCGTTTTTAATCAAATAAGAAACATTGTTAAATGGGAATATTTTGCACTATAAGATACAAAAATGTTCATAAATCGAGAGTGTAACTAATTTAAACGTAAGAAATTTTATTTCATTTATAGTTTAAAAATTGCTGTTAATTGATTTTACAATGAAAATTATAATTAATTACAATTTAAAATTAAATTCCAGTTAATGATTCTTTGCAAGATGCAAAAATATTTATGTATCAATAGTATATTTAACTAATAAGTAAGAACGTAATTTTTAACTTAAAATGTAATGTTATTTGCATCTTATAAAGGAGAATTAATTGTAATTTAAATTTAAATTGTAATTATTTCTAATTTTTATTACAATCTCATTTAACCGCAATATTTACACTTTAAATTAAAATGCAATTTTGTAAACGATTTAATTAGTCATATAATCTATATATGAATAGTTTTGCATCTTATAGTGGTAAAAATTCCCGATCAGTGATATTTATTAAAAAGAATTTCCTTAGGTTTTAAATGCTATTTTTGCATCCTAAAAAAATTTCTATATGATATCATTAGCTCATCGGCAGAATATCATATGATAGCGCTGTGCACTCGATAAAATAATACCAAATGACCAAATGATCGAAAACTAATAGGAAAAGACTTCAAAGTTGATTCAATAGTAGTCGGAATGCGAAGCTCGGTAGGCCGTTTGCCTCGCGGACAAGATGCTTTCACCGCTGACACGGGAACGTGAGGTCGTCAGGACGGGAGAATGGTCGGGTTAGGACATTTGGCCGAAGTTCGGCGTAGTATTATTTGGTGTTTGGGAATGCATGTATTTTAAATGAAATGAGTAAAATATTTGTTTTTTAAATAAGAAAAGTGCAATGCGATTGAAGGAATATTTGATGATTTATCGCCTGCGCACGCCTAAAGGATAAATACCTAGAAATTAGTTTATTAATTAGAAATTAATTTCTAAACATTTTAAAGTGTTGTATAATCTTCGAAAGCACACATGTATATATTATTTTTATATTTTTCACACATTAGGAAAAGGATAAAAAATATATTACAAACTTTCATCTTTATATACATGAATTAAAGGTGAGTAAAATAATAAAATAGTATAACAAACATAAAACAAACTGAGATATTCACATGTTAAATTCCCATGCGAAATATTACTACGAGATGGTTCCGCCATCTCGTACTCGTGTTTCACATAGTATTAAACCAAGGCGTTCCGAGACAGACCAGACATTCTTTCACATTCGGTAAATATACTTCTTCTAATTACTTAATTTATCATGGAACACCCTGACGTAGTGATATGTATGGCAATATGTAAAATATTATGTAAATGAAATCTGAATAGTATAATATGGCACCACTTCCCCTGTCTTAATTTTAGTCCTACCATGATATTAACAGCAGATCTAAATTATTTAAATACAGTTTGTTGAAGCTTTAATTGTTTGCTTAAGCACAGCACACATTTCCTCGCGAAATTCCATGATCCGCTATCTTCTGCTCATATCATATGCAGATATGCCAGGCATAGCAGCCATTCTTATATGTACAATTACTAATTATTTCCTACATCATAATTTCCTCTCGAAACTCGATTACATGATGGTTTTTGTCGTCGCCGCTCACTTTATAACATGAATGCTAAATTTTACAGAATTATTAACTAATTTGATAAAACTCACTTAGAGAGATTTAGATGTTAAATATCCTAGAACTTTGTTGTTTAGATTTAAAACAACAACAAAAAATCAAGCGTTATAGCGTAGGTTATGAAACACTTATCACCACTATTCGAATTTTGTTAATAAATTTAATTTATTCATATAATGCTGGCATTTATCTAAATAAACAATTTTAAAACACATAACGCAGTAAAAATCTATCCTCAGCATTTTCTGTCCATAGCCGTGAATCTGAGGGAATTCGTTCGTGCACGCTTGTATATGATCTACATGTCTCGTAATACATCGTACATTGTAAGATGTATTTCATACACACACGTCGTATTCATTCCCAGCATTTATCGCTGATAGTGAGTCTTATAACCGAATACGTTTGAGTGTCTCTGTAAATAAACGGAAAGTTCTTCACACTCAATATTCTAGAGAAAGCATGTTGTAGTGCACGTTAGTAATGTATATCAATTTCATTATGCTCGGAATAATGTATCATTATTAGAATACGGTGGAAACAATTTTTCCTTATAGATCATAAGGGGGGTATCCCTTCCGCGCAAAATTTCATCCCTTTTCCTGTGTTAAAAAACTTCGGCTTTAATAAAAACTTCATGTCAAACACGGAATAAAAATTTGAGGAATCGACAGACAAAATTTAACCTTAAAAAAAGACATATGCATAAAACTTTAAAAGAACTGTGAAAGAACCTCAAAACTGTGTTTAACTAAAATTAGAAACTATATTTATAAACTAAATTTAGAAACTTTATATTTTTTGAAGTTTTGAATTCTATTCTGTGTGTATTTCGTAATTAATTTTTTTTGTATTTGTCATAGTTACGGCTTCATTACGACGGTGGTTTGATAAGTTCGCATCGTAAGGGATTTTTTTTGCGTCCTTCTTCTTACTCTATACTCCACAGAAAGAATGTTACTGCCCACCTCACTGATGGGCAATTCCAAGCCAATGTTAGAATTTCTAGTATTTTATTTTTCACATCAAATAGGTAATATATATTTTTTCTGATAGTATAAAACCTATATTTTTTTTATATGTGCAATGCATTTTATAAAGTTTTGAACAGTCAAAAGCAATAAAATCCATCATAATCAGCATGACTTCTTTGTATGTGTTTATTTGATTGTCTGTTACATGTTAAATGTTGGTCTGTTACAGGTAAGATTACATATTTTCATAAATGACTTACGGCAGCAGTCAAATTTTGTGAAAGATGTATGTTTCAGAACTCCTTCTGAATGAAAATACATTTTTATTATAATAAATTGTAGGTTATTGTATAAGTAATATTGATAAACATCAAGGTATCCGAAAAGCATGGTAATTCCTGTTTGTCTGTCACAGTCCCATTTTTTCAATCATAATGATTTCCATTAAAAAAATTATTCATAATAACTATATTAATTTATCTTCTACTATCATATGCTAATTGTAGCCATCTTTGAATTACATAATTATTATTTTTTAAATGGGGTAAGGCCATTTTTTCCTCTATGATAATTAGTCTGTTACAATGGAATTGACCTGATTCATATCCATTTCATTATGTTTGTGGTATCGTACGCAAACGATTTTTCCTTATACATCATACTGTAATGGAAGTTTCTGTGTGTCCATATGATCTTATATGCTATCAGATATGATCTGATTATGTTATCATGTAATAATTTCCTGCTAACTCTAACTGCTACACACGTCATTTTTAATAACGATCCCACTATGATAAACTTTAATATTAAGTATCAATTACATGATAATCTAAGAATATTTACGAGAGTTAGAGCACGACCAGGTGCACAGGCATATAGGCAAAAAGTCAAAGAAGCAAAAGTCTTAAAAGCATTTAAGCTAAGTTGGAAACTTCTAAAAAACTAAAAGGAAATCATAATTACAAGGGTTTAATGATAGTTAAAGTATACTGAATTTAGTATTAAAATAATATTTAAAAAATATTTATTTCATCTAAACACCTTTCTGTGTTAAAATAAAACTTAATGTATTTTCCTTTTGATTAATCTGAGATAAAATAAAATTACATTTATTAAAAAAATAAATATTAGAATTTTTCAGAGTTTATTGGACATAATTAGAATTAGCATAAATTCTCTTTTTAAAAATATTTTTACAAAATGATGTAACTCTTTCAATAATTCCTTGCACAATGCTACTTTATTTTGAACATGTAATTTAAAGTAGAACGATAACATTTTGAAACTAAGCATCATAACATATTATCTTAATTACATTCAAATAAAATACAATTTTATTAACAGATATCGAATAACAATTGTGAGACGAAATAAAATTTCAAATTTATTGATATTAAAAGAACGAAATTCTTTATCATATTCCCAATAGGTACGTAATTGGTTTCCGTTAGTTAAATGTTTCTACCATGGTGTGTGCTATCCAATCCAGATTATCTAAATTCTCTTTAAATAGATTACCCATTTTAAAAAGTTTGCGATTTTTTTTTTCAGTAATTTCTTTTTTTTTTTAAACTTAAGTTCCTCTTTTATATATCAATTTAAAATGTTGACTATTATATTTTTGAACACTAGCAATTATTTTATGTCTGATCTTAACATACTATTAAGTATAAACGCTTTTTTAAAATATATTAGATACATTTTCTAATAAATATTTATCGAAAATTTAAAAAAGCATATTTTAAGACATTATACAAGAATTAATGCTTAATTTTATTTCAGCCCATAAATTCTCAAAGATTGTCTAACTGTTTTCAAATGATTCATCTATTTTTTTAGAATACATATTTAGAGTTCTATACATATCTATTTTATTTTATTTTAAGAAAAAATTTTCCCAAGACTTTCTTTATTTAAGTACTTAAGTGAAAATTGTATTAAATGTTTTTTTTTCTTTTTAATTTAAAAGACACTGTCTGAATTGATTTCCCTTAAGATATGTGGTTTGTATTCCACAAAATCATTTGTGAAAATTATCGTATCATTATTCATATGGATTTAATTTAACTGCAATTTATTGTATATTGATTCTTAGTTGAAATGATCTCATAAAATTATTGTAAGATATAAATATAACGTGAAAGTGTCTTTCAAAGATTTTGAAAAATTATGGGTTAATGTACGAAAAGTATCACTGAGGGACATTCATATAATAATGCACATCCAAGATCTTGCATGGAAATTGATGAAACACTGCCATCTCCAATCTATTGTCTTAACAAGTTCATATGTGCTTAATTGTTTTAACACAATCATACTCTTTGGTAAAGAAATCATACGTGTTGCAATTTTTCTAGCTCTGTGAAAATGTGTCCATGTCGGAATTTCAACCCAGGATCTTGCTTTCAGCTGAACGTTTTACAAACTCAAATATCCTGCTCAAATCCAGTGGACATATATCACTCAGACAGCCCTTCGGCAATATTTTGTCTTTTATATGAAACAGTTCAACGGAAAAAAACATTGACACTGGAAAAGTAATTAAATTTAATTTTTTTAACACAATCATATTGATTGTTAAAACAATCAAACGAGTTTTTCAATTTTTCCAACTTGGTGGAAAGGTGCCAACTCCTGGATTTGAACCCAGGACCTTGGCTTAAGCTGTCAATCCTCTACCAACTAAACACTCCTAAAGAAATCCCACATAGTAGACACATTTTACTCAGACAAACATTTGACAATATTTGGTATGTTATCTGAAGGTGCTGAACATAATTAGTCACACTTATAGAAACTTACATAAACTTCGGATAGTAATTACAGCTAATTTTTTAACACAATCACATCGATTGTTAAAGAAATCATAGGAGTTGTAATTTTTCCAAATGAGTGTTCAGGCACTCTACGAACTAAGCTAACATGGATAAATCCGGCGTGCTCCAACAGTCGTTGAATACTTAATTACACCCTCTTGTATTCCGTAGAATAAGCCGAATATTTTATCGCTTTAAATATTTCAGAACAAATCAGTCTCTTCCTGGTCGTGTATTATGATTGATAAATATAACGCCTGCATCCACTGCAGCACTAAAATGACAAACAATAAGATGTAAGATTTTCGAATGAAATAAGATTTCTGATATTCGAACACTATGATACAATTTTGGTCATTACCGCATATCGTTTATGTTCTGGCTCACAATTTTAACCTTTAGAAATTGTAGCACATCATATGATGTACTTTTTCCATTGTACTATAAACGTAGATTTTATTCTATTTTTTAATTAAAATTAGTAAGTTTAGTGAACAATTGCGTTATAAGAATATATTTTGTAAGATGTAGTAAAACAGTATTCATAAATGCATAAATCATCGATACAATGTGTTCATATCCCCAGTATGCTTAGGTGTTTTTTATATGGGTATTTTGCCTAAGCATATAGAGCCCTAATTATATGTACTATAATGAGTGCTTTGTTTTAATGCTTTGTATTCTAGTATCAAGTGTCTAACAATCAGTATCATTCCAATATTTGTTCTACTTGTATTCTCAGAAATAATTAAAGAATAAAAAGTTTCTTATGTAACAATCATTTTCTACAACCTTTGTACGAAACCTAGTACGAAATTTCAGGTTATATCATCATAACAACTCTCCGATAATGGTTCTATATACTGGATCTGTACTTATCGTGTAAGATATCTTAATTCTAATTATAATTCGTTCAAGTAAGATGTTCAGTAGCTCAATTGTAAAGGTCTCTGATATAAGATCAAGGTGAATTACATATACTCAATTGCTCTTTTGAAATAATACACTCACATGAAGTCAACAGGAGATATTTTACTAAATAATTGACTTTCTGGTAATAGCATATAGCTTCGAAACAAGCTATTATTTATTGCTTTTCTATGACGTCTTGCATTTCGACACAAAAATTGATCGTATGTCACTAAAGTAATCCTAAGACGTTCAAATAAACGCTTTATATACATATATTTTAATAACTTTACATACATGAAGTTAGTATATTAATATACAGGGACATTAATGTTTCAAGTATCATCGGATTTTATTCCACCAATATGGAGATTTCCTTCAACGCTAATGCATTACATCTGTCAAATAAAGTATTGTACATGTTATTTTATACTTGGCATTCTTGTATTATTCGTAACTCTCAAGAATGACGATTTCAAGAACAAAATGCTCCCACTTAATGAAAAGTTGTGTTTAAATCGAGAATAATCTTTGCACAGCTGTTTTTGAATCTCTGAAACTAGTAATGCATTTTTTTTCTTTTTTGTAAATATTATATCTAATTCATAGAAATTATAAAATAAAAATTAAATTATCTCGAAAAAACTTAAGAAATGTCTATGTTTGTTGCATTTAGAATAATCGATAATATGCAAGCTTTTAGATTCTCGAAGTTTGTATATTTATGAACGTTCATCATTTCGTTAAATCACATGTATGTATGTTTGGTAAAAGTAAAACACATTGTATTGTAATTCTCATTATGATTTTTTAATTAAAGATATATTTGATATTATAAAGTGCATTTTAATTAAATCCATGTCACAAAGAGGCGTAAAAAGATTTATAAGCAGATGCACTCACTAATTAAATTCCTTTTCTACTGTAAACTATTTATTTGGTACAATTTAGTTGAGTCTTTTGAAAATGTTGTTGTCAAATTACAATTTTAATTATAAATTTTTACTTAATATAAGTTTTTTTAACTATATGAAATATGAATTTTAACGATAATTTATTACAATTTAAAAGACTTTTACGAAATAACTAATTTGTAACATAAAATCATAAGTGTTTGTAAAAAAAATATATTATGGTATCAGTTTAATTCGTAATAAAAATACTCCGTCATTAAATAATTTACAATAAACTATTTTTATTATTATTATACACTACATAATATTAGATTAAGTTTTATTTTTCGTAAAATGTTTAAAATAAGTTTAACTTGAACAAAAGGTATATACAATTTAAAGTAGTTGTCAAATGGAATAAATTGTTCCTTTTTTCCTAGTTAAAAGATAAGTAAGATTAGATACGTCACCTGGTCAAGGTTCTAAATGTACAGACGAATTCGTTTCTCTTTTTTATTTATTTGTTTGTTTGGTTTTTTGTTTGTTTTTTTGCTTAAAAAAAATCTGCCTCTTTAACAAACTTAAGGATAAGCAATAAACTGGCAAATAACCTCGCAATTGTGGTGTGAACATGGATCTCCCCATGACCTGGTAAAGGCTTGTGGTCTGCTCGTAAATATTATGACCGGCCAAAAACAAATGAAAGACATTGAACAGTGTGGCGCGGTATCTGACATTGACATCGCGTTGGAGATGAAGAAGAATCACTTATAATCTTCTTCGAGAACAAGGAAACTCATGTTAAAATACCAGCGAATAACCAGTGTTTTAAGAACCTTAATAACAGCTGCCAGGATTGATTCTTGGGAGTTTCACTTTCGTGCAATGCTGGAGATTTTCCCCACAATAGCAGCATTAGGACATGTTAATTATCTCAAGTCACTATACGTGTACTTGCCGAAATGTTTAATCTACCATCTGAAAACGCAAATGTTGTCAAAATGTTTGTAGACTGTAAATGTGTAATAAGAAGAACTGGCAGATTATGGGGTGGATTCGGATCAGATCTTGTAATAGAACAAGAGCTTATGCGTTCCCTCAAAACAGAGGTGCTCTGACGAGAGGAACTGAACTTACGGGAAATCAAAGAGCTACAGGGCTGTTTTCTATGACTGTTTGTCAAATTTACAACTTAGCTATGCTGGAATATGCAGGGATTTTTATGCAACGTAGTCTACAACACAAATAAATAAAATACAGCAGACAGAAAATGGACAGCAATGACATTAAAAAGGTGGCCAATATACTAGAACCCACATCGCCGTTTCATTCTGATTCTACTCTACGCAATATTATTATAGGCGTAATTACTGAAAAATAAGTTAATGTTGATGAGTTGCATTTATTTGGTTCGAACATAATCTCCAAAATGATAGGAAAAGATATACTTGGGTATTCAGCTAAATGGTCAAATACAGTGCAAACTCCAGGATCTGCTGCCAACTTCTCTAGTCATAAAGATGATTTCGATGTACAAATATATACAACGTCCCTCTTTTGAAGAATAATGACTGTTGCCACATTAGTTGAAATGAACATCGCAGATGTTATGAGTTATGAACTATATTCGTACCTGCAGCATTATTTGAATCACTGAATATGATGAGGAAATCAGACAAATCTCAGTTAGCTTAAGCACTAGTCAAACACAGCAAAGATTAGCACAATGAATAATCTGAAAACGTGGAAAATACCGATAGGTACATTTTGGAAGGAGGACCTCCCTTGCATCACATTTTGTGGTGTAACAATGACGCATATGAAAACATTGCTATGTGTTACGCTGATTTTATTCTTAAAAAATATGGAAAATCTATCGTTGTTTTTTATAGTTACATTGGGTCACCAATAATCAAACATGTGGCTCACAGACGATGCTACAAAAAAAGTATATACATCAATTTCAGCGAATGCATGAATTTTGTTGGCAAAACGAAAGAGTTCCTGGCCAATGAAAAAAACAAGCAAGAAATGATTTCCCTCATATGCGAATTGCTTAACAAACAAAGCTGTACTGATCACAACGCAGCCGGGGATGCTGATATAGACATTGTTAAGTCTTCATAACGTGCAAATACCATTGTAATAGGGGAAGACATAGACTTGATAAGTATTCTTCTTTACCACGCAAAGGATAATGTCTTCAAGCTATACTATCGCAGTGACATAAGACGAGGATCAAGTTCCAAACCAATCTATGATATCCTCAACATGCAGTCTCTGTTAGGTTGTGAAAAGTGCAACTTCACTCTTTTCTGCATGCTTTCACGGGCTGCGATCAAACATCCCATTTTTTTTGATTGACAAATCTTCAAAATTTCTCAAACAGATAAAGGAGTCAGAGCACCGTTCTGTTGCAAAAATATTTTATTATAATTCATGTCTACATGTCGGTTCGGATAAAAGCAAAGCTTCTGTTTTATGAATGCTAGACACATGAATCTATAGACAAACTATGTCATCAATTGTTGGTAGGTAAAGTAACTATAGCAAAATCATTTTTTGCATCTGAACTTTTTCCTCCGACCGATTCTTCAACAAAATATCATAGTTATCGTACTTACTTGCAAATAAATATATGGAAATCTGTTGAAGAAAGAACCAAGCCAAAAGAATGGGGTTGATATATAGAAAATAACAAATATTATCCAATACTCTGCGACTTACCACCAGCTTTACATTATCTACTACTTAATGTGATTCGATTTTCCTGCAAGACAAATCGCGCTACTTTATGATGCGGATGCAATCGTAATGGATCGCCCTCTTCTTCAGATTGTGGGGTGTTCCAAATCAATAGATGTAACAACAACTACATAACTTATAACTATGAATATGATAAAAGTGACAAAAATTATTGATACAAGTTTTTTTTTTTTTTTTTTTTTTTTTTTTTTTGCGTTGGAACATTTCTGTAAAAATGAACTTAAGCAGTAATTTGTAAGGCATAGTAATCTTTTATGTATTGTTGCACGTTTTTGATTATACTTCAACGTTAAGTTGTTAAAATAAACCGATATAAATCCATACAAAGCGTACATTAAGTTGTCTTTACCTTAATACCAGGAAATCCCCATCCGCAATTTTGAAATTCCGCATATACGGGTGTTCCCGTGCTCGGATTTTGCCTGATTTTCCATATGTTATTAAGTAGTAGTTCCTGATTTAAAAACTCGGTAAAAGTGTCTGTTACAATTTTCCCACTCTCATTCACACAATGCCTGGACTAATGATCATTTACTGTGCGTCAAATATTAATGCTACGGACAACAATGTACTATAAATGTGGATAAGATGACATGAAAGGATTGTCAACAAAAACTCTAATGTCTCAAAAATTCTTACGATAATAGATGCACTAACTGGTGACAGTAAATTAAAAAAAATCCTTAGCAATATCTAGATATCAGTTTTATTTAAAAACACTGCATGTTTTTAAATAAATTTTTTAACTTACTATTTCAAAATTTTAATTAATCTATTTACTTAACTTACTTAGATATAAATTTAACATTTTCATTTAAAAAAGGAAGGAAAATAAATAAACTAAACATTCATTTTGCTCAGATTCTTATGTTTTGAAATTTGTATAAAAAAGACCATATAAAAAATTAAATATGTACTATTATGCACAAATTTAACCTTTTTAACTTTTATTTGCTTTTTTTTACGCTTGAGAGAGAAGGAATTAAAAAATGTTCTTGCAATTAATTTAAAAAATCTTCTTACGTCTTTTGATTATTGTTAATGGAATACCTTAATTTTTTAAGACGTATGACACCACGCGTTTCAAATTACTTCCAAAAGGGCTGAAAGTTTAATGAGCTTCGGATGGCAAAATTAAGATGATTAAAGTTTGCAAACTGTATTTTACTTAACTGATTTAAAATTTCTTTGTTAAATTTGGCGACACAATTGTTGTATTTAGTATAATATGAAATGTAATACACCGTGGTGTTTGTTTATTTATTTTACATTACACCTAATAATTATTCAGGCATCCTTTTGTATTTTGAAAACGCAGTTATTTTAGCTTTTCAGTGTTAAATTTACTTTGTGACGTATATGTTAATAAAGTGACAAAAGGAAACATTTTTATTCATTTGAAATTCTGTCTAGGAACAGGATTTATTTTTATCAAATACGTGTTTTATATGATTAAATAAATGTTTAAGAACATTTAGAACTTTACTTTATTGATAAAAGGCGAGTATATTGTGACACTATATGCATTTAAATGATTTCTTGCTTTAAATTGTTTCTGAAATATTTTTGATTAATGCATAAATCATAACGTGTATGAGGTTAATTGTGACAAAATTAACTAATTCATTGAAATTTTTTTTTAAACTAATTGGTTTATCATATATGATATGTCCGTTGCATTGAATACTAACACAATTTCTATTTAATATTGTATTAATACGTCAAGTGTTACGTGAAATATGCATTTCATGAACGAAAAATTTTAAACTTATAACACAACATTCAAATATAGAAAATATCTGCCGTATGCTTAGAATACATTATTATTTAAATATTTGATGAATCACATGATTTATACAGGGTGTTCTAGAAAGGACTCCCCAACTTTGAAATGACATAACTTCGAAACAGTGAGAGATAGAAATGTGAAACAAGTTGAATGTTAGACAGATAGGTCTGGAATTTTTTATACATCAATTTAAAAAAATAGTTCCAATATTGGACACGAGAGGGCGCCGCAATCACAAAGTTGTGTCTTTGAAATAGTTACTGAAAGTGAGCTGTTTGAAATGAGATAAAAATCACATTACAATGATTTCGATATGGTTACCTTTTTCAGCAACAACATGACGCAACCTACAGGTAACGTTCGAAATCACTTGTTGCAATACTTCTATTGAAATGGATGCACATGCCTCACAGATGAATAGACGATTTCAGTCGTGACGTCAATGATGACGTTTTGCTTGGAAACTGACTCCAAACAAACGGTTGCTATGCTGTATTTTCTATTATGTTTGTATATTATACCCATATCTTATAATTATATCTCACGGCAAAGTGTTTTAATACATTATGTGCAGTGGTAATATTTTCTACGATTTATATTTAATAAGAAATGAAACATAGCAACCGTTTGTTTGGAGTCAGTATCCAAGCAAAACTTCACGACTGACGTCACACTCAAAGCGTCTATTGTTAGAGCTGTTCCAACGTTTGGGGATTCTTAGAATAAACAGCGTCCTTCAAGTAACCCCACAAAAAAGAAGTCGCATGGATTCAGATCCAGGGAATATGGTGAATACGGCATGATATTCTTGAATTCCGAATTATTCTCTAATTCTATACAACTTTTTTACACGTGTAAGCAATGAAACAGACGCACGAATGAAATTTCTGTCCTTCTGAGTACCATTTAAAGTTCCATGTGCTTGTGCTGCCACCTATTATCCAATATTGGAACTATTTTTTCACATTCGTGTATAATAAATTCTAGACCTATCTGTTTAACATTCAACTTGTTTCACATTTCTATCTCTCACTGTTTCGAAGTTATGTCATTTAAAAGTTGGGGAGTCCTTTCTAGAACACCCTGTATATCTAAGAACCATTTTATAGCATGTATCATTAGTCAAATATTAATACTAGTTTCATAAATTTATTCGTCATATAAAAATAATTATTACATTGTGAAATATTAAATAACTATTTCAGAATAATAATTCGGCTAAGATATTTAATTAAAAAAATTTTTGATTTAATATAAGTAAAATCTGATAGTACGACAATTTATTATTATTATAAGTTTTTTTAATTATTATTAATAATATTACCTACCTAAAGTTTAATTACTTCGCACAGTTTTTAGCTACTTTCTTTCTACCTCTATTGTAAGAGAAATATTTATTTATAAAAGATAATTAAAACACTTTTTTGCATTTGTCTTAGTTAAATTCCTTTTAAATCTCTCTATAGAACATTTCTAAAACCTCATTGAGGGGACATTTCCATGAGAAATCATAAATGTAAAACTTACATTTTTGCGACAATGTATATTTAATGCAGTCGAAATTATAAATAAATTTTGATGCAGATGCAATAAAAGACAAAAAATAAAAAAATAAAAAAAAATAAACAAACAGAAATAATAATAAAACAGATATCAGCGTTTCATATAGCCATTAATGGATATATTACAGTTTAAAATATAAAAGAAAAAAAACTAAGTATGTCGACACTAGATTCAACAAAGGCTGTCAAATGTTATGATAGATTAGCCTTTTAACTTTAAAAAACTGAACTCTTATTTGAAAAACTTCATTCATAACATATTCTGTAACTAGAATGTTAATATTGAAAGAAAAAAAAAACGCTATAGATTCACTTTCTTTTAATTCATTTAAAAACGAAATTTTTAGAAAAAAAAAATCACATTCAAGAATTATCAAATATTCTTACTTTGATAATATTAACACAATGCAGATATAGCAGATATTGCAAATAATAATTTTTCATGAATACGTTAGATTATTATTTTTTTAATTTAATGGATAGTATTTAAATCGGGATATCACTAAGGAACGTTGTAAAATCAATTATGATTATATAGTATTAGAAAATAGTTCCAAAATTCTTAAAAAAGCGATATTTTCTTTAAATGTTATTTAAATTCAAATGAATAAAGACTAATTCCCATTGTTCTATAATCCATGGAACAGCTTTGCAGGCTCTTCTGAATTCTGCTTTAATGGCACAGGGGTCGAGTGTGCATTACACATGGTCCTGGTCAAGTTGGTTAGACTGACGCAGAACCACTAGAGTTTAATTTCCCAAGCACACTCGGTAAAACCTTTATCAAACCCGATAAAATTAAAAGTATACATCCCATCGACTTTGAGAGAGCCTTTTTTTAAAAAATAAATATCATTTAGCATTTTAATTATTACAAGTAAATAATCTAATGCAGTATAACCGATATCAATATAGATTTATTTATTTATTTATTTATTTTGCAAACCATGCAAATATAAATGATTGTTATTATCATAATTTATCGTTCTAAAATAGCACTTTTATAAATGTGATTGTACAAAATCGAAGACATGATATGTATTTTGGATGAAATTTATTCCACATTGTAGAAAGCTGTGTAATGTTGCTATGGAAACAGGCCATGATGGTTCGCGAGCTGACTGGCACCTTCGTTATCTTTACCATGGAATCTATCACATATACTGAAATCATAGAAGCTGAAATTGTTTGCCAAAATGTCACGCTACATCCCGGACTATTACTTAATAACGTGTAGAGCAACCTTTGGAGCAAAGAAGAGCCTGAGCATGCCATGGCATGCAGTCAACTACATTTTGCGGGATTGCGCACGAGATATCACACCATGATTGCAACAGAAGTTTGTTATAAATGAGTAAAGAATAATACAGAAATTTGTGAATAAAGTAAACTAATTATCATATTTCTCAAATACTTACAGCATCTTAGAAGTTGTGTAACATGGGAAACGATCCTGTTTTACGTTCCCATAGCCATTCAGAAACACTGTGGACACAAGAAGATGTAACTCCCGCCCCCCCCCCCACCCCTATGACGCTTAAATACGTAGAAGCATTTATATTAGCTTGTCTCGATGACAATGGGGACAAGCATGATACAATAAAAAATTGCTCACACTATAACACTTTTGTCATCTGCTTGCGTCATTGCAACAGTGCATCCAAGTATGAATGTTTACCACGGTAACCGTTACACGCAACCGCGCCCATCTACATTATGAAAACAAAAATGAGATTATTATGTCTACTTGAACCTCTTCCGCTCTTAAATTATCTAATGGGCATAACTATGTGTCCAAAGTATGTGTTTACAATAATTAAGTGCAGTGGCTATAGTCACATGAATGGGACAACATCAATATATACTCTCATAGGCAACAGTGTATGATGACCAGTGAATTTAGTCACATTCCATGAATTCCCACTATTATCTGCATCGGTAATTGTACCAACGGGGAACGCCTATCTTCGCGAACAATCCGGCGAAGTCTACGCATCCTTCTGCAATCAATGGCCCTATGACGGAAAATACCTTGTGTTCGATTAGTTTTTTTATTTTTTTGTAGACATCTGTCATATGTACTAACTTCTGCATAATGCGAACATCTGGCTAGACGTGCAGTTACCGAATGCTTTTTTCATCTGTCATGCCATCACAATATGTCCTTTGTCAAAATTCAATAAATTCTTACACCTGGCCACGTAGCAATGACAAGAGTTTAAGCTTTGATATATCAATTAAAAATCAAGTTCTTCCAGTTTATTGGCGCTGCTGATAACATCTTCTGAGCTCACGGATGGTTTGCAAGTTCTGGCTCATCGACGCATATCACTTTCTGAAAAAATTCACTATGATTTACCACTTTATTCAAATATACGGACAAAAATAGAAAATATTTTATAATCATTTATTTATTTTAGTTTCGGTGATCAAAAGAATTCAACGGATATTATTTTTTGCGATCTATATGTTTTACTTTTTAATAATATTTAAAATAGGTTTACTTCAAATCATGGTGAGAAATTTTTCAACGTAGTTTTTATCATAAATGGAATTTAAGTTTCTCATTTCCCGAATATATTTTTTGTAGAAAACCTCATTCCGAAAATTACGCAATATATGTTTAGGTTATTGCGAAAAGTACTGAGAGAAGGCAGTTGGATGAAAGCCAATGATGTCAAATATGTTTAAATAATTAAAAAAGTTACCATTATCGCAAGTATGTGGTTGATAAAACATACATCTGAAATAAAAAAGATTTTATGAAGACGATGTCTTACATTTTGTATAATATTACATTTGAATATGAAGCGTTATAAAAGGCAAATTTAACTTTTAAAAATATGATTTACGTTTTTACAAATTGTTAATGTTTTATCATATTTATTAACCAATTTAATCCGCTAAACAGGATTTTTTGCCAACATATACTTTCAGGATTACTTATATTTACAGGTATCAGTTTTCGAAAAATAATATTTGCCTTATTTAATGAAAGAAATTTGCGATGAATTATGATTAAGGTTATATTTTGTGACTAGTGACCAAACGAATATTGCTTTTTACACCTATATCACATCCATAGAGTGTAAAATTAATAACAATTCATGATTTCACAAATTTGCAATTATCCACGTTTACTCTTAGTTTTTGTATCTGCATAATGTGAAATTCCTATATTCGGTGTTGCACCATAAATTTTCATGTCATTTGAGTGTGCTGTTTTCCACTCACAATGTTTCATTCTAATAATTCTATAATAAATGGCGAATATGCCCTTAGGGATTAATAATGTATGTCAAAGGAAACACTTCCGTGTTTAAGAGCAAGAATAAAATAGTATCTTTATGTACTTGTTAAGTATTCCAGAAATATGTTTAAGAAATATAAAATTTCTAACATTATAAATTAGATTGTGTATACGACAAAAATGTAAATCTGTTAGATTTTCCTGAACCGATTTCTTTAGTTGGTATATTGCTCCACATTGCTCTCAGTAGAAAAACAGTATGAAAATACTATCTTTACTCATTAAAAAGTAAGAAACTCAGTAGAAACGTACGGCATTGGCTTTTTGAATCAGAATCATTTTAAACACATAAATCATTATATATATATATATATATATATATATATATATATATATGGATATACATGTAAGGTTTTATATGGATGTATTAAAAATTCATGAATAAATGTTAGCTTGTGAATGGTGGTGTTAAAATGCAGTCAACCGATCGAAATAATCTTGGCGAGATATAGTAGGGCAATGGTAATCCCTCCAGAAAGAACAAGCCAGTTTTTCCAACAAGGTGTTTATTTAAGCATAGGAAAACGAAAAAACAATTCCAACATGACGAGATGTTCCTAAATCCCCCAGGCTTGACTATAAATCATTACACCATATTAATCGATCTTAAAACAGCTAATTTAGAAATCTACAATTTATAAACACAAGATAACCGTTTTTTCAGCACTTCAAAACAAGACAAAATTCTTTTCCGAATTGCAGTGCCTTCGCTTTTTGTTGCATGCGCAGATGACGACAGATCCCGACATAATACGGACACGAACCAATCGATGAGAGGCGAATATTGAGAGCTGGGCGGCTAAGCGAATGATGTGAGACTTAGAGGTTTTAAGTAGAATAAATTCCAGATCTAATACCGCAGTATTTTCGAATTTAAAATATCTAGAGCGCGAAGATTTCAGATTTCTTTTGTCCTTTCTATCTGGCTTCCGCAAGAGTCTCGGTATAAAAGGGACGTGGAAAAGGACTAACACGGTTAACGGCGTGTCTGCGGAGGTCGTCCCACCCACCCCCGACCGCCGAACATAGAGTTCAAAGCCAAAAGGATCTTTCGATAGCTTTAGAGTTCTGATCCCAACCCTTCCAGCAATTCGGTGTCTTTTATTTAATAACTTTCCCTTTTAAATTTGTCCGGTTTCAATTTTCAGATATGTTTTTTTCCTTTCTACCTGGCTTCCGCAAGAGTCTCGGTATAAAAGGGATGTATCAAAGGACCAACACGCTAAACGCCGCGCACCGCGAATTCTGCGGAGGTCTCTGTGCAATAAAAATAACAAAATGGCTTTTAAAAATATTCGAAATAAAAAAAAACTAGCTTTTCTCAGAATATTATATATTGAATAATTCCTAAAAGTTTATGAATTGACTTAAAGTTTTATATTAAGATTTTGAATAAGATAATTATTAATATACGCGCTATGAATTTAGAGAGAAATGAAATAGAAATATATATTATTAAGAAATAGGAAAATAATGAATATGCCGGAATTTAGAATGATTTAAAGGAATATCGCGAAGCAAAAATTTTATATAACATATATATGGATTTATATAAATGAACATTTCAACGGAGGGTGGTTTTGGGGTTGGGTCATGATCGGTGAAAGTATAGGAAATTATTTTGGAATTGCTTTCCTTCGAACGGCTGCAATAGGTAGCTTGTAATGAAAACTACTTAAAAAGAAGTTATTTATGTTATTATGCATTATTATATCATACAGAATAGTTCATTTTGAGCCTCACAGGCGTTCGGAGTCTCTCTAAATATGCCTGTTAGAAAAATGGACAAAACACCAGGAGATGCGGTGAGGCACGTTTATGAAAATTTTATTGAAATAATTCTTAAAGTTTTAGATTAAGATTTAGATTAAGATAATTATTAATATACGCGTAAATGTGCCTCTAAATTTTGTAACTCTATTTTTGTAACTATATTGTTATCAGTATAATCTTTGTTTGACTTGTTTCTGCGCCTTGCTTTTGACCGGCGCGAAAAGCATGTTTTTGTATCTAGAGTCTTCCCCTTATGAAAAAGAGCGCTGCGAATACTTCAGTATTACGTTGTCGTTGATAATGAAGCCATGTGTAACATTTCAACAAATTTTCGACGGCAGCAGTTGAAAAATCGATTGCAGAATTTTACCCAGATAACAAATGATGTTTACAAAAAGCTTGTGATAAAACAGTAAAATTAAGATTTTAAATTTGTTATTTTCTTCATCAGCTGCAGATTACTTGGAGTATATTATGCATATATTTTGCTTTAAGGAACATGATAAATAATTTATCGCTAATAACTCTTGCTTAATATATTACATTGCACACTGTAAAAAATTTGATGTAAAGTTCCTGAGGAAACCTGTGACACCTTTCTGTCACAGGTTTTCCCAGTAATTTCACTAAAGAAATGCCAGGAAACTTACACAAGTCAGTTACACACAAAACATATGGAACTTTGCACAGATCCTCGATCACTCTTTTACAATAATTCCGAAAAGTTACACAAAAGTTCAAAACTATACCTGAGAAAACTAAGGAATATTACACACAAAACATATGGAACATTTCACAGTTGATCAGTAAATTCCACTTTCACAAGTATTCCGAAAAGTTAGACAACATTGTGGAAGATGTTGCACCAGATTTCTCGGTATTCTCGGATCAGCAGAAATAATCCGAGAAAACCCAGGAATGTTACACAGTAAACATCAGAAACATTACGCAGATTTCTTACAGTGCACAGTACGTTTCAGACTGAAATGAAAATCTATATATTTATGAAAACAAAGTTACAGAATGATCTGTATTATCAGAAAAGTTCTGAATTTTTTTAATACAATAAAAATAAATTCTAATGAATGCAGTACAAATTAAAAATATATATGTATAATTCTTTTTTTTCAAAACTATCTAATGTTTTCCGATATGTTTCATTTTATAAAATATTGATATTACAGACAAGATATGTTTTATTTTTTATAGAATTGACATCTTATAAAGATAAAAATATGGGCTTGTCCCTTTGGTATTTACAACTCTGCATAAAAAATTCAGAGAGGCTTAACATTTTCTTTTATTCCACACAAGCTATATGCAGTAAGGCAAAAAAAATAAGAAACCAGACAGTCGATATTATGTTACACACAAATCCACCATGAAATAAAATAAAGAAAAATAATATTCCATTTCGTAAACATGAAAAGAGCCATTTTCCTGAATATTTGTGATATTCAAATAAAGAAATTATTAACTTTCTCTACCGTCCTTTTTAAAAATTTTTAAGATGCATAATATAATACGTTTTATTAAAAAACAAAACAATTAACATTATCTCATTATTATTATTTTTTAATATGTAAAATGATATATAGCATGTTTTCTGTTGAAGTAAGTCAAAAAAGTGCATTTTATTGAAATTAAATATGCAGAATGGAATGCATTATTAAAAGCGCTTGCAAATAATTTTAATTTAAATGAAAATTGCATTTTTATGATAACATATATTCATTTATGCTTAAAACGAAAAAAAAAGTTTTCTTTTTATTCAAGTAAATGATTCTCCATAAAAAATTGTTTACCTACTATTTGTTTCTGCTGGAATGTTCTATGCAGGTCGTAAAGTCCCCATTAAATTATTTGTGAATATTGGATGGGATTTTCCATCGAGAACATTATTTTCTCACGCTTAGGAAATGCGTCCTTTTCACACGGTCAAGATGGCAGACGCGGTGTTGCGAGTGGTCAAAGGAAGGGTGACAAGAGAAATTCGTTACGGCGGGGAGGTGATTAATTAGGTTCTTCTCCATAAACAGGTAAAGTAGAAATTTCCCCTGGCGTAGCGAAGACAGAAATTGGCATCAAGCCGCCGTACGAGAACTCACAACTTCCAATCAGAAAAGGCGAACTAACTTTATTGGAGCTTTGAGATAAACTGTAAACGCCCCCCCCCCCCGCCCCCGCCTTTCGGTGGGGAGCCGGAAAAAAGAGTTTCGCGAGAGAGTCGAGATTTGGAGAGCAGCGAGAGAGGTTGCAATTATTCGGACCTGAGAGGAGAAGGGAGACGTCCCTTGATGAGATGATAGAGTTCATCGACCGGGAGACACGTCCCGTGTGCTATGTTTTTGCAGACCTCTAGCCGTGCGGGCAAAACGAAAAAGACACCCCTCTCTCTAGAACGTCTCTAGAACGGGCTCTAGATAGGAGTCTCTAAAACGGGCATTTTGCAGACCTCCATCAGCGCGGGCAAAAAGGTAGAGACTCTCTAATTGAGACGTGTTAGACTCTCTTACTTCAAATAGATACTTTGATCACAAAGTAGAGGTTACGTCGCTGTTAATCGAATTTGACAAGGACTCAAAATTTTAACCTGTAAATTTTAAGTATTTTCCTGTGTTGATATCAGAATAGAATAAATTGTATTCTGGGGACATTAATTGATCTTGTTTGTATTTTCGCTACCACTAAAATCATCCCGCAAATGATATCCTTACAAGCTTATATAAATTAATCAATTTACTACCTAAAATTGAACTATTCTGACATGTCCATTCGGGTAAAAGAGTAAAACCCCTTTTATTACCTGATATTTGTTCACTGCAAGCATTCATTAAATAATTTTAAAAAAGTTCCTCGTACGTTTACCTATTCAAAGGAACAATTAAAGTAATAAAATTTTAAATACTTAAAATTCAATATATAAAGAAAATTACTCTAATTATAGGAAGTATGAAAAAACATTAACGTTGGGATTAATTTTTGAACGTAATAAATGGTTGCTCTCAACGTTTCGAAAAGACTGAAACTAGATTTTGATAATTATTATCATCTAGGAATTAAACTAAAATTCAGTCTAATGCCGGCAAGGACGAAGTGATATTATTTAAATTATAATATTCGAGTCAAAACTTATTTAAATAAAATACACTACTTAAAGAACATATAGAGAGTATTTTAAGAATTAATGAAAAGTTTATTTACATATGTACAAATGTACTTAAATGAAAGGGAATTAATAATATTAAAATAATAGGATAAAATACATCCGTTGTATGTTTTAAAAAATTAGATTAACAAAAAAAGTTGTATAAATTATTATCCTCATTTAATTTTAATCACACATAAAATAATCCTCTTCTGATGATAAAATACTCCAAATTCAGTAATAACTCTGATTCTGCAATACAAATACAAGAATCTTTACATCCCATTTTGGCATACCCTTGTTTAATAGTAAGCTCTTAAGCTTTCAAGAGTATAGTAGTATTGTTTTAAACATCACTGTGCACTACGTCGGAAATTGTAAACTAACTTTTTATTTTATTGCTTCATAACATCAGAAAACTGAAATCGCAGAGACAGAAAACATTTTAAACTGCATAGAAGCACTCCAAAATCCTAATATGACTTTCTCAGTTTTCTCTCAGACAGCGTTAAAAAATCTGGTGTGATTGAGATAGGTGGGGCTTTTTAATTATTCCCCCTGGGTGCTGTAAGATTATCTAATTTCATAATTTGGTACTGTTCTGGCATAAAAAATGCTGACCGCACTGGGACCTGATTAGAGTTTGCTCAGACAGACCTTGTCCATTTAGCTTAGTTTCTTGGAGATTGAAGATGGACCAACTCCTATTTGCTGATGCAATGCACTGAAGTCGCTTTAATTGATGAGCCATAAATTTACATCTATCGATTTACTTCTTTCTTTGAGTCGTAAAAAACCTCCTGGCCAAGGTTGTAAATTACACTCGTTAAAATGTCCGGTTCTAGGTTATCTTTCTTTTCCCAGGTTTTATTGGAAATACTCCCATATATGTGTATTATAAGAAATAATAATTTTTCTTAATTTTTTTGGCAAAACAAAAGGCGAATGTGGTGATTCTCACCAGCACTTTCTTATAACTTTTCATTTTTTGTAACATTTAATGAAGATTACCATATTTATTTTTGCTATCACAAGCTATAAATAAAATATTAGTGGTAAAAGAAAATGCAAAAAAAGTATAAACTTTGGCCTATGTTTCAGGTTTCAAATTCTGTCCTACTTACATTCACCTTATTTCACGAAATTTTTTTTTTAACATCCTGCGTTCTAAATAAAGTCATGAATTGTTTTTCTTTTTCTGAAAATATGTTTGTTTATATTATAAAGAGTTTGTGAATTTCCGGAATTTATAAAAAAACTTTATAATTTTCAATTAACACATTTTTGTCATATTAAGTCATTTTATTTAGTATCTATTTCTCTAAGAACTAAGTTCGTAGACTTAGAAGTTATGTGAATGATATTATTAGCAAAAAATATCTAATATTCCCACGTATCTTTTTTTTTTTTTTTTTGATTGGAAATTATATAAGTTTATGTAGAATCAGCAGTATTAATGAATCAATTCAACAGTATAGGATATAATAAAATATTTATTTAATGTTTAGAACAATTAGGTGCATTATTTTTTAATATTATAGTTTTTAAGCTTTCTCTATTTTTTTACTTATCAAAAGTACTTGGCTCCTAACATACTGCAATTGGTGATTATTTCTGCGTACCACTATTTCCAATTTGCAATTTCAATTATTTCTTTGTAGAATATTTCCATAAAATATGGCGAAGATTACTTTTCTAAAATAGTAGCTCTAAAAAATAAGCAAAACTTCGCACTCTGCTTTCAAACTTTTTAAAGTTCTTGTAAATCTTAAAACTATAAAACTTACTGGTAAATATTCTTATTTTCTACGTTCATTTTCTCTTCACACAAAACATAGTTTATTTATGCAAAACATAATTTTTTAACAAATATAAAAACAATTTGTGTATTTCTTTATCTTTAGGTAAAGTCATAAGAAAAAAAAAGCAATATACCTGCCATTATTCGCAGCCGGGTTCGATGAAATCACACCACATGTGTCAATAGAAACTTCTTTCATAATATCAATAGAATATTTCAAATAGGAACCGTCAACATTTTGAAATTTCCCCCACGTCAATTTTCCACATGGTGACACCTGCACTTGATACTTTATTTCAGTCCATGGAATCACCATCGCTAGGATAAGATATATTTTACATACATTATATTAAATGTTCTTGGAGTTATAAAAATTATATATTAAGCTGAAATTCACAAATTTTGAAAAACATAATTTAAGCTCTGAAAGGAAAACATTCCAGATTTACACCAGTAAAACTGAGGAGGCATTTCATATTATATATAAAAGACAAAACAAAAAAAAACTTTATTTCACAAAAGATCTTCTACAGAATTTTTCACACAAGTTTTCTGTTTGCTGTTTTCGATTTTCTAAAGTGTTATTGAATAGTAGGGGAATATGGTACGTTCAGAGTTAGAAAACGGTTTTATAACCGCACTTTAACTCATTTTCCAGATATGTAATTTCATTTCCAATTAATTTTTAAGTGTATTTTTCTATTCAATCAAGTATATATATACAAATTTCGAGAAAAGTAAGTCGCAATTCATTTATCTTAAAACATATTTCTATTCTTTGAGCATATAGTAGTAGACGGTTTCAATAATTTCAGATATAAAATATCTAAAAGTCATATAAGGGCTGGATGTTTCTTTTTTAAAATGTAGTTTCTTTATTTTTTAATGCTTTTGAAATCTTCTTTAATTATGTATCTACGACATTCAAACGTGAATTTGAGAACTATGTAATCATCCGTATGAGTTAATTATTTGCTACAAAAAGGATTATCAATATTTATGTTACTATTTTCTTCTTTTTACCCAATTTTCTACACGAGTTCTTGCAAAAGGTGATTTTTCAAAAAGAAGAAAAATGTTTCAGTTCATAGTTCTTATTAAGGATTTCATGTGGGGAACGGAACTTAAATGTTTTAGGTCGATTCCGTTTTTCTGCTATCAACATTACTTTTAATCTCGTATCCATCAGTATCTTGTTCTAGATGAGACAAAATTTCCTGATATTAATTCCTCAAATAGTTAAACTTACAATCTTTAATTAAATCATCTACTGATTCTATATCAATACCAATATTGTAGATATACACCATATACACCATTATTTATAATTAAATATCTTTAAGCAGAATTTAAAAATTAGCAGTTTCTAACAATATTTTCTAGAATAAACTATTTCCTGCAACATTTTTAGCTAGCATGTATATTCCCTTGTCATGCTCTGTCCCTTTCAGATCCATAAACTTGCACCGTCAGAAGATGTATAGAAGATAAGGCGACTTTTGGTCCACACTGCTTAATTTTCTGTTTAATTTATCTGAAATATTTATGCTAATACGCTAAAATTTGTATTCTAAATTTTTGGGAATGAAAATTTCCCATTAGGGTAAAATTGACAGCTGTGTAATTTGTTTTTTATACTTCACTTTTATACATGTTCGAGTAGGTATAAACATGGTATGGATAAACAACGGATATATAGTTACAGAGAATGGGTAAATATAACAAGTTTTCTGTTTTTCTGTTATTCCATACATTTCTGTATCAATAAGAATTAATTAATTTTCCATAATCAACTAAGAATAAAAAATGAAAATATGATGTTAACTAAAATGTAAATAATGTGAAAAGCGAATCATGAAAATGCACTTTACCACGAAAAAACAATTAAAAAACCGCATTATACTTTTCTGAATAATCCAATATACAATGAAACATATATACAGGTTTTGGATTATTACTCAGATATATATTAATGCATTTTTAATATTGTTGTGAGCTCGGGGTTCGAAAGGATTGTTGCCAATATATAAGAACAATCAACAGGTTTTATTTACTCCAAACAGTTCGGTAAATACACAAGAATCTTCTCAAAGACACAAATATTGAGTAATCTTCAAATCTAATAACAGCACAGCAAAATTTCACACAGAACAATATAGCGTATTGTTCAATACGGCGAATCAAATACAAAATCGCTCAGAGAAACACAGTTCTCAATGCAAAGCCTCTCGTGCGTATTCAATCGCATTTGACAGAGAACTAACTGAACTGAACTGGTGGAGGTCCCTTATATAGGCTTTAAAGATAACTGTAGAATTTTCCAGAGCCTTCAGATGCTAGAAATTACCAGAAAGTGCTTTAACTTTCGATAGAGAACCTAAGCGAGAAAGGATCCCAATGTACAGGTATAAAGGGGGGGTGGTTGCACAAAAAATCGCCAAATCCGTCGCCAACTTGGCGACATTTGGCGATATATCGCCAAATTTGGCGACAAAAATAAGTCGCCAAAACCATCGCCAACTTGGCGATAAACCCATTCCTTAGCGATTTTTCCATAGACTTCCATTATAAAGATGAGGGTGTAAGGTTGTTTTCCTTGCAAACCATCTTGAGGCCTTTAGCATTGAGTTACATGATGCTCAATAGGAAATACATTAATAATACTGCAATTTTCACAATAATAAAATAAAATAAATTTAAACAAATGGAATATTTACAGATATATACAAAATTCATGTTCAAGCCTCCCTTCAACAATTAAACTGATACTTTATTTTGACTCATTATCTGTCATATTGATATCGCTCTAATGAATAAATTTAAATAAATACATTTACCAAATATGAATTAAAATACTCGCGTAACTCCCAAAGGGTTTATTTCATTTCGATTTTATTGCATCATTCATAGATTGTACGTCTGTGAGATGATGCGATTCAATGAAAATATATTTTTTAAATGTTTAATTCATTTAATATATTTTGTAGAAGCTGTTACCATAAATTTTGGGTTGTAAATATCCTGGAAATGAAAGTTATTCTTATGATGAGATTCCCAGATGAGTCACACAATTTTTATTTGTATTTTTTGTATAAATGTTGAGGTTTGACAGAAAGCTTAAACATTGAATATATTATACATCAACGAACATATTAGAAATAATGAGAACAAATATTTATATTACCGTGTTTCTTTGCTATTCCATAGATTCATTAATAAGTATTAAGAATTTTTATAATCCTTTAAGCATAAAAAACTGATGGCAAGTAAAATGTTAAACATTATAAAAAACGCTTTACTGCAAATAAATAAATAAATAAATAAATAAATAAAGAACATATTGCACTCATCTTAATAATACAATGTTCAAAGAAACATATTTACATTTGCTTTTGTTCTTTATTTAAAATACATACGATTGTGTTTTCAATATGACTTTTGGAATTCCCCTTCACAATGTTAGCCTGGTATATGATGTATTGAGACACATTATCTTTCCTACATCTATCGCTAGGCTAGATAAATTTAGATACATTTGTCACTCAAAAAATATTCAAAATCTCACGACATTCCCGAAGGATTCATTTGACATTAATTTTTTTACATCATTCTTAGATTTTACGAATGTAAAAAGATGCGATTCTTCAGAAAAATATTGTTTTTTTATGTTTATTTCATTAAGGTAAAATATGCATTGTAAGTCTTCTAGGAATGAATACTTTTCTTATGATAAGATTCCCAGATGCGTCATAAAATTTTTATTTGCATTCCTTTTTATACAATATGACGCAGGGTAAAAGGTTATATGGACAACCCGTTAAGTGTACAGGTGATAAATAATTAAGTATATCTACATGGAATGAGAAAAAATATATATATATATAATAATAGTTTTTGTTCCGAATGAAAAAAATCTATATTTAAATATATTTTTTAAAATATTTTTCAGAAATATCATTTATTTTCGTTTAAAGTTTTGAGATTTTTTTAAAATATTCTATATGTCCGTATTTTACTTCCAGACTGTTTAATAATTATACAGTATGCTTACTGAAGTCTCTTGCCACCCTTTTAATTCGGAACGGCCGCTGCTATATTCATAAAAGTAGTGTCTAGGTATAGTAAAGTAGCCATGCGCTACTCAAAGAAACCGCCTACGGTGCCACCTGGTGGAATGCTGCGGAACTAGCATTCCTATCTCGAAAACGGAAAGAAATAGAGAAACAAAGTGATGATCTTAGAAAGAAAAATACAACTAGTTATTATAATGTACATTTATTTTAGATGTTCTAACTTCTCGCCGTCAGCTGCAATGCATATTTGGATCCTTGTGTGAATTTCACGTTGCACACGTTGGAGGATAGAGGGTGACACATTAGTTCAAGCGTCCGAAATGCGTCTTTGAAGGTCCTGGAATGTTTGTGCAGGGGTCGCATACACCTTCTGTTTCATAACTGGTTGTTTATTTCTTTCTAAGATCGTTTTGTCACGTCACAGTGTAGGAAATCACGAAAAAACAAATGCGCGTTTTAACCGCTCTATTCTTCGCATTAATGTCCACAAGGTGTTTTTTGTACTAAATCGATGATGCTCTACAACTTTGTAAACCACTTGTTTTCCCTATCTCTTTCCGTTTTCGAGATAGGCATGCTAACTCTGCAGTTTTCCACCAGGAGGCGCCGTAGGTGGTTTCGTTCAGTAGCGCATGGCTACTTTACTATACCTAGACACCACTTTTATGAATATTGCAGCAGCCGTTTCGAAATTAAGAGGTTGGCAAGTGACTTTAGTGGGCATACTGTATATTGGTTATCGCTTCGTTGAATAAATTAAAATAATGTTTGCACATATTTAAATCCAAACACTCGCGTAATTTCCTAAGGATGCATTGTATATTGGGTTTATAGTGCCATTCTTAGTTTTTATGTCTATAAAATGTTTTGAGGCACAAGATGAAAGCATATTATAAGCCTTTAATTCTAGTTAATGTTATTTATCAGTCATTTGTGGTGATAATTATAAACATAAAGTGGCGTTTCGCAATTTTCTCTAAAAAAGTAACTTCTCTATGTGCCTTTTGTACGCTTTTGTACTTTCTCTTCAAAGTGGCAGTTGCAGGGTGTTTGACCTGCTGAAATCTCCCGTTTTTTATCTACTGTAACTGAACATGTTTTAATAATCATCGGGGTCTATTTTATCAAAATAACATCATCATCATACCATTAATCATAATATTAACAAAATATAACATATTCACTACTGTAATAATAATAATAATAATAATAATAATAATAATAATAATAATAAACATTTTTCTTGTTTGTCTCTAACAAATAATTTACTAATCTATCATGGAAATAAGCAATAATCAAACGTAAACGTACTCTTTATATGCAGAATGGAAAAGTTCAAAGCTGCAAAGAAAAATGAGCTTCTTAATCTTTGACATTGCATATAGAAGTTTGACAGAAGCTCTGTAAGAATATGACATCAGAAAATACTCCTCTCGAGAGACAGACAAGCTGAAATGCAGAAATGTTTGATTCTTCCTCTGGAATTCGGATTTTAATCTTTTTCTTGGGATTAGATTATCGATAAGAAAAATTCCGAATTCTCTGAGACGTGATTGACATTATGAAATGAATTTCATAGTGTAAAAGTTTTCAAAAACATGGAATTAAATTTTTAGAGGAAATCCTGTTGAGAAAATATATTTGATGCAGATTTTAAAATTTAACACGATTACTAAAATGCTCAAGCAAGTGCAAGTGTTTATGATGTTATATTATGCTATTTGAAAAAATAAAATAGCTTTAGAATTAAAAGAAAACTTTTATTTCCTAAATAATATTTGTAGCAGTTATTATTAGCCTGTTGATTAAAATTATACAATAAAATTAATATATTATAAAACTTTCACTTTTAAACTTATCAGAAGATAACATATGCGTGCTTTTAACATGCGGTTACAGAAAAACGCAATATTTTCCCAATATCACTATATACATAATAAAGAAATTTTTCCACTATCCTAAAACCTTCAAATACAAACAAGAAAATGACGAAAAAAAATTTCCCTGACGCATATTTTACAAAACAATATAATACCGTGAATTTATTTTTTCATTCTGTTTCTAAAATTAATTTAATTGAAATATCGAGAAATATCAATAATTAAAATAGATCGTCATCTTTGGGATTTCTTTATGTATTTTTTTTTATTTATTTTGCTATTCAAAAATAAAGGTATATATAAACTTCATTCCTTCTTCTTTAAATTCCAACATGTCGGTAAATCGTTTTCATGATGAGTAAATTATTAGATATATAATCGTTTTCATGATGAGTAAATTATTAGATATATACGGCGGCGTCTTTTGATTTATGTAATATGATTTATGTAATTATGTTTTTGTATACTGAAATTAATTTTGGGATTTTAAAGACAGCACAGATAAATAACCCGAAATTATACTATATGGTTTTCGAATTTAAAATTTTGTAGTATGTTTTCTCTTGTATACCTTGTAGCTTTGATTTATATTTATGTCACATGTTGTTTTTACTATCTTGTAGTTTTTAATACAAGTATATTTTTATGTTTAGAAGTACGTAAATTGAGAAATATTTTGCAGCAAGCCTACCTTTCTAAAAGTAAATACATAAATAAACAAAAATGTAGAGAATTCTATGTAATGCTTTCAAAATTTTAAGTTCTTTTAAATGCTTGTAAAATAAATTAACAAGTAAGGGAAAACCGTATTGCTGGTTTAACCGCATAGCTCATTTACAACTGAAGAGCCCTATGCCGGGTAATAGTTGAAAAACTTGGCTTATAATCAAAAGAAGGCGATAGATTTACGTTAACTTTTTACTGGCATTCTGTGTTTAAAATTTTATCTTATCATTTTTTTTATTTCATTTCTTCTACTTTTACAAATAATTTATTTTGATATTACCAGTCTGTAAGATATCATTCTTTTAAAATATATGTTTATATGAAAAAAACCAATTAACATTTTTTTTTTCTAGTAAGAAGTGTTTTTTCTAAGTAGAAGGTTATTTTTTATTCTATTCGAATATATTTAAAAATAATTGAGAAAAAAAAACTGTAAATTTCAATGATTAGAAAGATTTTTAATAAACTAAATTGCTGGAAGTTTAATTGATTTTCGTGTTTTTAAAAATAAACTATTGATCTATTATGAAATAAACAATCACGAAAGAAAAATATATACACTATTATAAGATCAGAAATTTGTCAAAATTCATCGAAAATTAGGCTTCTATACTTCACATCCCATTGTAAAACTGATAGAAAATTCTTTCAGTTCATCAAAATAGAGAAAAAACATATTCTTGTTAAAGCAATAGTTTAAAGTATATCATAATAGTTGTTTGATGTCTAAGACATATAAAAGAGATGTTCTTTAAAAGAGGTTTTAAATTATCTGAAATTCAGATGCAAGTCACTATTAGACTTTTAAAGATTTAACAGATCTAACATTGAATTTTTATTGCGTTCCCTAAGGGCAATATTGTTTAATTTTCGAAATGTTTTTAGGTAGAAACAAGCATTTAATTAATGACGTGTTTTGTAATAAAAGTTAATAAGGACGTGTTTTGTAATAAAAGCGTACTAGCCAATCACAAACACTGTTCTGAGGACAATAACATGTCTGTAACTATAGTTAAGGTTATTTGGATGGTAAAAGAGTTATTTTTGTGGAATTTTCAAAAAAAAATTCGGTAGAAACGAGCATTTAATTTTATTTAAATGGATTTTCTGTTTAAAATTCATTTAAATTTTTTTGGTATTTGCAACTAAAATTCCAGTTGTCTCTAAACAAAATTTTCCTATTTGTCAATTTTACTGTATTGTGTTCGATTTAATATAAATAAACAATAAGACAAAACAATATATTGAATAAAAAAATTTAAAAATTATATAATGTAAAATACTTTGAAATATTTTAAAAACTGTCTTGCTAGTTTTTAAGATTTGTAAGAATATTATAATTTCTTATAAACGTTAAAATTTTAACCCGTGATCCTATTGTTATGTAGAAGAATGATATAAACTATTGGATTGGTAATTTCGAATGTGTATTCTATTAGTTCTTTCACTTGATAATTTCTAATTAAAACGGATTTCAAATTATAAATATTCAGTTTCACATCAGTAGCATAGTACAGGAACTAATTTAAATTTCCGATATCATGTTTAACCCCGTACTTGTCCAGCGCCGTTCTTTTTGCTGTAAATATTAGTTATCTTCGTCTAACAAATTTGCCATTAAAATATGTACAATCTAAAAATTTCATGTAGACGACATCTTATCCTTTTACTCCACAATTAAAAAGTTATAAATCATCACTGGTTTTTTGAAGCACAAATTTACAAGAAAGATTGGAAAATTGTTGACGAGTTCTCTGCAAGATGACTAGTCTCAGTGCATACATATTTTTTATAAAGCTCGCGTGAAAACCGTATAATGTAGTAAGCTGCAATTTTATAATTTAATTGGAAAGTTTTCGAATATTAAGGGATAATTATTTCTCATTTTCAATTTTCGGAAACAGGGCCGAAAACGCAAAATGCTACCGATATAGTTCTGGAAAAAGATGCAACTACTCCCGGATTTAAAAAAGATAGTTTGCATATTTTCAGTGCTTTTATGATGTGTTGTGAAAAGAGATGCCGCACGTTACAAAATTTCCTTATGAATGAGTCCCTTTTGTAAAATATCTAGTGGGAATTAACCCAATTGTTATGAAAATTATATCTTGAGATTATATGCACTTTAGTCATATAACTGAAGATACAGTAGGGAAATTCCATTTTTTCTATTGCTAAATAATGAATAATTTGCATGTGAATTGGTTTAACAATATTCGTTGAAATATATTACTGATATCTTTAAACCACCATATTGTATTTTTGTGGTCTTATTTTATGTAAATTTACTATGCAATAATGCATAGCCGTTTTAGCTGTAAGGAATCATGGAATTAATTTGTCGTGGGAATCATGGAAATCATTCGATTATCATGAACATTTAGAAATATATCGGCGATATAGAGAGCTCAATTTACTTTGCTGTTTAAAAGCAGCTGCATGATAATGGATTTTCTATAAAAAAATTTCTTTTATTAATAGATTTCTTAACAAATAAGTTAGTATTCAACTTAAGTCCTTACGCAGCTTTGGAACGGATGCCTCTTATAATTCCTCCAAGGAGAACAAAATAATCAGTAAATAATAATAATAATAAATTAAAAATGAAAAAATTGGGGAAAAGCCATTATCAAGAAATGATGAAAAATCCCTTATCAAGCTTCTTTTAGAAATCAAATGAAATTCAGCTCACTATACCGCAGAGATCGTTCTGAATTTTTGCGATATTCAACTCGGATTTATTTATGTGTTGACCTTTATAGTTGACTACGAATTGTGGAAAATAAATTTTGTTATCATGAACTCATGTGATTGCATGAATGCGTGTGATCATAAACGCATTAAATTTTGTTTAATACAAATGCTCATATATTGCATCGTTATGTGAAATTACAATATGTTATTTCTACTGCAGATTATCAACTTTTGGAAAATTCCATTAACTTTTGTGGAAAATCATGCATTATATATAAAAATATACTGCAAAAATGTCTTGATTTTTTAAAATAGAAACCTTAATATTTCTACGAATATATACGTGCTTTCCTTAAAAATGTTAACGCAAAAATTGAACAAGATCCACATGATCAAGTGCTACAGCTAGAGATCATTTTGTATATTGTGATTTGCAAAGTGATCTAAAATAATATTTACTGTATTCAATTTGTTGTTGTTCTCCTAATTGCCTAACGTGATTAAGCCTTCTTTGTAAATTAAGAGTTCAAAAATGTTCTTCATATTCCTGAAGTTCCAGACGAAGTTGTCAAGATTTTTCTCTAGATATTCAACAAAATATCCAAACCTTAATGTGTTCGATGACTTTTGGCCGTATAGTGTGCAACCTGAGTTATTTAAACATCATCATAAAATAACAGAAATAATGGAAATAAACAGACGAATATTTCATAATTTAATAAATAATTATTAATAAATGATATTAAACTATAAATTCAGACATGCCGATTTCTTTTTTTTCTATCAGTTGTCTAAATAAAACAATATAACGTAATATCAGATGCACATAACCCACTCCGCTTGTTTTTGTATCTTGTTTGATGCACTAAGAATTTAAACGTGGTCAATTTTTATTTATTTTGAAATTCTAAAGTTATAGATAATTTCTTTTTTTGCAAAGTTGTTCTTTTCAACATACTGAATCAAACGAATGTTTCTATTAGGTGCAGACGAATTTACAATACCATTATATGAACATCAATGACAGGAAACACAATTCTATTTTGTTGTTATTTTTCTTCATTTAAATATATTTCAGCATTGTTTACTATTTTCATAAAAACTAAAAGAAAATGTTCGTATCATTAAGCGTCTTATTATTATTATTATTATTATTATTATTATTATTATTATTATTATTATTATTATTTTTATATCATTATTATTATTTTTTTCTTTTCTTCAAAAAAAAATTTCTTCCAAATATAAAAAAAGGTTTTTTATATCATGATTAAACAACTGAAACAATACAAGTAAATTAGAAATTTAAAATCTCTTTCCTAATTGTTATAAAAATACAAAGATTTCTTTGAATTATAAATTAAACTAGCTGACCCGCCCGGTGTTGCTCGGGCAGACTGTCATTAAGAATTTAACAGTGGAGTGGACTTCATAAAAAAGACTGAATAATATTTATCTATACTAAAAATTCGTAAAAAAATTTAATAAGAGCTTTAAATTTCAAAAGTAAAAAATGAAACGTCCAATGAAAATTATTACACTTACTTTTCCTTTTTTACTAAAAATCCCTTTTTAATTTCATATTTCTAATTGTATTTTTTAAATTATAAATATTAAATGCTTACAAAAATCAATATTTCAAATGAAAATGTAAAAAAATATATCTATTTAATTGTTAATGTTTATAAATTATAATTACATTTTATTTGCACTATAATCAATAAATCATTGTTTTTCATTTATTCATGCAGATGACAGCACCAACCAATGAGATGCGTGTCATTCGGGCGTTGCCATTAAACAATTAACAAATAATCGATATTTCTGTGTCATCGTTCGATAGCGTAATATATATATATATATAGATTACGTCTTGAGAAAAGAATGAAAAAAATTTGAAAATTTGTTTGGACATGTAAAATAAATACATACGCTATTAAGTATTCCAAATATGTATATAATTTATATATAATAAAAGTATGTTTGAATGTTTATATAATTATAATATTTTTTTGTTATTAAAAACATTTTAAAATAAAGGATCCATTTCAAACATTGGGCGCGCCATTAAAGTTTATCCAAGTAGTTACGAATATTCTTATCTTGATGTACAAAATTATTTATCATATTTGAAGGTGAAAATAGGAGTATGACAACACTATTTAAACAAAAAAGAAATAGTGCCTTCATACTCCTATTTTCACCTAATGAAGACACTACTGTAAAAGTTTATAAACGCTGTTTCAATTTCATCATTATTATTTTTCTTTATATTGTTTCTTTTTACAGACATATGTTTTTGCAAATGTCTTTAAAAGTTGTTTATTTGCTTTACTTTACTTTATTCTCTGTTTTTGTTTATTTATATTTATATTTATTTATTTAATTATTTATTATTATTATTATTATTCTGCATGGAAAGTGTGTCAACCTACTTGGTGTTATAATGTTGTGGATGAGTTTTCCACTTTTGTGTTATTTTTTTTAAATAATTGTATCTTGTTTTGCTAGACTAATCCTGAGGCAGCGGGGTTCCTTGTTAGTGGTAGGAAACTTTCAACCCGGGGTTTATTGCTTGTGCCACTTTGTGGTAGGCACCCCTGGATGGGTTATCCGTGATCCGAGTACGAAGACATTGTGAATAAACATTATTTGCACATTTTAACCACCATTTTGAAACAAAGAAATCACCACTCTTTTTTTGAATGTCTTGTCTGTACCTTTACGAAAAGCGAATTTGGTAATTATTGTCCCAGACAAATATACATAAAGAGTTATAGCCTGAACACTTTTCATAGCTCATGGGCAAACGGGACAATTTAATCGCTATTTTTAATATACAAATATCACTACAGCTAAAACGTTAAAACAATATCAAGTAAAATTATGGTTTATGACTTGTATTATTTTACTTTATTAAAATATTTTTTCTTCCACTTTTAATACGAAATTTCAATTTAATTAAATGAAATTTTGAAATGCACCACTTTTTACATTTTAATAATTAAGAAATCTGTTAAAATTTTCTTGGTACTACAATCGATGTAAATTGAACACGTGTAATACATTTGACATTTTTTATTAAGCAGTGATAAAAAAATTTTCACCCTATCCTTTACGAACAAAGAAATCAATAAACGACCATCTACAAATTTCATAACGTGTCGTTTGAAATTTATATAACTTTAAGGGACTGCAACTAACATGTTTTTCAGACTTTGAAATGCGTGGTGGAGTCCAAAACTTAACGAAATTATTTAAGTATAATCCATGGATCAAATAAACCTCTTTTAATCCGAAATTTTAATAATTAGATGAAATTTTTAAATGCACCACTTTTTACATTTCAACAATTAAGAAATCTGTTAAAATTATCTTGGTATTAAAATCGATGTAAATTGAACACGTGTAAACTAACTTGGTGTAATTAAAAATTATTATTATTAAAATATAATACAACGAAAAAAACTTTCTTTAATATAATACAAAATAATATTACAATATAATTACTTTTTTACATTTAAGCAAACTAAAATACAATCCAAACGCTATACAAATGTACCATGTCATTTTTAACCCTTTCCAACCTAGTTGAAAAGTGTTTATGACTTCGGTTTGTCTGGCCGTCTGTCCGTGCTCTAACTCCCGTAAATATGCTCGGATTGCCTTGCAATTTTTATATGTTATTTTCGTTATCTATAGCACGTTCCCTATTGCAACTGAAGTGTGTAGCACTTATAGTTTTTTTCAGTACACTCAAAAGAATTCCGTTACATTACGGTCTATGGGGAAAAATCATTTGCGGTTTATTTTAATGATGTTACACAATTGCAAACATATTGATATATATCACTAAGGTGTATTACAAGAAGCTTAATATGGAATAGGGTGTGCATAGCACTTATAGTTAATTTACAGGAACAGTCAAAAGAATTCCGTTACATTACGTCTATGGAGAAAAATCGTCTGCGGTTTATTTAAATAATGTTTCACTATTTTAAACGCATTGAAATTTATACATATCACTAAGGTGCATTACAAGATGCTTTTTACAGAATACTGTGTGTATAGCAGTCATCGTTCATTTACAGGGACACACAAAACAATGATCTACTGTATGTTAACAATAATTCCTGGAAGTGCGTTTTAAGTAACTGAACGCGATTTTAATTTTAACTCGCTTTTTATCTATTACGTGGTGTGTTTAAATTCTGTAGATCCTATACAGGGAAGCACAAAAGTTCGCGAACACATATCCGTTTATTGACAGAAACTCCAGCCGGAGAATTTTAAACTGTGCTACGCGTTTCCTAACTGAACTAATATTTAGCATCCTATGTAGTATATATACAAATCTATAGATCATATACAGGGCTTAATAAAAGTATTCAGATATTTTTCCGAATATTGTATACGTTGCAAATTCCTGAAATTATGTTTTTAAATATGTTATGCGTTTTCCAAATTGTTTACTTAGATGTTATCTTTCAGCTTATTAAACGGTATGATTTGTAAAATTATTTTGGAGCCGTTGGAAAGTGTTACATAAACTCTGCTTGACGCATGATTTTTCGTTCTTGTTTTTTTAATCAAAATATGGCATTGGAGTAATGATATTTTCCCATAATATACGTATGATAAAACTCCTCTTCAAGAAGATAATTTGAATCGAATAGTATGGTTCTACACTACCTAAACTACTTTATTTAAAACTACTTTTATATCACTCATAGTTAATTTTTTTTGAAACGGTAGTCACCAAGTCATTAAGACAGTGATCGGAATCTTTACTGGAGATGTTATAGTGTAAATTTAATGAGTTGAAATAGAACTGATAAAAATAAAACATGATTTTAGCTAAGAAAGAACCAGTTTATAAATCTTAAAAAGTAAACTCCATTCGGCTTTTCCTTTTTTTAACCATTTTTAAAAAAACTAGTATGGTTTTCTTTTAAATTTTAATTCAATTATGGTATTCTTCTCCTTTTCAGATGTATAAAAATCATAATCACTCTTGTTCATGTAATTTTGACTATATTTTCTTCCAATATTTGTTACAAGCTTTACAATTAAACTTTTTTCATATATTTTTCATCCCTTTAGGATATCTTACGACAAGATAATGAGGATCACAAACGAAGTCATAAAATCTCACCTATAAATGGCAACATCAATGTTAATTTGTGGAATAAATCCTGACGTCTTGAGTAATGAAGTCAATAATGACAAGGTAATACAAATAAAGCTAGTTTAAAAGACAAATAAAAAATATATATAATAAAAAAGAAAAAAAAAGATAAAGATAAAAAAAGAAAGAAATATTGTGGTTATATAGAGCACCGCACTACTGAGAAATTAGAATCAAATCATTTCATTTACATCTGCGATTTAAAAGCATTAGACGAAGTAGATGTATAAATAAATACGATTCATTAATGGTTCTTTTCGTATGTTTGCTATGAAGTACATTAAGAATGAGTATTGTTTCATAGTTAATGAATAAATGTTCGTAATGAATGCAAATTGTTTCATCAAGAATGTTGTGTTGTTTAACACATGTCTTAAAGTGCATTATACTTTTTAAAAGAATACACATTTTCTTAATGAATATTTTAGCTTGCTCCTATGAAATTTAAAATTAACTAGGAAACATCTACCTCCAGGAATGTTGCCATCAGTTACGAGATGGAATGCTATGATAAATTCAGTGCAGAAAAACACTTGAAAAAACCGTATTGAAACACAATGCAATATAAATTGTAATAAATGCATCTACAATTGAATGTTGTGATTATATGTCTACCATTGATAGTCATTGTTTCACTTCTACTTTCAACGAAACAAAAAAAAATTGCTCTAAATTTTTCTATTAAAATTAACAATGAAATATCATTCCTTCCACAAATTATTAAGAGGATGGTGGACACTAAAATTTTCAATTATCTGTTTTTATTTACAATCTCTATAAATTATGACTAACATCATGCAAATATTTTATACGTGCCTGCAGCACGTTTGGAAATAAACGATATAACTTTTATGTACGAAAACATTCTTTTTAAAGAAAATAAAGCATAAAAAGTTCCTATTTAAAAATATTCCATGTGAATTGTAAATGATTGAAAATCAGTGAATACATTAATATACTTTCAACGTCTAAAAATAACCATATCTGTGTATTAGTTTTGATTTATATTAATTATTACTAAAATCACAGCATCTATTTTACGAATGTTGGACAAGTTTTTTTCAATTTTTGACGTGAATATTGCTTTTGGTGACACTAACTTTGGTAATTAATACTTCTTTTGAAAACGGATACCCATTTATTTAAAAACCATTAACGTGCTTGTAAAATACGAAAGCGATTGGAAGAAAATTAGTTCGCATGGGGCATTTTAACCTCTTGTTATAGGTAAGATTTTAAAACTTCGAAAAATTAGTTAAAAACCTTATTCGAATGAAAATACATTCGTACTGATTGAAGGTGAATAAAGATGATTTATTAAGAGAAAATTAAAATCAAACACTGGTTTTTTGTAGGTTTTATATTTTAATTTCATATGTTTAGAATATGATTCAAACAATTTCTTAATTGAAGGAAAATAGTCACAAATATGTCATAAACTAGGTTATTAAAGCAAACTTCAAGGTGAATAATATAAATGCTTCCATTAATGTGGGTGTAGCGCACCTGTTAAATAAAATGGCATAAGAAAGTAAAGCAATGTATTGCATTGTCGCATTTGTTACATTGAATGAATCATTCCACATCAAAAGAATCATTTATCACTATAAAGAAATAGCATTGCCTCTATCTTATGCATGAATTTAAACTAAAATTATGCGGCAATCTATGTAAAAGAGAAGGCAATGAAAATGTCCAGTATATATGTTAAATAAATTTCAATATATTCATGCATGTGTCGTAATTACAATATTGCAAATACCCCGGATTCTTCTATTTTACAAATAACCAATAATACGATTTTTAAGTTGTCCACTGTAATGTTGTTATTGGAAAAACTAAACATGGAGTATTGACAATAATTCATCAACATTAAATGCAATTTTCGTCATAAGAAAATTCTGCGTTATACTTGGTATTAACCTGTTTATATTCCTTTATTTTTGGTTAAAAGATAATCTAAATCATCTATCAAATAAATATTATGAAGAGCTTGCAATCAGAAACTCCATTGCTACAGCCAATAAATATGAATATAATATTGGAATTTTCAATTCAAGCCAATTTGTTATTATTAAGAATTGTTTAATTTTAATTTCAGCTTTCTGATATCTTTATGAACTTTCACTGCAGTGATAATTGAGCTGAATGCTGATTTTAGAAACATACTAGCAACTCCTCTATAGGGACACAAATCTCTGTCATTGCTTATTTTAAAAGTTTAAAATGTTGGGTGTATACCAGAATGTATGTATCAGTTGCTGTGATTCGAAAGAGGTTTGAAAAAGCGTTTTTAACAAGTGTCCTTGGATAGTCAATGGATATGTACAACTTTAAACGACTAAAATCTTCATCGATTTCTGACAAAGCTTTATATTACTTGTTATATTGTGCATTTAATCTGTTATCAAATACAGTTGGGAGCAAAACAGAGAAAACGCCCAAATTTTTTTAAACTTATAAAAAGTAATTGTGTACAAGCTACTGCAAATTCATTTAGCTAACAAGTGAGCTTTACAAGTACAAATCTTTTCGTTTCAAGTAAGTCCTAAAAATATTATCGTGTGTACTGATCATCGAATATTCCCTGATGGATTCATTAATGAATATTACATATTCTAGTTTTCTTTGAAACATTTCTTTATGGCTCATTAATAAAACTTTTCAGAATATTTTGCAACTATATCCCAAAGCGGATGACGGATATTCTCAACACAAGGGCTGTTATGTCTTGGGTCAATAATGACCTCTTAAATCTTCTTAGTGCCCGCTTGTGGGCGCCACACCATTTGGTAATCACGAACTTATATGCAAACTTTAAAATCAGTGATTCGCTCTGCATTCATTAGATCGTTATTAGCTACACAAAAAGTAATATTTTGATCAAATTGTACGTCTCAAAAAAATTTAATGTAACGACTTTAAATAAATAAATATTCTGTAACAAAATATGCAATTCTTGTTGAAGTAGAAAAGTGTAAAGTACAAACATTGGAAATAATAAGCCAGCATGGAATAAACACATGCGTCCATACAACCAACTGTAATTGGAAACTTAACACAAGGACTTTTGAATATATTCTGATTTATATAAAGAAATACAAAATGAAGGACAATTCAAAAATAAATAAAATTTCATCGTAAATTCTGCATACTCGAATATAATAAAAATGAAAAAAAGGTACATTAAGAAACATGCAAAAATGTTTCGGTAAACGATTTCTTCTGTTACGATATTAAAATCACTTTCAAATATTTGTCAATTTTAAAATAAGTGAAAAATGTTTTTAGTTACCCTTCGTCTATAATGTAACTAAACATCGTAATTATACTTGGCAAGGCGTGAAAAAAGACTTATTTTGGAACCACCGCTGTATGTTTTCTACTGAAAATGGTAAAACAGTAAATACGAAAAGTATATCAATGTCTAATTACTGATATTTTGTATAATGAAATATATTTTCTTCTTTTTTAACACTTTCCAACCTAGTTTTACCATTGTGTTTTCCTGCACCCAAAAGTATAAAAACATGGAGAACTGGGTGCAGGAAAACACAATGGTAAACCTACGAGTCAACCGCTAAAATCGGTTTTTCACGTGTTTTCCACCAAGATATGACTTGGCAGACCGATTGCATTTTAATATGCGAATCGAGTTTTAACTAATTCTGGGATTTTAGCCGTCAACTCGATGAGGTGATTGTCTGCGCTGCCGCCTCCCGGTCTATAGTTGAAAAGTGTTTATGACTTCGGTTTGTCTGGCCGTCAAAAATACGTTTTGACGTAATTTAATGGCGTCAAGAAAAACAAACGTATTATCAAATACTTTAGATGAATTTTATTTTTGTCATTTTAGAACATTTTTGTTTCGTTTTATAACGTCAAAGAAATACGTATGTTATAAATTGACCGTTTAAATAAATATTATTAAAGATATTTAAACACAATTAATATTTTTTAATAAATTGAAATTGCTTTTTGGAATTCAGGAAATGTCCATAAATATTTTGTAAGATTTTCATATTACAATGTGTCTGTATCTTCTAGAAACATTGAAATTATAAACATATATTTTTATTAAGTTCAAAAACAGTGAATTCTAAAATAATTAGGTACGTTGAAGCATTGTTTTTCACTGTATCATATTTCCCAAATACGTTACGACATAATTGAATTGATTTTAGAAAAACAAAACTATAATGAAAATATTTAAATGAATTTTATTTTGTTTCGTTTTCTAACGTCATAGAAATACTTATGTTATAAATTGTCTGTTTAATAAAATATTATTAAAAATCGTTTTTATTATTTTTTTATTTTTAATATTTTGTATTGATCGGAAAATGCTTTTGTAGAATTCAGAAGATTTTCATAATATATTTTGTAAAATGTGTTCTTTTATTTCTTCGATTTAACCATTAAGTGTTCCATTGTAGAAATTTCATGGCAGAAAGAAAAAGAAATTGCCATTTTGTTCTTTTAAAGTGTAGAAAGTTTGTGATTTAAATAGTATTAAATTATCAATAGCTAGTTGTGCATTAGAAATGATTTAATCCAGACGATATGTAGAGGCAAAGCTAATATATTAGACTGGAAGTCCAACTTATTATTCAGGTCAAAGACAATGAAATAAGCTGGCTGCTTAATAGAATATTCAGTTAATTTCTGTTGCACTAAATTGCATCTATTATCTAAAGCTCGTTGTAGACATCTGCGTCTAACATATCCATATTTTCTATAAACAGGCTTGAAACTGAATTGCAAAGGTTGTTGGTGTAACATTGTAAAAGGAAATTGTACATTCATTACGACAACATTTGAAATGTTATTTGAATGAATTTATGTGTAAATTAGTATAACAGTATATTATTCTACGAACGACAGTAATTTCAGAAAAATGTTTCCGCAAAATCATATATGAATCTAATTTGCTATTAATATTAAAATTTAGTTGTAGATTAAAGAATAATGATCAAACTAACATATACTAATTTCTAAACTGCTAATGTATGAATACTGAATTTATTATTCTAAAGCACAAAAAATTCTTTTGGAAGAAAATTAAACATACTAAACGGCTTAAAAAGAAACATGTTGGAATAAGAACGCATGGAAAATCCTTCTAAATTAAGATAATTTATAAAACTATTAAGTAGTAAAATAACCAGGGCTTGTAATTCGGAATTAAATGAAGTAACACTTGATTTAATGAATTATATGTATTATACGTTAAACACAGATATTTACAAATATACATACATTCCGTTAAATAAATGGCTTAAGACATAATTTGTAATTCTACATCGTTCGTCCACGTCTTAAAATAACATCTTTATTCCACTGCTCTCATCTACAGTTCTCCGCGTCAAAACATGACAGTCTTTCTCTTTCCAATAAAATCATTTCATTTCGGCCGCTGACTCTTTAGCCACGCCGCTAGCATTCAGGCGGTCTGTAGAGAATCTTTATCCGAGAGTACTGATCCCCAGTCGTAAACAAACTACGCATGACCTAGTGGAAAGGAATTAGCCTTCCCATACGTATATATATATATATATATATATATATATAGTACAATATTTAAATGTATTTCTTAGTAAATCTTACTCAAATCATTTCTTTGATATTTTTTATGATCTTATTATGACAAGAGCTAATCTTTTCAACATTAATTTACAAAAACAAAACAAAAAATTCAAAACACTAATACTCAAATGATAATAACTTTTTCAAATCAAATCTTTAATAAAATTAATATTAATTCTATAATTAATGATAAAAATTAATATTTTCCTATTAATAATCTTCAAATTTCAAAAACATTTAAATATCCTAATACAGTAGGACGAAAGATTTTTAACTATAATGCATTTTCAAAAAATACATCTGATGCAAGTACTTTTCCGTGTAAATGCAATGCCCCACTCTAAAAAAAATATATTAATAATGATCATGGACATATAATCACTGGTAATCTTAATATTGTGAATGATTTTAAACTGCAAAAAATAATGGGTTATGGTACTAAATATAGGCTTCCTTCTAAATTTAATGTAAATTCTTTTATAAAACAGTTTACATACGATATAGATATATTTATTTATAAAATTTCAATCTCATATAGTAAACCTATTGAATATTTTAATCAATGGAAAATACTAGTTATTGAAAAATTAACTATGTCTTTAAAACATAAATTATCGCATCGGGTTAAAATTAACACAAAACATTTGTTCCAGCAAATTACTAAATTACAAAAAAACTATGTAATCACATACATTGACAAATCTCTTAATAATTATGCAATCAGATGTAAATCTTATTATCACCAACTACTTACATCTTGTATTTCTACTAACAAATCGTTTCAAAAAACTAATGAAAATGTAATTGTAAACAATCTTAAAATTCACAGTTATTATAAACAATTAAATATTTCTTCTACTAACTTTAATTATCCTCCCAAATTTCATAAAAATCCAATTAAATTTAGGACTGTAATTATTGGGTGCAATACATATAATAATATAGCCAATAAACATCTATTAATTTCTCAATCAAATTTATAAACTGACAACATCCACTTATAATACACATTGTATAAAAAATAGCTATCACCTCGTCCATATTTTGAAAAATCTTAAATGTGCTAACAATATAATGACATACGATTTCAAAGATATTTTTAATAATATAGATTTACCCGATCTACATAATATTATAAATGCATTATTTAATAAGTATCATCATACACTAAATTTACCAATTCATATAGATACTGCTTATTTTAAAACTTTAACAAATTTCATTATACATAATAATTTTATAATGCATGATAATACGTTATATTTACAGTCGGTATACCACAAGGGGGATGTACATCTAGTATACTTTCAGACTTATACTTGTATCACTATGAACGACTTTTAATATCATAGATGGCAGCACCATGGTTTGTGTTGCTTTAAACTATTCCATGGTAATTCATTTTCTAAAAATTATATTGGCAACATGGTTTATCATCCTCTAAAAGTGTTTTTGGCAACATTTAGAAAACATTTTTTGCAATTCATTGCCTCTGTTGTTAGCTTTCATATACCTGGTCAATGATGTGCACCAAAATCCTTCTTCATCTCATTGTTCTTAGCGCATTAAGATTTAATTTCATGATTTTTTCTCATAATTATGGGTAAGTTTTATCTCCTTTTTAATATTGTATTAATATTGCATTTATTTTTTGAACTTTAAGATTTTTTCACTGGTTTAATTATTGGTTTATGAGTGGTCGTCCCAAAATCATATTCTTTAGCAATTTTATGGCTAATAAGATGATGAAACCACTCATTTTATTTGTGGTATTTATGCATTTGGGACTTTATAATTCTGTATAAATTCCACAAATTTAATTCATTCAATTTCTTTCATTCAATTTTTAATTTATTTTCTTCTTCTTTTAAATAAGTATTTGATGTCTATATTCAGTGTGTTGGGGTTACAATTTCGCTGTCAATAAATTATTACTTTCTATATCATATTTTCACAAATTCTGTTGGTGTTTCGGTAATGTTTCATTAATGGTTATATATATATATATATATATATATATATATATATATATATTAGAGCGGGACGAAAGAAATTCTTGTTTTATTTTTGATTCGCTATACCGTGGAAAATTTGCCTCTAGCGTAGCTTAGTAAAATGCTGAAACAGATCATTTTTTACATTTGGCGATAGCGCATCGGCCCTAAAATTACTGAAAATATTGTATGTTTAGCATTTTTCTAATAAATGGAAGTAAATCAAATAACTACTATAACAAGTAAGATATAATTTGGTAGGACATAGCTTAGGAACGATAAATAAGTGAAAAAACATTTTACAATTTATTAGTAGCGTATGTACAAAACATAATTTAATATATACTTCAAAGAATTCTTTGTACTTTTATATAAATTAGAAAAAAGAAAATCGATTTCTTTTTTATTAAGCAAATCCTCTTTAAAGATAATAAGAAAAACAAAATAAGAGGCTTAAAGGTACAAAAGTTTTTCTTAGTTTTTTTTTAGAATAGTAAACAATGCTGAAATATATTTAAGTGAAGAAAGATAATAACGGTAAAATAGGTGTGTTTCGTGTCACTGATATTCCTATAATGATATTATAAATTCGTCTGCATATAAAACAAACATTCGTATGATTCAGTGCATTGAAAAGAACAGCTTTGCAAAAATTATATTATCTATAACTTTAGAATTTCAAAATAAATAAAAATTGACAACGTTGTAGTTATAAGTGCATCAAACAAGATACAATAACAAGAGAAGCTGGTTATGTGCATCTGGTATTAGGTTATCTTGTTTGATTAGTGCGTGTGACAAAAAAAATCGGCAACGAAAAGTGTTTGCCTGAATTTATAGTTTAGAAATTAATAATCATTTATCAAATTATAAAATGTTCGTCTATTTATTTGCATTACTTCAGTTATTTTATAAATAATTAATAGCGGATTACGTTTTAAAAAACTTTTTTTTTAATTTACAAATTTGAAACAAAAATCCTCTTTCTAATTGTATAAAATATATCGGTTTATTTCTGGAATCTCACGCTCAACATTATCAAAATTTACCACTGGGGGATTCTCACATTTATTGAGCTGTGTGTCAGTTGGATCACTAAATGTTTTTGACCCAGTCGTTTCACCATCTAAAGTTTGAAAACAATTGCCGGAATGGCAATTCATTGAAATATAAAGAGCACCTCCCGCCTGTAGTGGATTTTAACTTGTTCTTCAATTGTGCAAATAAAACCGCTCTTCCACCCCGTATTATTAACGGTGCCATCGCATCGAATGACGTCCAGTTCATGAAGTGAACATCCAGCTTCAGTCAATTAATAAGAATGCTACTGGCAATGTTTTGAGCAGACCCATAAGAGGTGAAACATGATTAACGTACACAGAACATGGTTCTTGTAAAATTGAGTAATGTTCGTCTATTATGGTTCTTCCAAACTGGTTTGAGTTATGTTCTTTTAAATGCTTTGACTGACAGTGATGTTCCACTTTTATGGTTCATCAAAACTTCTTTGAATTAACTTTTTCAGTCACTATACTGTTATTCTTCCTCCCATTCAAATACAGTCCTTGAAGTGGGTTGTGTTGTCCTTGTTCTGCATTTGAAGTTCTGGGAGGTTAACGAATTTTTCCTTTATATGTTTATTTTTGTCAAAAACATGGGTATGGTCATCATCAATTATGATACGAAAATCTTGCAACACAGTTGAGGCGAAAGTTGCCGTTATTCTATCTGATAATCCAAAACGATCACTACTCAGCGCAATATTTTTCAAATTCATACGCATCTGCCATGGTTACTTATTTGTAGGCTTAAGGTCTTTGAAATCTTCATCGTTGTCATCTCCAATTTTTACAAATAAATCTCAGCGTAACTCTTCTGGAAGGAGAGTTTCTTCATCTGCATGTTTTGAGCAAGATCGCTGTGAAAATAAATCAATAGAGGACTGATTTCTTTTATGTTCAACTACCTTCCTATGATGTCTTTGGGTATTTTTTTTGTTTGCTTTTCGTTCGCACGTCCAATTTTACCGAGACCATGCATTCTTTGGAAGGACAAGAATTTTAGTTCAGTGATGGGTACTTTTTTTTGCTTTTTCGCAGTTACATATAATAGAAACAGGACATCAAGAAACCTCAGTGACTATTTTACAATTGCAGTCAAATTATAATGTGCTCTTATACGCAGAAATATCAAACAGTAGCAATTTTTTTTAAACCTCAGCTACATTTTGAACTATTCATTTCCTTTATCATGCTTAAAGGACTTATACGTTTAACACTAGAACGCCTGAAATCTTACTACCCCCTGAAACTCCGGCCAGGTGTCATTTTGACACTGGTCGATAAGTAAGCAAAAATTTCAAAGAAAATGTACATTTTAATATTATTTTTACAAATACATATATTGTACACATAAATACTATTATATCTGTAAAATAGGGATGATTTTAGAAGATTATATAAAAATATATATTGTACACACAAATAATATTATATATTTAAAATGAGAATAATTTTGAAAGATTATATGAAAATATGTATGGTACACACAAATAATAATTTTTCAAGTTGATATGAAAAAATATATGTTACGCACAAATAAAATTATATCTGTAAAATAAGAAAAATATTGCAAGATGATATGAACATGGTACACACGAATAATTATTATATCTGTAAAATGAGAATATTTTTTCAAGATGATATAAAAATATAAACAAGAGAAATAACTACTTACATTACTTATATCACTCACAGTCAATACATTTATAGCTGACATATTTTGTGCATTTGCCGCATGTCATTCTTTTACAAGAGGAACACATTTTGTTTGTCACATTTCCATGACATTTTTTAACCTCGCATTTCCTACGCTTAGAAGGATTTACAGTTCGCAGTTCATCTTCATGGCTACTGCGTCTTTTAGCAGATTTTTCAATATATTCTGCTCGTAATTCTTCAGCTAATGTTTGTATAAAAGTACGCCTTGATATTTTTCCCCGTCACTTGTTTGAAAATAATCCATGAGTTTGTGGCAGCAAAGTCTAACATATTGTAGAATGTGTGAATTGGCCATCTTCTTGATCATGTTTGACTGAATATTGCCTTGCCATTTGGTCAACAATATCTACGCCACATTTCGCTTCATTATAAAAACTGACAGTTTCAGGTGTTTTCTTTGAATTATTGGCAATTGCAATGTTTGAATGCATAGAACTCAAGATTATCACAATTTTTTTTTTTACATTGGTAAACTGCCCGATTCTTCATTCCGATTCTTGCCCGATTCTTCATTTTTCAATATTTTTGTTGAATATAACGCTTCTTTTCCTGACTTTATACAATCTGGAATTTCTCGTCTGGCTCTATTTACCGTGCCAACTAAACTCGTTCGTCTTTCCTATAGTTTCTTAGCCAACTCAAGAGAAGTAAAAAAATTGTCAACTGTGACATTTCTTCCCATATTTTTAAAGGGTTCTATTAGTTTTAAAACTACATACTCAGAAAGTCTCTGACTTTGATCTCGTTCTTCATTTTTTCCTAGGTAGGGAAATGCGTTCAAAATATACTTACTTTCTAAATCTGCAGCTATCCAAAATTTTTGTCCGTATTTATCAGGTTTTGATGCTATAAACTGAGTAAATGGACAATGAGTCTTACTAGGAAATATTTGTTCATCAATTGTTATATTCTGGCCTGGCTTGTAACAGCTTATGCAGTTTTCAATAAAACGATTCCATACTTCCGAAATCATTGCGAATTTATCCTGCTGAGTTCGATTACGACGAGTTGATTTGATATCAAATCTCAGAAATCTTGATATTTCACAAAACTTGTCTCTGGACATGGTTTCTTTGCAAAAATTTATACCCCATGAAGTAGACCATAATGAATGAAGTTCCAGGTTACTAGCTCCTGAAACTGCACGTGCATATAAAATCGAAATGTAAGCAAAAAGTTCCTGTTTTGAAAGAGACCAAACATCATTTTCTAATACTCGAAGAGCTTCTGTGTTTGTGCATTTTATTATATGCTCTAAAACCGTTCTGTCTATAAAAAGCAACCAAGCACTCAAAACACTGTCATTATTCACATTTCTTTTTGCATGACTAGTTGGACCACTATTTTCTCGCAAAACATTTTGGATTGCTAATCTACCGGTTGCACTTCCTGAACCACATTCTTTCCACTGAGAGCCATCGCGAGCAACAAATTCTTTCTGATTTCCCGAATCATCAATTTCAACATCATCATCACTTTCTGATTCAGATGATATAACAGGAATAAAATTCTCATCATCTGATTCATCATACATGTCGGATAATTCTCCACCTTCTGATTCATTATCTGACAATTCTCTCAGAAGCGCGGTAATTTCTTCCGTAGTAATCCCTCTCTTACGAGACATTTTAAATTTTACTCATAGAAAGTAACAAGACAGAAAGAAATCCTCAGAAAAATTCTTCTAATCATAACTCACAAGTAACCGCGCATGCACTGTCTTTGTGAGAAATGAAATCTAAGCGGCAGGTGTCGTTGCAGCTGACACAAATCACGTGATGACCTGATGTAAAAAAAAAAAAAAAAAAAAAAAAAAAACCAAAAACATTACAGGACTTTCTTGTTTTACACAATGAACGCACAGAAGAACAAAATTTAAAATAGGGGAAGTGAAATTATTGCGGTGTCCAATTGACACCAAACCGGCGTTATAGGTAAATCTATTCGTAAACTAAGTTTAAATAAACCTAGTTCGCCAAAAAAAAACTATGCGAGTTCTACCTACATATTTAATAAAAGTCGAGCAAAATAAAAAGGATCTTTCAAAAATTACAGATTTTAGAAAGAAACATTCATGCTTCGGTGTCGAAATGACACCGTCCGGCGTTCTAGTGTTAAGATAATTGATTGTCATGATATGCATTTTTAAACAGAAGAATTCAGTAAAGCGATACTGTTGGTATTGAAACTTTATCAAACACATATTCAACTTGTGGTGTCATAATGTTCGAAACAAGAGAAAAAATAACTGACCTGTTTGATTTCAAGGCTATGTTGTAATTTTCATGGAAACAGCACTTGTGAACGCCTTCCTAAGTTGGAAGTATATTCACAGATAACTCCTTTGTGTGGCCAAATAACGGACAGTTAAAGTCGCTGCGAGTCATTTTCTTGTAAACAGCCATGACACAGGGGTTAATGTAATCAATTAATCAAACAGTTTATATGAAACGTGATTGAAAATCTCAGGAACAACACACCACTAGTCATTGCCGGCCGAACACTAGTGAACAATTTATAGAAACTACTGTGTCACGAAGCACACGCATGCGCATCGCGCAGTACATTGTGGTATATCGGTACAGGGAGTATTGACAGGCTCCAACACGCAATATGGTGCCTCACATTGGACTGCTGCTAGGTTGGTAGGATACAAGATTTTTCATGATTGCGTCAAATTAACGATTGTTTAAATGCATTGCGCTGCATTAAATGTAAAAAAAAATATATTCAATATGTTTTTGAAATTTACTAAGCGTAAGCGACCCTAGAGGCAAGTTTTCCGGGGTATAGCGATTAAAAAAAAAATCGGCCCACCCTAACATGTTCCCTTGTGAAAATGGAAATTGTTATACACTTAAAAATTAGTGAAACGTAATTAAACTTGGTACATAAGTGCATGGTTTTACATAGAAGAAATGATAAGAACCAAATTTACTGTCACTATGAACATGCATCAGTAAGAAGCGCGCCCACCATTAACACGTATACTCTCTTGAATCCTTGAAGGCATTGAATCAATAAGTGTGCGGATGTCTTTTTGTGGTCTGTCCATTCGTGAGTGACTTGTGCAGTCAGTTGTTTTACAGTTTCCGCTGTGTAACTAAATTACCTAATAAGACTACCGGTGTCATTCCAAACAAGCTATATCGGCAATAGGTCTCGGGGACAGAACAGGCCTATCCATAGTCGGAATACGTTGAAAGACTTGTCGTGTTATGGCCACAGTATAAAGCTCGGGCACTATCCTGTTGGAAGATAGCGTTTTGGACGGTACTCATGAAAGGAAGAACAAGCTTTGATCACTCTGTCTACATATTGACGAGCAGTCATTATGCCTTGAGCACAATGACTTGGCACAGGACCAAGACGGTACTGCTATCATAAGTTTGTGCCGACCAAACCACCAAGCCAGGAGTTGGACTTGTGTAATGCTCTCAAATCATACCAGGTTGAGCAATTTCTATAACACGCCGACGAGCATGTTGCCGAGAATCATTTCGCCACAGAAAGAATCGATATCTATTCCTTAATACAACTGACTGTCATTCACGAGTCTAGATGTACAGCTCTACGTTTATTTTTACACCAGGCTAACCGTTCTTGGCTGTTCAATCGAGTTAACGGAACTCATTGCATGGGGAACAAGAGTGTAACCCGGATTCAAACAAACCCTTTACAATTGTCCTTCGGGCGTCTGGATACTGCGCTCTGGTCTGGAACTGTTGCTCGGATCCTTGTTGTAGTCATTAGTCTTTCAGCAAAAGCCGTCCGCACTATTTCTCGATCCTCACGAGGCGCTGCCCTTCTGCAAGTAACTGTACCGAATCTGCTGGATTTACAGCCTTCTTGAATCCACTGTCTAATCACTGTCTAAACAAGAATTGGCATACCTGGTCATGAAACTCCTGTGAAAAAAAATTACGCTATTACAATAAAAGTTCGTCATTTATAATCTAATAAACACAGTAAATATTCTTAGTATATAGCCTCTTAATATCCCTAATACTATATGTACTGCATTTAAATTTTAATTATTTAATACCCTTTATACGGACATGCTTTGGTCGAAGTTTCATAAAATCTCACCAACTCCTTCTGTGTGTAAAAATTTCCATTTCCACTAGTGTATATATATATATATATATATATATATATATATATACTAAAACACAATTATACATTTATATTAACCACACTATATAGCCATAAACAAATAACAGTATATCAACTGAATACTAAACAATAACCAATTAAAACTATAAAACGAATATAACCAAACACAAAATACTAACGAAAAATCAATACCAGGAAAATTAAAACTGAAGGCAGGAGGGCATGGCTAACAACATGCGCTGCAGGGTTAAAACCGGTTTCTACGCTAGCAACGTCCCCCTTCTCCTTCCGAGACCAAATTAATTCAGCATCCCTCCTATCACATTTACCATTCTATACGAATTTCAAAGGAATAACATCTTACACCTACATAATAATGCCATAACACAGATCCACTTCCCACATTTAACCATTCAACACAAGATACAGATCTGGCAAATTCACCAAGCTGATGAAACTTCCCATTTCCAAGTTAACCCTAAATGCAATTCCTACTCCCCTTCCCACCGCCTAACAGTCTTCACCGACGGCTCATGCACCGAAACCGGCGTAGGCGCAGCTTTCTGTGCTACGGAAGGCGGAGTGCTGACTCACCGGTGGGCCTGCAGATTGGACAACTTCAAGTCGATATATCAGGCTGAACTCTTTGCCATCCACAAAGCTCTAGAATGGATTTCGGAACAACAAACAACCATCGCAATCCCCATCTATAGTGATAGCATATCCAGCCTGCAGGCAATCTACGCCTTTAGAACCATCAATCCACAAATCCACGAAATTAAAACCCAACTTAGTAACCTGCTACATAAAACTTCACTAGGTCATGTGACAGCACATAAGGGGATCTTTGGCAATGAATCTGCGGACATGCTAACAAAGGAAGCAACGACAAAAACATCCATAGACATCTCGCTACCTGCGCCCCACTCCTATATCAAAAGATCCCTTAGAATGCGCATGTTGCAGCAGTGGCAAGACCACTGGGACTACTCAGAGAAAGGTAGATATACCTATGACATAGTCCCGGCGGTATCTTGCAATCTTATTACTTTAACTCCCTCAGCCACTGCCTTCCTAACGGGACACGACCCTTTCGGGTCATATTTAAACAGGTTTAAAAAGGCCCGAACACCCACCTGTGAGTGTGGCGCAGAGGCGTCAGCCTCACACTTCTATTTTAACTGCCCCCTTACAGCTCGCTGGCACATCCGTTGCCCCTCTTCTCCCTTTAGTGGTTGGCTAGATAATATCCTTTCCCGCCCAGCACTTTTAAATAAACTGAAAAACATCTTTAAGTTCTTGATGGATCTTTCTAACTTGACCCGCTCCTAAGATATGGACTTCATTCCTGGTATGAACATCATTCAATCATAAACCACCTTCACTGCCCAGTGTCGCGCTGGAGGTATGTCTCTGGCAGGGAACTACCTGTAATGTACATTAAGATAGTATCACCTTAGCATATCTATTTCCACCCTGCCCCCTGTCGCGTTTTCTGGCGGGTTGAGCTCCAGCTGAAATATGTATTTTTTTAAAGACCTTAATAAAGGGACTGGAAGGGACATCTATGCTCTACAGATCTGGTTCCCAGTCTGAGCAGTCCCTCTTAGGCATTCAAACTATCAACCAAAACACCAAGCTACACACAGCAGCAACCAACTCTATTTGAACTCATCAAACAACTGATCTAGACCACCCTTAGCACTCAAAAATGAATTCATTTCATTTCTATATTTATTTCTACCTATAAAATTAATCATGTTTCTCCTTACAGTGTTCACAGGGTAACCCTGCATCAATGCCATGTTAATCCACTTTATGAACTCGCCAACTGCATCGCCAAATCTTGAACATAATGTTTCAATACTAACTAAACCGTTTGTAAACACATTTCTAAATACTGAAATATGCATGTTCGATTCAAATTTTAAGATCTTTAAAGTTTTAAAATCGAAATCATTTCTCTTGCCATAAACCCTTGTTATTAAATTGTCATTCTCCAACTCTAAATTCACATCCAGATAATTGATGTTTTTAATATTCCGGGAGAGAGTTCTAGATATAAAGTATTTGGATAATATTTAAAATCTAGGTTTACATTTTCGTTATTTAATCAAACTATTATAACATCATCAATATACCTATAACTCAATATTTCTCTATTTAAATTATTGTTATTCTCATATATATGTAAGTAGATGTCAGCTAAAATTGAACTGCAACTTCCCCCCTTTGGGATTCCATGGATCTGTTTAAATACTCTACTCCCCTCATACAAGTAATTCTTATGCACTACCAACTGAAACAATTTAATAAACCAATTATTATCGCTATCTATATTGCAGTTTTTATTATAAAAATCTATAACCTTTTCCTTTAAATCCAGTAAATTAATTGTACTGTATAGGTCTGCAAAATCATATGCGAACAAACTCTTTATATTTTGATGTTTTTCCAATTTGCCTAATAAAATGTAACTGTTTTTTATAATAAATGTGGACTCCTTACTCAACACTCTATCAAATATGCTACTCTCGACTGCTCTTGTATTAATCTGAAAAGTGCCGTTTTACTTCTATTGTATTTCATATCTGCAACATGCTCTTTTAAACGAATTTTAAATTTTCTTAAAGTCATACCAATGTAGTCTTTAACTTTATAACATTTCATCCTATTTTCTATTATTTCTATAGTAACTGGTATTCTATAGATTCCTGCTAAATATACTATCGGTATGGGATCAATCTTCTTATGTAGTAACGCTTTCAATTTAACTGGAGGTGATGCTACCAAATTTATTTCATATTTCTTTAAATTATATTAACATTGGTATGACTTTAAGAAAATTTAAATTTCGTTTAAAAAAGCATATTGCAGATATGAAATACAATAGAAGTAAAACGGCACTTTCCAGATTAAAACAAGAGCAGTAGATTAAAATAAATTTTGATAAAGCTAAAATAATTAAACCTACATCCTCCTTTCATCAAGCAATAATAAATGAATCCATATAAATTTTAACCAGAAAAGATAAGACATGCAATGATTCTTTATCTTACAATATCCCTAAATTGTGGTATAAACTTTTGCAGATTATTTAAGACTGAATAAGATTAACACATCCCTCCCAATGTTTCCCACCCCTAGTGACCTGTTTGTAATGGTTTTGACCATTCTTCAACAGAAAACGATGTTTTACTAGTTTTAGACTATTTGTTTTGTGTATGTCTGCGTTTTAGTTTTATAACCGTGATGACGAGCTAAGGTTGCTCGAAAGCGCTAGGTCTTTATCATTGGGAAATACAGTTATGTTTGTTTGAAAAACACCTTAAGTAAAGTTTTAATAAATGATGCATATGTGTTTGTGACATTTGTGTTGTTTTAAATAATAATAAATGGATTATTTGGTAAATTGTTCCTTCGTATACCAAACGGAAAGATATTCGGTGAATCAGTTTAGGAAATTTGAAGTTATAAATTTTGAAACTTTTCATTACAAATTCCTTTAAAAAAATGCAAAACACATTACAAAGCAAATAGCACATAAGCCATACCTCAAAAACTACTTGACTGTAATTATAAATTCGCATACTTAAAAGCTATAGAAATAGAGTTCTGTTAAACTACTTATTGTTTTCTTACATATTATTTTTAAATATTTATTTTATATTATTTAAATTATTATCAAATGTATGGTTGGGTATTTTGTTTTGTCTGGACGACTGTACATGTTTAATTGTACATTGTTCGTATATGAGGATTTCAAAATATAAAAAAAATACTTGCTAAAACTCACAACTAAAGCAAATAATTTGGTTTCAAAAGACTTTTAGACAGATTTCACATTAAATTGTCAATTTGTTACTTAAGAGTAATTTAAAATTGTGTTTACATTTTATGCAGCCTCACCGCAATTTATCATTTACATACCTATAATTTTATTCTTATTTCTTCACCCTATACTTTTATAATTTACATTTTTTTTAAATATTCACATCTTCGTAATTTTGGTTAGAGACATATATCTAGATTTTGCACGAAAAATCTAGAATATGCACTGGCAACAGGATTAGAGAAAGAAAATATGAATTTAATGTTAAACGGTATTAACTATCCTTTATACAAAACGTAACTTCCGAAAAGATAGAATTAATAAAATTAATTCAGTACAAAATGTTGAAAGCTATTTCAATTTATGTTTTAGACGCTAAATATTGCATAAAATATAATGAATATTTTCATGAGCTCCAGGTACAATTTCTGCAAAATAACAAATAAAACGAACACCTGTATTATTTTTTTTTCAGCATATTTAATTTCAAACATACTTTATATAACTACAAAGGGGAATTTATTACAAAACTAAAACATATTTTACAATATGAGACTTTTGTTTAACTTATTAAGTTATTATATATAAATGTTTGACATATCAAGTTCTCCGTTAAATTTCTTAATGTTTCTGAATGATCAAATACTGCTATGTTTATTTTTATGAATGATTCTAAAAATAGAATTATCTGTTAAAATATTTCATTGAATTTCCAACCGCAATTCCATAAGACATTTCACATCCATTTTAAATGAATAAAACATTTTATGGCATATTTAATATATAATATTTTACATTAAAAGAGAATATTTGAATAGTACTTTCAGGGAAATACGATTTATCGATTCGATTTTAAAACTATGAAAATGATTAAATAACTGAGATAAAATGTTCGAAATTTTATTAATGTAATTCTAAAAGTAAATTCTGATCCTTAACTAAAACTTTTATCTTAAAATTTATATCTAGAATCTTCTTCATAAATTACTTTAGGGAACCAATATCGTTTTTCGAAGAACGGTTAAATGGTTATTTGAAAGATGCATTTATAAAGGAATAAAAATACTTCAGTATAATTTAAAAGAATAACATGAAGATTCATAACTTTGTCAGCAATGTTTTTTCGCCGAATACAAGTTTCTATAACTGAAGTTTGTAGGTGAGTTTTCAAAGAAAAAGTCAAATTTAGCTTAACATTAATATTATGCATTAAAACCTCTAAACACTGTAAATCTAGGTAGCATGCAGATTTTGGCCGTTATTCGGATATGTCCGCTTTTCCGAGGTAAAATAATACAAATATATAAAATAAAGCTCTATTTAAGTATTTGCAATAATAAATTAATAAAATAGACCTGAAAATCTTATTATATACTTTAGGAAAACAACTTTATATAAAATGCGACTTTAATAAAATATTAGATGGGAGTTTCTTTAAAGAAATCAGAATTATTTTTTTAGAATTAAAATTCGCTTAGCACCGCTATTAAATTTATATATTTGTATGAAAAATATTAGGGAGATTTTACTATATACATATTAGGCTATTTCATACATAAGTAGGACACATATGAGAATTTACGTTGTTATTTATATATTTTTTTTCTCATTAATCTGTATGAATATTTTGTTTAAAAAAATCTTTAAATTGTTTACAACGAATTATTTCATGTACTCCCTTATTGTAGTTTTAAATAAACTATCATCCGATATTAGAATATTTAATTTTTTGTAGAAAAATGTCCAGTAGATACGCGAGCTCTCCATTACTGTTACGCAAAATTTGTATTCCCAGTGTTGGGGGTGATAATTAAAATCTTTCCAAAATCGTCATACATTTTGCAAGCCATGAGAAAACGAAATCTTTCAGAAAAGAGAGCGCCGCGAGCGTCTCAAAAAGGCGAAACAATATCAGTAAATCTATTTTTATACATTTTATTTGGTATACATATTAAAAATATATTTTGAATTGCTAGGTGGTATAAATGTTGTGAATGTCATATAGCATATTTCGTTGATTATTGCTTTGACGATTTAGAATATTTAAAACAATTATTTTTTTATATCAACAACGCTAATTCGTTAAAGATACTCAGTCACCATCACTAACGAGAGAGAAAATAATTTATTGTACTATCATGTGACGGAAGTCTCGAGAAATTTTTGTACGTATATTTGTACGAATTAATTGATTTTTGTTTGTTAAATTTCCACACCAGGAATAATTTTAGAACCGTAATATTGTAAAAATTTATAAAATACTATTACTGATAAGAAACAGAAACAGCAATATTTCTTCAACTCACAAAGCCATTTTATTGTCATTTTATGCTAAAAAGATTGATATTCTTCATTTAAATTAAAGCCTAATTCCATATATTATGTAAACGCTTTTAAGAATTTAAGACAATCATACTTATTCTAATTTGCATTCGAGTAACTGATACCCAGCATAAAGATTCCTAATTTATTATCTTTTGTGTTTTTCTAGCTTAGAAACTGAAATTATTTTATTTGCATTACTAAGTATTTATTTGAGGCAGACTTTTTTCTGTAAAACTTTATTATTATCGATTGTACTGACTTTTTTAATTTCATGATTCAGTTGGAGTATATGCAGGAAATCTCAAAATTATTCAAATGATTCTTCGAGATTGTAAAACACAACGCGACAGACATTTTTTGGAATACCAGTGTTGCAATGGAATTATTGAGTCAAAAACGCTGTATGTCTGAAACTATATTAATGAAAGGGTAATTTCTTGAAAGATTATTTTAATTATATTTAATTTACGTTTTACAAAATGTGATTATAACAACAGAATCACTCATAATGCTCACTATAGCACTCAAACTGTATTGAATCAGGAACTCCATAAACGGAATACAGGCTGTAAAATAAACTGCGGAAAAGCTTAACTAAATTTAAAATAGATAAATCTGTAATTGTGAAACATGTGTCTGCCTATAGTAAAAATGGCGATATCCTATCATAATTTACTGATTCTTTTTCAAGAAGTATATGATATACCAAAAACAAAGTCATTTACAAAAGTGTAGAACATCCTCTATTTAGTATTACATGAAATGTTGTGCCATTAAAAGTCAGATGCACACATACTGATAAAATTAAGACATGTAAACATGGTACAGTTTATTTTAATAAAGAATTAAGTATATTCAACTTGTGTGTTTTTCACGTGTCCTGATTTTCCACACATTGAGCATACTTAACGTTTTTTTTTTTTTTTTTTTTTTTTTTTTTTTTTTTTTTTACAGCGCGATAGATTTTAGGTATTACCTGTGGTGCCGTTAACGTGTTTCCTTCCCGGCAGTCTCAAAGTAAAGTGAGATAGACATATGCTGATAAAACTAAGAGATGTAAACATGGTACAGTTTATGTTAATAAACAATTAAGTATATTCAACTTGTGTATTTTTCACGTGTCCCGATTTTTCACACATTGAGCATACGTAAATTTTCTTTTTTAGAGCGCGATAGATTTTAGGTATTGCATGCGGTTTCGTTAACGTGTTTCCTTCCAGGCAGTCTCCAAATTACTAGAAACCTTTTTATCCCCCTTTATGCTTCAAATTAGCTAAAGCTTTAAAACGTTTCGACTGTAATGTTTTCCTTAAACCTGTCAATAATTTTAAATTCCCATCCACAGTCTCCTTTTCTTCATCTTCTTAAATGGGAAATCTATAATGTTCCTTGTAATGGTTGTCAATTATCTTATATACGTAAAACGAAAAACCACCTTAAAAGAATACTTCCGTTATGTCTTTAGCCAAAAATTTTCTAAATCATCAATTGACAAGCATTCTTCTGATTTCTGAAATATTTTTAAATATCAAAATGCTAAAATTGTCTTTAATGCTTGTAGCCCCTCAGAATTTATCGAAATTGTAACTTTTTATCTTAATCGTTAGGTTATTGTTTATAAAAAATATATATATGTGATTCTACTATGTTCTCTGCAGCTTGGAAAAAATTGTTCAGTTCAACAATGCTATTTAAATTTGAGTATTATTAATAATTTGGTGTTTTATTCTTTAAATTCTTTATATTTGTACATATTATTAATTTTTACTCTCTATTTTATTTGAAATTATCTTATATTTTTACGTTTCTTCTTATTATATCTAATTTGTTTTTAAATTCCGTAATTTATTCATTTATCTTACTTATTTAATTACTTATTATATTTTTCCTTGTTATTGATGAGCACCGCGAGACTTTGTCTGTTTAATTTTCAATCATCTTTTCAAAGAAAATATAATGCTTTCTGAAAATATAATGCACTCACAAATTTGAAATCGAAAAAGAAAAAATCTTATTGTTGAATTTATTTTCAAATCGAACCTTGTTCTTTGTACAGATTATCATTTATCTGATATAGGTTAATATAAAAAGCAGCTTAAAAGAATTTTTCTATTATGTCTCTAACCAAGAAATTTCTAAATCTTCAATTGCCAACCATTCTTCGGATTCCGGCAATAACTTTAATTGTATAAATGCTAAAATTATCTTTAATACCAATAGCCCCTGAGAATTGGATTTTCTCGAAAATTTAGTTATTTATCTTAATTGTGAGGCTATTGTTAAAGAAAAATGTTATTCTACTATGCTCTCTGTAGCATGAAAAAACTCGTTCAGTTCCACCATACATTTTTTTTAAATTAAATATTATTAATACTTCGATATTTTATACTTTTAATTTTTTTATATTTGTATATATTTGCATTTATTTTATATTTTTGCTTTTCTTCCTATTATATCTAATTATTTTTAATTTTGTAATTTATTCATTTACATAACTTATTTTTCTAAATCTTCAATTGCCAACCATTCTTGGGATTCTGGCAAGAGCTTTAATTATCTAAATGCTAAAATTATCTTTAATACCAATAGCCCCTGAGAATTGGACTTTCTCGAAAATCTAGTTATTTATCTTAATCGTGAGGTTATTGTTAAAGAAAAATCTGATTCTACTATGCTCTCTGCAGCTTTAAAAAACTCGTTCAGTTCAACCATACAATTTTTAAAAATTAATTATTATTAATACTTCGATATTTTATACTTTTAATATTTTTATATTTGTATATATTTGCATACATTTTATATTTTTCTTTTCTTCCTATTATATCTAATTATTTTTAATGTTGTAATTTACCTTACTTATGTAATTATTTATTCTTATTTTCCCTTATAATTGGTGTGTACGGCGATACTTTGTCTGTTAAATTTTAAGTCATTATTTCAAAGAAAATATAATGAAAAAGAACTCAACAATTTGAAGTCAAAATTTGAAAAAAAATCTTATTGCGGAATTTCTTTTCAAATCAAAATATCAAAACTTCCCGTTTGGTGATGCACCAATACCTTTGAACCGAAATGTTCTATTCTATTCGAATTCAAATCCATTTAATCTCAATATTATAGAGAAATTCATTCTAGTACACTATATTGCCAAAGATGATCGGTCACTTGCGATTTTCGATGTTTTGTTAACTTTCAAGAAAAATACATGAGGAATTAACCTGAAACTGCAGGTGTGTAAACAGTATAGTACTGGTTATATATTTCCGCGAAGATTTTTTCCCGAAACCCCATAGGGGACTGTAAACAAATTGAAAAACAACAAATATCTTTTGGATTACCTTGTAAAAACGAATGTAGCAAAAGCGTTCAAACTCGAGATTATTAATAAGTGGCTTATTGTAATATACTGTGTTCATTTTTATGAGGATAGCACGTATACTCGAGGAGAAATTAAGGTTTTTATAAAAACAGTCCCAAATTTCGCCAAGTTTTTTGCTTATAATTTGCAGAGTTCTTAATATAAAAAAAAGTTATTTTGAGAAAATATTAAAAAATAATAAAAATTGGATGAAAAATGAGCTGGTTTACTAGAAAATGTTTCACTGCGCATGCGAGAAATCAATCAAAATATAATGTGCATAATGTATTAGCTAGGTATATAGAGCAACTTTTATGAAAATCTCAAAATCATAGTTTGAAAATTCTGAAAATTATCGTCGATAGAATAACGTCGAAATCCGTTTTTCCCAAAAGGAATCAAAACGATGAGTGGTTGTATCCAAATATAGTAGTACGTGCAGTATTGTGTACGATATCTTGGCACTAATCAACAGATATTTGATACAACCCCTCATCTTTTTGCTTCTTTTTGGGAACAACGGATTTCGAGCTTATTCCATCGAAGATAATTTTCAAAATTTTCAAGCTATGATTTTGAGACTTTCACAAAAGTTGCTCTATATACTTAGCTAATACATTATGCACATTATATTTTGATTGCTTTCGTGCATGCACAGTCAAGCATTTTTTAGTAAACCAGCTCATTTTTCATCCAATTTTTATTATTTTTTAATTCTGATTGCAGAGTATTGTGTACAAAGTTGTTTGACATATTTTCTCAAAATAACTTTTTTTTATACTAAGAACTCTGCAAATTATAAGCAAAGAACGGCGAAATTTGGGATTGTTTTTATAAAAACCTTAATTTTTCTTCGAGTATACATGCTATTCTCATAAAAATGAACAAAGTATATTACAATAAGCCACTTATTAATAATCTCGAGTTTGAACGCTTTTGCTACATTAGTTTTTACAGGGTAATCCAAAAGATATTCGTTCTTTTTCAATTTGTTGACAGTCCCTATGGGATTTCGGGAAAAAATCTTCACGGAAATATATAACCTATACTATATTGTTTACACACCTGCAGTTTCAGGTTAATTCCTTATCTATTTTTCTAGATAGTTAACAAAACGTCTAAAATCGCAAGTGACCGGTCACCTTTGGCAATATAGTGTATTTCATGCGAGTGGTTCAGTGAACAAATCCTCTTTAATAAAAAGGTACGTGTTGCTGACGACTGGGATTTTCGCTAATCGTTGCCAAAGAGTAATCTCAAAAAATAAACATTTGAAGTTACTGAATCCTCTTTAATAAAAAGGTACGTGTTGCTGACGACTGAGATTTTCGCTAATCGTTGCCACAGATTAATCTCGGAAAATGAAACATTTGAAGTTACTGAAAAAATTAATAGCTCGAAAAGTATTTGTCAGAAAATTGTTAGACAAACTGCGTTAGAAAGGTAAAAAATTGTGTTTTTCTTGATATAAATTTCAAATCTAATGATTATGCCGTTTTTCAAATATTGAATTTCAAAAATTACCAAATTTTACAATGGAGTACCATATAGCGAAATCTTCACGCATAAAAAGATAATGATAACGGTATTGTGTCCTGACGTATATATACTGACTATAACACGAGTCACAAATTATAGTAGCCTTATTATTCTGGTAAAATATAAAAGTGAATTATGATGTCGCGAGTGCATGATTTTTATTTAATTCTCGACGAGTACCATATTTTTGTCCACCTGAGTGAGGCATATCAATTTCATTATATTTGAAGTACTGTAAATTGTAACTTCATTCAAATACAAATTGAATCCAACGGAAATGATTTTTCCCCATAGACACCATAGTTTAAAACCCATAGACACCATAATTTAACACAACTATTCATTTTTTTTAATGTTGACCTATTCCATAATAAAGTATACAGAGAATGGGCCTAATTTGTCCTTAACATTAAAAATGTAATAACGCAATAGCGTTCGTATCGTTTTCAGACATGCAGAATGACATTCCAAGTAAAGATCCATAGGGTTTTAAAATACAAGTTCAAATTCAAAGTCAATATTTAACTTGATTAAAGGTGCGTGAAGAGAAATTGACCAGCGTAGCGGGCGTAGCTTGCTAGTCTAAAAATAATAAGCCACTTTAACGCCACAAATTAACATTTAATAACATAAAAAGTATATAAAAACTTATTGGCAAGATAGAACAACGTAACACATCTCAGAATCTGCATATGAAAAACTGATTATTTCTTTTTTGTTTTGATCAAAAGTGGATATCGAAAGACGCTTACGATAGCTAAATAGGTATTTTATGAATTAGATGGAACTTAGTCAGCCATTTAGACACCTGTATTATGTAGAGTATGCTTCCATTTCCGTGTCAGAACGTTAAATGTTTATTATTATTGGGCCTATACAGGACTAGACTACCTTCTAAATGATAGATCTGTACTTATTTTTCTTTAATATGTGCATATAGCCACATCTGACTGCGGTAGTAGTACTGTTACATAATGTAATTTGGAAAACATTCTTATGTCACTGTATATCATATAAGAATTGATTAGACTTAGAATAATTTCCAATTTGTAGCACATTTAGTAGGTAAAGTCACTTAACGGAAATAATTTTTTCAATTTATAATTTTTTTACATTTTTTTGATTTTTTTTTTAAATAATTTTTTTAATTAGCCGCCATTTTGAAACAAGATGGCAGATGAAGCTGTCGAGACCTTAATATCATCGATACACATACTCAGTCACATCCAAATCGATTCATAAATAAGAGAGTTACACCATGACAAATGTCAGATATATCTACTTATAATAAAATCCGAAAGCAAGAAAGTGTCTGTAACCATTCCGGGCGGGACCACTCTGGTCTTCGAATCCACCGTCGTTAAACGCCATGTAGGCTTAATGAAAATCCTATGTTAACATATGACAGCCAAATGATAATATCTTCTACTTGAAATCATGTCTGTTCAGCATATTTTCCTATAAAACATGTATATCATATCCTATTATAATGTTTTAAGTTCTTAATTAAAAATCCAGATTAAACATCGTAGTCCCAGATATAAACAAACGAACACTGTTGCCTTTCAGAATCACAAATTCAAATCAATCTCAAATGTATGACACTTTTGAAAGCTTCATTAAAGAAATACAGTTTAACATACGATTCTACTCTTAAAATATTTGTAAAAGCATGTTAAAACTTTTAAATATTTAAATTTTGTTTAAAACCTTCAAAAACTATTTCATATAAAACATGTATATCAACATTTCTACAAACAATTTTTTTCTGTAAACACTTTTTTTTTCAGAAATAGCGGGGATTTTTTTTTTTCGTAGGAATGCTTTGCAGTGATCGATCTAGTATAATGGCGCCATCTACCGGCGTATTTTGAAATTTTCTTCCATCGTAAATAAAATGATTATTTCTTATGAAACGTAATTAAAATATACGGAATACATAGTACAACGTAATTTGCATTTAATTTTGCTTATGTAATCAAACAATGAGTTATGTGGTGAGTCAAGCTGTTTAGAAACTCATTAATAACACTTTTTTTACAAAAACTTTCGCACATGGATTATTTTTTTAATATTTAACTTGAATGTTTTGTCCAATCGTTGAACTATATCAGAAATTTAATATTGAATAAATATATATTTATATATTTAATATATATATATTTATATATATCATTTTTATTTGTTGAAATCATTTGTCATTTTAAAATGTACATTTCTACAATATAAACCTTACAAAAATAAAATCTTCATGCTGTTTGTTTGTATGAACCTATTTAAAAATCGCAAAATAATTTATTGGTGAAGATTTTTTTCTCTATATAGTATCTGCGAGTCGATAGAAATCCACATACGCAACGAGGACATATGAAATGAATTAGTCTCTTTCGAATTACCTGGATTTTGGAGAGAGATGCTCCCTAATATTAAGAATAAGCTCACAGTTAAAAATTTGCAGAAAACTGTGCAGGCATTCCACCGTGTTTATAGAAAACGGTTGCATAAGCGTAATTAAAACCTTTTCTGACCGTAATATGGGTAGAATAGAGATAATTTACGGTTATGTACTCGTTTTCTATAAAAACGGTCGGTTGACTGGACAGTTTCCTGCAAATGTTTTACAGTGCTACTATAAAAAAAATCACATTTATGGAAAAGAATTTTTTTTTAAAACCACAGTGACTTTAGATGGTGTCTTACTTCATAATACTTGCTATCTCGCGATATATCAAGTACATATATAAAATTTCATGCGAAAAGACTTGAGAATGGCACAGTTATTGTGTGTACGATAGTAGTCGGTATGTTCATTTAAAGGTGTTTTTAAGCCTTTTTGTTCACTGTAATCATTTTTAGTGCATATATATATTTTAATCATTAAATTTTTTTATCGTGTCGTTCTAAAAACATACTGTGTAATTTATTCCAAACTGAATAATATTTACAATATCACTTTAAGTAGAGAATATTACATGTACGGCGCAGAAACAAACCAAAACTTATTGGTTTTTATTTGTTACAATTTTATCCCGAATCATTGTTTCTAAAAATTTTTCTTTCCGAATATCATTTATCTTTTGATGTAATTAAAAGAAAGACAATAGTATCCAAGTGACAAAAACAGTGATTAAAGAAAAGACCAAGGATGACATCAATAATTAGATGTCTATATTGAATCTTACAGTCAAATAAGAATTAATATTTGAAATAAACGTATCTCGATGGGAGAATGGGAATACTTGATCATATGGATACTTGAGCCGAGGGTCTTACTGTAGGGTTATTTTTATTTCTAAAGTTGGCAACACATTAATATATTTTAGTTTCACGCATGTGAACTAGAAATCAAATATCTTGATGCGATTTTGAAAGTGTAATAATAAATGCTTCTTTTTCTCTATATAAAGTCAACATTTGGTTGAGTTGTTTTTTATAATATTTTGTAATTAAGTTTTGTTTCTAATCTTCATTAGTATACCTAGTTGTAATAAATATAAATTTAATTGATTGTTGATTTTAAAATAAATTAAAAAGTTGCATTCTTTATTTAGTTGATGCTTGGTAAACAAAAATGACGTTGCTGCGGATATTTGCGATACTGAGACTGGGGATTCATGAATTTTGTATCTACAAATAATACATTTTTATATGCAGTAAGAAAAATATGTTAAAATTTAAAAATGGAAATATTGGTATACGTTTTCGATATAAAAATCTTATTTATAAATATATTAATGTTATAATCATATGCACTAAGAAAATAAATTCCTTTTTCTATAAATTGAACTAAGTTAATAAAAATTAAGAAAACTGATAACGTTATTAAAATGAAGTGTGAGTAATTTCATTGATTTAATAAAGACAAATCAAGCAATTTTAAATAATTTTAATAAAAAAAAAATATGAAATAAGAGAAACTAAAAGAAACACATTTACGAGATACCTTGTTTGTGATTTCTTTGTGTTGTTGTTGTTGTTTTAGTTTATGTTTTCTTTTTAATTTATACAATTTTTTACTACACTGTGCACTTTGAAATCAAACAAAAGTGATAATTAAATTATCAACAGATGTAAAAACAATGTATAATAGGTATTAGTCACACTACATGTAATAACACGGTGCGTAAAACACTGAGCGTTAACAAGGCGCGTAAGTTTCTGCGACAAATTTTTAACAGCCTTTTTCATCTTATTTAATTGATAAAACATATTCCTAATTCTATGGATAAATATAGTGATAACAAATTTTGAGATTTAATTTTAAAATAGAATGTTTCAATCTCAAATACTCATGCCGACTCCTTTGAAATTTTAAAAATTGTATGCATGTTGCATAGAAAACGCCGAGCTTACACAAAAATCACCTAAAATTGTACACATGTGCTTTTCGAAAAGTGAGTGCTAAAAATTAACATTTCAGTTTCTATAAAAATATAGTTTTTCATGAATTCACGTGGATTTTAAATTCAAAATCATAATATATGTTTTTAGAGCGATTTTTTGTAGGAAACTGCCTGAAAAAATATAAATTGAATTGATAAAATAAAAGTGGAATGAAAATATATGGAACAGACTAATTTTTATCTGTAAAATATATCATGTGGATTATAAATGAAATTTGAAATACCAAAACAGTCTACATAAAGTATAAAAACGCCTTATTAAATTTTTAGTGTTTCGAAATCTATTATATTTAAATTACTTACAACATTTTAACCCTGTGAATCCTGGAGTCTGGAAACTCAATAGCATTCAATATACGGAAAACGCGCGAACGTGAAATATGCTGCGAGATTATGTATTCCTCTTTATTCTGCTTGTCTACTTGTCAGAAGACCAATAAGAGGTAAAAGTAGAACCTCTGTAAGATAACTAGTACAAAATGATCCCCTCCCGTTCATTCCTATAATACCCTGTTCTGCTACAATAGTTGGGGATTTACGAGGAGAAGAAAAATTTTATATGGAATTATTATATGTATAATAATAATCCATATAATTATTATTATATGGAACAAGCGTTTGGGCGGTCTGCCAGTAGTTTGCTTAGCCGGGCGTCTTGGGAGGTTTAGTAGCAAAAGAGTTAAAATTAATTACACCAGTATCCATGCCGAATATTTCTTTTGAAGTATAAATAATTTAGAATAAATTCCATTAATATTTAATGGAAATTATATCTGTTGTAAGCCAGTTCTTTTAAATTAAATTAAAAACTTAATCTAATATCTTAGATTTATGGAATAGAAATTCTAAGTAATTTAAGAAGTTATATAAAATTAAAAATTTATTTAAAGGAATAATAAAGAGGGAAGTTTGTATTACATTACCTATATCTTCTGACGGTGGTTTTTGGTATAAAAATCGCATATTCGTAACTTTAAGATACTACAGATACTACAAAAGACAGGATTTCGGTTTTACCAGTATCGTTTAAGAAATGTGTTTCTAGAATGATACTATGTAATTTTTACGTTTATTGTCCCTTTTGTTACCTCAAAATAAATATAAATTTAACTATACTCAAATTACCTTCTTAGTTGCGGAATTTGTATAACGGGTATGGACACAGAAATGTGTGTTTTATATCTTACTATACTTAGTAGTAGTATACCTCTATAGATAATAGTATAGATAATAGTATAGATAATAGTATTCATCTATAGATAAATTTACGTTTGTTAAGAAATAAAAAAGTCATTTAAAATTAATTTTTTTAATGAAAATGTATTAGGTCTAAATTTAGCATAAGCAGCATTTACTGATAAGCACTTCTTGACATCATGGCACTACAGCCATTTTAAGATAATTTCTATCTTACCTCATAAGTCTTTTCTGCATGTAGGTTGGAGGTATATCGGGAAATGAATAACTAGATTAGTTTATAGGTTTGGTTGTAGAATTAGGTATACATTATATACATTTTCCGTGAACCTATATAAGGTACTAAGGTCCATAGGATAAAAGGCTATGACTAGTTAATCAGAAGTCCTTTGGCACGAAATCAAAATATGGAAATTCTATGAAGTATGGTAAAAGTCCTCTCTTACTTGTTAATAGATTTGAAGTATGGTAAAAGTCTTCTTTTGCTTGTTAATAGATTTGAAGTATGGCAAAAGTCCTCTTTTACTTGTTAATAGATTTGAAGTATGGTAAATGTCCTCTTGTACTTGTTAATAGATTTGAAGTATGGTAAAAGTTCTCTTTTACTTGTTAATAGATCGGTGTTAAAAATTCTATATATATTTTGTGTTCCTCCAATGAGTGAGGAAATGCAGCCTACTCGTACAGGAAGTGAAAAATTTTATATAGCGATCAATTATACAAAAACAATGAGAATTAATTTCATCAGCCTATTTAGATAAGCTAGTAATAAAATGGAGTCATTATACATTTCACTTATCTTGTTAAAATTATCCAGATTAATAAGTTTGGATTATGTTTTAACAGGCTGTTTTTACTTTGTTATGCCAACTTATGAATGGTTGATTTTCGACTTTTTCTAGTTTTTTCTGCTTCATTCACGAATGTTCTGCTTGTCTTTTGTTTCAATCTTTCTCTTTCTTTTCATATGATATTTAAAAAGAATTATGTTAACAATAACACACATTTTATATACTGCTATAAAGTAGCTGAATACAACGGGAAGAACTTTAATACACCATATAAAGTAAAAATATTAATGCATTTCAAATGCATAAATCTTTCTTCTGCAGCAGAGTCCTACCTTTTATTTAATATGCTGTTTATTTCTTTGTTAATTGATTGTTTAAAATGTTTTTATTTATTTACTTTATGTGTATACAGGGTGATTCATAAAAGATGGGCAGAACTTTAAGGGGTTATAGTACACTTAAAGACAAATAATATTAAATAGGAGACTAAGGGTCTCAGACGTATTCCCAAGGAGATAGGGGGCATTAAAGTTTAGGGTCCGAAATTTCAAATGATTATAAAACATGGAAAAATTGGTCGATTCGTTTGCGGTTTTTGCAAAAAATTTTCTTTATGCCAGTATTTTCTTGAAATAAAATTTTAAAGTTCAATTTCAAAAAATGCCGATAGGGGGCGCTTTAGACTTTGGAGTAACAAACAACTATTTTTTAACGTTATTGTTTGTATTTCTTTAAATAATTTCGAAAGCTTAGACTTAAACTTAAATTTTGATCTAAAAATCTGAGTCCTAACGAGTAGTTAAGTAGCGTAAACTGAAATTAGAAATTTGAAACCCTTCTCCCCCCAGAACAAAAATCAGTTATTCCCGATCTTTGTGTCGTAGATTAGGCTCTAACTACTGCCGCGTTTTGCTAAAATTATTCTTTATGTCAGTATTTTCTTGAAAATAAATTTTAAAGAAAATTTTCAAAAAATTCCGATAGAGGGCGCTTTAGACTTTGGAGTAACGAACAACTATTTTATACCGTTATTTTTTGTGTCTCATTAAATGCTCTCTAAAGCTTAGACTTAAATTTTCAGCCCAAAATCTGAATCGTTAGACGTGGTTAAGTTTCTGGGGAGAGGGGTTTGAAATTTCTACTCCTGAGCACAGTTCAGTTTACCATGTCCACACATTGTGTGCTGTGATACGAGGTAAAAAGACACAAATTAGGATTATGTTACCAAAGCATATTTATTAACATGTAATCACAATAAATGTTCAAAATTGTGACCACCAGAGGTTATGCACGCAGAACAACGGCGACGAATGGAACGGCGAACATTCGCGAAAACATCAGGCTTTTCGAGCACTTCCCCTACAGCGGCGGAAAGTCTGGCGACCAGTTCCTCGGGGGATTCAATGGGTGTCTCATACATAAGAGCCTTCAATCGTCCCCAAAAAAAGAAATCGAGGGGTGAAAGATCTGGCGAGCGAGCAGGCCAAGCAACAGGACCACTTCGACCAATCCATCTGTTCGGAAATGTGATGTCCAGATAGTTGCGGACGTCTCGTACGTAATGGGCTGGCGCTCCATCGTACTGGAACCACATGACCCGCCGGGTGCGTGGAGGAACAACGTTTAACAGGTCTGGCAGCACATGTTGCAGAAATGTGAGGTATGTTTTACCGTTGAGGCGTTCAGGAAGAAGGTACGGTCCGATTAGGTGATCTCCGAGGATTCCTGCCCAAACATTGATGGAAAAGCGTCTCTGATGAGCATGTGGATACGTAGCATGTGGATTGACATCCGCCCATACATGTGCATTGTGTGTGTTAAATGTACCTTCACGTGTGAAGGTACATTCATCGGTGAAAAGCACAGTTCGTACAAAATGTAGATTTAGCGCGTTCTGCTGCAGAAACCAGCGGGCGAATTCAATACGATTTGGATAATCCCCTGGAGACAGTTTCTGGACTCGTTGCACATGAAACGGGAGCAAATGTTCATCCTTCAGTACCCTCCAAGTCGTGGACTGTGAGGTATCCACCTGGCTAGCCACTGTTCGTGTACTTGTACTTGGCTGCGCCGCTACTACATCCAGAATGGCTTCTGCAACAACTACTGATTCGTCCTTTTTTGCACGACCTGCATTCGACCGGGAAGCGAGAAATGATCCCGTCTCACACAACTGTCTGTGCAAGTGCTCGAAAGTTTTGCGGTTAGGCAACCGCCTGTTAGGAAATCGCTCTCCGTACATTCGTTGTGCCTCTGCACCATTTCCATCTGCCTCTCCGTAAATTAAATGCATCTCAGCCTTTTCCTTATTCGTGAAGGGCACCATCTTCCGATTCATTACTACAGCGACTTACACTTGACTCACCGTTCAGTGGTTTTTATGCCTGAATCGTGTCGAAATTTTGCATACGTGTTCTTCTTCTTCCCCATTTGACATTTGCATACTTTCTGTTTCTTTCTTCACCCGGTGACTAGCGTCAGGAATGGAGCTTTAACGTTTGCATGAGCGACGTTTCCAACTGTGCCAGTGCCTTTATGAGTGAATTCCGACTATGCAGTCCTTGACGAAAGTTGTATTTTTGCCTCGTATCACAGCACAGAATCGTTGGGCATGGTTAAGTAGTGCAAACTGAACTATGTTCAGAAGTTGAAATTTGAACCCCCTCCCCTCGCTACTGAACCACGCTCAGCGATTCAGATTTTGAGCTGAAAATTTAAGTTTAAGTCTAAGCTTTAGAAAGCATTTAATGAGACACAAAAAATAACGGTATAAAATAGTTGTTCGTTACTCCAAAGTCTAAAGCGCCCCCTATCGGCATTTTTTAAAATTGAACTTTAAAATTTTATTTCAAGAAAATACTGGCATAAAGAAAATTTTTTGCAAAAACCGCAAACGAATCGACCAATTTTTCCATGTTTTATAATCATTTGAAATTTCGGACCCTAAACTTTAATGCCCCCTATCTCCTTGGGAATACGTCTGGGACCCTTAGTCTCCTATTTAATATTATTTGTCTTTAAGTGTACTATAACCCCTTAAAGTTCTGCCCATCTTTTATGAATCACCCTGTATATATATATATATTTATTCTTCCAATAATTTTTGCCTTGTACATTTTTTTTTTCATTTTATTCATTTCCATTTGTTTTACTCTGTTTGTTGTCTCAACATATGATTGATTTTTTTTTTCTACTGTTTTCTTTTTTCCAATTATTCTTCTCTCTATTCCTGTATTTTGTTTCAAGCTTTCTCCTAATCTCAAAACGGTATCGCGACTTTTTGTTCCTAGAAAAGAATTTTAAAAAATGCAATATTTCTATTTTTGTACTTCATATGTTATTTATAAAAGAAATTAAAATAAATAAAACTGTTTTATCAAGAAATATATAACTTTTCAATAAATCTCTAAAAAGACAAAAAATGTTTTTAATGAAGCTACGTTTATTAATTTGACACGCATTTCCATTTTAGAAGAAATGACAAAATTGTGAACGCATGTGTCAACACAAAATGTAACTGTCAAACTTATATGAAAACAAAAAAGTTTAGTAATTAGCTGGCAGCATCTCAAAACATCCATACAAGAAAATATATTTGACGTATTTTACAATTTTTGTTATAGTTTCATTATTTTTAGATATTTTATACACATATGTCAAATGAAAATCTGTTAATAAAAAACATTCTAAACCAACATGTCATTTCCATTATTAATAGTAGTTTCATAAAGCCTTTCGCAAACTTCAAATTTCATTTTGTCGCAAAGAAATAAGATTTCAAAGAAAACGAAGCATTATGCGTTTTCTTTTTTAAAAGTAGATTGTTCGAAAGTCACGTAAAATGCATGAAAAATTGCTTAAGAATTTTGACTCACTTTCGTCCCGTTTCTGCACAGCAAACGAATATAATTCTGAAACAAAAATGATCATTTTGGCTCATACATGACAGTTATAAAAAGCTGGTTATTGAATGAAAAAGATGATTTGTATATTTAAAAAAAAATTCTGTATTTTATAAAGAATTTTAGAAATCTGCTATGTTTACGTTAATTGTTAAAATTTTGTTATCGTTATAATTTAAATAGTTTGTTTGTATTATAATCATAACAACTTTAATTTTTTGCATTTCATTGCATGATAAATGACAGAATATCAGTGCTTTACACTGAGAAAAATGTCACATTTAAAATATGAGTAAATCGATATTTACATTTTGGTATGAAACTTTTTGTTTCAAATATGGTAACACAATGCTTTCATTTCTGATATACCAGTCATACTCAAAATATTCAAACATGAGTATACTCAAAACTGAGCACATAGAGGTCAGTTCATACTCATTTTTGAAACATGGGCATACTAAAAAATTATTAGAATCAGTTGAAACTCATTTTTGAAACATGCACATACTCAAATATGAGCAAGTGATGTTTTATCCTTCGATGTGTGCATGTTTTCAAAAATGAGGATATACATGTTTCAAACTTGAGTAATTTTGATTCGGAGTCATTTTGACTATGCAACATACTCAGATTTGAGGATATTTTGCTCAGTTTTGAAAACGACGTTTTGAGAGTGTAAGAACAGTGGTTTCGTACACAACATACACCAACACATAGAAAAAAATTAAATTTTGGATCATTTGGAAATGAAAATAGGTTAGTAAAATTGATACTATCCTTAAATTTCTAGGAATATATGGGTTCGTAAATTTTTGTGACAGTAGTATTTTAAAATCGTTATTTATACAGCTAAATTTCGCTGCACTATAGTATATTAAGGGTCGTGGACTGCGGAACCCATCTCCGCTTCCTTAACCGTGGGATCTGAGAGGCTATGTACATCATTTATTGCGGTAAAGTCTCGGAGCGAAAATTTGACTCGAACATCACCTTGGATTTGGCGCTTTAAAAGTTGTCAAAAGTTGTCTGTTTTGGCGGCATTCGCTTCCTTGGCAATTTCGATTTCATTCTCACAATAAAATAAACGTAAATATACCAACGAAACTGAAACTAAAAACTGTCGCTCGTGCTGTTATCTTATCCTAGGACTTTTTGTCAGAGTTAGGGTGGAAATGAGAAGTTATGAGAAGTCTGTGGATTTTATATGTGTAAAATCTACACAAGGCCGAAAGTTATAATTCCAGTAATAATTCTACTGTTATAAAAAATAATTTATATTAAATTTGCATATAATAAAATATTATTTGATTTGATTTCATGACTTGTAATTTCAAATGCTATTCCTATAATGACCAAGACTAATTTCTTTTCTTTCTTCTTCTTTTCTTAAAAGAAACTTTTTTTTTTACGCTCAGTTTTATTTTTTAACCCCTCCCCCCTTCCCGACAGAAAAAAAAGATACTATCCTGATTTTTTGTTCTTTCTTTTGCTGCTGTATATTATTTAAATGTTATAAACTGGCTTGGGTGCATGGATTGCACACCTCCCTTCTGATAAACGTTACTTAAAAAATATTTTTTTATTAGGGACACAAGATATTAAATAAGATAACCCAAAATATTTCGAGATGTCTGTTTCGAAAGCTTCAATTTGACATAATCATTACACGAAATGTAAATATATTGCCATATTTTTTTTTCCTAAAAATGCATTAAACTTTGCAGACATTATTAAAATAACAGGAAATCGAAAAGTTTTTCTTTCTTTTTAACATTTTCCAACCTAGTTGAAAAGTGTTTATGACTTCGGCTTGTCTGCCGTATGGCCGTCTGGCCGTGCTGTAACTCCCGTAAATATGCTCGGATTGCCTGCAATTTTTATATGTTATTGTCGTTACCTATAGCATGTTCCCTATTTCAACTGAAGTGTGTAGCACTTAAAGTTTTTTTAAAGGGACACTCAAAAGAATTCCGTTACATTACGGTCTATGGGGAAAAATCATTTGCGGTTTATTTTAATGATGTTACACAATTTCAAAGACATTGTAATTGATATATATCACTAAGGTGCATTACAAGAAGCTTATTATGGAATAGGGTGTGCATAGCACATATAGTTACTTTACAGTGACAGTCAAAAGAATTCCGTTACATTACGTCTATGGAGAAGAATCGTTTGCGGTTTAATTAAATAATGTTTCACTATTTTAAACGCATTGAAATTTATATATATTACTAAGGTGCATTACAAGAGGCTTATTACAGAATATTGTGTGTATAGCAGTCATCGTTCATTTACAGGGATACACAAAAGAATTCTCTACTGTCTGTTAAAAATAATTCCTGGACGTGCGTTTTAAGTTGCTGAGCGCGATTTTAAATTTAACTCACTTTTTGTCTATTACTTGGTGTGTATAAATTCTGTATTTCATATACAGGGCAGCACAAAAGTTTTGTAACACATTTCCGTTTTTGACAGAAACTCCAGAAGTAGAATTTTAAACTATGCTACGCGTTTCCAAGCTAAACTAATATTTAGCATCTTATGTAGTATATATACAAATCTATAGATCATATACAGGGCTGAATAAAAGTATTCGGATATTTTTCCGAATATTGAATATGTTGTAAATTGCTGAAATTACGTTTTTAAATGTGTTATGCGTATTCCAAATTGTTTACTTAGATGTTATATTTCAGCTTATCAAACGGTAGTGATTTGTAAAATTATTTTGGAAGCGTTGGAAAGTGTTACATAATCTATGCTTGACGCATGATTTTTCGTTCTTGTTTTTTCTTACAAAGGTGAAGAATTTTTCAGAAACTGGCATTAAAGTTGGCAATTTCGGGAAAGTTAGCACTGAAATGGTATCAAATATTCTTTGATTTGATAATATATTTCATAACTTTCTAAAACTTAAAACCACATACTGTTTTTTTAACAATACATAATCTTTATATAGCAATACATTCAATTGTAGAACATATTTTTGCTGCAAGCCAGAAACTTTTGTTCTGCTTTTGATATTGCCATTTAAAGGCATATTTTTTGCAACCTTCCATATGTATATATATATTCAATTGAAAGTACAAATGTTTTACAATATTTTTTAATCAAACAGAAAACCTTGATTGATAACATTTATTCATGTAAAAAAACACTTTTGCAAATTTACAGAATTTACGATTTATTTTTATTATTTTTTTTTTAGTGAAAAATAAAAGCTCTAGGATATTGGATATTTACCAAGTTATATTTTGTGTAGTTGTTTCTTTGTTAAGATAACTATTTTTCATAAGTTTCTGAGAAAAATAATTTTTCAACTTTTCAATACCATGAAAAATTAAGTTTAGCTCTTTTTCTAGAATTATTGAAAAGAATAACCACAGGCAACTACTGAAGATGCTTACTTCTAAACAATACTTTCTGTTTTAATTAGATACGATAAAGTTAGTTCTCAAATCCACACTGGCTACCTCATGATTTTATTCATTCATTTTTATCGGAAACGCATGAAATTGGCATATGTTCTTATTTAGAAACTTTGTAATCAAAAGACGTTCTCATTAAATGCAGAATATTTTTTCATACAGTACTGTCAACGTTAGCATTTTGAACTGAATTTCCGATGACGCAGCACGAGAAAGGAGATAAAGGTGCCGTCACATGACACGAATCGCTTATAACACAATTTAATTTACTGATCAAAAAAGGGAAAATTCATTTCGATTCCAAATTGCTTGAAAAGTCAGACCTGTCAATTTTATGCGTTTGCGTTAAAAAATGAGGCAGAAAGATTCGCGTTGTTGAAAAAGTCATTTGAGAACCATGTTAATCTATTTATTATTATTAGTATTATTATTACATAAAAAGCATTCTTGCTATTTTGACTGAACACTTTGATGTTTCCTATATTTTATGTTTACCTTGAATTGTGAAGTCTTAGTGACATTCATTCACAATTTATCGTTAGTATAATAGTTCAGTACTTTAATATTATTTTTTTGGTCTTCTCTATTATCCTGTCGCCACTTTTTATAACAAAAAACTATCGCCAAACTGCAACGACAAATCAGTGGGAGAACGTTGCCATTGGAATATCAAAATAAATAAATAAATAAAATATAAGAATTTAAGGACACTTATTAAATAAATCAGTAAAACATAAAGAAAAATACACGCAAATGTCGAATTAAAAACCACTTGATGACATAACAAACACGTATAATGCTTCTGACATCAATTAAATGGGACTGCATTTTTTGAAGTTTAATCTTACAGTTTGGCGATAGTTTTTTGTTATGAAAACAGGTCGACGGGTTAATAGAGAAGTACCTTTTTTATAGCGTATATCTTTGTGCAAAGTTATAGTGATCTGATCATGGTTTTGCCAGGTAAAATATCAAGGGATTTAAAAAAAATTATAATCAATATGCATGTAATAAAATCAATTTCACATGAGAAATCTTACCAAAAATTAATTATCTCCTCCCCCTCCTCCAAGAGAAATATTCCAAATTATTTCGAAGATTTTTCAATTATAAAATATAGTTGTACACTCTCAACCTTTATTATCCTTATTCTGTTCTTTTATAGCTTGCAACACAACCATTGATACAACAGTTGCAAGATATTTTAAAATAAGTCAATAATATTCAAGTGATGGAAGTTGGAAGGTGTCGGAAATTGCAAGAAAGCAGATTTTGCCTCGAAAATACGGTTTGGCTTGGCGCTGTTGTGGTGGCCGTCACATGATGGAGTACTGGTGATGCTAGCTTCTAGGAAATGTTACCATTTCTGAGTCTACTATTATTAGAAGATCTATGGGAAGTGCTCAGCATGACGCTGAATCCCCAGTGTTCAGTTTACATTCAAGCTTAGTCTTCATTTTATCTAACCTCGACGGATTTAAGAAATAATTGTTATCAGAATATAACATGAAAACTGAAAATGTGTAATATGTAATATTTTAACTCTTATTTTTATTTTACTTCTTAATAATTCTACTTTTACTTACTGAAAAATACAACTGAAAATTGAGAAAATCACAAATATGAATTGTTCTGTTATTTATATTAAATTGCAATATATTCTTTCCGAAATATGTAGATATAACAATATTTCCTAATTATACAACGAGACAATTAATTCAATTGATTTACTAACGTTATTTATATAGTTTTCCATTTCAATCCACTCAAGTAAATTAATCCCTTTCTCAGAGAAATAAAATACTTCAGAACTGTATATGTTGTAGCAACAATGTACTGATAAAAGTGCATTCAAAGAATTCCCGCAACGGCCATTGATATTTTTTTTCGGCTGCCATTTGATTGCATTTTTTCTTTTAGAAAATGGATTTTGGAATACATGCAAGCTTTTACTACTTATTATGAAGATAATTTATTCCCTTTATATTTTGGTTACTTACGGATTATATATATATCCTGTATTATTTATTTTCCCGGATAAGAACATCATATTCTATACCATGTAAATTTACAAATACATACATTTACTTTTTGGAATTGCAAATGAATATTTCTTTAACAGATTATTAAAAATGTTTTTAACTCCTAAAAGCACAATGCTACATACCATAACGTTACGAAATTATTTTAAATTAGAAATGTATTTTCTAAATAACTTTGCAGGCAAGAAATTTTAAAAATTAAGGGTTAAATCAAACAGTTGATAAATTCTATTGACGCTAAGAGGCTAAATAATATTCTTTTAAGTTGCCAGTGATCGTAGAGCTCCAGAGGCGTTATTTGTTAGAGTCAAGGGAGGAAATGAATTTCTGTGTGTTTCCATTATCACAGTTCTTTTCAGATTTTGACAAAAGCTGTATTAATGCACGCTATAATGTTACATGCCCCACAGACGTCTGTGGTTTTATAAAGTCATAAGTGTACCAAGTAAACAGCCAAAGTAATCAAATAATTGATATCTTCAGAAACAACAGATATCACACAAGCTGTGTTGCAGAATGCGTCCCGATCTTCTGAAGACAGGTGAAAGCAGGGTTGTAAATTTTTGTGATAGTAGAATTTTAAAATATTTATAGAACTATCCATATATCTATTATAAGACTATCTATCTATCTGCAAAATTAATATTCCAAATAATATATCTTATAAAGAAAATATTAATAAACATTTGAAACATCCAGGACTTAAAATAATCTTGAATACGTACAGGATCTCAGTTTTACGTTATGTATCTATCTATCTATCTATCTATCTATCTATCTATCTACATATATATACTGCTCAAAACAATGAAGGGAGCACATGGTTTTAACGAAATTACACAAATACTTACACCAATAAGTAACTTAAATTAAAACATCCGTAATTTAAAGCATAGAAGAAAACATAACTATAACACTTCATATACAAATCAAAGTTCATGACATCAAAAACAAGAAAAAGGAGATAAGTGCAGAAATCGGGATTTCGCAGAAATGTCTGTTTCACGCTCTCAGTTGCAAAACTCAATTGTTCAGCTTTTTTTTTGAGAAAGGGCGATTTGAAAATGTCACAACAACGTGATTTACAGGAATCAATGGCTTGGCGTATTAGAAAGTGACTTGAATCCGGGCAAACACAGCGAAGTGTAGCGGACGCTTTTGGAGTTGCAAGAAATGTCTTTGCAAGGCTGTGGAATCGATTCCAAGAAACAGGAAATGTTAGTTTTCCTGTGTTAGTTAGACCAGGGCAAGGTCGACCACGTACACCACAGCACCTGATAACCGATATACCTTGTTAACATCTCGTCGAGACAGAAAAGGAGATGATACTCAGTTGCTAAAACGGTAGCTCTTGGCAACACGACGAAGGGTGTCCAGCCAAACAGTGCACAATATGCTTCATCATGTTCGTCTCTATGCACGTAGGCCAATGGTCTGTATTCCGTTGACCTCAAGCCGCCGTGCTGCAAGAAGCAGGTGGGCTGCTTAACATCAAGATTGAAGGCAACGGGTTGGACTCAAATGCTGTTTATAGAAGAGTCTCTATTTAGTCTGGAGTGTGACACTTGACGTTATTTTGTATGGAGGGAAAGGAGTACTCGAAATAACCCCCACATTTGTTCGTGAAAGATCACATTACAGACAAGGTGGGTTGATGGTATGAACTGGTATCAGCATAGGTGGACGTATGGTCCTGCATATCATTTGGAATGGACGGCCCAAAGGTATGCAGACGAGATAATAAGACCTCATGTCGTACCTTATGATTCACCAAAGGTGATTCCATTGTTTTCATGCATGATAATACCAGGCCGGATACAACTCGTCTGGTGGAGAACAAGGTTGAAGCTGAAACAATACAGTGTATGGAATGGCCAGCATGCTTTCCTGACCTTAATCCGATCGAGCATGCTTGGGACACACTCGGACGACGCATTACAGCGAGATGAAGGTTTTATTTTATTGTCTGGTACAAGGAGATTGCAATTCTTGAAGAGTGGAACAGCATTTCTCAAATTCTTATCTATAAACTCATCGCATCTATGGAAAACATGTTTGTGGTAGACTTAGCTATTCGAGGAGACCACACGTTGTATTAAACAACTTGCATCACTACTAAACAATACTTTTTTTGTCATTTACATGTTACCAAATTTTTGTCCTAAACCATCTTTTCAAGTTCTTTCCATACTTTCAAAGAATTAAAGCTCCTTTATAATTTCTTTTGCGTCTTTATATCTGTATTGCGCATTGATACACGTGTACTCTACATTTTATACCCATGCATGGCAGTCTCGCACGGTTTTCTTATTTTCTTTGCGTGCTCCCCTAATTTTTTTGAGTAGTGTATATATATATATATACATATATATATACACTATAAATAATATATATACTATAATATAATATACTATAAATAATATATATATATATATATATATATATATTTGTTTGTTACATGACATAAAGTTAAATATTAAAACATCCACGACACATTCATTTACATGGATGCTAAAAAGAATAGTTTTCGATTTGTATTATAAATCTCAATCTTTATTTTTGGCGATGCCATGGAATATCTGACTTTATTTGCATAGGCTTTGCACATTGGTAGAGTGAAAATATTTTACTTAGAAATAGAATAATTGATGGATAAATGTGAAATATTAGCATAATTTATTTCACTCTGTGTATGTATATTTATTTAATTTTACGTAAAAATTATTTGAGTAAAATAAGATTTTCACTTCAATTGTCATGTAACACATTTCTTATTTTTCTAACTATGGACATTGCAGGTATGTTTTGTTTACTGGTAAATATGCAATAACTAATATTGCATTAAAATGCCTTTTTATTTTATTAGAAATAATATTATATATTTTTTATAGTCGTTTTATCCTTGAGGAAATGTTCCTATATGCAACTTTTATTCACCATTTATCATAAAGTCTTTAAAATATCAACACATATACAACAAAATAACAAAATGTTTTATCCTTGTTTGGAATACAATTTTTTTCTGACATGTAATATATTTTCGACAGTGGTACTTAATAACAGGAACCGAAAAAATAAAATAAAACAATGACATAGTGACTGTCCTATTTTTCACAAAAATGTATAGTATGATTTTTTTTTCATTTCAAAGTTTATTTACTGGGTTTCGTCTCTCACAGAGTTAAAATAAATCAAAATTATTTTTCTAGTGTTTACTAAAACAATACAACGCCATTATGTGTTTGAAATACGTTGACATAGATAAGGTTTTATAATGCAAATTACATCCCATTCGAATGGAAAAAGGACTATAAATAATATATTACAGAATAATATATTTTTCAAGTTAATATAATATATGTTTATACAAAGTTATATGTTGAAAAATAACATGTTTATTAATGTTATATATTATGTTATAGCACATGGTACTTTGATGGCTTATAAATAAATAAATATTAATTCAATGCATCTTATCCATTTAACAAAATTTGCTTTAAAGGAAATATTTTGTAAACTTTTTTTAGCGTTTATTTTTAGGTTAATAGATTTTACGACATTATTTATCTGTAACGAGAATATTTATTAATCATTTATATCGCAGAAAATTTGCGAGTACTAAATATATTCGGATGTTTCTTATATAAATACTATTAATTAAATGCAACTTTTCGACGCACCTGCATATTGTTAAAGAAAATGTGTTTTAAACATGACGTAGTGATTATTTTGATATATTTTATAAAAATATTTATCTATAAAGAGAATACTTATTTACCATTCAGATCCAAAAAATAGAGTAAAAAATAGATATACAAAATATAGGAGTAATTTTAAATTAACAAGCTAAATTCAAAGCAGAAAAAATGTAAATGAACACCTACCGGTAAAATGTACTTCGTAAAAGGGAAAAAAAATTCTAATACAGAAGAAACATTTACGAACATTCAGTGGTGTAGCTTCATAATTACTCGCAAATTCCGAAACTTTTCTTCTGGAATCCATAATAGTTAATTAGATCAAAAAACTCAAAAACAACTTGATTTTAAAAATAGTAGGAACATTTATTTCAAATTTTTCAGATAGAAAACAAACTCTGTTATTCCAAAAATTTTTAGTTTTAAACCTTACAGATATTCTGTTTTCTGAGCTTTGTAATTGATCGTTCTCTATATAGTTTTCGTTCTCTAAAAACTTTTGTGTGTTCATTTTATATTTAGAACCTAATTCCACTGAAATACAGTTTGGAAACATTGAAACTAATACATATCTCCGAAAAAGGAATATATTTAAATTTTACGAACACCAATTTAATGTCTTTTACATTTTAAACATTATACATCTTTCAAAAATAAGTCAATAAATACATAAAATACAAAACAGTAAACTTACCTTACCATCATATAGTAGAGATATTACTATGGAATTCTCAAAATAATTACTCTAATTGAATAATTGCTTTCGTTTATTATTTGTTAGCATATATTTAATTCATTTTTATTCGGTATAATTTTTTTTCATTCCGGTTTAACAGCGATTTTTTTTATTCGGTTTACCAGGGATTTTTAAAATTTGTTTTTTACAAGTCTTCTTATTTTTTAAACTGAAAACATTTTTGTGATTTAGCGTTCTATTTAAAGAAAAAACACAAATTAGAGACTTTCACAATTATTCAAAAACTAATTGTTGTACTAGTACTACAATTTGTATATCTAACAGTGCAACTTGTACGTCTACAATTTTTAATCGGTTATTTTTTGGATGTTTAACTGATTTAGCTTCATGTTATTACAAATATAGTAATTATTTTTTTTTTCATTTTAATAATGTTGAAATGCGCAATTTTGGTATGCATATAAACGTTCTTATTATAAAACTGCTATATTAGGTAACTACATGAGGACTTCTTGTTTAATTTTAAAACTATAATTTTACTGGCGGTATGCATTTAGGTACTTTGTTTATTATCCTCTTTAATAAAAAGGTATGTGTTGCTGACGACTGGGATTTTCGCTAATCGTTGCCACAGATTAATCTGGGAAAATAAAACATCTGAAGTTACTGAAAAAATTAATAGCTCGAAAAGTATTTGTCAGAAAATTTTTAGACAAACTGCGTTAGAAAGGTAAAAAATTGTATTTTTCTTAATATAAATTTCAAATCTAATGATTATGCCGTTTTTCAAATATTGAAATTCAAAAATTACCAAATTTTACAATGGAGTACCATAGCGAAATCTTCACGCATAAAAAGATAATGATAACGGCAGTGTCCTGACGTATATATACTGACTATAGCACGAGTCACAAATGATAGTAGCCTTATTATTCTGTTAAAATATAAAAGTGAATTAGGATGTCGCGAGTGGATGATTTTTATTTAATTCTCGACGAGTACCATATTTTTGTCCATCTCAGTAAGGCATATATCAATTTCATTATATTTGAAGTATTGTAAATTCTAACTTCATTCAAACCCAATTTGAATCCAACGGGAATGAGTTTTTCCCCATAGACATCATAATGTAAACCCCATAGACACCATAATTTAACACAATTATTCTTTTTTTTATGCTGACCTATTCCATAATAAAGTCTATAGAGAATTGGCCTAATTTGTCCTTAACAGCCCAAATTTTGTCTGACACATTAAAAATGTAATAACGCAATAGTGTTCGTATCGTTTTCAGAAATGCAGAAGGACATTTCAAGCAAAGATCCATAGGGTTTTAAAATACAAGGTCAAATTCAAAGTTAATATTTCATTTGATTAAAGCTGCGTTAAGAGAAATTGACCAGCGTAGGGGGCGTAGCTTGCTAGTCTGGTGGTATAACAAATGAGAAACTATCTGCAAATATCATTTCACGTCTTACACTAAAACGTAACGTCCGCCTAAAAATCAGTGAGTTATGAGTTATTTGTCGACTCTTTGCGTTTTCTATAGCATACCGACTTCAGATTTTTTTATTTTGAGGAATAACAAATTTGTTTTTTGAAACACTTAATTTTTTTTTGTAATACTTTGTTTATAGGGATTATGTTTAGACGTTTTAAAAATATTTTTTAAATCACCATACATTATTTGTAAAAAATATGTATCGAGGTAACGTTATATGATTTAGAAAACAAACCAAATTTTTAAAAATATATTTTAAATCATCATACATTATTTGTATAAATATGTATTGAAGTAGTGCTATATGATTTAAAAGACAAACCAAATGTTTATGCATATTTTTGTTACATAAAAGTAACAATTAAAATTAAATTTCCTCTGAAAATTCAGCTTTGCTAAATGAATACTAAAAGACACAATTTCTCTCACTCTATTCAATGAAGAATTAACGGAAGGAAATGTTTTAAGAAGACAACGCGATTTAAATGTCCGGAGTGAAAATGAAAGCCTGTTATAAATATTTTACTTCGTTTTACTCAGGAAAACAATTTGTTTAAGAGACCATTAAGGCTTCAAAAAAGATAAACGAATTTATTTCACGATTCGTGCTGTTCTTTGTTTTCCATTATAAATCTCTTTAAGCAATTTAGAAAAGGATGTTAAAAGAACATTAAAATTTATCATTGCATAGTCTCCATGAATTTTTGGTAATTATATAATTACTTAAATAGTTCGCAGCTTGACTAAATTATTCACATAATGCATGGGCATATTGTTCAATGGTATGAACGAGATAAAAAAATATTCTGGAAATTTACTCTCAAGTCTAAATGTAGTGAATGGTCACGACACAAATTTGAAATATCGTTGTTATTTTCTGTATCATAAAAAGAATCTCCTAAAACTTAATTCAATTTAATTAACTTTAAAATATTTCGAAACTAGAAAAAATTATATTTCATATAGCTATGTACAGCACTGTCTTCCTAAAGTCGAAGAACTGTATTACATGACATAAATTTAAGTTCGAAAACATCCACGTCATATTTAATTACATGTATCTAAAGAGAACAGTTTTCGATTTTTATTGTAAATCTCAATATTTATTTCTGGCGATACCCAAGAATCTTTGGCTTTATTTCCATATCTATTACACATTGGCAGAGTGAAAGTTGTTTTGTATTTAGGCATTCTAAAATGATGTTTTTAAATAAAAATTGTGATGAATAAATTTGAAATATTTGCCTGCATTTTTTTCTACTCTGATAATGCATATTTATTTAATATATGGTTTTACGTCAACTTATTAGAGAAAAATAAAATTTAAAATTCAGTTGCACATGAAAATTATTTACTATTTATCTAGCTACTCACACCGGAAATATGATTTATAACAGAAAAATATCAAGTAATTGAATTATATAAATTGTGTTTCTATTGTATAAGAAACTAGGGGGCTCTGCCCCTTGCTCGCTACGCTCACGAACCCCCGTTCTGATTTCACAGCCTCTTAAAACCTGGTAAATGCAATGTATCCTGTTTTAAAAAGATTATGATAGTGATGATATCACGAACGGCGACTATATTCTGAAATCAGGTTATAATGCTTTTTCACTTAACTGGTTATAATGCTTTTTCATTTAATTCATCTTTTATTTTAATATTTATGTGCAAACTCCATTTTTATGACGTAATTTTCTTTATTTCCTGCTTTCAACACGTGATAATTTAATTATTATTTTAAACTTTCATTATTGTTTTTAAAAGTCTCGCGCAAATACATTTTTTATTTGAGATAAAATATAATCATTTACGCTTATTTAGAAATTGGCAACAATATAAAAAAATGACTTTTTCAATAAAAGATTTTTTACTCGATTTTTAAGGATATTTTGAGTTTTTATTGTCCGACCGTGATATTTTTTTTGAATTTTTGAAAGCTTGTTGTATTTCGCGTCTGGTGGTATGATTTTCGAATCCGTAGGATGGCTAGAAAAAAAGTAATCGCTCCTCAAAAAAGTCCCTAGTAAAAAAGCGATGAGAATAACCCGGAATATCTACGCAGTTTTTCATTGGTCCATTTTTAAACCATTACTTTTTTTATATATAGAAGGATAATATCATAGCCATTTTAATAGGTGTTTTTCTTTGAAGTAATATTGCTAAATATAATTTTTTCTCGATTCCAAATATAATTCATCATTATTTCTTTAAAACATCAACACTTGTTGAAAAAAATTACTAAATGTTTTATGTGTTTTGTAAAACAATTTCTTTCTCATTTTTGGCAATGGTACTTAAAAACAGGAACGGAAATTAGAAACTTAAACAATGACGCAGTGACTGTCCTTTTTTTCACAACAATGTATATTATGATATATTTTTATTTCAAAATAAATTTCCTGGGGTTCATCTTTCACCGAAATAAAATAAATCAACTTTATTTTTCTCCTGTTTACAAAACAATAGAACACCATTATATGTGTGAAATGTGTTGACATATATAAGGTTTTTTAATGCAAAGAATTTTACATTCAAATGGAAGAAGGACTGTAAATAATGCATTACAAAAAATGTAATATTTCAAATTAATAAAATATTTATGACTGATATATGTCATGTTATAGCCCATGGTATTTTGATGTCAAATAAAAAACTAATATTAATCTAATGAAACGTATATATTTAACTAAATTTGATTTTAAAAAATGCTTTTGTTTAGTTATATTAGAGATTATTTTTAATGGAATTTATGACAATAATTAACTGTAACGGTAATATATATGAATCATTTGTATCCAAGAAAAATTGGGAGTGTGATTATATTTGGATGCTTGATATAGAAATAATATTAATATTATTTTAATGCAACTTTTCTATTTAACTGAATTTTCTTTAAGAAAATGATTTTTAAACATGTCATAGTAATTATTTTTAATGCATTTTATAAAAATATTTGTCCATAATGAGAATACTTGCATACCATTTAGATCGAAGGGAAATGCGAAAACAGACAGCCAACTGATGGGACTTAATTTTAAACTGAGAAGCTAAATTCACAGCTGTAAATTCATAAATGTAAAAAGTGTAAGCAATTTAGAATAGGATGTTTAAAGAACAGTAAAATTAATTATTACATAATCTTTGTGAAAATTTGCTTATTAATTTATTACTTAACTCTTTGGAAGCTTGACTACATTATTCACTTCATATTGCATAGGCAATTTGTTCAATAGTATGAGCGAGATGCACAATATTCTAATAATTTATTGGGTATATGCAAAAGTAAGTTCCATTTTTTTGGTTAAAATTACATGTTTATTTAGCAAGTATATAAAATTGGTACATTATTCAAAGTATGCTCCATCAGAAGGCACAACCTTCTCCCATTTTCAGGCAATTTATGGATTCCCTGCCTGAAGAAGTCGTCGTCTTTTCAAGTGATCCATTCGTCAAGCCAATTTTTGATACTTTCATAAGATGTGAATCGTACGTCTTGAAGGGCTGACTGCATCGACCCGAATAAATAGTAATCCGTAGGATCAATGTAGGACAAATATGGCGTGTGTGATAGACCTTTCCCAGGCCTGCCCTTCGAATTAGGTTTTTACGACGCTTGCAGCATGTGGTTTTGCGTTATCATGCTACAAAATCAGTTTATTGTGTTTTCCATTTTGGTCGATTTTCTCGAGTAACTTGGCTCAAACGCATTAATTGTCGCCGTTAGACTTCGCCAGTAGCAGTTTCAAAAGTTTTCAGTAGCTCATAATATACAACGCCTTTCATTTCCCAACAAATACAGAGCATAACCTTATCAGAATGAATATTTCACTTTATCTGTGATGGACCATCTTCACCAGGCTATACCAAAGGATATTTACGTTTAGGAGTTTCGTAGTAAATGACCTTTTCACCTGCAGTCACAAGTTCATACAGAATATGTTTTTTACACTTTAATCAAATGACATATACTGCGTTTTGAAAGTTATGAAGAAAGTTAACAATATAATTCTTGTTGCTTTTATTTTACCGCTTATCATGACGTGAATTTTGACAGAAAACTCTCGTCTGTGTGGAATTGATATTTACACATATTAATCAATATAGGTAAAAATATTTTAACTTTTCGATTTGATAATTAGATTATTCTGAAATTAAAAGATAAAATACCGTAAATTTCATTGCGAGTGTGAAAATTCTACTGAAAATTTACTTTCTTTTATTGAGTTTATGAAAAAATTGTCATCACTTTAGATGAAGTCGAGACCGGGTATACTACGTAATATGTCGAATGTAAGTATTAACCCTTTCTCCGTTTCAATGTTATATATAGGATTTTTAAGCGTGTAATGTAATATATTCTAATTATTTGGTGAATTCTGACAATTTAGATTTTTCACCAGAACGCTGATAATTTTATTTCTACGAAATTAATTAGATCGGTAAAATCGTAATCAAGAAGAAATGGCTAATGTTTAAATAGATATTAATCCCTCCTGTTGAACCCCCCCAAAAAAAATTGATAATTAGTGATAAAAATTGCCGTATGTAAACATTAATAAAAAAGGTGTTGTTGTCGAAACCCTTTGAAATTTTTAATTGTTATATATATAAACGTTTTACAGCCAGTGTAAAAATTACGTCAGGAATATTGGTATCTAGTTGTAAAATAAATATGTTTGCTTCCCCAGAAAACGACCCAAATTCTATAGAAGGGAAGAACTCCCACTCCTATTTCCCTTTCCAGCCATCAAAAATGAGAAAGCGCATCCCACCCTTTCCCGTTTGTTCACTCCTCTCTCAAACAAAGTAGGTGGAAGAATGGATGCTCCCTCCAGGAAGGGTAAATAAAAGTAGAATGAAGATGAATTTAGAAGGAGTATTTCCTAGAGGTAGTCTTGGGAGCAGTGAAGGCCAAAAAGCGAGCTACTCTTTCCCCAACCTCTTGATTCTTCTTAATTCTATTCCCTGCTTTATCCACCCTTCAAAAAATTGAGGCATGAGAAGTAAGGTCCAATTTGCACTGAAAAATTAAGACTTTTGTTTCTCGCTTTAGTCTATACTAATATTATAAAGTAGTAAAGATTGTTTGTTTGTTTGTTTGTTTGTAGGGGGTAATCACTGGAACTGCTGAAGCGATTTCAAAAGTGATGGTGGCAAATTGATGGTGAAAATCCCTGCTCCAACACAGGGGGGTGCAGGAGCTAAAAACGTTTTAAAATTTCGATTTTTTTTATACTGAAGGTGTTAGACACATGAAATTTGGCATGGTAGTTAGTTATAGGATGTAAATGCTCTCAAAGAACAATAAAAAAAAAATATTCGAAATTTAAAAGGGTGAGATGAGTGAAAAGCGTTCTAAAAACATTCTAAATTACAATTTCTATGGAATCTCTGGAACTACAGAACAGTTTTCAAAAGTGATGGTGGCTAATTGATGCTGACAGTCTCTGCTCTAACATAGGCTATATTTTATGTCCGTGCCACTACTACCAAGGGGGGTGAAGGAGCGCAAAACCTTCTAAAATTTCGATTTTTTTATACTGAAGGTGTTAGACACATGAAATTTGGCATGGTAGTTACTTACAAGATGTAAATGCTCTCTAAGAACAAATTCTAAAAAAGCCCAAATTTAAAACGGTGAGATGAGCAAAAAGTGTTCTAAAAACATTTTAAATTACAATTTCTATGGATTCTCTGGAACTACAGAACCATTTTCAAAAGTGATGGTGGCAAATTGACGGTGACAGTCCCTGCTGTAACATAGGCTATATTTTATGACGGTGCCACTACCACAGGGGGTGCAAAAGCGAAAAATGTTAGAAAATTTCGATTTTTTTTATACTGAAGGAGCAAGAAACTTGAAATTGGACAAGATAGTAACTTATAAGATATGCATGGGATACAGCTGGTACAGAAGCTTCGTATTTGGTATGGTGGTTACTCTTAAAATTCAAATGCTCGCTAAGACCGGTTTCTAAAAAAATCGAAATTTAACAGGCTGAAATGAGCTGAAAATGGTCTAAAACGCTCTACATTATGATTTAATTGGATTTATTCGGGTTAGAAACTAGAAATTCAGTATAGGTGTAACTTTTAAGATGCAGACGCTCTGTATAAACAGTCTATTAGAAAATCGAAGTTTAAAGGTGTAAACTGAGCGAAAAACCTTATAAATTATGTTTTTTTTTTTCTAAATTATTAGCGATAGAAACTTAGAATATAACCTTCCTATTACGTAAATGCTTCCACAGAACAATTTTTACAAAATTCGAATTTAAAAAAAGGTGCAGAAGCAAAACACATTCCAAAATTGCAATATTAGTGATGCTGCTGGTAACGGAAATTGAAATTTGGCATGGTGGTACTTGCTAAAAGCAGTTTCCATAAAAAAATCGAAATTTAAAAAAGTGAAATAAGCTGAAAAAGTTCTAAAACTCTTCTAAACAATGCTTTATCTGAAATTATTAGGGATAGAAACTTGAAATTTTACATAGATGTTACGTTAGAGACACAAATGTATCCATAGAACAGTTTTTAAAATATTTGAAATTTTAATGTGAACGAGAACAGAAAAGTTTTAAAATTGCGCATTTCAGTGACATAGTCATTACAGAAATTTGCTTAATTAGTAATTTCTGAATTATGTGTGGCACTAACATTTCCTCTAATGAAAATAGCCCAACGAATACCACTTGGCATTTTTTCAAGAAATACGCAAGCAAAGCCGCGGGTTTTGCTAGTATATTATATGCTCCGAGATAAATAGTGAGCATATTTAATATTTTTAAATACTTATTTTTGTACTAAAACTTTGAAAAAATTATATATTATATAAAGTATGTGTCCAATGACCGTGTATAATTTTGACGCAGGAATATTGATATTAGGTTTAAAAGTCCACCTATTTACGCACTTTCACATTTATAATATTATTAAGACACGAATAACTATTATAGTATAATATATAATAAATAATAGCGTATATAAATAATAGCGAATCGTTTTGAAATATTTGTTGAAAAAATGTCCTCTAGAACATGTCGATATATTGAAAAAGCACGCACTGAAAAAAATGAATTTAAAAATTATAATATTGAATCATTAAATGTGAATGGATGCAACCCCCCCCCCCTTTTTTGCATGTTTTAAATTATTGACAGAGAACGAATCTTTGTCAAATAATACTACAGATGTCTACAATCATTTTAAGCAAAAAACTGGATTTTTGATGTTTTCTACATTTTTTGATTAAAATGCATGATACAGAATCTCGTTACTCGGATAAAAATTCAAATATTGAATTATGGCTATGATGTCTAATTTTAAAAGTGTTCTCCTCATGCATATAGCTTTTCATAAAGAAACAGCTATTTGAGTGTGATCCAGATTGCTTGTTTTAGCGAGTTATTTCACTTTCTTCACTGTCTTCACATTATAACATCTCTCTTTAAGAGGAAATGGGAAGTTTCGGAGTTAGTTGAATGCAATTCCCCTGACCTCAGTAAGGAATTTAGAAAATATCTCCTGTTTCTAAAAAATATCTTGACTTAGGAAGTTGAATACGGTTTTCTGGACTTCTGGGCTGTAATATATTTTGTTCCCGAAACTCAATTGTGAAATCCTAAAATATTTTTCTAACAGTCCTCCGTGGCGTTGCATTTCCGTCCTAAATTTTCTAAAAGGAAGACATTTTATATTACTGAAGATGTTTTATATACAATATGATATTTTTTGTCAATTGGACAATAAATAATATTGAAAAAAAAATATTTTTAAGAATGGTGATTACTTAGATTTAAGTAACATGAAATATCACACTAGTATAAACAAAGCTGAAATATTATTATTTCTATATATGCATTTCATGAAGGAAAAGAGTGTACTTTTTAAAAAATTACGCACGTTATCTATTATTTTTTACTTGATTGTTTATTTTCATGTCTTTGAGCATGGAGTAATTCTAGCCAAAAGCTTCTATTTTTAAAAAGTACATGTAAATAATAACTTCAAAGCCCGTGCAGCTTTAGAATATTATTTTGTTTTTGAAAATGACTCAGAAGAGTCGAAACATGTAAAACAACTAATAAAAGTTATTTTAATTTATATTATAGTTGTTAATTTTACACCTTTAGCATTTAAAAGTAATATACTATTACAAGGTGTTATATTTTATTATATTGTGACGTCACAGTTATCTGAAATGGTAAGCCACATTGGTAAGTAAGTGGTGACAACTCTAAATAGACTCTTTATGACTTTGTGATTCTGATGTTTTTGTATCTTCAGTGTAAAGTCATCAACTCTCTTCAAATAATAGGACACATAGACTTGTCAATGACTTCACAGTGATTCACCCCACAATATAGTATAAAAACAAAATGAATATAATCTAATTCCTAATCCATAAATCAACGATAAAAAAAAACCGACAGGTAACCATTAGGTTTCTATAAAAAAAGAATATTGCATTCCAGATAATAGCAAATAAATTCAGTAATCTGAAAATATGAAGAAGCTACATCATTTTTATTTCTAATGAAATTAATATTTATCGAGAAAAAAATAGCAGATAAAGAAATATATAATTTAACTACATTGGGAAAATAAATTATCATATTTGTTCGTTATAGCTGCATTGGAATTAAGGTCCTATACTAGTAACGCGAGATTAGAAAGCTAATGTTAAACGAATAAAAGCAATCTTCGCAAAAACCACATTTGCATTTCAGTATTATTTAATGGCTTTTAGGATATCTAAAAGTCGAAGTCTAAAGTTGTACGTTTGTGATTTTTCGATTGTAGCTATAGTTTAGTTCGGATGAGACTTTCAATTTTGGAACCAAGAAAAATTAGGTACAAAATTAGATATCGACCTCACATATATGCAGAAAGAATCGGTAAAAAATACTAAAATACAAACGGGGCATTTGTAAACAAACCCTTCGTTACTGTAACATTAGCTTGCGACAGTTACCGTGTGACTATTGTAGGCTGTTACAGCATTTGACTTCCAAGTGACTACTCTCGCTTGAATATTTAATAATATTTATGAAAATAATCTGATTAAGCGTGTATGATTAGATTGATTAAATAAAATTACAGAATTTTCGGTTTCGAGTAACATAGTCTATTAGACCTAAAGATATTATAACCCAAAGAACAAAAAAGTATTGGTATTTGATAAGCTGAACAATGGATAACATCAAAGTGAATTCAGTCTATTTCAACAGAAATAAGAAATTATTTAAATACCAGAATATATTTTAAAATAAAGTTATTAATAAAATACAAAAGTTTGAAAAACATATCTCCATCGGTTTTGCCTCTTATTCTTGATACCTAGCCATCCATTGCCGATGGTTAGATGGAATCAAAAGTAAAGTACTTATTTCATGATTGGCAGACAGCACCTGCGTTTTAGTTAATCCTTAAACATTGACCACGACTTTCACCTGTTACTTTTTTGGAATAAATTTAATACTATATATGTAATTGGATATGTCGATTTACTGTTTAATGTTTAAAATGAAACTATAAATATTTTAAAATGTTTTTGAAATTTGAAAATAATAATAATCTTTCTTGTAAAGATGCTGTTAAAGCTACTGAATTAAAAATGTGTTTGAAGATCGGTATTATACTAATGTCATCAGTTAATTTAGAAATACAGCCACCAATCCTAATCAATGTTTCCTCTAATTGCTGATGTTTTTTATGCATTTAAAATAACATATCATAGAGCAGAAGTTAACAATTTATTTCGCTGTTCAAATTTACTTTTCTTAATTAAACTGCTATATCCTCCTTATTTCCACTTTTTTTTTATATTTCTTCAAACGTACTTCTGTTTATTTTATTTTCTACAGCATATTTATGTTTTTTTTTTCTTCTGGAAACATAAAAATACGGGTAAAACGTTTGGATGGTTATAGTTTTCTTACTTCATTTAATACGCGTTCATTTATTTAAAATAACAAATTTTACAAATTATTAGAAAAGGTAGGAATTGTTTGTAATTTTTCGCAGAGAGACATTTAAGAAAAATTAATAGACCTCGTGTCTCACGTTTTGGATTTAACAACGATATTATTTGATGTCTATATATCGCAGCAATAATAGCTCAGTTTTAGTGATGTTTTTCTTCAAATAAATTTTCATGAAGAATAGTATTTCAGTATATATTTTAGTCTGCTGACGCCACGAAAATACAAATATTTATTTTTTTCAAAACTATGCTACATTTCTGTGCTTTTTTTTTCAAGATGATTTCTGACAATAAAAAAAAATTGTGAAAGTGCCTTACAAGTGCCTTCTTACATTTATAGCGGGATGTTTTAGGGCAGCACTTATAAACTAGAATTTTGAAAAGAAAGCTTGGGCTTGTTTACTTAATTCCTCCGAGACATGCGACACGAAGTAAGTATCCTTGATTATTTCTACCGGTAATATATAAACGATTTTTTTAAATTTTCATTTAAGTAAAAATTTCTACGAATCTATTAAGTGAATGTTTGAATGTTTGAATGTTTCTTAAAAAAAAAAAAAAAAAAAAAAAAAAAAAAAAAAAAAAAAACTATAAAAAATCCTATAGCGAACGCGCTTCGCGAAGGGATCAATATGTTTTATTTTCAGGACGTACGGACTTTTAGACACAAAGTTGGGAAATTAAAGTAAATATTGCATCCTTTTATTAAATGCAGTACACCACTTAGTTTTACATTTACAAACAAGTAGGCAAAGAGTATTTAATCTTTAATATTTATCGTCTATTTTTAAATGACTTTATAATTGTGGTTATAGTCGCAGCAAAATACTTTATAAATATATATTACAAAACAAAGAATCACGAATAATAATGCTTTATTACTGTTAATATAATAATAATTAACAATTGTTCCCAAGAGACATTTTCAAAACGGAACTTAGTTTAGTCGTTTTGTGAATTGGTATAAAATGCATATAGACAGAATTACACAATTGCTGATTATTTAAATTTATTCTGAAAATTACAACTTGTTTAAAAAAAGTTGTACTCTAGCACAGAATTAACGCCATAAGCATATTTTGAATAAAAAATGGCACAGGTTTCAAACTTGAGTATGACAAAAGTTTAATTTTGGAACTTTTAGAAATATTTACTTAACCATGCTTTACTACCTACATTTTTAAATAGTTGTTTAGTGAATTCGAATGTAATATATTTAGATTGTAATGTCAGTCGTGCAATATAATTAAATTATAATGAAGCAATTTTGTAAGCTGTTTGTCACTTTTGTATGAGAATGATTGTTGTATAATAATTAAGCTGGACTATGTATTTTGTTTATGTTTTACTTCCAACAGAAAATAGTAATAATAATAATAATAAGCAATGCTTACGGTAAATGCGATATATCATTATTCTGATCAGAAGTTGTTTAATAGTTTTATAAGGATTTCATTTAAGGAAATACTGTAATTTATCTATATTTGTACAAAAATAGGAATTTCCTAATTAGTACACTGTAAAAAATTTACAGCAAACTGTCCAGTCATTTGACCGTTTTTATAGAACACGGTTATTTAACAGTAATTTATTCTAATATAATCGCCTAATCTAATATTCTAATATAATTCTAATATAATTAATATAATCGCCAATGTTATGGTCAGAATAGAGTTAAATTGCAGTTATGTAACCGTTTTCTATAAAAACGGTCAAATAACTGGATAGTTTGCTGCACATTTTTAACAGTGTACTACAAATTTTGTATCCATTCGAATTTTTGCTTTATGATATTTCAAAACAGTACGCTTTTCACAATATAATACTTTAAAACTCACAAATAAAAATTAAAAAGTTTTTTTTCTTTACTACCTAACACGCCCTGCGCTGTACGGCCCTATTATATATAACCTTAAATAATGTTCAGTTTTGTATGATTTTATATATTTATCCCGAATTTGTATGAATTGATATTTTAGATGAAAATAGGATATTTAGTGATAAAAGCGCTCGTAAAAGACATTTTCTTGTTTTTCACGTAGGGTCGTTTCATAGTTTTAAAAAAAAGTTCTTGCTATCAGCAGTCTTTCAAGCATAAATAAAAGCAAATATTTTTTTCTGAATCGAGGCACGCATGAAATTCACGTATTGTATCGGAAATGATTTGGAACAATCTGAATTGAAGTCCTCAAATTAGGCGTCATTTTAAGACAAGTAATGAATGCTTATAAGATGGTGGGGTTCTTTTTACCTATTTTTATTTTATTTTAATTAATTTATAAATACTAAAATATTAGAACTAAAAAAAGAAAAACGTGATTAAAAGCAGATTGTCAATATGTTTTCAACTGATGTCACAGGATTATGTTTATTATGCAGTAACCTTATTGGATATTATTACAGCAGGCAGATACAATTTTTTTAAGTATATGATTTAAAGAAAAGGGCATATAATTTAGTATATTTTTTCTGATACTTAAATGTCTAAAGTTATTGATTACGAATCGCTGTTACATAGCACATTCTATAAAAAAAATAAAATTTACTATAAAACATACAAAAATAATGAAAATTAATTTATAATTTTTTTACAAACGCAGTAAATTAACAGTGAAAATTTATGTTTCATGTTTTAATGTGAAATTTGCATCACACCCAGAAAAAGGAATTGATTAAACAACAAAACCCGTTTTGTTGAGTACATTTTGGTTGTTTCAAGCAAAATTTTTAGCTGAAGTAAAAAGTTGGTTTTGTTGCACTGACAAAAAAATATTGTTAACACTCTTACAAAATTTTACAAAATTTCTTCAATTTTACTTGAATTAACAAAATCTGTTTTTATAATTTTGCCATAATTTTGTAATTTGAAATTCCAGCAAAATTTTCTTGCTTTTACAAAATTTAAATTGTTGTGTAGTAGCATAACTCTCTCACGTAACTTAGTTTATTAGACTTATATAGCTGTATAATTAAAGGGTTAACATAATTTTTGGATAATTAAAACGTTTTTAATTGGGACGGGCCAAGGTAGTTTTAAAAATCCCCCTGTCCCATTTATTACTTTCTTCTATCTTTACAAGAAGAAAGTACTGGAATAATGAAAATTTTCGGCTTCCGGTTTTCGACGGATTTTAGAAGGTCCTGAACACGATTTGACTGTTTTTAGAAAATGACAGTCTATGACTCTGTCTGTCTGTATGTGACAAAAATTTTGAGGGCGCTCTATTTCAAGAACTAATACACGGAATTTAATAAAACTTTATATTCAGTTACTTCCTTATATAAATTGGTGCTGATTAGTTTTTGGACAGTTTAGCAACAGGAGGCGCTGCTATGTTGCAATTTTCGCGATTTCTACAATAGATTCACGATTTCTCAAGAATTAATGCACTGATTTACATCAAAATACAAATTGAGTTAGACCTTGACATAAATAGAAGCTGATTAAGTTTTGGTGTAAATAGCCCAACAGGTGGCACTGCTATGTTAATTTTTTTTCATGGTTTTCGCTATAACTAAATCATGGATTAATTTTTAAATCATTTTCAGTAGTGATTTACGCTTGTAATTCTAAAATAATAACCAGTGAATTTTTATTTTGTTTTTTTTCACACGTAAACCGACAGGGTGAAAAATGTCCTAAGCCGGGAATCGTACCCGGGTCCTCAGAATAGCGCTCTGAGGCCCCAGCATACGGCAACACAGTTAATTTTTAATTAATTTTCTGAAGGGAATTACGCTTGTAATCCTTGAATAATAACCAGTGAATTTTTATCCTGCTTTTTCTGAAGTAATTCACTGCTGAAAATTAATTAAAAATTAACTATATGTTGCCGTATGCTGGGCTTTGTATTTTCGTCTTATGTTTGCCGCAGAAATTTGCATGCTCATGCAGGGCCTGTTTACTGAATAGTCGCGGGAGGCCCGTGCTTACCCAAAGAAATACAAAGGTACCCCCAAATTTACTTAAAAAAAAAAAAATAGTAATATTAATTTCAATCAGGGTAAAAAATGCATTTTTTCCTTACGAAATTTTTATCTAAGAAGCTCGCTCTTTCTAAATTGTTGTTTACTCGAAATTTTGATGGTAAAATTTCAAATTGTTGCAGCATACCAAAAATGGATTTAGTAAATAACAAAGCAATTGGTAGGGGGGGGGGGCAGAGTAACGTCGGGCTTCCCCTACTTTTATGTCTTAAGCGGGCTCTGTGCTCATGATGACATTTCCACCTTGTGCTGCGGTTGCAGTCGGTCCGACATATATAACAGTGAGAAATTTGGAGTTTGGATATTGATCCTTCTAGCTCAGTGGTTAGAGTCTCAGATAGTTATTCTGAGGACCCGGTTTCGATCCCCAGCTTGGGACATAGTTCAATCTCTCGGTTTACGCTTGTAAAAAAGCAGGTTAAAAATTCACTTGTTATAGACTCAGTTTGGATATTGTTCAAGGATTACAGGCGTAATTCACTGCTGAAAATGAATTAAAAATTACCTAAATAATAGTTAAGTTTAGATTGGTTCTAATACAAAAAATAATTTTAAAGTACATATTATAATTGTTTATGTAACAAAAACCTTTTGTTGTTAAAACAAAGAAAATTCTTAAAATTACACAAAACAATTGTTCTTTAAACAAAAGTATTTGTTGCTGAAACTGAAAAGAACTCTTCAAGTAACAGATAATTACATGTATTTTGAGAAAATTTTCAACAAAAGAATTTTGTTAATTAAAGTAAAATTGAAACATTTTTACTTCAATTAACAGAACATTTTTTTGCTGACGATACAAAATTTTTTGTTGGAATTGCAAAAAAAAAATCAACAATATTTTTCTTGTTGATTCAAACAAATTTTTCCATTGACCCATATTTAAACGGAAAGTTTTGTTGGGACAACCAAATTTTTGTTGATTCAACAAAACTTTTCTCTGGGTGCATTCTTATAAATATTTTTTAAAAGAAATAATTTCATTGTTAAAGTTGATTAACAAATATTTATTTATTATATTTAGTTATATTATCGTTATTTACTATATAAAAAAATGAAAATGGGAAAGAACACTTATAACTCATATTCATCTGATAGGTTTTATGTGGGACATAATTTTAAGGAAAAGTTTTATTGTACAACACATCGGTTTACGTTGGTAAGTTATAGAGCAATGGGAGAAAGTTCCATAATTAGAACACGATTATAAAATAATAGCTCTTCTTAAAAGGTCTGTACCGAACATGTTTGTTTGAAATTTTTACTGAACGTATTTGATTTGATTTTCTCTATTAGATAATCATACAAACAATGTAGAAACGATTCCCAAAACTTGTATTCTTCTTTTGCGGAGTCACGGCAAAAGCTAGTAGTAAGAATTGACACCTATTTAGTGTGCAATTCCGTCTAGAATTCTAAATATATATTATAACTAGTCGGATGTGACAATCCCAAACCTTTCTTCTATCTCACATAGGTTTCGTATACACTAAAAACGAATCAGCACCAATTTAAATGAAGATCTAACTGAATCCAAAGTTTTATTAAATTTCGTGCATTAGTTCTTCAGATATGACTATCGCTAAAATTGTGTAAATCCTGAAAAATGCAGCACAGCAGCCCCACCTGTTGGGAGATTTAGACCGAAATCTAACTAACAACAACTTATGTCAACGTCTAGATGAATCTGAAGTTTGATGAAAATCCGAACATTAGATTTTGAGATATAGGTATCGGGAAAATAATGAAAAATTATCATAGCTGCGCCACCTGTTGGGCTATTTACACTAAAACATAATCTTCATCTATTTATGTCATATTCTATCAGAATCTGATGTTTGATGAAACTCCGTGCATTAGTTCTTGAGATACAGCTATCTTAAAAATCATGAAAAAAGTAGCATAGCAGCGCCACCTGTTGGGATATCTACACCAAAACATAATGAGCGTATATTTATGCCAGAGTCTAACTGAATCTGAAGTTTAATGAAAATAAGTGCATTAGTTCTTGAGATACAGCTATTGTGGAAATCTAGAAAAACCAGCATAGCAGCGCCACCTGTAGAACGATTTTTACCAAAAACTAATCAGCTCCAATTTATATCAGGGACCAGCTGAATATAAAATTTTATTAAATTCCGTATATTAGTTTTTGAGATAGAGCACCCACAAACTTTTTGTCACTTATATACAGACATACAGACGGAGTCACAGACTCACAGACAGACATTTTCTAAAAACATTCAAATCGGGTTCAGGACCTTTTAAAACGTATAAATCCGTCGAAAACCGGAATTCGAAAATTTTCATGAATCCAATACTTTCTTCTTGTAAAGATAGAAGAAAGTAAAAATAGGCTTTTATAGAAGCAATTTAATCATTTCCTCAAATATATAAGGGCAGCGGTTACCTAAATTCAGATTTTGAAATAAAAATGTAAAACATTTTCTGTTGTACAATAATTTACCACTTATATTTACGGATTAATCATAAAAAGTAAGATTAAGATAAATATGTTTTATATAATGTGTTTTATAAATGTTTAATTACTCAACATAGCTTTAAGTTTATTGCGGCAGTCATTTTCGCAAACATAAAAGTATATAACAAAATAAATATACCGCCTTATCTCTCTCAATAATTCCTGTCAACTATTAGAATCAGAAAACATTTTTCATCGCGAGCGTAGATGAAATAAAAAGGTATTAAATGTTCTAAACCTGAGAATTTGATGAGAGATTTTATGGCATGTTTTGTAAAATGTAAGAAGGTTGATGTATATCGAAGGAATAATTTTTACAAAGAGAAAAATTTCTAATATCAAATCTTTCATGTCTTGAATTTACTTACCTTCTCGTGAACAACTATATTTTATTCACATTCTTTTTCAAGTTTTTATAAAAATGTAACAGATGTAATTTTATATCCACTAAGGCAGTTATATTATTTTGTTTACTATGAACATGAATATATGAATGACAAAGATTAAAATAAAACTACGCTATTAAAAAAAGACAAATGTTTCTGAATCTAGCTAAAATAATATAGTTTACTAAAATTATATATAACTCTTCAGAGTTACCAATGATTTTGCAAAGCATTTTTTATCTGCAGAAACCAGTATATATATATATATTTGATTTAACTAGTCGGATGTGTCAATCTCAAAACTTTTTTCTATCTCACACAGGTTTCGCATACACTAAAAAGAATCAACACCAATTTACATCAATATCTAAATTAATCTAAAATTTAATTAAATTCCGTGCATTAGTTCTTGAGATTTGACTATTGTTAAAATCGTGTAAATCCTGCAAAATGCAGCATAGCAGCGGAACCTGTTGGGAGATGTAGAACAAAACCTAATCAACAACAACTTATGTCAACGACTAATTGAATCTGAAGTTTGATGAAAATCCGTGCATTAGTTCTTGAGATATAGTTATCGTGTTAATAATGAAAAAAGAGCATAGCAGCTCCACCCGTTGGAATATTTACACCAAAACGTAAACAGCATCTATTTATGTCAAGGTCTAACAGAATATGAAGTTTTATGAAATTTCGCGCATTTGTTTTTGAGATATAGCTACCGTAAAAATCATGAAAAAAGTGGTATAGCAGCGCCATCTGTTGGGATATTTACACCAAAATCAACGTCAATCAGCATACAATCAGCGTCTATTTATGTCAACGTTTAACTGAATCTAAAGTTTGATGAAAATGAGTGCATTAGTTCTTGAGTTAGAGCTATTACGGAAATCGCGAAAAATGCACAATAGCAGTGCCACCTGTTGGGCAATTTTCACCAAAAATTAATCAGCACCAATCAATATCAGGGACTAACTGAATATAAAGTTTTATTTAATTTTGTGCATTAGTTCTTGGGGTAGAAATCCCACAAAAATTTTGTCACATACATACAGACAGACAGACAGAGTCGCAGACTCACAGACAGACGTTTTCTAAAAACAGTCAAATCGTGTTCAGTACCTTCTAAAACATATAAATCCTTCGAAAAACGGAAGTCGAAAATTTTCATGAATCCAATACTTTCTTCTAGTAAAGATAGAAGAAAGTAAAAATGTTATTGCTGAAATAAAAGAATTCTTTGCAGGCGCTGATTTTTGGAAAGGTTTTTGCGACTAGTTTTCACACTACAATAATCAGTTTTCTCAATCCAAATATGAGATTTTCGTAGGCTATCAATTCTCAAGTAAACATATTCATGTTTAATAAACATGAGGAATTAGCGTCATTTAAAAATTAATAGCTATTGAATTAACATTAAAAACTACTTTATTATTTCAATCAATTATTCTTTCAAATTGTGTTGCCCTTTTTGAAATGTTTACTTGAGAATTGATAGCATTTGGGAAATAGAAAATACCAGTAGTGAAATGTAATTAACACACTATAAAAACAATCCAAAATATTTCCCAAAATTGCAGGCCTCAAAGGACTTTTTTTTTGGAATGCTTCTTTAAATCTCGAAAATATAAGGTACTGCTTTTCGGAATTGCGGGTAATTCAGAGAAATTTATATTTTCTTTTAGAAAACGAAAAGAAATAAGAGCTAGATAAAGAACTATTTATCTGTTTTTTACTCGTAAACTCGTAACTTTTTTCATTCTACTTATTTTATTCATGGAGATAGTTATTTACATTTTTTTTTTGTTAATAAAATTTATGTACACTGCAAGAAAAAAAAAATATATTTATTTTGTAGTAGAATACTGGCACCCCAACTGCCAGTATTATACCGTAAAATTAACAGTAATAAACAGCTAAATAAGCAGTAATACGCTACAGCGCATGCGCGACAGCTTATTACTGCTTATTTTACTGTTTATTATTGTTAATTTTGCGTTATAATACTGGCAGTTGGGATGCCAGTATTATACTGTAAAATCAAAAAAAAAATTTGCAGTGTATTTAAAATTTTTCATTTAATATGCATTTTAGGTTTCTAAAAATAAAAGTTATTATCTATTTAATTTTCAGGTTCAAATACTGATGAACCATATGCATTAAACGAGCAAGCAATTTTGAACGTCGCACCAGGACCATCTGTAAAAGGCATTGAACGATTTTCACAAAATGTTGTTTTTATAATAATCGGAGCACGTGAAAAGTATAGAGCTAGATCCTGGATTCAGAAAAAATAGTTTTAATATGTTAAAATAAAGTCAAAACTGACAAAGCAGTTTGCTAAAAATCAAAAAAGGATCCACCGATTTTCACTAAAGATGCCTCCTATACAAATTCGGTGAAAACGATCTGGCTAGGTCTCGAATTCTGAAACATTCGCTTTTGTAGGTTATAACAAACTCACCAATGACAATACTGGTATAAATCGAAAACAGCTCTAACGATTTTCACTAAACATGCTACATTTAATAAATCCAGCACGACAAAATGTTCTAGAATGGTCCTCAATTAGGGAAAATTCGCAATTAATTTTTCCCAACGGATTGGAAGTTTTTTGATACCGTCATCATAAAAAGAAGAGGGGCGTGTCTCCACCCAATTCCGCACGAAAGCTTCAACAGCAGTGTCATCGCTAAATCTTTCACCTCCTAATGCTTCTTACAAAGACCCACACATGTGATAATCACAGGGAGATGACTCAGGTCTATAGGGAGGGTGGTGTTCCAGTGTTGTCCAATGCATTTTCTCCAACTTCTCGTGAGTCAAGTTGGCTGTATGGGATGGGCATTGTCATGAAGAAAAATCACTTATCTGATCGGACATTCACGTCTTGGCCGCAGAAATGCACGTTTGGTTTCATCCAACAGCTGGCAGTAGTATGCAACCTTAATTGTACGACGTTCATGGAAAAAGTTGACATGTAAAATACCTTTGAATTCCCAAAAAGCGGTTGCAAGGATCTTTTCAGCCGAGAAGCGAGTTTTGGCTTTCATGGGAGCATCTTCCTCCTCCTTCTCCACTCCATGCTTGCTTGATTCCGGTATGTAATGGTGCACCCAGGTTTCATCACATGTAACGATATGTTGCAAAAAAAATCACCCTTAGTCTGAAAACGTTGAAGCAGGCTTTGACAAACTTCCAGTCGATGTTGCTTCTGTTGATCAGTGAGCAAACGGAAAACCCGCCAGGCAGAGATTTTTTGAAACCCCAACTCATCTGTAAAGATGCATTCAACACTCCCGTAGCTTATCCCTACCTGGGCTGAAATTGCCGCAACCGTTGACCCTAAAAAAATGTCCCGAACGGCGCCAATCTTTTCCTCATTCAAACTCGTTCGAGGGCGGAGGGTGTGGAGTTTTCAACTTTCTTTCACTCTCTTTCACTCATCGTGATGCTGACTGAGGAACGGAGAGAGTAGCACATATCGGCGCGTAGATACTCATGTAAAATCCCCACCTGTCATGTGCAGAGGTATGTTCGCCCTCGCAATGACCTCCAGGACTCTCAGCGGAAATTCTGGTTCATATTTGATTCACAGTCGTAACTTGATTTTTCCTGTGAAGTCAGTCCGAGATCGTAGTCATTCCTGCCCATTTTGTTTAAATGCAAAATCCTTTGTAATTAAGTATAAGTCTCGAAAAATATACCAGAAACCATTCTTTAAAAAGCATGTTATTTCGTTTAACAAAATAAAATATTTTCTATTAATGTGTAATTACTGCTTAAAGTGATACAAACCTAACACAAAAGGCTTAAAAATATTTTTTAATGTATGGATGACATATGTTTCATGAGCTCTAACGATGACTTCTTTATCATCAACATGATAAATAAACTATTTTCGCAAGATTTTTTAAAATGATAAACACAAATTACGAGATCTCATGTCAAATGTAAGCAGATGCTTAAATTGGTCAAACTGGAAAAAAGGAAAAATATTATTTTATTGCTTTTTTAAATTGTAAATCATAGTGGGCCAAATTTTAGGTAATTCAACAGAAGCTGACTCGTTGCATATGTTCTTATTTCGCACATATATTACTATTGATTCACGGATAATGGATAGGACATAAACTTTTGATGGAAAAAATATTTTACTATTCGTGAAAGAAATATGAAAAGGCTCTATTTTATGTACTCTAGGCTGTAGTTCTTCTGTCATATTTGATATCTGACATATATTATTTCATTCTCGTTTTAAATTTCCAGTTTGTCATTAATATAGTATTGTAATGTTCCATCTGCCCTGTTGAATGTGATTTCATAAACCACGGAGGTCAGGTTCTATTTGATCTATTTATCTACATACTATATATTTTTTTATTTTGTGGAATGTTTTGCGATAAGGCAGATATTGAATTTGCAATGTTTATATTGTTAATCTTTCAAAGAGCCCAGGAAAATATTGTAAAGTTGATAACTTTGAGTTTTGTTCATTGAAAATTTTCTTCTTTTTATTACCCATGCTGGTAAATAATTTATTATTAGTGCTGTCTTTGTATCCGTTATTTCTTGCGATGTTTGGTATTTTATTTATTTCATTGGTTAATTGATCAGGGGTAAAAAGAGTAAAGACTCTTTTAATAAATTGTCTAAAGGTAGAAACTTTTTAGGAAAAAGATGCTTGTACTTTATTTCTAATAGTGGATTGATTAGCTATTGGCTTTATATAGACAGTACGTGCAATGCCATGTTTGGATTTGATTATCAACACACACAAATAAGGGTGTGTATCATTTTGTTTAACTTTCAAAGTGACTTTAATCAAAGAATTAACGCTATTGATCTGATCAAGATGGCTATTAAGCGAGGTATCCGTAACAGAGCTTGTATTATATGCTTATTCTTATGTATATAAAACATGGAAACAAAATATAAATTGCTTTTCTTTTCGCAAAATGCATTAATAAAAAAGGCAATAGGTTGTTTTCCAATAAGGACAAAAGTAATGTTCAATGTTCCAAAACAACGGAATATAATTATAATGAACATGGCTAGTTTGTAAAAAAAGTAATTTACATTTGAATTTGTTTATGTTTTAAATACAATATATATATATATATATATATATATATAACAAAATTTAAAATTTATCGCGATAAACCAAAGTATTTTTATTCCATCCTAGTCTAACTTACTCTATAATATTTATTTCCTCCGTTTATTAAAATATTTTAACTCTATGTATTCCGAAAAAACCTCATATCTAAATTCAATATTTCAATGGCTGCTAATTAGTTCAATAAATCGCGTCTTTATCTTTAAATTATAAAACTCCCTAATATTCATACTTTAAAAAACCCGCATAATTCCCTTTTAATTTTCTAAATTCCTAAAAAGACTGTATTTATTTTAATCAGTTCCGATATTAAAAATAATTCGCCAGATCATAAAATCTTTTTTTTTTTATATATATTAAAATGTCAAAGCATTTATTCTAATCCCATTCTGGCTATGCTCCAAATTCGATAAACCATTTCTCTTTTTCTTTTTTTTCTTTCCCTAAAAGTCAAAATCATTCCATATTCTCGAACCAATTAACTAACGATAATCAATTAATCTGAAACACTCTGGGTCATAGCTAAATCATCGAACATCATGGAACTTTCGAGAATTTTCTTTCGCGCCAAAAATTAGCGGAAACCATTTTATTACCATATTCTGGAGCCAGCGCAAAGAATCCCTGCTCACGATTGGCGCACGTGACCATGTATTCCTACTCTTACTGAAAGAATATATCGTCGCCTTTTCCGTTTCGGAGAGGATTCTATTCTATTCGGAGATCCGAAGATGTGATGCACTGATGAAAGCTCGAATAGAGAGACGCTAGATCGAAGTTTGATTTGTTAGGTTAATGATGGAATCTCTGTCTGGTATTGGCGTGGAGTCCAGTATGTTTTTTCTTATATGCCTGCGGAATGTTTATTTTTAAATAAATGTCCATCATGCTCTGCAGTAGTGGGAGCCGTGATTGAAACGAAAAGAGGACTGGAGTGAAAGCAGATTCTTCCCTCATGTCAATTTAAGTTTGAGAATAAAAACTTCTGTGTTCTGGAATGAGATGCTTAATTGATTACGTACACACGCTATCTAATATGGAGTGCTGGAAATTCCTCTTCGGTTGATTATGTGAAAAGAGCCCATCTTATTTTCATAAAAACATTTATTAAAAAATGTTACTACTCAAGCAACTCGGCCTTAAAAATCACCACAGAATTATTTTAGTCGGACAGGATTTTTTTTTATCTGTGTTCCAATGGATTTCGGATGGATTTATATGTGCGACATAGGATGCGACTAGTAATTTTTGAAGGAATTATCGAGTGATGGAACATTTTCATGGTACTTTTGTTCGGATCGGAGACTGATGTTCTTACAGCAAGCCAATGCACGAAAGTTTCGGTGATAAAAAGATTTCGTAAAGTTGATCCTAAGGGATTAGGAAAGTGTACAATTTGGTATTGTCAGGAAATCTTCTTGTGAAATATGTCCAGAATGAGTGTAAGTTGGTATTTTTATTTATTGATAGTTTTATATGTTGATATTTACTACTTGTTATTTTTAAAATATTTTATTTTTCTTGTTCTTCATTGTTTATTTAATAGCAAACTAAGTTTTAATCTACTCTGAAAATTACAGGGTTTAAATGCTATTATGTGTTGATTAGATTACTGTTTTAAAAATTATTTCTGTTGCAAATATAGTTGTATACAAATATTTAAGTGTTGTTAAGGTTAATTAATTAATTTATTTGATGATTTAGTATGATATGTCATCGTAATGTTAAAGACAGCGGTATAAATTTTATATTTTCATGTTTTAAGAACAGATATTCTTAAAAAAAAAAAAAAAAAAAAAAAAAAAAAAATTCTATGTTACTGAGATCGTAAATTACATATTTATTTACTATTTTATCTATTTCGTTATTTGTATGGTATATAGAATTTTCTATGTTACTGAGATCGTAGATTACATATTTATTTACTATTTTATCTATTTCGTTATTTGTATGGTATATAGTGTTATAAGTTTAACATTTAATGTTTTTAAGATCCGGATATTTAAAAGAAGATCGAGTTAACTCTTTTGTTAGATTAAATATTATGGCAGAACCAAAATTTATAGCATTTGATCCAGATTTAGGAGTTGAGATACAAGCGTGGTTAAAATACTTTGATGATGCTTGTGAAAAAGAAAAGAAGGATGATGATTGGAAGTTTAAAAATATTTCTCAAAATTTAAAGGGAATTGCCTTAATTGCACTAAATACGAACAGATAGCTGATATCTTAACCGAGAATTTTATTAGGGTAAATATTCCGAAATTTTCTGAATTTTCTGCTTTAAAATTGGATAGTTTAAGTAACTTAGAAACTTATTTTAGAAAGAAAATTGAAATTGGCAGGAAATTGCATTTATGTGAAACTATATTACTACAAGGATTCACCGATGGTTTAAAACCAGAATATCAAAATTATCTAATTGTTAACCCTCCTGAGAGTACGACAGAATGGTATAGAATTGTTAAGCAATTTGTGGAAGTTTCCACCCCTGCTGTTACAAGTCCATCATTACCAAGTAAACTTAATGCAACTAATTTTGACATTCCTCGATATAGTGTGCAGCCTAATAGACCAAATTTTCAACAAATTAATACTCCTAGGCATTGGATTCAGCCAAATCGGCCCAATAATCAATTTAATTCTCCTCGAAACTGGGTTCCTCGACCAAACTATAATTTTCAAAGACCTAGAAATTTTCAAAACAGAGTACAAAACAATTATTTTCAGAACCAGTACCCATCTAGGCCATGTAGAATTTGTGTAAACAAGGGTGTAATGAATGCTTTTCACTGGGAAAAAGAGTGTATTTTTAATAACAACTCAACACCCTCTGATACTCTTCCAATTGGTACTCCTAATATTTGACAATTAATTGTGTATGGATATACGAATAATTATAATTTACCATGTGTCGTCGATACCGGCTCAACTATCGCAATTACCACTAAAGTTTGTTAAAAAATTGAATGCTAAAATTGAAATTGTTCCTCCAGTTACTATTGGTCAGGCAGGGGGATTTTTACAAATTAATCAAAAGTGTAGTATTCTTCTTAAAGTGGGTAAAATCCAAAGATATGTTAACTTTTTAGTATGTGATACAGATTTGGATTACTGCATCTTGGGGTTAAAAGAATGTTCAAAATTTGATTTAAATATAAATTGTAAGAATTGTACAGTAAAACAGGGAAGGAAGATTATAAATAGGAGTATATCCATACATGATGAGAGATCACTTCATTTTAATACTGTGACTGTAAATAAATTGCAACAAGGTAATGATAACTTGATAACTTCTGATTGTGATAGTTTGAATTTATTTAATGATGGTAACTTGATAACAACTTATAATGAAGATATTATTTCATGTAAAGATGAGTTATTAACAAATGGTGATAGTAATGAGAGTTTAAATGGATATAATGATGACAAAGTATCACCATATACTAATGAAAATTTTGTAAATACTCAGGACTTTTTTGCAGCTAATTACAATGATTGTAACGTGCAGCCTGATTACAGAAGTTCAATGACTCCTCAAAATTTTCGCGATATTAATGATTATGATTCAGATTTAATTGGGGAAATAAATTTAATTGAAAATGGGGATTTAAGGGAAATAGTTCAAAATTATAGGGATATTTTTGCAAAACATAAATATGATGTGGGTAAGATAAATATTGAACCACAACGCGTTTTACTAAAATCTGACCTACCTATATCTTTGAGGCCCTACAGAACTTCCCCCTTAGAAGAAAAAGAAATAAAAAATCAAGTTCAATCTTTGTTAGCAGCTGGTCTCATAAAAGAAAGCAATAGTCCTTATTCTGCCCTCGTCACCTTGGCTATGAAAAGAGAGGAAGGTAAAAAGACCCGACTATGTATAGATTATAGGAAATTAAATGCAATAGTTAAAAACGATGCAGAACCTTTACCTCGTATCGATGAAATTTTAGATAAATTGAGTAGTGCCCAGTATTTTTCCACTTTGGACTTAGCCTCTGGCTACTGGTACATACCAATACATCCATCCGATACAGAAAAATTAGCTTTTGCCACCAATTTTGGCCTCTTCGAATGGCTGGTGCTCCCCTTTGGTATAAAGACAGGCCCCCCGATATTTAATAGAACCATTAGAAGAATCCTCAATAAGTATAAAATTGATTTTGCTTGCCATTATTTCGACGATATCATAATTTTCTCCTCCTCTCTAGAAGAACATTTAAATCACTTAGCAAAAATCTTTGAAATCTGTAAACTAGAAAACCTTAAACTTAAACTTTCTAAATGTAAACTAAATCAAAATAAAATTAATTTCTTAGGCTATGAGATCATCAATGGGACTTTAACTCCAGCTAATACCAATATTGAGACAATTAAAAAATTGAAACCTCCCTCTAATGTTAAAGAACTACAACGATTTTTAGGTTCCATTAATGTTTATCACAAATTCATAGATAAATATGCTGAAATTAGATACCCCCTCAATAAATTACTTAGGAAAAACACAATATGGGAATGGAACTCTGAATGTCAAAACTCTTTTGAGAAATTAAAAAATACTCTAATTGCAAAACCAATTCTAAAAATTTATGACCCAAAATTACCCCTCCACATGTTTGTAGATGCCTCTCAGGTAGCAGTAGGTGCAGTTCTAAAACAACCAGGGAAAGACAATTTTTTGCATCCTATTGCTTACCATTCTAGAATTTTGAAGAGTTATGAACAAAATTACTTTATAACTGAATTGGAATGCCTTGCTATCATAGATACTCTTGATAAGTTTTATCACTATTTTCATGGTACTAAATTCACAATCCATACCGACCATGCATCTCTGGTATGGTTAAAGAATGTTAAAAATCTAAGAGGTAGACTTTTTCGATGGTCTTTAAAACTTAGCATGTTCGATTATGAGATCAAGTATCAAAAAGGTTCTACAAATGTCGAAGCGGACATGTTGTCACGAAATCCTGTTGCTTATCTTAATCAACATGTAAGTTTATTATTGGACAAAAAAGAAATTATAGCGATGCAAGATAAAGATAATGTTTGTGACAGAAAATACAAAAAAGAGAATGGGATTATAATTATTCTGAGAAAAGGATTCAAAAAAATAGTAGTACCAATGTCACTCAGGAGAAAATTATTACATACTGCTCATGATAATTTTGGACACTTAGGAATACAAAAAATGCTTAACTTAATATCTCCAAACTATTATTGGCCCAACATGACAATAGACATTACACAATTTGTTAAACATTGTGATACATGCCAGAGAAATAAAAAACCAAAACAAAAAAGATTTGGCTTGTTACAAGCTATGCCAGCCACAGATCAACCTTTTGAATGTCTTTCTATTGATACTGTGGGTGGATTTAATTATTACAATTCAACAAAAAAATTCTTACACATAATAATAGATCATGCAACTAGATTTGTTTGGGCTTTTCCATCCAAAAGTGTTACTACCGAAACATATACTAACTGTTTAAAACAAATTTTCAATATTCAAGTACCTAAAACACTACTTAGCGATAGACATAAATCTTTTAGGTCTCCAAGATTCAAAAAATTCCTCAGAAAATATCATGTTCAACAACGTTTTACATCATCACATCACCCCCAAACCAATGGGAAGGTAGAACGAGTGAACCAAACTATAGTTACTAGACTTAAATGTAATGTTAATTCCATTTCTTCTAAAATACCTTGGACTAGATTATTAGACCAAGTCATCCAAGAATACAATAACACACCACATTCCATAACCAAATTCCCACCTGCCTATTTATTTTATGGTCAATTACCTTATGAATCTCATTTAAAACAAAATTATTACCCTCCTGTTAATAAAGCACTCAAAATTGCAAAAGCGCGAACTTGTGAATTCCACCTTAAAAGTAAAAGACTCTATGATAGAAAATTTGTTGAATCTCCACTAGAAATACAAGATTATGTAATTTGTGAAGAATTTAAATATCCTAACACTCGAAAATTAGAACCTACTTTCTCTGGGCCATACAAAATAATAAATAAACTTTCTGATGTGACCTATGAAATAGACAAATTTAATTATGAGACTAAATTAAATTCAGTTATTGTACATGTGTCTAAATTAAGACCATATTTTTCACCAAATAATTTCAGACTATTTCATGAGCAACCCAAACAATCAAAACCAACACAGACATCACAATCACCATCACAAAATCAAACTAAAGTAAAAACAATAGAGTAAATTCTAATTATTTAAATATCTCTTATTACAATAGTTTTCAACATTATCAGGTATGTTCTTGGTGCGCAACGAGAATATTACTTGTTTTTGAGAGTTTTTGAGGTTGAGTAGACACCTTATGCAGGCATAAGATGTGTATTTTGATTTTAGGAATTGTCAAATTGATGTTGAAAAATGAAATTAAATGTTTTTAATTCTATATCAAAATAAACTATTTTTACTTTATCTTAAACCAATTGTTTCAAAAATTTAATATTATGTTATTTACTTCAATAGATAATCAAATAGTAACCGTTTATAAGTATTTCTATAATTATATAAATGATTGGATAGTGATGATGTGATATTACAGTGAGTGTTTTGTGTGACAATAGAAAATTAAGTATCTAAACTAATTGCCATTGTATTCCATTTCTCAGCTAAAATTAACATCTTTTATTGTTATGTATTGTCTTTATTTATTCTCAGTTGCCAAAAAACAACTCTCTACATTTAGGATGAATACTTATAACTTAACAGTGTAATTTTGTAAAAGGGTATCAGAGGAAAAAAATTATTGTAAGGAACTACTGGTTGAGAGTTCAATTTCTAAATATTTAGATTTAAATTTATTTGGATTTTGAAATTATTATTATATTTTTTTTGTATACTTTCGACTGGCAAAAATACTTTCTTATATGATTAAAAAATAAGAAATTTATTTATTTGCTATGTAATTATTTTATCCTCAACCAATATTTTCCCTAACAATAAATAAACAAACTGTGATATTTTCTTAAATTATACTAATTTTATTATATTATTATTATTTCTACTATTGAATTATATTATGAATTACTACATATGTTGAGAAGTATTAGTTATATTGAAAGTTATTATTGTTATGTTTATGAATTGAATTTTATCATAGCATTTATTTATATTATTGAAGAGTTATATTATTTATTAGTGAAAAAATGTTTGACAAATATTAGTTAAAGATGTTGGGATCCCAAGAGAAATATAACAAATCCCACAGGAATATAACAAAGATAACATATTCCAGGTATGAAATAAATGACCAAGAAAATAATTTGATAAACAAACCTTTAAAGGTAGTTTCATATTATCAAAAGACATGCTTATTATGTGAGGAAAATTAATGTGATGCTTAAGAGAAGATGTTGTGACAAGTGCTATAGTTTTAAAATTTGATGGAAAAATGTCTTAATTTTCAGCCTTTATATAAAAACTGTATTTATAAAAGAGACTGTACTAATTATTTAAAAAACAAAATGAGGACTTATAAAGATCCAAGAAAGAGACTGAATAAAAAAGTTGGATCTACAAATTGCTTGTGACTACTTAGTCTAAACTTATTGAATTTCGTGAAAGCAAAAATTTTTATTATTATTATTATTCTGTTTTTCTTGTTTATTAATATTTATTAATTATTGTTATTGTATTTTTCTTGTGCACTTACAAATGGTAAGTGAGATTGTAACATTTTTGTATTTCAGGGAGATCTTCTTTCACGTCCTTCTTCAAAATTGTTAACTTCCAAAATTATTATACTTCGTTCTTTTTAAGTTCTTCTCTTTCGCCAATGCCAGTGCAGGCTCACTCGAAACAACTTTAAATTTTAATTTTTTTTCTCGTCTGAAACCGCCGTTTATAAAACAGCTTGTTCAGTCAAGAGTTTTTAAAGGGGGGGGGGGGGATAATATAACAAAATTTAAAATTTATCGCGATAAACCAAAGTATTTTTATTCCATCCTAGTCTAACTTACTCTATAATATTTATTTCCTCCGTTTATTAAAATATTTTAACTCTATGTATTCCGAAAAAAACTCATATCTAAATTCAATATTTCAATGGCTGCTAATTAGTTCAATAAATCGCGTCTTTATCTTTAAATTATAAAACTCCCTAATATTCATACTTTAAAAAACCCGCATAATTCCCTTTTAATTTTCTAAATTCCTAAAAAGACTGTATTTATTTTAATCAGTTCCGATATTAAAAATAATTCGCCAGATCATAAAATCTTTTTTTTTTTTTTTATATTAAAATGTCAAAGCATTTATTCTAATCCCATTCTGGCTATGCTCCAAATTCGATAAACCATTTCTCTTTTTCTTTTTTTTCTTTCCCTAAAAGTCAAAATCATTCCATATTCTCGAACCAATTAACTAACGATAATCAATTAATCTGAAACACTCTGGGTCATAGCTAAATCATCGAACATCATGGAACTTTCGAGAATTTTCTTTCGCGCCAAAAATTAGCGGAAACCATTTTATTACCATATTCTGGAGCCAGCGCAAAGAATCCCTGCTCACGATTGGCGCACGTGACCATGTATTCCTACTCTTACTGAAAGAATATATCGTCGCCTTTTCCGTTTCGGAGAGGATTCTATTCTATTCGGAGATCCGAAGATGTGATGCACTGATGAAAGCTCGAATAGAGAGACGATAGATCGAAGTTTGATTTGTTAGGTTAATGATGGAATCTCTGTCTGGTATTGTGGTGGAGTCCAGTATGTTTTTTCTTATATGCCTGCGGAATGTTTATTTTTAAATAAATGTCCATCATGCTCTGCAGTAGTGGGAGCCGTGATTGAAACGAAAAGAGGACTCGAGTGAAAGCAGATTCTTCCCTCATGTCAATTTAAGTTTGAGAATAAAAACTTCTGTGTTCTGGAATGAGATGCTTAATTGATTACGTACACACGCTATCTAATATGGAGTGCTGGAAATTCCTCTTCGGTTGATTATGTGAAAAGAGCCCATCTTATTTTCATAAAAACATTTATTAAAAAATGTTACTACTCAAGCATATATATATATATATTATGTATAGTCATTATGCAATCACATAATTACTTTGGAATTTTCTTAAAAAAGAAAGATCTAACTCATTTTAATCTTTCATAGGAATATTAAACAATTCAATGGTTAAATATAACGGGTAAACATAAAACCTTTAGAAAAAACATTATCGCTTATATGAATTTTACATTTCGAAGTATAATTGTTACCTAATGTATCACATTTACTGTTAAGCTCTATTTTTTTTTATTTGTTGTAAAACAAAGAACATAAAATCTTAAGACAATTCCAGTTATCATCTCTAAGGAAGCATTGGAATTTCTAGTAACATTGATAAAAGAATGCTGGAATCCAAATTTACTGGCTTGAGCCTTTTTCTTGTTTATCTGTATTTCGTTTCGCTAAGTTGAATGTTTTGTTGTAAATCTCAAAGGAAAAGATTCGTATAAGACCGTGTGAAAACAAAACAATTTATTTTAAAAGGCAAGGAAATTCGTCTGGAAAACAGAAAAACAGTTCTTTAAAATATCATCACTATTACCATGGGATTCTTCTAAACGATTTTGCTTACCATTGTTCAATAAATCAGATGGCTTAGAATAAAAATCCATAACACGCATGTTTGAATTTAAAATACCACAAGAATACAACATTTATATTTTTATACAAGTTTAAACTAGTCATTGAAATACCAAATTAATTCTTTTTTATGTTTCGTTCATCTCACGAAACCCTATTCGTCTCGCTTCTTTGTCTATCCGTCACAGAGTCGGTTATCAGAAACTGTATAAATTATAGACTTGCAATTTTGTGTACTTACAGCTAAATACCTACTATCACGCTGAAAATTGTAAAATTTTGAAAAAGTCGTATTATTTTAATATAGAGAGATAAAAAAACAATAATATAACATCCTTTTCCTATTTAATTTAAAAATTTTTCGTTGAAGCATTTGCCAACAATTAAAAATCCACAATACATTTATTTCTACAATAATTAATTTTCTATTGAAAGATTACCACGTAAAAAATGAAAATGCGATAAAAAGTTAAAAAAAAAAAAAAAAAAAAAAAAAAAAAAAAAAAAAAAAAAAAAAGATTAATATGACTTCATATCGTTAATATAACGGAAATTTTCAAACATTTCTCAATAATACAAGGAGTATGAGTATGTGTAAGTTCTGAAAGCAGGTGAATATGACATCATTAGAGAATTAAAAAGAAAATTAATCTGACGTCATATTGGAAGTTTAACGGACTTTTCCAAATGTTTGATATACATACAAAAAGAGTATCAATGTGAGTAATAGAGAAAACAAGTAGATATGACGTCAGCAAGTGAATATAATGTCATTTGAGATTGAGGAACGTATTGAATCATGGTTAAAACCCGATTATGGAAATATTGGCATATTTTAACATTTTGAAGTTCTCTATACAAAATGTTTAATTTTGAAATCGATTTTTCGCAATTGATTTCGGACATCGCCGGGTACTTCAGCTGGTAGTTAATAAACAAGGAGGAAAATTTTTAAATTCAAATGTAAATATTTTTCACAAAGAAAATGTTGCAACAATGAAATTAAATTTGCGTTAAGTCACGCTTGTTAAAATGCGCTATTGGCTGCAAATCCGATTACGTATCTTTAAAAAGCTTGGCGTTTTAAAAAATCCGTTTTTTTTTTTTTTTTTTTTTTTTTTTTTTTTTTTTTTTTTTTTTTTGTATGTTTTGGGCAATTCCGGTTGAAGAAAATGAGATTATTTGACAAATGTTATAAAAAAAAAAAAAGAAAACAAACCTGATGAACGGTACTTCGTTTCTATTTTTTTAACAGTGTATATGATTTTATAGATGATATTTTGTAATTCTATCATTTAATTTGCTCTTTTCAATTATATCGTAATTGTTAACCCTATGTTCTCAGCACTATCACTCAGACTAATCCCTTTGATGGAAGTCCTAGATAAAATAACTTTTTTTTTGTTGTTGTTGTTTAGCTGCCATCTATGTTCTTATTGAGATAGTGTATTAATAATTATAATTAAAATAAATTCATTTGGTTTTATTTAATAAAGGATAAAGTATTTTGAAAGGAATACTAAACGAAACCCTTTGTGCCATCTTCGATCACATTTACACACTTGTTTAAAATATAGATTTATATTATTATAATTTTGGTTTTAAAATTGAGTTTTAAGATAATATTTTGACGTTACTTTACATAATCTTTACATGATCTTTACATAATGCTCTACAATTGTTGTGAAAGCAAAAAGTTTTACATTATTTTTATTTCAAATATTAAAAATTCAGTATATAGTGAATCGTTTTTTAACAAGAATATTGTCACTTTTATTTTGAAAAAATAAATAAATTAATATACTTATTTATTTTTAAATATCGTTTTGCACTGTATTTAAAATTCTTAGAAAATAAATGCCCGATCCATGAGATAATATTGCATCAACGTGACGTTTTACAATAAATTACGAAATCTGTAGGAACTTTTTGAGGTGCATATCTTATAAAGTATTATTTATACATTAGAAAAATATACTTCTTATAACTTATCTCTCATTCTGAAATATTAGAAAGCTAATACCTCTGCCGCCTACATATTATAAAGATAACCATTTTAGCAGAAATATTTTAAAACTAGCTGATCCGCCCGGCGTTGTCCGGTCCCGTATAAAATAATACGAAACGCGAAATCAATCTAAAAATCGCAGCGCGAAACCGTTCCTCTGGTAACTCTTTGTCTTTCGGAAATTAAATAGAGAGATGAACCCCGAAGCGGAAATAAATTTAATACCACCTCCATAAATGTCTGGATCATTTGATTCAAAGCGGGTCAGTTTTCGGTCAAAATTTAAAAAAAAAGGGTTCCGGTCGGATTTTCAGAAAATGTGCATTTTTTGAATTAAAAAAAAAAACCTACGTACAAATTGCGAGTTTCGATTCAATAACTCCAATGTTTTTCTTAATACACGAGAATGAGTGAAAACAAGACTATTTCGTTGTCTGAAATTATCAAATCGGTAACTTTCTTTTGCAATTTCAATAAAAATAGCCATTTTCGGCACAATCGCAGGAATATATTTTAGTTCCACCGCAAGGGGATGCATTCTGTTCTAAACAATTTTTTCGAAACGTATATCAGACGCGGTACGCACGCGCTGCAAAATCTGTTCTATTACTGTTCTTATCTGCTGCAAATTCTGTTCTAAATAAATATCTTTCCGAACGAAACTCCGCTGCTTACAGCAACGTGCAGAAGGCATGCCGTGCACACGAAAAATATCTGTCAGTACCAGTTTCTGCTGCCAGGGGGTACCAAAACTATGTCTTAATTAATTAGATATATGCTAATTAGTTCATGTTAAGTTTAATGGACCGATTCTTCTTGAAATAGGTCCCATGGAACCCGAGAAAATAAATCACCCTATTGGATATTAATAAACATAAGTGGTGGTAACCAAGGGCTGAAAATATGATACCGAAGTTTATTTAGTTATTGAGAGAACCGGGAAGAATGTCAGAAAATATTTAGTTTGAATCGGAGCAAGATTAAATGCAAAATATTTTAGTTACATTTTCCACCGCCAGGGTGGTGCACACCATTCTAAACAAACCTCTTTCAAAACGAAAATCCGGCACGTGTCCCCGCTGCTTATGGCAATGTATAGAAGGCATGCTGTGCACGGGAAGAAAATCGTTTAGTTCCACTTTCTACCACTATGGGGCAACAAATCTATGTCTTAGTTTTCTATATCTTAATTAGTTTAAGTAAACTTGAATAAATCAATTCCCGTTCAAATCGGGCCCTTTGTTTGAATCGGACAAATTTTAAATAAAATATTTTTTGTTCAACTTCCCACCGCTAGGTGGTACACACTGTTCTAAATAAAACTATTTCTGATCAAAATTCAGGCATGTATCTCTGCTCTCGACGACACCGTATAGAAGGCAAGCTGCGCACACGCTGCAAAATATTTAAGTTACATTTTCTACCGCCAGGTGGTGCCAAAACTGTATCTTAATTATCTATATCTTAATTAGCTCGTGTTAATTTAAATGAACTAATTCTCGATTATATTGGGCGCATACAACACGATAAAACACCCGTACCTAGTGATTAATGTTCAGAAATAGTGGTAACGAAAGGCTGAAAAAATGATACCGAAGTTTATGTAGTACCGGTGGGACCTGAAAAATATTTCGTTTCAATCGGACAAATAATAAGAAAGTTCCGATTTTAGATGCTGAGGGAAGGAGGGAGTTTCGAAAAGAGTATTAACGTGATATTTAAATTACAACATTCACGCCACCCCCCCCCTCCACACACACACACATAATTAAACCAACGACGTTAAAAATTAGGAATTATCATTAACTTTTGAAACAGAAACTAAATGATTTTTTTTCTTTTTTTTTTTTCTTTTTTTTTTTTTTTTTTTTTTTTTTTTTGACTGACAAAAACAGTAAGTTATCGTTGTTAATTTCAGAAATCAAATACATAAATAACGTCACGTGCATGAGAAAACTCTAAAAATTGCATAAAACAAATCGCGAAAAATTCACAACTCGCTGTTTCTAATTTCAATCAGCTGACGGTCTTTTCATCTGCCAATCACAATTGCTCGGTTGACTTCCCGCTGTGTCTACAATCCTATCAGCTACAAATCACAACTGCCCTCCAACAGTGTTTGACTTCTAGAGGCATCAGGTGACGTCATACGCTGCAAAACATTAAATAAAAGAAAACTGCCCAGTTAAACTAACGGCATTGAGATCACAGGCTATTCACACTCATTGTATATTATATTCTTATTTCAAAGAATTTGAAATATGTCTCGAAAAATGAAGAAATCAACAATATATTAAGAGGGAGAACCATCCCCCGTTTCTCCTTCTTATAATTAACCAATGTACCCATAAAACTAATCCGAGAAGCGCTTTACCACAATGAACCTATATACAAAATTTGAAAAAATCGGATAATTCTGCATGAAAAATCCGTTTATCTAAATTAAGGGGGGGGTAGCCCGCCCCCCGTCCCCCCTTTATACTTAACCAAAGAACCCCCAAAACTAATCAAAGAAGCGCCTTATCACAATGAACATATATATAAAATTTGAAGAAAATCGGATAATTCTGCTTAAAAAACCCATTTATCTATATCAAGGGGGGTTAGTCCCCCCGTTCCCCCCTTTATACTTTACCAGTGAGCCCCCAAAACTAATCAGGGAAGTGCCTTACCACAATGAGCCTATATACAAAATTTGGAGTAAATTGGATAATTCTGCATGAAAAACCCATTTATCAAAATTAAGGGGGGGGGGGGGTAGCCCCCGTTTCCCTCCTTTACACTTCACCAATGAACCCCCAAAACTAATCAGGGAAGCCCCTTACCACAATGAGCCCATATAGAAAGTTTGAAGAAAATCGGATAACTCTGCATGAAAAAAATCATTTATCTAAAATAAGGGGGGAGGATTAACCCCCCCCCCGTTACCCCCTTTATACTTAACCTATGAACCTCCAAAGCTAATCAAGAAAGAACATTATCACAATGAACCTATATACAAAATTTGAAGAAAATCGGATAACTCTGCATGAAAAAAATAATTTATCTAAAATAAGGGGGGAGGATTAACCCCGCGTTACCCCCTTTATACTTAACCTATGAACCCCCAAAACTAATCAGGAAAGAACCTTATCACAATGAACCTATATACAAAATTTGAAGAAAATTGGATAATTCTGCATGAAAAAACCATTTATCCAAATTAAGAGGGTTTAGCCCCCCGTTCCCCCCCCCCCTTTATAGTTAACCAATCAATCCCCAAAACTAATCAGGGAAGCGCCTTATCACAAGGAGCCTATAAACAAAAGTGGAAGAAAATCGGATAACTCTGCATGAAAAATTCATTTATCTAAATTAAGGGGGAGGATTCCCCCCCCCGTTAGCCCCTTTATACTTAACCTATGAACCCCCAAAACTAATCAGGAAAGAACCTTATCACAATGAACCTATATACAAAATTTGAAGAAAATTGGACAATTCTGCATGAAAAAACCATTTATCTTAATTAAGGGGTGTTAGCCCCCCCCGTTCCCCCTTTATAGTTAAACAATCAATCCCCAAAACTAATCAGGGAAGCGCCTTATCACAAGGAACCTATAAACAAAATTGGAAGCAAAACGGTTATTTCTGTCAAGAGTTATCGCGTTACGTACGTACATACGTACATACATTCATACAGAACGGGCGGGCACATAATCTCTCAGGCTTTGATAGCCTGTGAGCCAAAAAAAGGGTAAAAAACGCAAAAAAATGTAATACAGAAATTGAGATGATACATAATCCGCCCTTCCCTTTTAAAATCCTACTTTTTTATCTATAAAAAATCATCAACTTTCACCAAGTTAAAAAGAGAAAAATAAATGACGATTATGAGCGTAGCTTAAGCTGAAATGGAAACAACCACCGAACCAATTAAGCATTCTGGGCAAAAATTTTTGGTGTCTAAATAAAAATTCACCAAAAATTCAAAAATCGTTGTACGAATTTCGTATAAACTTATTGAAAAAGGACCAAATTTACTTCATTGGGCTAAAAGATTGGAACAAGATTCTGGTTAGTAAAGAGGAAAAATACCAGCAAAACGTTAAAAAACACTAAAAATCGCATAAAAATTTAATTAAAAAAAAACTATTCAAAAACGGTCTTTGAGGTTCAAAACTACATGCATAGAGGTACCTTCCCACCAAAATTTGTATCTCTGCGCAACGGTTGCTTCAGAACACAAACGAGAAGCACACACACAAACTTTCATCTTTATTATAGTAAGAGATTATAATTATCTTTTAATAAATCATATAAGAAAAACAATGAGGTCCAGCTGATATAAATTTAATTAGAAATCTTCTACCATGCTAATTCAAATTTGCTATATCTTTAAGGTAATTCATCAAAATACGTTCAGATATGTTGTAATATTTTTAACTTGTGTATGTATTTTAGGAGATAACTTACAACGAGAGGACCAAGCTTGATAATCAAAGATTTTGTTTATTTTTATATATGTTGTAGAGTAGAAGGCCCTTAGTTTTGGGTTCAACGTATTTTATACAACGCTCATTAGTTCTCTAGAAATAGGGGGTCTAATATTTTAAAACAACTTAAATACTGACTTTGTAACGACAGTACTGCGCTGGTCGTAGCTCAGTTGTTATGGTGTCTGCCCATTGATCGGAGGGCCCGGGTTTGTTTTTCTCATTTTTTGTTTTATAAATATACGTGTAATTATTATTTAATAATCCTAATTAAAAATTATAATATTGTGATTAATTATAATGTTAACCTTCTTAAATTTTACTTGTAACTAAATCGTTGTTTAAAACATCATTAAACAGTTAATTTTTTTAATCACTCTTAAAATGTATTTCATATATGCTTTATCGATGCAATGATATTGAACAATTGTGTCAATTCGTGATTGTAAAGAAACATCAGTTATATATTGCCTTGACAAGGGAAGTCAATGCGATGATAATAGTACACCATTTTTAAAGTAAGAGGCATATTTATATTAAAATTTAGCATAAGAATTAAATTACAACATATTGTTTTGCATATTAAAGTTTTTGTAATTTGTAAAACTTATGCTTACGGTTTGAATTAATTTATAATTAATAAAATAAGGAATGATTTTTTAACGATTTTGGAATTTTTACTAGTCAATAATGGACCTATTTTTTAAAAATATATATTTTTAAATGATGAGAAATGTTTAATAATGGCTTAGAAATCAAGCAAATTAAATTTCAATTTAAACACGATAGCATTATAATTAATGTACAATATTAAAATATTTAATTTAGATTATTAAAATATAATTACATGTATATTTATAAAACAAAAAATGAGAAAAAGAAACGTAGCTCATCCCGGCCTCGAACCCGGGGTCTCCTAACAACCAGCAGACGCCATAACAACTGAGCTACGACCAACAAAGTAATCTGTTACAAAGTAAGTATTTGATGTAAATGCTGGACGATTACACCATGAAACATTACAACATTAAAGAAGTGAGTATACAACGTTACAAATTTACTGAATGGTGTATACAAATTTAAAATTTTATACATACATTGATATTAAAAATATCTACGTTTCGACCACCTTCTATGGTCATCTTCAGGAAAAAAAAAATATATTGCTTTTAAAGTTTCAAATGCGAAAAACAATCCGTCTGTTGCCACATTATTATTGCCGACCACAAATTAAAAATTAACAAGGGTAACACTCAAGGGAAATCGTTTCTACTTGTGGTTGGTTGGTACGATGGTTGAGTGTTAGCCTTGTTAATTTTTAATTATATATATAATACTATAAAAAATAACTAAGTTAATGAGTCAAGCGCTGTCTGCGAAGAAAGATGGAAAACATGAAAACAGAAAATATACAAAATGCTGCCATAGTCGCAAAGTGTTCTTGATATTTGTATAATAATCTTCCGATTTGGTGAAGGATTAAGAAAGTAAATTAAATTATGAATACAATTAACATCATGTAAAGCACAGTATACATGCCAAACTGATCGCCATAGGCGGCTAGTACGTCTAAGAATTATAGCCATTAACAATATAACAATTATGAGGTTTTAAGACTAACATGCGTAAGTCACTCATTTTAGAAAATAGAGTATATTGCACGGATAGTATCTAGACATATCAATCTAAATATAGGAATATCTGTATAAATGATGCTTGCATGAAAAGTACCTATAAATTGCAAAAGAAGATATTTTCACCATAGGAAAATTATTATAGCCGCTTTGCAACATTCTTATTTTTGAGCATTTAAAGTAATGTGACAAACACCGCTGTGCATTTAGACCATTCAAGGGCAAATGATTGTGTTTTTGTAATGTTGAACTCACACCAGAAATTTTGAAAAAAAAATTAATTCAAATTAAAGAAAAGCAATTTTCGGCATATATTTAGGAAATTTGTAAAAATAAAATTTTATTCAAAAACTCTTGTACAAATCTTTATTAAAATTAAGTGGTTCAAGTAATATATCACCAACTCTCAAATGGTAAAAGCCACGTTTAAACCTGTCATCGCATGTTAAAAGTAGATAATGATAACATAATTTTCATCCATAGGGGGAAGGCTAAGTGCGATGCATTGTGAGGCATGTGTTAAAAATGTGATTGCTTTATTATTACAATAAAAAATATTATTAACTGAATTACTGTTTTTATTTTTTATTTTAACCTTCAAATTTTATAATTTCATTGCTATGTTAGAATTGTACTCGATAAACTACTAGCATTAGTTTCCATGATTGTTTTTACTTTTGCTTTTTATAGAAATCTGTTATACTGCCTGTAATTTTTTATATAAAAATCGTTACATTTTTATTATTCTTAAAAAATAGTTTAATCTATAGACACATCTGCGGCTTACATTTAGGAAATTTGTAAAAATAAAATTTTATTCAAAAACCCTTGTACAAATCTTTATTAAAATTAAGTGGTTCAAGTAATATATCACCAACTCCCAAATGGTAAAAGCCAAGTTTAAACCTGTCATCGCATGTTAAAAGTAGATAATGATAACATAATTTTCATCCATAGGGGGAAGGCTAAGTGCGATGCATTGTGAGGCATGTGTTCAAAATGTGATTGCTTTATTATTACAATAAAATATATTATTAACTGAATTACTGTTTTTATTTTTTATTTTAACCTTCAAAGTTTATAATTGCATTGCTATGTTAGAATTGTATTCAATAAACTACTAGCATTAGTTTCCCTGATTGTTTTTACTTTTGCTTTTTATAGAAATCTGTTATACTGCCTGAAATTTTTTTATATAAAAATCGTTACATTTTTATTATTCTTCAAAAATAGTTTAATCTATAGACACATCTGCAAGTAGGAATATCTTAATTAGGTATAAACATTAAATCAGATATTCGTTTAATGCTTAACTCTTGGAAACATATTCACAGGAAAACTAATTGAAAATAAGTAAACTTAAGAAGACCATACAAAGTAACACAAATGAATTTTTTCTACACTATGAAACAATTAAGTACATACCATCAAAAACTGCCACAAGCATAAAACATAGTAATTTCAGGTTGCATTTCTGTTGGTAATTTTCAGTGTCGATAGCTAAATGCGAAAGTAAATAAACATCCAGCATCATTAACTGTTTCCCGAATCTATCCGATTTAGATGTTACAACGTAATTATTTGTAATATAGACAGCTATTTTCTTTGTTGAGTACGAATAAGAAATCAGATCGGAAAACGAACAGTAAATAAGATAAATAAATTATTTTGCTGATTTATTCGAGGAGTTAATAATAATATACATTTTGGGTTATAATTATTGTTCTCTGAAAATTTTCTTTAAAATGTCTACTAATACAGTAAAATGTCTACTAAAAACAGTTTTTTGGCAAATATTAAAAGTATTCTCATAAGATTTGAAAATAATAAAGCATACGATATTTTCAACAAAGCATAAAAATTCGAAAGTCAGCACACTAATTTAACAGGTTATTTTTATTTAAACGATTTATCATATATTCTAATACGAGGAAATCTTGTGTGTGGTTATATATATATATATATATATATATATATATATATATATATATATATATATATATATGTATATATGCAAATTTTATCTTAAAAACGGCTCTAACGATTTTGACGAAATTTTGTATCCTACCGTTTTGGGGCACCAGAAAACCATTGGGCTAGGTCACATGTTCGAGAAAATTCGATTAGTGGGTCATTTTGGGTCATTTTGGGTCATTGTCAAGCTAATTGTATCTAAAAAACGGTTCAAACGATTTTGACGAAATTTTGTATCCGACCATATTCGAGCACGAGAAGACTATTGGGCTGGGTCACATGTTCGAGAACTTCCGATTAGTGGGTCATTTTTGGGTCAACGCGGGTCAAATTAATTTTATCTAAAAAACGGCTCTAACGATTTTGATTAAATTTTGTGTCCTACGAGTTTCGAGCACGATAAAATCATTGGGCTAGGTCACATGTCCGAGAAAATTCGATTAGTGGGTCATTTCTGGGTCATTGTGGGTCAATATCTAAAAAGCGGCTCAATTTACACTAAATTTTGCATCCAATGGTTTTCGGGCACGAGAAGACTGTTGGGATAGGTCATATGTTCGAGAAAATTCAATTAATGGGTCATTTTGGCTTATTTTGGGTCATGGTCAAGCTAATTGTATCTAAAAAACGGTTCAAACGATTTGGACGAAATTTTGTATCCGATTATTTTCGGGCACGAGAAGACTATTGGGCTGGGTCACATGTTCGAGAACTTTCGATTAGTGGGTCATTTTTGGGTCAACGCGGGTCAAATTAATTTTATCTAAAAAAACGGCTCTAACGATTTTGATTAAATTTTGTGTCCTACGAGTTTCGAGCACGATAAAATCATTGGGCTAGGTCACATGTTCGAGAAAATTCGATTAGTGGGTCATTTCTGGGTCATTGTGCGTCAAGATCTAAAAAGCGGCTCAATTTACACTAAATTTTGCATCCAATGGTTTTCGATCACGAGAAGACTGTTGGGCTAGGTCACATGTTCGAGAAAATTCAATTAGTGGGTCATTTTGGTCATGGATCATTATGGGTCGAGCTATTTTATCTTAAAAACGGCTCAGACTATTTACACTAAATTTTGCATCCTATGGTTTTCGGACACGAGAAGACTGTTGAACTAAGTCACATGTTCGAGAAAATTCAATTAGTGGATCATTTTGGTCATGGGTCATGATATTTGAACCCAAATTTAATTTTGACCCAGCATACCTCGGTCTTCCCTGCTCGTTAAGATATAATAAAACCAAATGAGATTTTATTGTCGAACAAACAATTGTATACAGTATCTATTTTTTTTTTTTTTTGCATATTTTAGCTTTTTATTAAAGATCTGTTATGAAACCTTTAACAATATAATTTTCTTAATAGCATTTTCTTAAATTTAGTTTTTATAGTGAAATTATTATCGATAACTACACACTGATGTACGTTATGAACTTCTATTAATAAAGTATTACATTAGTTGTACATTGATTCAAACTTATTATATCATAACATATGGTATTTGCATATATCAAAATATCCGTAACGAAAGAAAAATATTTATTATGATGAAAATAATAGTTACCCTTTATGCCTGGTAACAAGTAAAAACTTGCCCAAATTACCATGTATATATTTACTTAAGTAAATGATATAAATGCATTTGATAATTTGCCTTTATTTGAAAATTTACTTATCAGAAAGTAGTGGAAATAATTGTACATTATTATTAGATGCTTCTTAAAGCCAGACTCCATACATAATTTAATATAACGTTGGGTTTATACTTTGTACTTATTCTTGTACTAGGATTTCAATTTAAATATGTGGTTACTGATGCACCACGCTTGATAGAAACCTGGAGCGAACTGCGCATGGGCGAAAATGGCTAGTCCATGTCGAAAATGGAGAAGTCCGTAAGCCGTAAGTACGCTGCCTAAGATAAAGAGCGGTGATTTCAACTTCTTTTACCTTGGCTATTCTCCCTACGGTGTGAATGGAATCGGCTTGGCATTCTGCCAACCGGAGTTCTTAAAATCATGGTTGAACAGTAGTTTATTACATTTTTAATAACATATTATTATTTATAAAAAATCAAATCATCCTATCGTATGTCATCGGTGGAGAAACACCGCATGCTGTTAATCTTACAGAAAATTAAAAATCCAATATCTTTATTGTAAAAAGTAACAGTATGTTTCATTTTACAACTTTAGGTTAGGAAGTAAACTAATGTTCTTTCTATTATACGTCTAATGATTTAATATTTAAATACAAAAGGATAATTATCGTCATTATAATTTATGAAACTGCAGAAAATAATTTCACATCTTTATCAGCTTTTAAAAAAACCATAAATACTCTTCTCCATATAGTTTTGACTGATTTTTCTTCAAACATTATTTACGGGCTCTTCAAGTATTGCTTCAATTATATAATATTTTCTTCTATAGTTAAGTGATTCGTGCAATAGCCACTCGAGGTCAGAACAAGTTGATTCAAAATGAGGTATCCGATTTTCCCTCGACTATAGTCAGCAATGTAATTTTTTCATTAGTCTCATAAAAATTAATTTAAAAAAAGTAAAAAATAAATTTTTAATCTAAAATATCAAAGCCATCACACGCATAATAAGTATCCATCAAATGCATAAAAAAATGAAAAATTACATTTACATTTTTTTTTATCAATTTCGCTCAAACTCAAAATATTCTTGATTTTGGAAAAGTTACATAACATCCCTTCAAAAAGCAGGAATAGGCAGGATTAAACATTAATGTCTTTTTTCATATTTGTTTTAAAAGACCCACTCTATTGTGTTCATAAAATTTGAAAGTAAATTAAATTCTAATATTTTCAACTACAATTAAAACTTTATGAAACAAAACCTCATACTCAATCAAAGTTTTTTTTTTTTTTTTTTAAGAAAATGACTAGTTATTCAAATTTGAACATTTGGGGATTTTGTTTAAAAGCTGTCAAAAAATCGGAATGAGAAATTCGAACGAATTAGTTGCATGAAGCACTTTTACTTTATAATTCAACATTACTTGGCATCACATTACGGCAATTTTTTTTAAAGCATATCATCAGGAAAGTTAATCTTAGTAGTAAAAAAAAAAGAGAAAAGAAAAGAAAAGAAAACACGACACTTTGTAATTATTTTTTTAATGCTTTGTGTGGTGTGGAGTTACTTACACTAAAACACTAAAATTAAAAGTCCAAGGCATGTACTACTATATTTTAAGGTTATAATTAAAATTATGTATTTATTTGGATTTGTCTGTTGAAATAGTCTTTTACAATTAAGAAATTTTATTTTATATTTTAATCTAATTATTAAACGTCAAATGTGCTTGCACATGCATTTTACTGTGGTATCCTCTTTATGATATTATTTGTAGCACATATAATGCTAAAAAACGCATGTTTCTAACAAAATATTTTTTGTTTTCTTCGTTTAAGTATTGTGTGACATAAAGTATCAAGTTTGTCCAATTATCTCATATATTTTGAAAGCGTTCATTTATTTTCATTTAATCTTTATTAAACTGTAATAAGTATCTAATACAATATTTAACCTCATTGTTTTGTCCGTTAAAATGTTTTTATTCCCGAATGATATTTGATCTTCTATAAAAAAGAATGAGATCTTCGAAGTTTTCAATGTTTTTCGAATAAATGCCTGCCGATCACGAAGAAAGCATATGTGCAAGAATGATACGTGGTCTTATCAAAAAAATTTTTGACAATATCAGGAACTACTGGAATGTCACATAAAATGATGCATAAACATATCACATAAAAACAGATGTGATAAACGCATTCTTTCTGTTTCACCTTCACCTAAGTCATAGAATAGGCTTGGAACATTTTGTAATACTCACAAAACATTATTAATAAGTTCAAAGAAAGTGTAGAAAAGAAAATTTTACTGGTATTATTAATGCATGTACGCAAAAAGTTTAAAAACAATCGTAAGGTTTTAAAAGATTTAGAAAAAAGTTTACTAAACGAAAGTAGAATAAAACTCAGGATAATATATTACGATTGGAATGGAATTCATTATTTTCATTTAATTGCTATTAAATAAGAGATTCATTTACAATTTCTTGTAAATGCAAAATATCATTCATAAATGTTTTTTGACCTTTTATAAAAGGACAGAAAAATTATTTCAGGAAATTTTAATATTATTTGATTATTTGAGAACTGATTACGAAGTAAACACCTGTTTAAAACATATACTTGATAGCATATGCCATATCAATATTTAAAAAAACATACTGACATTATAGATAAAAATTCATATAAACATTTCTTTAAAAAATATATGAAATAAAAGTGATTTTAATGTTTGATCTACATACACGTCACCGAATATGTCTGGAATTTTTTTTCCATTCACGTGTAATGTTTATATGATAAAAATATGTTACAAGGTAATTGTGACGACTCTCGAGTGGTTCTATTCCTCGATGTGATTTGAGAGATAGAATCACTGGCTTTGGAAAAAGTATACATATTGGAATGTTAAATTCTGATTGTTCATCTTTTATTTACGGTTCTGCGATATATTTTTATCATCAGATGGTTTATTAATATTTTCATTTGCTGAGATATTTAGACAGTTTAACGAAAATGAAAGCAAATTACTTTGAACTTTTCTCCTAGCAATTTCTATTACAGTTGACATACCATATGATCATTTGTATAATAATTTATAAAATATTCCAGTCTCATAAAACTATTTTTTATCAAATATTTCTTATCAAATGCACATTAGGAAATTATAAGTATATATTTAATAACACATTTCCGTTGTCATTGTAATAATATTCAATAAAAACTATGAGTTTTGCAAATTACTTTAAAATAATAGAAAATAATTTATTTTTAGGTGCGTTCGTAATTATATAAATACGTAGCACCTATAGTCGTCGTTTGTTCCATCCGTCTGTCCGTCCGTCTGTCTGTCTGTCCGTCCGTCTGTCTGTCTGTCCGTCCGTCTGTCTGTCTGTCCGTCCGTCTGTCTGTCTGTCTGTCCGCATATAACAACGCAAAAACTACCCAACCAAATGGTTTGCAATTTAAAATATATTATCTTTGCAGAATTTTGTCGAGACTTTTCAAATTTTATTAAAATCGAATCAAAACTTTAGGAGATATTAATAAAAATATTTATTAAGAAATTTGAATTTTTTTTTTAAATCGGTGCTTTTTTGTTATAGGAGCTTCCGAAGTTTAATCGTCAAGCGACCGAGATTGTTATTTTATGACAGAAATTAATCTGCAGACGATATAATTCATTTCACAGAATTAAAAATCATCAAGATCTGAATATTTATATAACTAGCTGATACATATATATCTGAATATTTATATAACTAGTTAAGATATTTGTATGAACAGTGTCATAAAATATATACTTAACTAGCTGTTTAACCCGTTCTACGCACGGGATATCATGAATTTAATTCTAAAACGTGCGTACGAACGCACCTCGTTTGTGACGTTTGACGTACAATTTCCAACTTGTTTTATTTAAAATATGTTGCATTAAATGTATTTGAATAGATTTATTAATATATTTATTATATTTATATGTATTATTTATTCATTTTACATAATAAGGTAGATTATAATCAGAACTTTTAGGTCTCTTATTAATGTCTGTTAGCAATTTTAGTTGTCATATATTGCCATTTAAGAAGACAAAAAAGGTTTGGAATGACGAAAAAACTTAATTTTTATTATTTTAATTTTGATATAGTTTGAATCTTTAAGAATATTGTAGAATTGGACACACAGGAAAATTCTAAAAAAATACGATAATAAGAACCGTAAACCGTGATAACTGCGAATACCGGCGATATATTCGAAAGCAAGACCTTAAACTCAAGTATCTCGAAACACCGTTTATCAGTGGTTTTTCTCATGATAAATATTGAACAAGTTCACGGATTAGCATGTATATATTTTTTTCTAAATAAAATAAAATAAATTCTTTAAAAATATCCGTGAAAAACATCAATAAAGTTTTTTTTCAAGTTATTACAAAACAAAATTATAATTTGTCAGGGATTCTGAATTTTTTTATTTTATTTTTGTTAATTATTGCTATAAATTTGTGTTTTTTTTTTTCAGGTATAATCGAGCGGCAATGCAATTAGCTGTATTAAAAAGGAATGACAACTCAGAATTATACAACTTGCACGACAAAATTTTTCTTTTTACAAATTAAAAATTATTACCTTTAAAACTTAAATAAATAAATGCAAAGGGAATAATAGTCGAAATTAATTACAGTTTTCATAATACATGATCAAACTGCATTCAAATTTCGTTATTTCAAATTTTTCTGCACTCCTTAACCTGCATCTATGATACAGTGCAGCTTTGAAAAAAATTATGGCTTACGAAAAAAAAAATATTTAAATTAAGCAGTCGCCTTTTTATTATCTTGAAACTATCCAAGTATTTAAAATTTATTGTTGATTTTCTTTTAGCTACATATGACACAAGAAATTAAATGATAAACAATGCCTCAATCAATAAAAAAACTTTGAATACAAAGAATCAAAAAGTTTAAAATATTATTACAAAACATATGATAAAATCATGCCTCCCTATTAGTGCAAGATAAAGATAGGTGACACTTTGAATTACATAGCAATTGTTTTTTATGACAAGCACACCTATTTGTGATACATTTAGATTTGCAGTCACATTTTCTGAAAGCCTTCCCAGTACCAAGGGATTTTTTTATTGCTGTTTGACGTTGTATTGATATTTCTACAGCAACGACATCTTCTTTCGTTAAAAATATCTCTTTGCAATCACTGAATTCAGATTATGAATACATCTGTTTTAAAATACCCGTTTTAGTATAAAGTTTTTAAAAGGCATCTTCCGTCTTACTAGGAATCACAGATAAAATCGAGCTGGCATCACTTTTAGCTCTGGCTGCTTCGAAAACTTTAATTCTCACAGTGACACCGTCATCGACATTTGGGTGATTTGCGTACAATTTCTTTTCTTGCTTTTCTCAACCTTTCTTGGCTTCATCCCGCTGTATTTTCTGATCCATATTCTTTTTACAGATGTTGCACAATACATTCTTACCATACCCTTCCTCGTTAGGATATATTTTACCAGAAATTACGTGAACAAATATATCACACTATTTGCACTTGTGAGCTGATTTTGAGCAAACAATACATACCATGTCTTGTTCCTCTTTACAGGCTCTGTACGAAACTGTGATGGCGATTCTGTTGAAGTTGAGCGTAACTCAGTGATAACGCAGGAATGGCGTCTCACGTCGTCTTTGATGAATCCAGGATCTGTATGCAGCATCATGATGCCAGAATACACGTTTGGCGGCATCGTGGAAAACGCGCATTGCCAGCATGCATTCAAATCGTCATACTGTCATATCACCTGGAGTGACGGAATGAAGTGCCATTGGATACACGTTTCGGTAACCCCTTGTTCGCATTGCCGACAATTTCAAGAACAGCCGTTACATTTCTAATGTGTTACGGCCCGTGGTTCTGCCTTATCTTCGATGCCTCCGCACCTCTACGTTTTAGCAGGAAAATGCACGACCGTATGTTGCTCGTACTATCCTGATCTTCCTTGATACAGAACATGTTCGACTGTTGCCCTGTCCGGCACGTTCTCCTGATTTCTCACCAATTGAAAATGTCCTGTCAATGGCTTCTGAGCGACTGGCCCGCCACCACGCGCCCGTCACTATGGTTGATGAATAGTGGATGATGAGGCATAGTGCAGGGATTGGAAAAACTACTTTTTGTTTGTAGTGAATTACAGCTACAACTACTTTATGAAAAATGTAGTTAACTACAACTACAACTACTTGTTTTAAAAAGTAGCGACTACAAACTACTTTTCAAAAGTAGTCACTATTTCGCTACTTTTCGCTACTTTAGTTATCATCGCTAATTAAATGCACCGCAAACGATTTTTCCCCATAGACAATAATGTAACAAAATTGTTTTGAATGTCCGTGTAAGCGAGATATAAATGCTACACATTTCATTTTCAATACTGAACATTATATGGTAAACTTCAATAACATATAAAACTTTCATGGCAATCCGAGTATATTTACGAGAGTTAGAGCACGGACAGACAGACAAAGCGAATTCATAGACACTTTTTAATTATGTTAGAAAGTGTTAAAAATAGGAAATTTGAAAACAAAAATTGTATTAATCTTACAAATTTATGAGAGTGATATAGCACAGTAGCGCTTAAGGTGGTTCTCAAATTCTTTGCTCAACAATGCGAAACTTTCTAATGCATTATCTAATTCATTTTTAAACACAAAGGCATAAAATTGGCAGGTCTGACTATTGAAGCGATTTCGAATCAAAATGTTTTTTTTTTTCATTTTTTGATAAATAAATTACTTATCGGGTTATAAGCGATTCGACGTTTTTTCCCTTTCCCCTGCTGAGGCGTCGGAAATTCAGTTGAAAACGCCGACTTTGACAGTATTTTTTGAAAAATCTTCTGTCTTTACCAAAAAATAAAATAAAATTAAATTAAATAAAGAATAGTGGAAAACGTCTTTCTGTTACAAAGTTTCTGACTTAGAACACCTGCATTTTCATGCGTTTCCGAACAAAAATGAATTAAAGAATATGTCATAAAGTAGCCAGTTTGGTTTTGAGAACAACCTTAAGAGCGGATAGTACTTGGTAAATTTGAATATACATTATTTTTTAAGAATAGAGCTAAATAGTCCTATTTCTTTACAATTTAAGTGTAATTCCTGAAAGCAATTTAAAAACTGAACAAGATCATATAGACGCATAAGTTAAATCCCAACTTTTCTTTTCCTTTGTATCTCTTTTTGTTTGTTTCCCTTTAAAAACTCGATTTTCAACATTCTGGGCTTTAGATTCATTCTGGAGACAAAGATAGAGATATTTCATTAAAACTCCAAGCTAACCAACATCAAATCAAATATAAAATATTATAAATCAATTATTTTAGCGATTAAAAACCTGTGCAGCTAAATTAAAAATAAATAGCCATAAAAATAAAATTAAGCATTCTTAGGCATTTTTTAAAATAATACATTTTTATTTACAACCACCTTTGTTTTATTTATCGGAATCTTCAAAAGGAAATATGCAGTAAATTAATTTGTATGCATACATTGGACAAATATTTCACAACGATCAAAAGGCGTATTAATAAAATAATTTTTTGCAATAATAAACAGTTCGATAAGAATATTTCCTGAATCAGGGATCTTAATTCGAAAATACTCTTTTTAATGATTTATGAATTTTAGTGAATAACGATTTAGATATTCGGTGCAAGATACGATCCAGTAATTATTATTAATAAAGAAAATGCTAACTCACCTCTATGATCAACTTCAAGCTGTAAGCAGATAATTTTGATACTGATAACTTCTTATTAATTAGACAAAGTTTACATGTTACAGAATAATTACCACTTTCTTGTTGTTCTATAACGTCAAACTATTCATTGTATGCCGACCAGGGCAGTTCCATACTATTTTTGTATGTCATTCTATTACATTAATCTCAAAAGAAGCATCCCCACATTAAAACACAAGATCTAATTAAGAGTAAGAAGATAAAGGGTTCCCAGCAAGAAAATTAATTTTTTTGATGAGTGAGTGCTTTGTGGTTTTATCTGCAAATCCAGCAAATAATAGATCACACGGGCATGCTGCCACTTTACGTTTCAGCTGCTTAGTTTGTTTGAAGGCAGAAATCATTCCTTCCTAGTGCATTTTTAATAATAAAATGATGGTGTACTTGTTCGTTTTCTGTGCTTTTTCGAATTTACATATATATGTCGCATTTTTAATAAAAGGACAGCATTCTGATGATTTTAAATATAGCATCTTTTATTGAAAATAAGATTACTACGGCAGTAGCATTTCATATCTGCATCCAGGATGGATTCCACGCAGCAAGTGAAGTAGAAGTATATTAGAAAAATCTCATCTCCGAAGGGTTGTCAGTTCAAAAGGCCATGTGTTTTTATTAATTAGGCCGATAAACTGATAAAATTGGCTACCCTGCTAAACTCGTGATTATGTGTCATCGGGCCCGTATACAAAGTGAGGGGCGATTCATTAAAAAAGTAATTAATAGGTTTGATTTCTATACTTTTCCCACATATATATATATATATATATATATATATTTATTTAATTAGAGTTATAACGATTTTAAACTGGCAGGAAGCGAGCAGAAATTTTGTTAGAAAGGGAATATTTTAGATGATCGATTATTGATTTAATGTTACCAGACAGCAAAGAATACGGAACTTAAAAAAAAGAAGAATTTTAGATTTTGTATATGGAGAGGTGGGGGAGATTTTAGGGAAAGTGGGGTAATTTATAATAGTGATTATTTATCGTCATTACAGAGCACTATTTAGGGCAGAAGATTTTTTTATATATAAAAATAAAAATAACTTAAAGATTTTAGATTTATTTGTATGCTGGTGTTGGGGGGAGAAGAGTAAATTGTGGGAGGTTAGGGGACAATTTAGATGGTTACTTATATATTATTATTAAGTAGAAACGAATGTGGCCATTTTTTTATATTATTTTTAATAAAGAGTTTTAAATTTTCGAGACTGTATGCTGGAGGAGGGGCAAAAAGGGAAGCGTAAATTTTGGAAACAAGGAAATAATTTTTATTTATTGTCATTAGAGCAAAAAACAAAAGAGCAAAAAAAAAAGAGCAAAAAAAAAGAGCAAAAGATGGAATAAAAGATTTTATTTTTTTATAAAAATAAAAATTAAAAAATATTTGAAACTCCTTTGCATGCTACTAGGGGTAAGCGTGAAGTTGAGAGATTAGGGATAATTTAGATGACTTATGCTTAGATAAATCAGTTCTTTTAGTTCTTTTTCTTTTTTTTTTCTAAATAAAGATTTAACATTTCTTTGCTTGCTGGGGGTGGGATTCAAAAGGGAGAAGAAATTAGTCAGATAAAGACTTAACATAGCCAGACGACTATATTTTGGTAATCGTAACAATCGTAGTCGTATAAAAATACATTATATTGAGAAGAATTCTATGGATTTAAATGATAATACACGAAGTTTCTGACACCCAAACTGTGAAAATGACAGTTAATTTGTGACCGTGCCCGTCGTCTATGGAGAAATATATGACACTGCAACTGAGATTTGCCACTGACGTTCGTAAATTGTTGCAGATAACATATTTTGTACAAAAGAAACGAGTTATGATCATGTGATTGAAGATTGGCACTTTTTTCCTTCCTCCTAAAGTAGCGTCAAAAGTAGCGTCGATGCTCGCTACAAACTACTGATAATTTGTATCGCGCTACTCGCTACACTACACTTTTTTTAATGTAGTGCGCTACACTACAAACTACTGGAAAAAGTAGCGGCTACTGTAGTTTCGCTACTTGTAGCGCGCTACTTCCGACCCCTGGCATAGTGTTGAAGCTGCATGGACTGATGTACGCGTACATGACATCCAATCTCTGTTCGACTCCATGGCTAGGCAGATAAATGCTGTTATCGCGGCCTGAGGTGGCTGATTTGGGTAGTGTTTTCTCAGGATCTATACCTCCAACGTTTCTGAAAATGTAATCACTTGTCCTCCACATTATAATGTACTTGTCCAACAAATATCATTCTGTTATTTGCATTCCTTCATGGTGTTGCATTTTGGATGGCCAGCAGTGTACATTTTGAAAAGCAGAATACTATGTTCGAAAGTGAATACCGTTAAATAGAACTACTGATGCAAGCAAATCGAATAACAGAAACAGAAAACGTTTCAACTGGTTCAGTTTTCGTGCGTAATAAACTTCAACTAAAATGTTTTTGATTTATTAACTTTTGTATAAAAATCGTCACAAATGTAGTATTTAAGGAAAGTAAAATTTAGACTGAGGTGTTTGATTGTAGAATTTAAATTTGAAAATTTGTCTTTAGCAACTTGTTCATGAAACGTTATTTGTATTTTGTGAATTAAATATATATATATATATATATTAAATATTAATGTTTGTTATCATATGATTAATAATTTACCTTATTTAAGTTAAGAACATAGAATTACTACTAGATATATCCATGCTTTGCTAAGTAAAAATTTAACGTTGCCTTTTGTGCAAGACAAAATTATTGAATAGTGATTCCCGATTTTTATAGTTACGCAAACCGAGTTAAAGTTGGAAAATTTTTCGTTGTCAACATAATGTATAGTTAGCCTTTTGTATATCTTCTACAGAAAATATGAATTTTTGTGCAAAACACATTAACAAAGACATTGAGGGTAAATCCAGGTAAGATACCCCATTGGGTTACTTGTCTAATTCACTGTATACAGTTGAAGCACTTTATAACGAACTACGATATAACGAAAAGCACGATATAACGAAATGTTCATTATCATTTAGTTGGTCTGCATGTTAAAGAATACTGAATTCGAATCGATATAACGAAATATTTATAACGAAAAGCACGATATAACGAAAAGAATTCGAGCATGAACAGTGCAATAAAAACGATATAGCGATTTTTTCACTTTTTTTTACTTAACGCAGGAAATATTTTTTTCCTTAATTACTAGTTTTTTTCCCCCCATGACATAACGTTCAATTTTTTTCTCTACGGCCAATCACATATTTTCAATAGTTCCAGGAGAGATTTGGGGGAGGGGCAGTGTTTTAGGACAGACAGAAAGACGACAGCTTAGCAGAACTGTATTATGTTCTTTTTTAATCGATGACTGATTTCATTGACATTTACTTTGCCTGTAAATTTATGGCGTGTTAATTTTTAAAACACTGTACGCTGGCTGTGTCTGACAAAAGAAAATGGTTGAGTTTAGAAGAAAAAGTCGAAATTATAAAATGTTTCCCAGAATTATGTTAAAAAAAAGCGATGTAGCGAAAAAATTTAGGATTAGCACTCTCAGGACAATATAGAAAGACCAAGAAAAAATTCTTAAAATTTTCGAAAAGGATGCAGTTTTCTCATCGTTTAAACGTTTACGTACACCAAAATATGCAGATGTGGCGGATGTATTGTTTTCATGGTTTAAAGATGCAAGATCCAAAAAAATACCGTTAGTGAAAAGTATTTTGCATGTAAAAGCATATCACTTTATAACTTTGATCAATACTTTAAATAAAAAGTTCAATAAAAGAATAGCGAAAAAAAAGTTAAATATGAGTTGTCTGATGGCAGTGTCAGTGAGCAAAAAGGATTTGTAGAAATTTGCTAGAAACTTTTACCATCTGTTGCACTCGAGTAGTTACAGAAAATTGTGTGTTAGATGCGTAATTAAAACTTGTTAGCGAATGAAATTAATATGCATATTGATTAAATAGAGCTTACATTATTAGATAAAGCTGTAAAAAAAAAGAAAGCGGAGCTTGTTAACTTCATTCTTCAAACCAATATAGGTATGTAAAAGTTTCCTTTAACAGAATTAAATCAATAATATATATTTTTTTAATTTGCCCAGTTTTTTTTCATGTGTAGCATAGTAATATATACTATACATATACCGTTAAAATGATACAACAAAACTCTAATTATCTGAAATCCAGATCAATAATCACAAAATAAAAATATTATGATATGAATTGTACGTATAACATTCGTAAAAATATAATTATCTTGAAATTTCTTTTTAAATCAACGTTTTTCTTCTTTTCACTCTTTCTAGTAAAAGTAATTTTTCCTGTGAAGCATTAATTTAATATGAATACATGAGATCTAGCTTTTTTTTTTTTTTTTTTTTTTTTTTTTTAACAAAAACAATTTTAAGAGATCTTAAAGAAATAAACAGACTTTGTTTATGATTGTCTCCAATATCCGGCCTTATGCATAATCATATTACGTTCAGACCACATTAACCCGGATAATTGGATTTCTTACTGTATAACGAACAAATTCGTTATAACGTTTTAACGAAAGCACTTTATAACGAGCAAATCTATGGAGCAGTTTCGATTTCGTTATAAGGTGCTTCGACTGTATTAGCTATTGGGTATGCAACGGACCAAGTAACGTACTTCTTCTTTCAATCTTTATAAAAAAAAAGTGCAGTAAACGAAGTTGCAGCGATTTCTTTCTGCAAATAAAAGTTATATTCGTCAAAAAAGTTAGTTTTGCTTTTGTTTTATGTTTTTCATAAGATAGAGATGCAGAAGATGTAATATAATGTATCTATTAGAGATTTTTCATGAAATACTTTATGAATGTTGTTGAAATAGATATCGAATAATGTGTTATTTTATAGGTTGCAGCCATATTTCTTCTTACATCCAGAACTACTGGCTGGCGCATCTGTTCCGAACAAGTGGGGCGTCTAACCTTGAGGTCCGAGTTAGATGGAAAAAATTATTGATCAAGCTTTTAGATAGAAATCCCATTTTATATGATATTTATATTACATTAATACTTTTTCATGACAAACTACATAAACTCTTGAATATATATTGGTTAAATATGCACTGCAAAAATCAATCATTACTATAAAAAAAATAAAAAGGGACTTAAGGCGACAACTATCCCCGACTTGCTCTATACGAATATTAAAGATGATTTCAGAAAAAAAAACATTTCCTCTGCATTCATGTAAATAATCCTAATTTTATTTACAATTCAAACAACATCATTAACGAAATTTGAGTGTTCTATGTCAGAAGCCGATTCAAATATCGTTCGAATGATGCTTCATTCATCGTTGTGCGTCTTGTAAGTACCAGAAAAAGGAATACAGACAACGGTAATAATTTAGATAATTTTTCATTTCATTAAATCATACCATCATTTCTCGATAACATTTTTAAAATACCATTAGAATACCTATTTAAAGTTCGAAAGGAGCTACGATGTGTTCCTACAACGTTTTGAAAAATAAATTAATAAGTATTCGAAAAATTGAATTACATAATTCGTGGAACAGATTTAATTTTCTAAATACATTTCACAAATCCATTTACAAAAATAAAAATGAAACCATAAAAAAAAAAAAAAAAAAAAAAAAAAAAAAAAAAAAATACTGAAGGGAATTTGACAAAAAAATATTTTAACTGATTAAATAAGAGAAAAAAATGAAGAATAAATGTAATTAATGTTGTCTTAAAAGAAAAATAAAAGCTATTACTGAAGAGGAACAAAAGCATCGTTCAGTTTTTCTACCCGTTATAATTATCTAAAAAAATATTTATTTTAAAAGAACATTTACATCCACCGAACCTCAATTAAAAGCAGGAAAATGGTATCCTGATTTTATTTTACCCATTTGAATTAAAATTGATGATTTTTTTTATGATATCCAGTGTACTAATTCACGTAATTTTCTTCATTTTTCATTACCTTTTATTCAAACGTTAAATGTACAGTAAAATACCGTTCTAAAAAAGAAATATATATATATATATTTTTTCAATTGGATATTATCGGAGTGAAAATTCTCCGCGACGCGTATAAGAACTTAAAAATAAAAAGAAGAGTTCACGTTACAATGTTGAGATACTTACCGATCTCTTAAATGGATAATTTTGTTATATTTAAGTTCACAAAAAAAAATTCAGACATTAGTTTACTTCACAATTTCTCTATATTTTTCTTTCCTGTAATCTGCGTAAGAAATCGCAAAATTGTACACATATTTAATATAAAAATTTTTAGATGAGAGTGATAAAATGCGATGCAAATTACACAATAAATTTCAACTTCAACTTTCACTAACAATTAAAAAAAATCATGCGTCAATGATATATTATGAAACACTTTCCAGCACTTTAAGAATACTATAACGCAACTACACCGTTTAATATGGTGAAAGGAGATACTTTAATAAACAAATAAGAAAACGCGTAACGCATTTCAAAACACAATTTCGGCATTTACCGTCCACGGTTGGAAAGGTACTAGAATTATTTTGTGTAGTTCTGCATATAATCAATACATTTTTATGTATACTGCATAATTTAGTATACTGCACGATTTTTCGCAAATTTATTTATTTATATATTTTCATGATAGTTTCCCCACGATATTCTCTTTATTTTTATGATACATCCCTTTATTTTTTCACTATGATTCACGATAATTTGAATACTTAATTTGGAATTTTTCAAGAGCTGACCGATCGTTCCTCGACCTACGAAAGCATTGCTCGCGACACATAGATTCGAAACAACTGACCAGCGTTATCCAAAGATTATATGATATTATTTTTTTCAATCATAATTCACGGATACTTGATATTGAAAATTTTGAATGAGAAATATCAAGTGGAAATAATGGTGACATATTTATTTTCTATAACCTTTAATAAAGTCGATTCTTTCAATTCATTAAAAATTTAAATTGCGAAATAATACTGAAGAACACTAGTGTAATAACGTAATAATATTATTTATTTGTGCGCATACGGTGTGCATACGGTGTGCGCGTAATAATGTTGCTATTAAAAATTCAAAAGATAAAAGTACTCTAATACCCATGGCCTGTATGAGTTATTTTCACAATTTATGTTTTATATTTTTAATCTTAATGGACACTCGTTGAAACCGCAAATTATAAGGGGAAAAAATATAAATACAGAAAATATAGCAATGAAAGTCTTACATCTAGATTTCGTCGCATTGAACTTATATTAATTGCATATAGTAGCTTAAATATGAATTGCCCATATTTTCAAATCAATAATTAAGAAAAATGTGAAAACTCATAATTTTTATAAGTTAAAGTCTTAATTTGTTTACATTGTAGAACTGCCAAAATATAACAACTATCTACAATGTAAAAAATAAAAAAATAAAACTAGAGAGATAACAAAATATGTAGAAAATTAGCTGCCAACACTTACTTCTTCAAATCAACAGCAATATGTAATACAAAACACCTTTTTCTTTTTATGCTTGCAACAGAATAATGACATTTCTTTGATTTTCACAATGTGACCGTCGCGGTTGTTCTTTGTGGTAATATTCTAATCAGCTCGCTGTGGACAACTAGTCAGTTAAAATAACGTTCGGAATATTGATTTAGTGGAATTGGCTCGGATCTGACCAGTGTCCAATATCTGAGATCAGCGCTTCAATCATTTCTGTATATTGAGTTTGAGACCTACACGTGTCATTAGCCAGAGAGTGTGTTAAGCTGTTCTTTCTAGTAATTCTTCGATGAAGCGCTTCGACACACACTAGTTATAAGAGGGCTACTTTCCTGCGAATTGTTAGAGTAGACATTTTTACCTAAGTAAAATTTGAATTTTAGACTATTTCATTGAGTTTATCATTTGATATTTATTTGACCAGCGTTAACTTAAAATATCCCAGATCCACTGCATCGGCTTCTTATTTTTATCTTTGAATAAAGATGTATTTTACCTTATTTTTGTCTGTATAGTTACTCCTTTACGTGACGTGTCCGTTGGATACGCCAAATCTTCAATGCACTATAAAAATAGTTAATTATTAAAATTATACATATTACTCGAAAAAAATCTATATAAAAATGTCTTCTATTTAATTAAAAAAACTAACAACCAGCCGAGTAGTTCAGCAGAAAAAATTACCGTTTCTTTTGAGAAAAAATCCATGAGTTGACAACTTTATCCTAGTTCTAAAATAGTTCCCGAAAACATGATTTTGTGAAAACTGTAAATTTAAACTTTTAAACATGCCGATTTAGAGTATTTTTCTTTTTCTTAAAATGTTTGGGATTTGAAAGATCTACAGTTTGCAAACAATCAAATAAATAGTTTTAAATTGCTCAGATGAATGTCAATATTAATTAACTTCAGATTCCGGAATGAAATATATAAAAAAGTTTGTAATCTATCTAATTTTATATTCGAAAATATTTTTAGACTAAATAAGTCAGATTTATGTGAATTTTAGATTAACCATAAAACGTTTATTTTCATTGAAATGTATAATAATCTACCTTTATTTATCCTTAATAATGAAATTCTAAATTTTCATTTATTTATGTACTAAACTCTACAAATAATATTATTTATAATAATAAGTATTTATAGTATTGTATGAATATTTTCCTTTTCTTTCTACTTTTCTAACTTATTTATTTATTTATCTCCAAAGAAATTTCCTAAAAAATTCTAGCTGGCTTAAAAAAGATTTTTTTTTTCGTTTCTGAAAGAAACATTATTCAAAAGTAGTGAAATTTAAAATGGTACTAAATAAAATAGAATTCCAACTACTACTTTTCTTGTTTACATTTCGCTTTATTATTTCTTGCTTTCAATAAGTTTAACTTCTTTCAGTGCAGAAAAACTTATTTTTGTAAAACCTCAACAAAAAACATGCAATCCGCCTTAAGAGCATAATAAGAGAATACTGTAAAAATAATGAAGCAAATTGAATTTAAGAAAACCGAAACATCTCCGATTGAAAATACATTCGCTAAAATTGTGTTAGACAAAATTTGTTTATATTTTCTAAATTTTGTTTAACTTGTTTTACTTCTTTGTTTCAAAATATAATGTATTTACTCAAATATTCATTAAAATGTAATGTAAATTGCGCGTAAATGTAGGTCTGAATAAAAACGTACAGATCTGAATAAAATATCTATGGTAAATAATATCTGTTCTGAGCAAATTTAATTTAAAAGAAATTAATTTCTTTTTACTTTTGTACTAAGAAATAAAGTTATGTAACATACACTGATAAAAATTTGCAGCAAACTGTCCATTCATTTGACCGTTTTTGTAGAAAACGGTTACATAACCGTAATTTAACTATATTCTGACCATAAAATGAGCTATAATATGGTCAGAATATAGATAAATTACGGTTATGTAACCGTTTTCTACAAAAACAGTCAAATGACTGGACAGTTTGCTGCAAATTTTTAACAGTGTAGTAAGTTTTACGGATTTCTCCAAATTAAATTTTATTTTGTATGAAATGACATCCAATAATTGTAATAATGGTTTATCTAAATATATATACTTAATTTTTAGCTAGCCGTCAAGGCCGCCACTTTGAAGATCAGTCATGACTAGATTTAATAGGTAAAATCTATTAATTTAAAGCTAATCGGGCATGGGATGTAATGGAGTATCTTTTCCATTTTGCCTATGCTCTGTGGCGATTAACAGAAATTTTTCCTTAAATCAATAATCACTCACAATAAATATAAGATTACTAAATTTAAATACGTTGGCGACTTAAATTACTATCAAATCCAAAAACCAACCAAGCTTTTGGCTGCAAGATAACAGTTCAGTCGCACACTTATAAACTGTTTAAACAGCACTAAACTAGCAATCCGTGGTTGCCGAGCAAGTTTATTTCAGAATTAGCTAAATACACTAATACCCAACTTCCAAATTTCAACCAGATAGATTCAACTTTTCATATGCACGTGGTGAAACAGTAATTCCAATACTCGACGCTTGTCTGATTCACCGGAACTGCAGGACATTTCAATTATGAATATCTTGTGACAAGATTATAAATTTATTTCGCACGGTTTTTACAATATTTTAAATTTCCTAATGCAATAATAATGACTTTTTTTTTAATACTAAGTTTAAATTCTTAATAAAAAATTAATCCTTAAAATGAACCGTTTCTTTGAGTATTAAAAATTTACTAATAAAAGAAGGTCCATAATATCTTTTCCAATACCTCATGCATGTTATGCATCTCTAAATTGTCTAAAGTAACAAAAATATCAAATCGCAATTGTTTTCACCAAACGAATTTTTCCTTATAAATTACAAAATTACTTTTTTATACAAAGATTTATAAAGTCACGAAACTTATAATAAAGTAATGAAGTATTCCTATATCTAATTCAAGATAATCCTTATTTGAGTATAGTAACAAAATTTTAATCACTCATTCTTTAATAAAAAGTGTTTTAACCTATGTAATAGAAAATCTTCAAGCCAACGTTTCCTGCAGAAAGTACTTCACATGCTAAAATGAATAGAAAAGCCTCGGAAAACAAAACCTTCCCGCATGTTATATGTTATTTTAATTAGAGAGTGGTGAAAGTACATTTTTTTGTATACCGTCAGAGGTATTTCTCTTTTGTTTGGTTTGGAATTATAAATTTTTTTGTCATTAAATATAAAATAATTGATGTTTATAGGTTGTTATTAGCTTTTTTTTAAAGTTATGATTCTGCTTTTATTAATATGTGTTATTCCCTTGCAGCTTATTTTTGATTTTTAAACAATAATAAATGGGCGACAAGGTTTCAGTAATGTCATTAGTATTTAAAAAAAAAGCTATGTAAAACAATTTATGCACAAGAATATAAATACTGTGATACATTTAAACAGAAAAGGGAAAAATAATGTACAGTTTTAGAAGTATTTTTATTCAAATTTTAAAAATATTATCCTAAATATATTTATTATACTTTGTAGTAATATTTTTTTTTTACTGTAATAAGAATTAAAAGCAAAGCAAACACTTTCCACAAGTATACACCTATTTCTAAATTATTAACGTTAAGCAACTAGTTTTGAGTGAAGTGAAACAGATTTAAGACTGCATTCAACGAAGAATCATTTCTTTACAGTTTAATTTATTTTTTAGCTTCTTGACTTATGTACAAGCTAAATCTCAAAGCAACATACTAGGTAGTGTGAAGAAGATTTAACTTCACATATTCCACTTTCACAAAAATTCATCCCCCCTTCCCCTTACTTTTCCTAAATTTTCTTTCTTCAAAATTATTTTATATTTCGAGTTATAAAATCTAGCTACTCACGGTATTTCTCTTTTATTAAGCTTTCTTTAATTCTTTCGGAATCCCTTTCTCACCGTATAAAATGCTCCGTTATATAAAAAAAATAATAATAATAATTTATTCTCATTGTAACTCATTCTTTTCGATAGGCATTCAAAATTTATCCAGACACTTTACGCCTACACTTTTGTTCGTTAATGCTTCATTTCTTTTAACTTATTAGATTATTTTCTCAGTTGTCCAGATGCCTTTTCATTTAATATATGTAATGTGCCACTCCTATTTTTAACGCCCACAGTGGGGCAGGAAGCCTCCAAAGTTGGCAAAAAATAGAATTTACTTTGAACAAAAAAAAGTACACCACACATTATTTTATAGACTTTACGTAGTAAAACTTAAAGCTTTTACATAAGCTATAGAGCAATTTATTAATTAATTTACAAAGATTTTTCAAATATTTTCAGCACAAAAATAAGTTAAAAACAAGAAATTGAGATAGTTTTAAACAAATTAAATATTTATAAATAATCCATAATATCGAATTAAAAAAGCAAAAAAAAAAATGGTGTTGCAAACACAATAAATAACTTCAATGATTCTGAAGCACACCTTAAAGTTAATATCAGCGACTCGTTTTGAAGGAGTGAATCCCTCTTTCTCAGGCAAAATGTATGTACTACTATCAAGACAGCAAAAGCAAAACTGTTTCTGCTGTCTTAGTCTGAGGGAGAAGCGTTCATTCGTTTGAAATACCTCGTTAGTATTAATTTTATAGAGTGTTTTAAAAATTTTTGAATATGTAATCCATACTATCATGCCATCATCACTGTCACTATCCTGATCACCAGATACGTTGAGAGATGGAGTTTTTAACAAATGTAGGGCTTCTCGTGGCAAATGTTCTAACTTTTTCTTTCTTTTCATTTGTTTGCTAGTGATCACTAGATCCGAACTTAGAAGTAGGAAATTGAAAATATCTCTGTTAGTTTTTTCTCGGCTGCACTTTCTCGAGTAGTACTCTCTATATCTTTTAAAGTCTTTATTCCTGGCTTCTTGTGCTTCCTCAGTCATCTGTCCCTTGGGCAACAGAGCCGAACATATAATTTCTGGTCCGTGAATCAAATACTTGTGTAATGTCAGGGGCATGTTGTACCATGGATATTTCAAGACAAAATATCTGGCTGTATCATACGCAAATACACGATAGTTTTCTACATGTATCTCATATGTACTGGATATTACTATAAAGATAATATGTAGTTTTTTTTTTATCAAATCTACATCAATTCCTGTGATCTGAGCAGAAAGTTCTGGGTTCTGAAAAGATCGCCTGGCAGTGTTGCCATCATTTGAGTTACAGAACCCTGGCTTAGGTTTGTCCACAATTAAACCACATTGGCTTCTAAATTCTTTTTCAATTTAAATTTTATGTTGAGCTACGACTTCTTTTTCTCTTTTTTCACGAACTACCTATTTTTTAACAGGTAGCTTATAAGACATGTGCAAAAGACATTCGAATATACGTATCCATCCATGGAGCACTGATAGGCCGAATTCTAAATTCTCAGTTTTTACATCTCTGGATATAATTTTATCAATTTTATTAAATTGTTTTGACGTTGCACCACGTATGAAGCATGTCACAGTTGAACTTGTTTCTGTCAGAGCATTACAAATTTTAGCTACATCACTACCTTGAATATTTTTTATCTGTTCATCCATTTTATTTTTTCCGCAACGCACAATTTGTTAGAATCCTTCGCGAATTCTATTTTAATAGGCCTGCAATATCTAGTTGACGCAGGTCGCGGGTTTTCCCATATAACTCTTTTTTCAGATATAATTCGAAGTGGAACTAGAGACGTAATAAACACGGCTGAATCACTGGCTTACGAGTCACAGAAATCTTGTTTATATGAGCTATGTCCCGAAGACCCATCAAAAGCCCCCTTTGATATAAAGCATAACTGCTTTAATTCTTCATTTTCAAGTAATTCGATAACAGGTTCAAGTATTTGCAACAAGCGTTCTGAAGTATGATCTAGAAGAGCCTGTAATGTGACTGATGCACTAATTTCTGTTACTGTGAAGTTTTTAGGATAACATTCTTTTTTTGACTCTTGCACAGTTTTATAAGAGAGAAATTTTTCTGGGGCACTTCTTCTTATGACATTGGACTGGTTGCGAGATAATTTTGTGACCATTAATACAGCCAGAGCATCTTCTCCTGACAAAAGCTGTTGTTGTGATTTTACAGATTTTGTATAAGCATTTTGATATTTGAAAGCTCGCTTTGGACTTGTAGCTATATCTTTTAAAACTTTTGAGGCCTGAATCTGTCCTTCAGATCTTAAACTCATACATGTCACGTGCACTAACGAAGATGTAGAACTACAATCACGTAATCGTTTTGCTCTTAATATTTTTGATCGTTCAGAACACCTTTCAAACGGAATATGAGGCCGGTCACGTTTGCTTTTCGATGCCACTTCTGTTTGTTTTTCAAATCGAGAAAATGACATTTGGGCCCCTAAGAAACGGTGTGAAGTGTGACGTAAATGAAACGAAAATTAATGCTCTGGTGCACGGCAAAGTCCTTTTTACTTTTCCCTTGCCTAGTTCCGGTGGTTTTCATGCTACAGTTGCCGTTCCAACGCTATTTAGGGTTTTTTACAATGGCGATCACATTCCAATACAAAAAACCGGGTGTTGCCATTTGATTTTTTCGAAATTTTCTCACTGTAACCGTAACTATTTAAGTGACACTGTTGTTTTCCATATCATTCTTGAGCGCATACCTCAAAATACCCTTTGCCAAACTTTCATTCAGTTTCTGTGAATGGTATGATAGTTAGGGGCCCAAATGTCGGGATAGTTTTTTTTATAATCACTCTGTATAATATATTTAAATTCGTCCCTATTAAAAAAAAAGTAATCATGTACATTCATGTACGTACATTAACTAAAATTTGTAGATGATTAACTATAAAAAAAATGACCATACAATTAAAAAAGGAGAAAAATATTTTGAAATATTTACCATCCTAAAACTCGAACCTAGTAAACAAAATTATAGTTGACACTTAATCTACTTTAATTCATAACTAAAACCTTTAATGTTTGTAGACACTGTTAAAATTTTTAATAAATTTCACTACTACATATTTTAAGCGTCACTTTATCTATAAAAATCATATTAAAAACAAATTAAAAGTAAACGTATTTTTTTTTACATACCTGAAGTTGTAGGTTCCATAGTCAAAAAATATTATTTTTAAATTATTACAGCATTATTAACAAACGAAAGTTGAAACAAAATTATTATTTTTTTTTTCATTTATTCTCATCGTGCAATATGCAGTTTAACTTCATTCTTTAATGACGACCAAGATAACTTTGCACACTTTTGAATACTAGGCAGATGTTTATTGACATCTACTCTATTAAAGTGACGTATGTCGGTAGTTCAAAAAAGAATTTCATTTTTTCAATTTTTTGCCAGATTTGAAGGTTTTTTGCCCCACTGTGCGCCGGCTCTCTATTCTTTAAGGTAACACCTCCCATGGGAAATGTACTATGCGGTTTCGCTGATTTACCAAAATTCTACATCTTCACTGTGGCGCTTAAAGTCATAATTTTTCTTCATCTCTCCCCCATAGGCTTCTCATTAACGGACAATCACCACCTGTCTCTTGTCACATTCTTCTCGCCAAAACAGTACGTTATTTGGCTAATTGGGGTTATATTTAATTATCGCCATGCCTTCACTGCAATCACTAAAGGAAATGTGTAATTGTATTCACTCTCTCACCAGCTACGTGTGATCACTGTGCGTGAAACTTAAGCCTCCCCCTCAATATTGCAATATTTGCAGGCCGGCGACGTATGTAACAGAAACTGGTGTCAACTGCATTATAATAGAGCCTATTCATATTAGAAAAGACGTTTACGTTCAATCATCTTCTGACAGTCCTTATTTCTTACAAATCAGATTTTCGGATATCTGCAACCTATACATATGTGGCTTCGGCTAAAAACTTCGTCATAGATCCGTCTTCCAAGTTTCTTTAACTTTTAAAAGACTACGCGAGCAAGCACATTTTGTGATTGGATTTATTTTCAGTTTGTTTTCAAACTACAAATATAAATCGAAAAGTAAGATTTGGAACTTTATAATATTTTATATATGAGGAATGGCACCGCTCCGTGCACGCAATATAGCGTCCCCAATTATCTAATTCACTGACACTTACTATGTGCCATTCGAGTTGATCTCAGGTGACTCCGCAAATTAGCCACATGATTAAGAAAATTATGCATGTACACAGATATATATGTACTGTGTAATATGAGTTTTCTAAGAGCTCGCGATTGTTTTAAAAATCTGATACAATTAAAATAAATATGTGGTTATCTATGTTTTTCCAATTATTAAAAATCTAAATACTAGTATAAAATATTGCGAGTATGGTTTATGTTATTTCATCTCATATTGAAGAAACTCCCCTATTAGCTAATGGAACCTACGCAAAACGCAAATTGTATTAAATTCTTAAATACGATAAAAAATAATATTTACATATTAATAATTAGTATATAAGAAAAGTTCATGATAATACAAAGATGTTGAAGATGTTAATACAAAGATGTTAATACAAAGATGTTAATACAAAGATGTTAATACAAAAATGTTAATACAAAGATGTTAATACAAAGACATATGACTTCAGAAACGTAAGCGCGGTCCTCGGGACAACTTCATTACCGGATTTTCGCTCGTACTGGTTTTTCAGTCAGTATCACTGGACCAAAGAGTGCGTCATATAAGCACGGTTCATATGATAAAAATCTCGCGCACCTTAGTGTTGTTTCGGACGATAGAAGTTTCCACCGATTATGAATTCGTACTTTAATTCAATTTCGAAATAAAATGATTATGTAACCAGAATAAATTTTTAAATTCTTTCTGCGATACGTACGGTGCACTTTTCATCCCTCATTTACAGATTTAATGAAAGAGAAGCAGCCTATTACCTCTTATGAACGATGCATTGGATCGTTCTGTTGATCAGCATAATGACTTTTTCATTTTCTTCTTCTATACACTGTAAAATAATATGTTATTTTGACAGAAAAATATTGTATTTTTTACAGAAAAAAAACTTTTTTAAAGAAAAACAGTTCTTTCCTGTAAAAAAATGTGGATTTTGTAATTTTTACAGAAAATATCTGTATTTTTTACAGAAAAAAGTTGTTTTAATGAAAATATACAGAAATTCTCTGTAAATTAAATGGTTTTCCACTGGAACCAAAATTGACAGATTTTTCCTGTCAATTTGAGATTTTTTTTCTTTACAGTGTAAAACAATACTTTGTCTCAACCGATTTGGAGGCTATGTGGAGATAGAAAATGACTACAGAATCATGGCGTACAAACATTTGTTTACCTTGAAGATGGTAACAAACCCATGGCTTGGTGTGGTAGATGGCTAAGTAAGAAATAGTGTAGTATGTGTAAATAATTAATAAATATATATATTTCCTAACTGTTGAATCTTTTAATACAGACGCGGAGCTAACTTTTAAAATATTTGCCTTTAGTGACATGGAAAATAGTCATGTTATTTGCGTGAAAGATATATTATTAAATATATGATAATTTTTGTTATATTGCATAACACAAACGCTTTTAGAGAACAATTGTCAAGTGAAGGTGGCAGAAATTTATGTTTTCTCAGAAAGGAAATACGAAATAATAAATGAAGAATGTATATTATATATCTGAAACAGTCTGTCGCAAAGAATTTCTTCTGAAAAAAAACTTTACAATATCAACGGCAGGAATTTCCGTTTTTGTAAAATAAGCCAATACGCAATTTTTGCCTACTTTTTTGTTCCATATAAATTAGGATAATTTAAAATATATTGAAAGTGAATTAATAATTACTATGCCATTTCGCTTTATTCCGTTATGGTTAACTGACAAAAAAAATCTTGTGATAAATGTTTGATGATAATATAGAAAACAAAGTATCTTAAGAATCACGGAGATTTGAAGTTTTTATTTCTTTGGATATAAATATATATTATTGAAAATGCATACTATTTTTCTGTAGCGCAAGAATTAAAAAAAATTAAATACGCATTACTACCGTTTTCCTAAAAATTTCCTTAAAATAAGAGTTTATTTAATTACAGGTACATTTTTATAGTAAGTTTAAACTTTTTTAAATAATATTTCTCTCTAATAATAATAGCTACGTAACTTCGGTAGGGAGACAGAAGTGTATGGAAAAATGCATTTATTCCCGAAAAAACTAAAATTTTTAGTTAGCATCATCTTCCAAGTATATTAGGTCACTTCAAAGTAAATTTACTCTATAGTTCTTTTTCTTTTTTTTTACTCTTTTAAAATTATTTTTAAAGTAATGTATTAATTAGAATCTAAGATAAAATTAAATAATTAAAACTATATAAACATTTTTTTTCACTTTTTACACAAATGAAGAAATAACGACATGCAAAACATTCTTCAGTAAAAAGTATTAAAAACATGTTTAAAATATTTTAAAATTCGGACTTTTTTTTAATTAAGACACATTCCCATATAAATAAATAATATTTTCCAAACTGTATAAAAACGTTAATAAGTTTCTAAGCAAATATGTGCAAAATTTATATATATATATATATATATATATATATATATATTACATATATGAATTTTTAAAAATATATCATTAAAATTTTAAATTATTTGTTTTCGATGTCATTTTTCGATTTAAGTCTTTCTTTTGAAATACATGAATTATATAAAATTCAATTTCTTGTTCTCATGTAAAAAAGATCTTACTGTTTTTTGACATATGCACAACTTTATAAAAATGCCTCAATCTCCAACTATAATAAAGAAGCAAGTTTGTGTGTGTGTGTTTCTCGGTTGTGTTCTGAAGAGATCGCTGCACGCAGAGCTACAAAATTTGGTTGGAAGGTACCTATATGCATGTAGTTTTGTACCTCGAAGCCAGATTTTGGAATTTTTGAATAGATTTTTTAATTAAATTTTTTATGCGATTTTTAGTGTTTTTTCACGTTTTGATGCGATTTTTCCACATTAATAATGGGAATACGGTTCCAATCTCTTAGCCCAATACAGTGAATTTTGTTCTCTTTTCAATAAAGTTGAAGCGAAATTCGTAGAGCGATTTTTGAATTTTTGGCGATTTTTTTTCCCATTGACACTAACAAATTTTGCCAGATTGCTTGATTGGTTCGCTGTTTGCGCTTCCATCTCAACCTCAGATACGATCAGAATCGTCATTTTTTTTCTCTTTTTAGCTTGGAGAAAGTTGATAATTCTTTACAGATAAAAAATCATGATTTTAAATACGCGATTTTTAGTGTTTTTTTTACGTTTCGCTGCAATTTACCCACATTAGTAACCGGAATCCGGTTCCAATCTTTTAGCCCAATATAGTAAATTTTATCCTCTTTTCAATAAAGTTTATGCAAAATTCGTACAGCGATTTTTGATTTTTTTCCTTCGACAACAAGTAATTTTGCCCAGAACGCTTGATTGGTTCGGTGGTTGCTTCCATTTCAGCCTCAGATACACTCACAATCGCCATTTCTTTTTACTCTTTTTAGCTTGGAGAAAGTTGATAATTCTTTACAGATAAAAAAATCTTAATTTAAAAAGGGAAGGGCGAATTATTTATTAACCCGATTTTTTTTATCAGATTTTTTCTTTTAGTTTCATTTATTAAAATTCTTTTCATGTTTTGCAGCGTTTTTGGTTTCAAATGACGTCACAATTCGCCCACTACAAGTCAAACATCATTGGAGGGCAGTTGTGATTGGTAGCTGATAGAATTGTAGGTACAGCTAAAAACATCCTGCCTCCAAAATCAGAACTATTTAATTATTAGTCCGATTCAAAGAAAGCTTTTCTCAGTTCCCCAGGTTGATAAACTTCGGTATCATTTTTTCAGCCCTTGGTTACCATTATTTCTGAATATTAATGACCAGCGAGGGGTATTTTCTCGGGTTTTATGGGCCCAATTTCAATGAGAATTAGTTCATTCAATTTAACACGAACTAATTAAGATATAGAATGTAACTAAAATATTTTTAAGCGCCTGCTATACGGTGTCGTAGGCAGAAGGTACATATGCCAAAGTTTCGATCGGAAAGAGTTTTATTTAGAACTGAGGGCAGCGCTTAGCGGTGGGAAGTAAAACTAAACAATTTTGCATTTAAAATTTGTCCGATTCAAACAAAAGGCCCGATTTCAACGACAATTGATTCATTCAACTTAACATGAAATAATTAAGATATAGATAACTAATTAAGACATAGATTTCGCGCCCTGTGGTAGTGGAAAATGGAACTAAAACATTGTGCATCTAATCTTTGTCCGATTCAAACGAAATATTTTCTGACATTCTTCCGAGGTCTCACAGGTACTAAATAAACTTCGGTATCATTTTTTCTGCCCTTGGTTACCCCAAATTGTGAATATTATAATCCAGAGGTGTTGATTTATTTTCTCGGGTTCTATGGGTCCAATTTCAACAGGAATCGGTTCATTCAACTTAACATGAACTAATTAAGATATAGCTAATTCTTTCAGGCTCAGATTTGGTAGTCCCTGGCGGTGGAAAGTGGAACTAGCAGATTTTTCACAAGTGCAAAGCACGCCTTCTACACGGTGCCATAAGCAGCATGATCGAGTGTCGAAGTTTCGTTCGGAAATAGGTTTATTTAGAACAGAATGCTCTACCTGGTGGTGGAAACTGGAACTAAAAGACTTTGCAGCGCGTGCCTAGCACGCCTACTGTACACGGTATCGTAGGCAGCGGGGACACGTGTCGCATAATTTTTTTAGACCAAAATACATCTCCTGGCGGTGTAACTAAAAGATTGTCATGCGCGTTCATCAAAAATTTTATTTTTATTGAAACTGCAAAAGAAAGTTACCCCTTTGATAGTCCCAGACAACGAAAAAGTTTCATTTTCACTCATCCTCGAGTATTAAAAAAAGTATCGAAATATTTGAATCGGAACTCAGTTTATTTTTCTGATTCCGAAAATACGAATTTTGTGAAAATCAAACGGTAACTTTTTTAAATTTTTGACCAAAAACTGACCAGTTTATTGAATCAAATGATCCAGACATTTGAGGAGGCGGTATTAAATTTACTTCACTTTGGGTCCATCTCTCTATTTAATTTCCGAAAGACAAAGAGTTACCAGTGCAAGGGTTTCGTGCAGCGATTTTTAAGAGTATTTTGCATTTCGTATTATGTTTTGGCGGGACCGGGCAGCGCCGGGCGGATCTGCTAGTTTAATAATAAATCTTAAGTTTTCACAAAATCTAAAATGTTCCAGTGAGAATAAAGAAACGGGAAATAATTATATTTTTAGTTGTATTATTTATTTTTCTACCCAATAAATTGTTTCTATGTGTCATATTTCTCAACTCTTTAAAATGGTCTAAAGATTTACTGTTACAGAACAACAACCTTGTTTTTGTTATAGTTAAAAGTGTTTAGGGAAAAAATAGTAAAAATTAAGTTTCTTTTAATGCCCATTCTTTGTTCTTTTTCAAAAGTATTAGTTGTTTTTTTCTTTTAAAATCCTAATAAGGAACAAATATCTGATAAAAAAATATATTTATTTTGCTGGTTTTTTAATGTTACCATTTTAATTGGAAATTTAAAAAAATCAAAGGTTTTATTTTCTAATCTTGATGTTTGGCACATATATCATTCTTCTTTTTGTATTTCTACAATACCTCCTAAATACATATTTTGTTTAGCATATGAGAAATATTGTTCTTAATTTTTAAAAATAAATATACTTTAAAAAAATTATGAATCTAATAATGAATTGTTTAATTTTAAATGACTAGTAAATTTTTCATGATTACAATTCTCTATTTTTATTTGTTCACTTCCAGGTAGTAATGCTAATAATGGTATAACATCGATTTTTTTTGTTTCGTAATTTTAATTTGATAACATGATTAAAATACTTTGATTATATGAGAAATTCTTTAATTATATAATGTCTCCCAGATTGCAGAATTAAATAGGTTCACACATTCAGAGTACAGCCAATGACGCGCAGTATTGTTGCAGTAGGCAGTGAGCTTTGCACACCGCAAAACAACTGAAAAATTCCTAGTCAGCGAAAAAAAAAATATATATATAACGACAGAAAATTTTTGATTTGACTGGGAATATGGTGAGTTTATCAACGTTTACTATGCGAATAAAATTTTTAATAACATTATACAATTTCAGTCTCTACGGATTTTGTTTATAACCTTTTGAAAAGAATGTACGAATCTCGTTTATTAATCAAATTGTATATACATACGAATCCAAGTTTCATTTTTTCAAATGTGCTTTTAAGTGCACGCATCGCATATTGAAATCTAAAATTTCAATTGTGTAATTTAGGGTATGAAAATTTAAATACATTTTTGAAGTTGACCTCATCTATTGGAAATGTCCACGAGTCTCATTTACAGGGTCACACAAACGATATGAAATACACAAAAGCCTATGGCATGTCACTCTATGTAGCGCATTTTAATGCTGTTATACGTTTCTAAACGCTTCGTTGATTAAGACGCAATTTTGTTCTTTAGGTATAATATATAAAGTAGTCTGATTTGACATTCCCAAAACTTTCTTCTATCTCATAGATGTTAATACTTCAAAAAGAGTTCATTATGCATTTTAGAAACACAAATTAGATTGTAGAATTAGATGATTTAATAAGATTTTATTTCAACCACTACAACGTCTGTGCTATACATAAAAAAAAAAAATAAAATAAAAACATAGCTACAGCTGCGAATTTCGCAATTTTTTTTCCAAACCTCGGCCTATGATATTACATCAAAATATAAAATTTCGTCCTAAAATATTCATAACTTGTTCACTTAATCTTCCAAAGTTGTGAAAAGCACACATAAATCGCTACTACAGCGACAGCTGCCGGGCAAATATTCACATATTCAACTGAGACCTTGCGTCCATAGTCAAAAACATATATGTGAAATTTAGTTCAATTATATGCATAACTCCATGCACTTTCCGACGACAAAAAAGAATATCGCACAAAAATCGCTATCACAGTACTCCCTTTTTAAAAGAATATTTCAATTTTCAACTGAAATCACCTGCTGTACGGAGTCAAAAACATATATATGAAGTGTGATTCAAATTTGTCCATAATTTGATGCGCTTTCCGACGTTACAAAAAGAAAAATCGTACCTATATTTGCTATTTAACCCTTTATATCCTGAATTAATTTTCCAGCTACTTTTTAGATTCTCAGAATCCTCGATTATTCCCACCAGTTATTTTTTTTTTTTTTTTTTTGTAAAGTTTTCCTTATCTAATCATAGCATTTTTGCGATTCAGTTAGGTGAAAATTTCTCATTTGAAAAACCGGTGGTAACAGATTAAAAATTCTGTAAAAGACGCTCGTCGCGAAGGGGTTAAAGTGGTACTTATAAGTACCATCAGGATAAAAAAGGCCGATTTACTCCAAAATTTTATACAAACCTTGGCATTACGTCTAAATATAAAATCTTGCTTAAAATATTAATAAATTCTTCATTTAAACTACTGCAGAATATCGAGAAAACGACAGAACTATCGCTATCGCAGAGTCCCAATTTTCAACTGCGACCTTACGGCCTTCATCCAAAATGACAAAAAATAAATATTTGACTTCTTATTTTAATGTTTATCAGATCAAATTCAGTGTTATATGCATGTTTACTTTTCGTGTAAAAATGGAATTATAACTAGAATGGAAATAAAATATTTGTAAATTTACATGTTTTGTAAATTTTATTTTATTGATAAAATACAATTAAATAATAGAATTAAAATTTATTTTTTGTGATTCAAACTCGTTTTTCTAAGCCAATCGGAAAGTGTGAATTTGTCAAAATAATTCAATTTCGGAAATATAAATATCAACTATCATCACAATCAGAGAGATGCAATTCAAGAAAATGGTTCAAAACCGAAGGAATAATGATGTATTTGAATTATATTAGCTGAAGCATATATATATATATATATATATATATATATAGTATATATATACAGGGTGATTTTTTTAAGTTGTGAAAATAAAATCCTATAACAAAAGAACCACTGATCAAAATGACCTGAAATTTTACCAGTATGCTCCCAAAGCAATGGGTATTTTTTAGGCGTGGTTAAAAAAACTTTAAATCTCACCGACAGATGGCGCTGTAAGTTAACAGAAACATAGAATATCGTCAATGGGTGCAAAACAACGGACGGTACTTTCAGAAATCATCTTCTGTAGGCCTTCTGTCGCCATTGGACCTTTTCTTAAATTCTTAAATGTCCTGAATCTCCTAAGAGCAATTGCTGCGGTGTCATTATTCTAATAATGCAGTTTCACTAACGACACACGGTCCGTCAATGGCACAGTCATTGCGAGGATATCAGTAGAATAATGAACACGAGGTGTGCGTGTTTCACGTTTTTACGCCACTGTGCGTGAACCGTGTGCAAGCTGGTGTCCCGACTTCACTGCATATACAGCGCCATCTGTCGGTGCGATTTTAAACATACTGGTAAAATTTTAGGTCATTTGAATCAGTGGTTCTTTAGTTATAGGATTTTACTTTCACAACTTAAAAAAAAAATCACCCTGTATATATATATATATATATATATATATATATATATATATATATATATATATATATATATATATATATATATATATATATATATATATATATATATTAACTTTTATTTCGAAAAGTATACCTTGATATATTGCATTATAAAACATTACCGATATAATACACAATCACGCACTCACAGAGAGTTGTGCAATATTATATTAAAAATATGTAAAAGAAAAGTATGAAAATGTACGGTGCATGTAAAACTATAAGAGGATTTAAATATGCACCATGAATTTATTGTACTGTTTTTAAATCCTTTAATGCATATTTTATTATTTTATAATACCTATAACCCTGATTCTACGTATAAGTTTCCATTTGTATGTTTAACGTTTTGTGTTTTTAACTTATAGATTTTCATCTCAGACCAGCAGGTAAACAAGAAATCAATAAAATGTCATGATCAAATCAATGTCCAATGTCAAATGTCAAATCAATGATGTCATTTTGACTGACCTCTACATAAGTATTTACATTTTAAAACCTCAATCGAATGTACAATTAAATTAAAACAAAAAAGTTTCTAATACCATTAAACAGTAAAATGAATTTATATACAATGAAGTTTTAAAATATTTAATGAAAGAAAGAGATTACTTCAAAATACAATCCTTAAGGCACGAATATACGTCATGTATCAACAGAAAATTCATGATTTACTTTCAGAAGTTAAACATTCCTAAAGTTCTCTCAAACATTTGGAAGAAGAAAGGCAAATATATATCTCCTATTTTCGGTATGTGGTTTGAAGTATGACAGATAAAACTTAATACACTTGAAAAATGGGTGAAACTTATATAATATATTAAATTCCGTTTTAGAAACTAAATTAAAATGAAAATTAACAAAAACGTGCGTAGTTATGTTCATTATAATCAGAGTTATTGTTATTTATTCGGTATATTTCGAATAATATTAAATACAAAAAGAGTAAAATTATTTCGCGTTAAATTTAAATCATAGTGGATATTTTATTATACTTTATTACAATTCTTTTAAACATAAGTATTTTGTAAAAATACGATGGTTAAATTAATATAATTTAATTTATTATTTTCTAAAAATATTTCATAACTAGTGAAATTCACACATAAATATGCATATAATTTGATAAGAAAAACCACAAACAATTTATATATTATTTTTATTTTATTTTTAATTTTTTTTTTTTTTTTTTTTTGTAATTTAACATTTTGATTTTAAATTTGAAAAACATGACTACTTGTTAGTACTCTATAAATGTTTTATTTACAATGTACGTAAAGAGTAAGTAGTATAATTTTTTAAATATATAAATGCTATAGTGTTGCGATATACGAAACACATTCTAGGTTAAACACATTCCTAATAAACAAACTAAAAAATAATGTACCAAATACATATTATTGAATAAAAACACACTGATGGTAAATAAGGCTCCTGAGTACATGTGAAGCTTTTATTTATTATTATTTTTTGTTTTAAAAGTTACCTATAGTAGGGACTTATATATAGAAAAAACAGTTTCTTATATATAGAAAACACAAGTAAACCATGTGTGGGTGTTTTTGCTTTTTGCACCGGCCGATAAGTTAACGATGAAGGTTAATTCCTTGTTTAAAGAGCTCAAAATACTGTTAAAAAGAACTAAAACAGCATACTACTAGTGAATAATTTAAGAATGAATTTATTTTAAACTTAAAAGTAAACCATGCCTAGAGATTATTCGAAACTATTTTCTATTGCACTGACCTAGTGGGATTTTGTCCATCTAAGGGGGTTGATGCCTGGCTTTGAGACGAAGTTGTTCTCCGTATGGTGGAGATCTACTTGATAAGCGATTTTAGACGTTTTCTAGACAAATACATGAGCAATTAACTTGAAACTTCAGGTGTGTAAACAGTATAGTATAGGTTATATATTTCAGCGAAGATTTTCCCCGAAATCCTATAGGGGACTGTCAACAAATTGAAAAAGAACGAATATCTTTTGGATTACCCTGTAAAAACTAATGTAGCAAAAGCGTTCAAACTCAAGATTATTAATAAGTGGCTTATTGAAATATACTGTGTTCATTTTTATGGGGATAGCATGTATACTCGAAGAGAAATTAAGGTTTTTATAAAAACAGTCCCAAATTTCGCCAAATATTTTGATTATAATTTGCAGATTTCTAATATAAAAAAAAAGTTATTTTGAGAAAATATGTCAAACAACATTGTACATAATACTCTGCAATCGGAATTAGAAAATAATAAAAACTGGATGAAAAATTAGCAGGTTTACTAAAACATGTTTCATTGCGCATGTGCGAATGCAATCAAAATATAACGTGCATAATGTATTAGCAATGTATATATAGAGCAACTTTTGTGAAAGTCTCAAAATCATAGCTTGGAAATTCTGAAAATTATCGTCGATAGAATAAGCTCGAAATCCGTTGTTCGCTATATTGGCACTAATCAATTTGATATAACCCCTCATCTTTTTGCTTCTTTTTGGGCGAAATTTGGGATTGTTTTTATAAAAAACCTTAATTTCTCTTCGAGTATACATGCTATCCTCATAAAAATGAACACAGTATATTTTAATAAGACACTTATTAATAATCTCGAGCTTGAACGCTTTTGCTACATTAGTTTTTACAGGGTAATCCAAAATATATTCGTTCTTTTTCAATTTGTTGACAGTCCCCTATGGGGTTTCGGGAAAAAAATCTTCGCGTAAATATATAACCTAATCTATACTGTTTACACACCTGCAGTTTCAGGTTAATTCCTCATGTATTTTTCTAGATAGTTAACAAAACGTCTAAAATCGCAAGTGACCGGTCACCTTTGGCAATATACTGTATATCTTGTTGCCTTCATTATTTCTTACAAGTTTTCTGGTTTCTAATTGATGTTTTGTGGAGTCGATTCCATTCATTATGCAATATATTTTAAGAAGAATTTTTTTTTTTTCAGTTTGTGAGTTTTTCCAAATTACCTTTTAATTCCCCTAAATAGGAATTATTTACATTCATGTTTGGTGTTTAAATTATAATCAAAATATATTAGCAAGCAAACAATTATTATAAAATTATGGTATAGGAAGCATTCTCTTCAAAATTAACAAAATATATAATTATTAAAGCAATTCCATTAATTTATTGTGTGAAATTTTTATTAAATTTAAAATTGCATATGTTAAATATTAAATTTAAAAAAAAATTGAAAACGGAAAATATTATATACTTTTTCTACATTTTCTTGTATTTCAAATTAGATAACTGTATAAAAGATAAAAGGTTTTGGGATAAATTATAAAATACAAATATGTTTTAATATATATTAATAACCATTTGTTTTGTTTTTTTCATTTTAAAATAAAACATTTTAAAGAAATGTTATTTTGTCTCATGAATATATAAAGATAATTTTAATACACGTCTTTAGAGTATTGTAACAAAATATTTCCCGTATAAATTTCGTCGTATATATGTCGCAAGCATTTGTATATTTTTTCCCCATTTAAATAACTTTTTAGCTGACAATTTTTTTCCCTGAAATCATGTTAGTTGGACATTTTATGAAAAGGATGTCTTATCGTTGTAAATTCAACAACTCTAGGAATGGTAGAAATAATCAAAAATGGAATTGAATATAACATCAGTCTGACGGTAACATAGATCCGAAAATTTCGAGTGCGACAGAGTATTTTTTTGTTATGTACTTATTTTTCTCATGACATAGGGGAGCTTAGCCATATTTGAACTGCCGCTCTTTAAATGTACCGCTACAATTCTGCCGTAATTTCAGAAAAAAGACGCCATCTACCGCTGAAATCATATTCATCCGAATGACTTCATTTATGATTAGAATAATCACCTGTGATATTTTTATTGCTGTTTTCAGACAATTTAAGCCCCCCCCCCCTAAAATTACCTGTTTTGATCTAATGTTTTACTACTAAACTTAAGAGAATATTTTAAAACTAATGTAAGTTGTTATATTTTCATATACATATCTAAATTAATGTGTTTATTGCGCATATTTTCCAAGCGGATTTGTTTGCTTTCGTTTTTGTTCTTAGTCTTTAGAACATCTGTTTTAAAAAAATGACGCAGTTGACTTAATTGGACCAATCTGAGTTGCTTAAATTGGACAAGATATACGATCATAAATTTGAAAAGTAAGTAATGAATTTCGAGGGTTTAACACTTTGGACACAATTTTTCGGAGTCAGAGTTATTAATCCTGAAACCTAATAAAACTAAGAGAGTTAAAAGAAAAAACTGCTGAAAACGACACAGACAAGCAGTCTGGAAGAAAAACATGAGTGTCAGCCAAAGTTGTTAAATATATAGGAAACGAAAAGGAAAGAGTAATTTATGAAGATATTTACTCGCAAGAAGACAGCAACTAAAAAACCACAAAAAGCCAAATAATCATTAGAAATGTTATCTCCCTTGCCAAAATCAGTTAAATCAAAGTACAGAAAGAGCCAAAAAACAGCTGTCTTAACATTTTCGCCATATAAAGTAAACCTGAGATGAAAAGAAAAACTGCAGAAAGGAAGCTCTCACAGCACAAAAGCAAATGAAACATCATGTTTTATAAAATAGGCGTAATTCAATTGAAAAGAAAATGATTTAAGGGAGGAATTACAGACATAAAGTAAAGAAAATTTCTATTGGAAAAAAAAAAGGTCTAATGGTTCAGAATTTAAAAAGAAAAATCAAGACAGTGCTGATTGGTTTTGCCTAATTTGTAAGAAAAATAAAACAGCAGAAATGATTCAGTCTTTACATTGCCAAATATGGTTCCATGTTCTGTGCTCTGGAATAAAAAATGAACAACATAAATTTATGTGTAAGCCCTGCATAGCTTACAGGAAATTCAAGTAAATGGCAATTAGTTCCATGATTTCTATTCTTAATTAAATAAAACATTGATTTATATTTTGAATAAATTTTTATTTAAAACAATTACTCTTACTTCAAGTCTTCTGATTTTATTATGTTTCATTGCTGTTCTTTGGTTTGATTGTTTCATTAACATCGAACTTTGCTTTTGATAAAATTAGTTATATTCCCTACTTATTAAAACAGCCTAATATTGTTTGGTCCTATTTAGGAGAATGGGTGTCCAACTTAGGCGACCAGTTTTTAACCTTTTTTGACAAATTTTTCAAATTAAAATAAAACTTAAGATTTTTAAAAATAAATTGTCCTAGACATTTATTTATTTAGTAGATGAACAGCTTGAACACGTATAGGGATATTTTACAGACATTCCCAAACAGAAGTAAGTTACACCCGAAAATATGTGAAGTGGTACAAATTCGGCTACTCTCTCCTATATGTATAAATATATATTCACTATTTATTCGAAATACATCTGTGTATTTTGCACAGATAATATAATTTTATATAAATTGATTGTGGAAAATTCTACTTCAATAACTATCGCAAAAACCATCCAAAAAGCTTGATATGCTGTTTAAGTATTCGAAATTCTGATTTAATTTGGTTAGCTTTATTTAACTTGAATGATTTTTTCAAAAATAAAGAATATTTCATTTCATGTCCTAAAAGTTTTCTATGAGAATTCAGAAGATTTTAAATCACTGAAAAAAATGTCATATTTGTATAATTTTTTTAAAACTTAAATTTATGGATGCTAAATTTTCGATAGGGAGATCTTGAATTAATCTGATCAGTTTGAAATTGTGTCAATAGATTTTGTTAACATTTAAAATTAGCTGTTAAACTTTTACCATATTTTTTTGCATTTGTCTGAAAATTATAAAGCATTTTACTTTATCAGATTTTACACATTTGCTATTGTTACGCATTCCTTTTCATTTCTTCTTTTATTTAACCGTTGCTTATCACCCGGATTTCATAGCGCTTCAAAAATAGGAGAAATTTTAAGAACACCACACTAATTTAACACATTTAAACTACAATTACACTATTTTATTAAATATAGCTTATGCCAGGTATTATTGTTTTATTTCCAATGAAATAGACTGATTTATTCAGGATAAAAGCCTTTTTTAAATTACTATGGAAGGGTTACCAAAACTGTTTTCTTCAAGCAAAATGTATACAAAAGTTGCACATCTAAATTATATATAAATATCGAAAGAAGAGATTTACATACGTATAAGTATCTTTGTTATACGGGATTTTATTCAAATGCATCAGACGAAGATGCTTCATTGTTCAAATGTAAGTTTTAATATTAGGATAGATTTAAAACCCCGCTACTAGGGGCTTCTTATGCTAATGTAAAACTATGCAAAAAGTGCTTTTCGATGTAATAGATCGCCTAAATACAATTATTAAAAGTTGCGAAATGTAAAATTAATGAGACAATTGAGGTTTTAGAACAATGTACTTTAAATTTTAAACAATATGAGATATTATTACATACATACTTTAACACTTTTCTAAAAAAATTTTGCAAACTATGCGTTTTGATATCATATCATATAAAGTCAAATATGTTGATTTTAAAGGAAAAATAATTTCGTTATGGCGCAGTTAGAAACTGTTCATTTTACTGTAAAAAATCTGCCTTTAACAGATTCGTTTGACGTAATCGTTTGACGTAAAAGAAAAATAACGTTCTGATAAAGAGTAATTATTGTGTGTTTAAAGTAAACAAAATTTTATTGCCATCTAGAACACCAACAAATCATAGAATCATAGTCTCCGAATTCATAGATTTTTTTCTGTGTTTTACGTGAATGTTTCATTATATATTTGGATTTTATTTTTAAAAAAAACCCTGCAGATGTTCCCCGTAGATAAATTGTATTTTATCATTTAACATTCTTTCTTTCTAAAATGCATACATATGTATGATTATCATAAGTCTATTTTACAAATGTATTATAGATGTTGAAAAATGCAGAATGCTTTTTTTTAAATTAGATTTAGTAATACAAAATATAAAGGGAAACAGAAAATATCAAACAAAAAAATCAAATATTTCAAATCATAGTATTTTCTAATCCATTCTTAAAACTGAAAATTCCCGATCGTTTGAACATCGTAAAATAAAACTTCCATAACTGTCAAGCGTAGAAAAAATTACAAAGCCAAAATGTTAAAATACAAAAAATCTATACCTTCTTCCTTTCTTCCAGTTCTGCCATCTCTTGAAATATTTTTTTAACGAAAGGAAAAGAATAAACGTAACAAGAGCTGGAATTTCTTTGACTTTTTAGAACTTTGACTTTATTGTCACGTAATTTGTAACACATGACAGATATAAAAAGAAAACACGGGAAAGATAATATTTTCATCATCTGAAAAACAGTATATATATATATATATATATATGTCACATCTTTGTAATTGTGTCTGAAAACGTGTGATATACTAAAATTAAAAAATAAGACGAAACTTACTTTGGGTTTCATTTTGAGTTAATTGAACAAAATTTAACTTAAGTTTCATTACTGTGCATTTTAAGATTTCCACAATAGCTCAAGAACTAATACACGGAATTTCACCAAAGTGCATATTCTGTTAGACCTTGATATAAATAGATGCTGATCCATTCTTGACTTTAATCATTCAATAGCGCTGTTATCTTATGCTCAGTGAAAGATGCCTAATCGGAAATACAATCAATTGATGCAATTTAGAGGCCGTTTTATCTTATATTAGTTTTATCTTATTTTCTAATCTGTGGAATTTCTTATTCTAATCTGTGTTCCAAATTGTACATTTTAGTTTAATATTTAAAATGTGTATGTTGACATAATTTTACACTTTAATATATAATAGTAGATGCTGTTTTTCTGTTCTTTTAATTCAATCATCAGTATAACTCCCTATGGAATTCGAAGAAATGAATTATGTTTTATATTCATGATCAATTATTCTTTTGTAAATTATTATATTATAATTGCATAAAAGAAAGCTGTGTGATGGCCGTAAAATACTTGTATTAAAATGCATTCTCGGTGTTTCTTATATTAAAAAATATCATTATTTAAAGGCTTTTTAAACTGTCGTTCTATCTTATTTTCTTCATTTATGTTTCATTTAACTCTAAAAAATTGACATTATTAAAAATATATATTAATTGACCTTCTAACAATTTATAGCAATATTTGTAAGTACACCAATTGATAGAATATTTTTATTTTTATAATTTTTAAAACATTAAATATAACTTTAGACATAGATTATTTTTACCTCTCTATAGAAATTTAAATTAGATCAAATTAAAAATTTAATTACATGTTGTAAATCAAATTTTAGGATACGTTTAATTTATTAAGAAAATGCCTTATAAAATACCGATATTTATTTTTATTTCATTTAATTGTTTATTTATTTATTTATTTGTGTATTTATACTTCATCCACAGCTTTATGTTTAAATAAGATATATAAATTTTATGCACACACAAGGTAAATAAATTAATAAAGTATATAAAGCTAATGCTTTTTCTTGTAGCTGCTCAGCACTGTATTCTCTTTAAAACATCAAAATCATTTCCTTTGATTTTTTAATTACTCTGAAAAACACAATGTATGCATTTTAGAATCAAATTGCATGCAAAACATTTTTTATGACGATTGCAAGGCATTTAAAATTCATCACATCATTCAAACTTAACTGATAAAAGATGTTAAATGAATGTAAATTAAAAGAGAAATAAAGACTATCAGTGGTTTTTTCTCTTTTACGCAGGAATAATAACCGATTCTAATACATGACTATTTAATCACATTTGAATATTTTTTTACGTTTCCTAATTCTATGAATTTTGGAACGAAAATGAAAACGGATTTGTTAGTTCGATCTGTGAATTTTCCAGTTTACATATTTTGGATCAAACATCCAAAAGTGTATGTGAATTTGAGCGAAATGTATTTTTTGTAAGTGAAACATGTTTCATACTAGACATTTAATGAAGATTTTGCAACATTTGCTGTTATTATGTATACCCTTGTCGAGATTGAAATACAATGTAATTTGGTTAATACTGTTATTTTAAACGTCACACATATAGTTACACATTTATAAAAATAAATACAGATATAAATTGATAGCTTGATAATATTTCTCAGTACAATTTAAGCAGTTTCAAAAGCAGTTTGTTTGAGCCTGTGCTCTTTCAGTCATAAAATATTCACGGAAAAATTAGCAAAAACAGTTTATAACGTGGTTATTATTGACAATAATTATTTCAAAATGCACAGTTTGTTTTATCATATAGAAAATATCTGTTTTATTATTATGTAAGAATCGTTTCTTTTTTTTATTATAAAAGTATTGATACATTAAAACCTTTTAATTGATGTAAAATTTGTAATAGATCTAAAAAAACAACTTTGATACGTCTATTGAACATTTATGAAACATTCTTGAAAAAATTTAAACATTTAGTAGACACTAGAAGTAGCATGTGTAATTTTATCTATAAACTTAAAAAGGTACAGTTCTTATATAGTGCTGCATTGGGGTTTGAATTTTGTTATTTTCTATATTTTGGTGACTTCCTTTTTCTATAAATATTTTGAAGAAAGTGAACACTTTCAACTTAGGTAAACTTCTTAATAATTGTAAAAAGAATGTCTTCGATACGCTTATCAATCCGTGATATCAAAATTTCTAAAATCACATTTTATTTCAATAATTTTTTATAGGTACACTACGACGTGTACTTCACTAAATAAAATTTACTGACAAAATGCATAGGTACTTAATTTAATACGACTAAAACGGGTTTATGAATGGGACATTATGTAAGAATTTTTCTTAACTACACTTGTCTATTTGCTACAGTTAAAGGTTTTATTATGCATGCCAATTTTATCTGATTTTGTAAATAGCTCATAACGAATACACAGTTACAATAAAAATTCTTTTGTGCTGTATTTTATTTCGTCAAATAAAGTGATGCACATTTTATAGAAGTATTTTCTGACTTTAAATAAAATATATTTTCAACACCTCTGGAGTTTATATGTAGCATCTTCTGAAATTTAAAGTATTCTGTTGAATGTCAGTTTTAAAAGTGGATTCGGAAATAAATATATTTTTATTCCTGCAGAATGGTAGAAGGGAGTAAGTTGTACAGAAGCCAGCAAGAAAAAGTAAGCCATTATTTAAAAAAAAAGAAATTGTCATATTAACGAAAAACTTCCGTTACTGAAATGTAGAATAAACATATTGTAGTAAATAATATATTGTAGTAAACTACAACTATTACTTGCCTTTGAATAATAACTAATTAATTTTAAATAAAAACGAAGCGTAGGAATAACATAGTTGCTAAAAATGAATGGTTTATACAGCTGAACACACGTGTACAAACAAGTAAGATTTCTATAATTTTTCTTACGTTTTTCTGTTATGCCAAGCAAAAATAAGAAACAATTACAAAAATTAATGCTGTTATGCCAAGGAAAAATAAGAAACAATTACAAAAATTAATGCTGTTATGCCAAGGAAAAATAAGAAACAATTACAGAAATGAATGCCGTCAGGAAAGTGTCCTTTCTTATTACGTTTGAAACTCTTTCATTACACAGTCATTTAATGTAAAAACGCTAAATATGAATGAATTAAGAACAAAAAAGAAGTTTCTAACCATAATGAGATTACTAGCTGGCTTCGCCCGCTAGCGGGCCCCTAATTTACTTCGGTGCCTCGAAACTTTTGTATTCTCCGGCTCGCATCCCCCTCAAACCGAACGAACCTCCGACCGGGGTCCCCGCTGCCTTCGGCACCGTATACCGGTCGTGCTACGCACGCACCGGATAATCCCTTAATTTTCACATAGAGTAGTATAAACCTCTAACCGAACGAACCTCCGACCCGAGTCCCCGCTGCCTTCGGCACCGGATAATCCCTTAATTTGCACATTGAGTAGTATAAACCTCTAACCGAACGAACCTCCGACCCTGGTCCCCGCTGCCTTCGGCACCGTATACTGGTCGTGCTACGCACGCACCAGATAATCCCTTAAATTGCACACATAATAGTATAAACCTCTAACTGAACGAACCTCCTGCTCGATAAACAGGCGCCTCCTGCGGTGGGGGTTGGAACGGATGGGTGCTATCGGTGTCGGGTAGCGTTTATTTTTCCCCTCGTGGACTTATTGTTCCTATACCTCACGGGTGGCTGTCCACGAGTGGGTGATTTCGGTCCCCGCTGCCTGCGGCACCGTATAGCAGTCGAGCTGCGCATGCACTGCAGTATACGTTAGTTCCACCTTCCACCACCAGGTGGCGCAATCTATTTATACGATCATAACTGAAATCGTTAAGGCTTTCGATGCCGAGTCGAATGAGCCATACCCCTTCGTTTTCATGCCCGTAGAACCGGAGATAGGAAAGCGCCCCTGGTGGTGAGACTCGGAGCAAAATTCGATAAGCTGTAGTATCCTCTATCGACGTCGAGTCGATGAGCCAAACCGCGTCGTGATGTGACCCATAGAACCCGAGTTGGATGAAAAATCCTTTAATTACACCTTCCACCACCAGGGGGCGAAATGTGCTCTATACGAACATGACCGAAATGTGTAAAGCTCTCCATGTCCAGTCGAAAGAGCCAAACCCCGTCGTAATCGGGCCCATAGAACCCGATTTCCGGAAGCGCCCCTGAAAAAAAATCTGATGTCTTAATTACATAAACCGTCCGGATTCGATAACGAGCGAAGCCCGCTTTTTACTAATCGAAAATAGTGGTAATTTTTCTATACATATAAACAATCAAACGTTTAAAAATGTTAAATTTGTTGAAATGGAATTGGTTTCCTCAAAAATAATACAAATGTACAAATATGTCTTAATTACATCAACCGTCCCGATTCGATAACGGGCGAAGCCCGCTTTTCCTTATCATAATATCCGGTTGTCACTCTAAAAGAAAAACTTAAAATACTCGTCATGCAGTTTTTAGACGCGGCCTACTGAAAGCATTAAATATTAGCTTCTTAAAATCCTAATATCTAGCGGGCACTGTCATGGAAATCTTTCTTTTGCTTTAATAATACGAATGATGATTAATTATACAATTAAATAATATAACGGCTCGTAATGGATATATGAGAATAATTTTTAGATATTCTGAAAGCAGAATCAATTTTGCGTCGCCCTGTCATAGTTAGGAATTACTGCGCCCCTTAGATTCGGAGATTGGGCCCCCCTCTGAAAAAACCCAGTTGAAAACCACGTGACCTCCGTCAAAGAAAATGCTCCTGGCCTCTTGAAAATCGATCCAGACAATCGTCTGGCCGCCTGTCTGCGGTCTGGCATTCGCAGATTGGAAAGAAATAAAAAAATATTTTTTATCGATCGATTTTAAAGGATTTTTTTGGTTCTAATTTTCGTACGGAAATGATTTTTCGAATTTATGAAACCGGACGCCGTCCCGGTTGCGTACGCACCGCTTTCAAATTTCTGGGCCGTAGACTTCCGTATATAAGGGTCGGTTTAAAAACCCGTACTGCGGTTTGGGGCTTAATTTGCTCCGCGGCACCGCTGCCTTTTCATTCACCGACCGGAGAGACCGGTAACCCTTTTCGGAGGCGAAATTTTTGCGGCTTTCCGTTCTTTTGCAAGTTCGGTTTCGGTCGGTAATTAAAACACTTTTGTTAATTAATAACTCCCCGAGTCCCGGTCGGACTTCCGACACTTTAATAATAACTTTAATAATAAATAATAATAATTTAATAATAATAATTTAATAATAATAACTTTAATAATAAATAATAATAATTTAATAATAATAATTTAATAATAACAACTTTAATAATAAATAATAATAATTTAATAATAATAATTTAATAATAATAATTTAATAAATAAATAATAATAATAATTTAATAATAAATAACATAATTTTATTACGAAAAAGCTCCAAACAGTGCTCAGAATCATCGACTCGTTGTTGTTTTTGGTCAAAAGTCAACACGTACGGCACCCACTTTAACAACAGCTTTTTCATAGACAAATGTTCAATCAAAATAAAACCTACACGGTCCTTGGATATCTTCAGAGTCTGAGCTATCTCCTGCAACTTCACTTTACGGTTCCCCAAAACGATTTTGTGGACTTTTTTTATGTTATCCGGAGTAACCACCTCTTTTGCGTGGTGCATCACTGGTGTTCGTACGACCACGTTTAATTTCAGAAAACCAGTCAATAATGGTTGATATACCTGGTGCAGTGTCCGGATAACACTTATCAAGCCAAGCTATTGTTTGAACGGTGTTTTTACCCATCAAATAACAATTGTTCAAGTTCTTGTTTATCCATTTTTTTATCAACAATGTTGTTCAACTAAAACCACTCTAACATTTTATCCACAAGGCGAATCGTCATGACACTTTTTCTACTACCTTTTAAAGGTTAGTATTTACTAAAAAAGCAATCGGTTCGGCGATTGCAACGCCATCTGTGGGCCAGACCGGGAACTTATCAGCCGATGTGTTATATTGAATACAGGGTGATTATAAAAAAACTATCCCGAAAATTGGGCCCGTAACTATCATACCATTCACAGAAAGTGAATACAATTTTGGCGAAAGGTATTTTGAGGTATGCGCTCAAGAATGATATGGAAAACAACAGTGTCACTCAAACAGTTACAGTTACAGTAAAAAAATTTCGAAGATATCAAATGGCAACACCCAGTTTTTTGTATTGGAATGTGATCTCCATTGTGAAAAACCCTAAATAGCGTTGGGACGGCAACTGTAGCATGAAAGTCACCGGAACTAGGCAAGGGAAAAGTAAAAAGGACTTTGCCGTGAACCAGAGCATTAAATTTCGTTTCACTTACGTCACACGTAAGACCGTTTGTTTGGCTGATATCCCAGTCTGATTAGTTCTCCACAAAACGAGAAGAAACCAAGAAACGCAAATTTCGGGTTCTACGTAAGACACAGTCATGACTGACGTCGTCACGCTAGGTGCAAGAAAAGGCACTGCGAAATGCGAGCCGCGTATGTTCCTTTCTGCCATTCCGAACAAGATTCCGCTTTCAGGGAAAGAACGTGGGGAAATCGTAAAGATTTATTACCTGAATGGACAAAATGCCGCAATGACATTGCTGCAGAAACCATGGATTATGGCGAGGCCCGTGCACTGTCAAAGCTGTACGGGGACTTGATTCATAAATTTGAAGAAACTGGTTGCACATGCGATCGACCGCGGTGTGGACGACTTTCCATTCCTGTGGAAGATGTTGCAGAAGTCCATAAGACGATAAACACAGTTCGTCCCGCAACTGCACGCGGTGTTTCACGTGTTCTGGTTCTGCCGAATTCAACTGTACGCAAGATTCTGCGCTCTGTTCTAAACATGTTTCCGCATCGATTCCAGCGTGTCCAGATGTTGGAAGCGGGAGACTATCAATTACGGCTGGATTTTGCAAATCAATTCCTTATCCGGTATCTGAAAATTACGCATTCTGTGGACAGATGAGGCGCATTTCTCGTTAACTGGTAACGTGAATTCGAAAAACTGTGTGCACTGGACAGAGAATAATCCACATGATGTGCATGCACGTCCATTACACGAGGAAAAAGTGACTGTGTGGTGTGGTATAACGAGTACGTACATCCTCGGCCCTTACTTTTTTGAAGAGGTTACTGCCGGTGATCTGCAAACGTGTACAGTAACGAGTGCTCGCTATCTGGACATGTTAACTCATTACGCGATTCCCGCATTGCAACGGCAAAATGCTTTATCTGAAGTTGTGTGGATGCAAGATGGCGCTCCTCCACATGTCGGGTCTTCAGTCAAACGTGTCTTAACTCAACAGTTTGGTGACAGAGTTATGTCCCGTCATTTCCCGTTTCCGTGGCCACCAAGGTCTGATCTGCCACCAATGGATTTCTGGCTGTGGGGATATCTGAAATCTAAAGTGTATCAGTTTCGTCCTCAAACTGCATCTATTTGAAAGATGCCATCAGAACTGCGATTCAAGAGATTCCTATTGCCATGATACGTGATGTAGTGCTATCCACCATCAGCCGCATGCAAAGTGTCATCGTGTGTGAAGGAGGTCATGTGGAAAATTTGTGAAACACAATAAAATGCTTTATTTTATGCTGCTTCTCTGTCCTTATTGGTTGTCCTCAATTTTAGCTTATCTACCGCCGGTGATTTTCATGCTACAGTTGCCGTTCCAACGCTATTTAGGGTTTTTCACAATGGAGATCACATTCCAGTACAAAAAACTGGGTGTTGCCATTGGATTTTTTCGAAATTTTCTTACTGTAACCGTAATTGTTAGAGTGACATTGTTGTTTTCCATATCATTCTTGAGCACATACATCAAAATACCTTTTTGCAAAATTTCATTCACTTTCTGTGAATGGTATGATAGTTAGGGACCCAAATTTCGGGATAGTTTTTTTATAATCACCCTGTATATACATATGTGTACATATATATTACAAAATTAAATTTTTTCCAATTGTTGCATTCCGCTATTGTTTTAGTTTCATACAACAGTCGAAGAAAAAAGATGACAAACATCTCCAAATTAATGCAGTCGTAATAGGAACTTTAAGCAGTAGTAGGCCGAGCAGTATGTAGAATGAAGGAAAGAAGAACACGGTGACACTCGAATTCATTTATTAAAAGACAACCATCTTTCGAGTTCGGGGAAATGCTCTCGTTAGTTGATAAATTAATTCCAGAACAAATGTCAAAAATTCCATCGTCTAAAAAAGCGGAAAAATCGAACAGCCATTCCTTTTAATAAACGCTGCCCGTCAAAAATTCCACTGAAAATCAAGTCTGCTTCAGGTTTAACTGCCTTGGCGCAAGACCACAACATACGTCACATGAAACGGATAGAGACTAACGAAAAAGACAGGCTACCGCGGTACATTCCACTTATCTTTTTTTACAGACCGCTAGAGTGACGTGATGCTCTTTTCGTACACCTGCATTGGTGCATTCGAGCATCATGTGACGCCCGCGGTCTGTAAAAAAAATAAGAGTAAAGCACCGCGGTAGCCTTTCTTTTTCGTTAGCCTCGAAACGGATTCTCTGAATCATAAGGGCTTTAAAGGAATTACATTCGCATTTCCGGCGCAGTTATTTTGAGGTAATTTTACTTCCGGAATGATTTGGCACTAAATAATCTTTCTGGTTAGAACTGAAATTTTCTGAAAGCTTTTAAAAACGCGGTAAAATGAAGTAATATTTTAGCTTCGAGAATAGTTAAAAAATATATTCTTTAACTGCAGACGATTTTTTTAAATACTAGGGAAGAAATTTAATAATTGACACAGATTAAAAGTGAGAAATATTTAAATATTGAAACATAATACAAGACATTTGATATTTTAATATAAGAAAAAAATGACGGAAATAGGTTTTTTTAAGATGGAATAATTTTAAGAGATATGATATTTTAGCATTTAAATAAAGAAGTTATAGCAGTTTGACTCACGGGAATAATAATAACGAATTTTAATAATGGATTAAAAATAAAGCTGTTCTATTTAAAGAATAAACTTAAGTAGCTATCGCCATTTTTAGATCTAAATACTTTCGAATAAACATTATTAAGTGGATTAGGATAAAATGGCTTTACATATGGATAGTACAGGACTATTTTAAGAATAAGAATTATTTTAATAAGCCGGTGTCATATACGGAACATTACTAAATGGAAAAATGTTATTATAATTTTTGCAGATTGCGGAAAAAAATAAATTTTGTAATATATATATAAACGAAATTCAATGAACTTTATCATTTTAAGGAAAAGCTACTTTTAAAATAATTAATATTTGTAGTTTTTTTTACTAATGCGTTGAATTTCAGTATAGCTAAGTGTTGCAAAAATACAATGGCCGTGTTATAGGAAAATTAATGTAATTTATAAAACACGATGTAATGCAAGAGAAATTACATCAAAACTTCATCATAAAAGTGTTACGAATTTCATAAGAATAAACTGCCTTCTTCAGAAAACGTACAATCACTGCGAGACCAGTAGTAACACTGATATATTTTTACCATTTAATGCAAAGTTTCATTTTAATACAATATTCTTTGAAAAGACTTTTGTTGTTAGGTTTCGAACATTAATTCAACGCTATCCATTTAAAGGAGTAAATTTAAAGCACTAAAGAATTAAATTTAAAATGCTCCTACTTTAAAAATAAATTAACGTTCATATATAAACGCACGCAACATTAAAAATATTAAAAAAGAAAAAAGAATAAAATCTTAGTTACTGCGAAGTGCTTCTTAGAATTTCCAAGTTGTATGACACCAGTATTTCAAATCAGAAATATTTGCCTAATATCGTTTATTTAGATTAAAAACATTCCAGCCATTAACAATAAAACTGTAATATTTTTCTGATTTTTTTTTTTTTTTTTTTTTTGTGAAACTATACACACACTAATTTATATTAACAATATCACTCATCAGTTTTTAGTAAAATTGGAAATAACACAATTTTTATATATTTTTTTTTCTTTGCTAGTGTTTTAAATTTTAAGTTTTATTACCAACATTTATCACAAAAATTGTATTACTAGAATTAATTTATTAGTCATTATTGATAAAGATTTTCTTCTTATTACTAAAGAAATTCTTTATACTATAGAAGAAATAAAAATCTCAAATACGTTTAGGGAAAATAAACAAACCCCATCTAACAGAATTCGAATGCGTGTATTTTCAATTGAAGAAATTTACGTTTTCCTTAAATTGAATTTACATTATTATTTTACGGTATTTTCTTATTTTGTTAAGACGTACTTCTTGTTTTCAGCCGAAATTTAAGAAGTTTTTTCTTGGATGGGAGAATTTAAACTTATTGAAAGAAAGAATAACAAAGGCAAAGAAAAGAGTGAAATGAAATTGCTGCATTTATTTTTATTCACCGCATTTCAATATTTTTAAATATATTTTGCTCGTGAATTTACAAAATAAGGAAGTAAGAAAAATAACATATCCAAACATCATCTTAGAAAAGTAAAAAAGTTATATTATGTAGATTGTTTGAACGTAAAATCATATTTTCCGAACTGCATTTAAACTGTTTAATATATCTCACTCTTTTGCTAAAGAAGTGAATATAAGAAAATTCTTCGTTTCTTTGGAATAAATTTTATGAAATTTAATGCACATTTAATTATGACTTAAAAAATATATAGCTTCAATAATAAAATAAAATAAATTATTATAAGTCAGAAATCTGTATGTTTCTTTCTCTCTGTTTCTTTTAATCTTCTTATTTATGCATACATATGCATAAATTTAATATATTTCTCTCTCATATATATATACGGTGATATATAATTATATAAAGATAGAGAATTTGAATTGTGTGCTATACAGATGTTTTTTTTTTTGCACTTTATAGATAAGATTTTCATAGATAATTTAAATGCACAAATTCATTATTTCTGAAAACGTTCTGACTCTCTTCTATTGCCTGGAATCTAGGTTATAGATGTGTCAAAAAATTCATGATAGTTAAATTGCTTTTAGTACAATTATATCAATTTTATCACACACATAATGGGCGGTTTTAGGAACTTTGTTCGATGTTCATTAATATGGTATTACTAACTCCAGATAAATCTCCAGATAAATCTGGACCAGACCGCTACGTTCTGAGCTATTCCCCAGCCGAACGGGTTAATGCCTGCAAACGAGGTGAAGTTTCGCCTGATAGCCGCATGGCGGAAATCTACTTGATTAGCCTTTAGGTCATCGTGACTGAAATGTTATTTGTTGCCTTCATTTCTTTTCCTGGGTTCGCCATTTGCGAATTAAATTTTTGTTCGGTCAATCTGGCACTACACACAGCAGCGATATCATGATGGGCGGATGTGGCGTTTTTGAGCCGAATGTGTCGTGCAGGATTAGCTGAGGGGATAATATAGTAAAGGGGGATATTGTTTAATTATTCAATTAAAAGAAATAAACGGGGGGGGGTTAACGCAAATACCATGTTGTACCAGAAACATGGGTACTTTTGAAGCGAATCGCAGGGCAGACTATGTCGTTAGAGAGGGAGATGGCAATCCGCTTTTCTACTGTACCGACTATGCTATTCAGATCGCTGAACGCCGCGAGGAATATTTTGTTTCATCTCTCGTGTTCTAAAGCAAAATCTTTTTCATTTATTTGCATTTAGAATTGTACAATCTATCAATGTATGCTAAATAAAATACCTTAAAAATATAAACAGTACCTCTCGAAATTCTGTGGCGAAAATATATTAAAATAGATGTTAAAATTATTTCTCAGTATAACAACCCATTTTGAACTATGGTTACAGAGTCAATCGAAATCTCTTTAAGAAAAAAAAAATCTGTAATAATAAATTTCCGTTTAACATCCCAAGTGTAGAGGAAACGATTCAAATGTTATTATATTTCAAATAAAGTGGAGAGTCAAAATAAGTCCATTAGAATTAACTCTAAAATATACACTAAAACACTTTTTATTTTGCTTCAAAGACGTCAACATATCAATATAAACATTAAAGATGTTAAAATTTAAAATTTACATGTTTCGATTTGTTTCGGTTTGTGTATATTCTGATGACGATTTGATGAACAAATCGAAACATGTAAATTTTAAATTTTAACATCTTTAATGTTTATATTGATATGTTGACGTCTTTTAAGCAAAATAAAAAGTGTTTTAGTGTATATTTTAAAGTTAATCCGAAGTATATGATTTGTATAAACCTTTTGAAAATCACTTAATCCCTTTGACACTGTTTCTTTAGTGTCGGTTTTTCATCGGTAGATGGGTCCACTGTATTATGTATGTATTCCCCTTCTTCTCATTCTTTGTTTTCCATTTTCGTGTTCCCCACCCTTCTCACTTCCGAATCATCAAGCTGCAAATATTACAAATTATGTTTTCGAATATCCCTGAGGATGTCTAAATTGATTTAACCGAAATTGTTGGAGAACTTTGAGGTTTTACTAAGTTCTTAATGTTTCAATTCTACACTGCTTTTACCAACAAAGTATTTTCAACAAAATGGTGATGTGTATATTAGTCCAGGGGAAATGTACATGTTACCTTGCAGAAGGTCGGGTAGAAGATTTTATTTGTTTGACTTGTATATAATAAGACCAGCTTGGAAAAGCCGAATTACCCAACAAAATTTCTTAAGGGAGAATTTTCTGTGGCCAAAAAACACCATAATTTTGGGAATTTTATTGTTGTTTTTAAATATCTCGAGACCCGTTGTCGTAACGTATTATTTATTAATTACAATGTTAAAGAGGACAAAATTCTCTACAACATTTATATTTACAACTTTTTTATACAATCAATAGCAAGCGCAGTACGGCATTTCAAAAATAAGAGAAAGTTTCAATGTCCTTAAAACCGTGAAAAACGTAGTTTTGTCCCGATGATTCAAATGTTCCCCATGGATGTAATGATGTATGTCAACTTCTACAGATTGATAAGCAGAAATTTATCTATTATTTGCCCACCCTCTTCTTCATTTTCATCACAACAGACATATTTTAAATTCAATAAATCTATATAATTTAGTAAGTAGGAGAGAGTGTGGATGACTAAGACAATTTTCATATTTAGACAATAACTTTAAGTATATACAATTGTTAATTTTAAAGTATTGTTTAAAATAATATTTCAGTATTTAGTAATTTATTGGCACGACAGTTTCATTTAAAAAAGTCTTGTTTAATTTTAATAATAATTTTTATAATGCATGCATATTGTTCATTTTATTCCATAAACATTTTATTCTATAGTACAATGGTATATTTTATTTACCAATTATTGATGACATATGTTTTAATGTTTTACTGTTTTAAGTATATCAAACATTGGATTGTAATTCTATATAAAAGGAGGGACTCAAAAAATAAATATATCTTATGTAATACATATTTTTACCTTATAAAATATCTACAATAAAAATGACAACATATTATTTCATTAACTAATATTATGCATTTATATCTCTTGTAAAATTTAAAAATTCTATCAATAAAATATTTGAGATAACTATTTTCCTAAAAATTTTCAAAATATTATTTTTAGTAAATATTGTCAATATTTTCCCACTTTTCTTAAATAAATATAACAAGAAATTATAACATTTTAGCGTTCAAAAATATATAACATTTAAAATTTTATCTGTTAAATGCTTTAAAGCTCAAACAGAAAAAACTTACTTTGGTTCTTGAAAAATACATTTTGTGGAATATTCTAATCTTCTGTATTATGTACTGTTTTGAAACTATATCTGTTGAATGATCTCGGTGCTACCATCTATCAAATGAAATACCGAGTTATTTATGATTGTAGACCATATAAACATTTTTGTTGTTACATTCATCCCCTATCTCATTCAAGTCCATTTTCCCTACACAATAATGTAAGGTACGCAATATGACTGCATAAGCTAAATGAAAAAATGTATTTTAATAATAATTTCTACGGGATATTTAACAATATTTTTGTCTATTTGATGGGACTGTTGTAGGATTATTAGCGTTCAGTTTCCTGGATAGAAGATATAGCAGGATCATGTTACTCTAGAGCAGGGGTTCCCAAACGTTTAGACCGACGTACCACTAAATCGAAGTTCATACTTCCGCGTACCACCAGATAAAAAACGTAAAGCTAATATAGAAAAACCTATAAAAGGGAACCTGCCTAAAACGAATTATATTTTCGGTCTTTCATGTTTCCGTCATAGCCGGTTTTATTGTACGAGGGGCAGTTGGAAAATAAGTTTTCCCCTGGCGACTGGGGACAGAGGTGTGTATGAAAGACAAAAAATGTAATGAGACATTAAAGATAAAACATAATTTTTATTTTTCCACATGATTACCAAGTACATTGAGACATTTGTCATACCGCTTGACTGCAACAGCGCCATCTGCTTGATCGCAGTCGACCTCTACCCAATGGGCAACAGCGCCATCTGCTTGATCGCGGTCGACCTCTACTCAATGGTGTATCGGTGTCTTGCACGTTCGCGTTCACTTGCTGTGTCGTCTTTCACCCATAGCCGTTCAACGTTTCGCCCGTATGCAAAGCCCTGATTTTTTCCTGGAGGGCTTTTTAAAACTTATAAAGCGGTATGACAAATGTCTCAATGTACTTGGTACTTATGTGGAAAAATAAAGTTATGTTTTATCTTTAATGTCTCATTACATTTTTTGTCTTTCATACACACCTCTGTCCACAGTCACCAGGGGAAACTTATTTTCCGACTGCCCCTCGTATTTAAAAATGAATGATTAAATAACTAAATTGGTACTAAGAATGGCTGCTTTGTAATAACATTCAAGTAAAAAGTAGCATCACCATTAAACTTTAATAATGCATACAATAAAAAAATATGTTTTGGTATAGGAGAAAAGGCACAATACTTAATGACATATTGGCGCACACTGATTCATATACTGTTACAGTAGGCTAATTTGCTTCTATCGCTAATGAAAAAGGTGGACTTGTTTTATCAAGCACAGCTTCCTCATGTCTGGCTCAATATTAGGTAGTTTTAGTCATGAGTCACATTTGATGTTTAGTTTATTCCTGTGTTTGTTTTTGATGTAACGAAGAAAAGGGGGTGGCACATTCACAGATATATGTTGTGCTAAACACAGGCAGACTTTGACGATATCAAACGGTACTCTCATATTCTCGCAACATAAAATCTGTGACATTCATCCTTTTGAATGTGGACTCCAGTAATCTATCACAGGAGAGCTGAATAAGTTCACTTCTTTCCTCTATCGTGAGATATAGTGGCAAGGTGTCTCATATGATATGCTACTTTCTGTATTTTATTCCACGTACCAGTACCGGATTTCTGCGTACCAGTAGCCAGAGCTTCCTGTACCAGTACTGGTACGCGTATCATAGTTTTTACCACCCCCTGCTCTAGATGTATCTTTTCTTTTTTCCTGGCAGTTATTTGTCACCCGTCCCCACTTCCTCATACCACTTCCTATAATCGAGCGGGTATGTAAGGTGGAAAAATGGCCTCATTTTTGAAAAGCCGTACTGCATTTAAGAATAGGAGGAGGGGTGGGGGTGCAAGTAACAGATATTTTACTGCTATCAATATGTAGAAGATACCATCCATGATTAAATTCGTGCATTTGAATCGGGACAAAACTGCGTTTTTCATGGTTTTTAAGGAAATTGAAAAAAATTGTCTTACTTTTGAAATGTCGTACTGCGCTTGCTATTGAGTGTATAAAAAAGTTTTAAGGATGAAAGTTGTAGAGAATTTCGTCTTCTTTAATATTCTAATTAACAAATAATACGCTACGACAACGAGTCTCGAGATATTTAAAAAAAAAAAAGTCCCAAAATTTTGGTGTTTTTTGGCTACAGAAAATTCTCCCTTAAGAAATTTTGTTGGATAATTCGGTTTTTTCATGCTGGCCGCATTATATACAAGTCGGAAAAAAATCTTCTACCCGACCTTTTGCAAGGTAACGCCTTTTTTTGGTACATTTCCCCTGGACTATATTTTTGGACAAGGATATTTTCACTTCGTTTTCTGTAGCTATCCCTTACGTTTGTATCTTACTTTAGTGTTTTATAAACTGAAGTGCTGTCGAATGACAAGGAGAAAGACACGCTATATATTATATTAAATTTTAGTAAAACATATTTTCACGTTAGTTTGACCAGTGAAGAGTACACTCGTCACTAATTTAACTGCTTCTTTTATTCAAATTATCTCTCAGAATGTTAATGTATATTAGCTTAATTTCAAGTAATGTTACCATTTATTTGGTTATTATTATTTACTTTGCTATTATTTATTAAAACCCGCTAAATTGACAACATTGCAACTTTACTCTTAACTTCAAAGTTAAGAATGATCCTTAGCGTATATTTAGGATGTCACGAACGGCTATTATTTAAACCATTTTTTATTTATTTTCAGAGCATCAAGTTCATAAGACAATTATTTAGAAAAAACATTGTTGTAATATTTATAAATGAATTAAGAACGGATAAAATACTCTTTTGAATTTTTATTTTTGTTTATTTATTTCAGAGAACATAAAAAATTTTAAATATTGTAACAATGGAATTTTCATCGTAAAAGGGGAGGAATTCTTCTTGTTCAAATATATATCAGTTGTTCAAAAGTAAAATATAAATAAAAGGATTTACACATCGAATCTCATCGCAGAGAATCTATTTTGCATAATCCCCAAATTATGTTTCGAAAAGTACAGCCGATACTTCTCTAAAATTATCGCAAATGCATTTTAATGCAAATTTGAAACATAAAGTGAATTTTCCTAAACAATTTAGAGCAGTTAGTATAGGATTTCAAAAAGATCTTTTGAAAGAATAAAGCACATAAGGATAAGTGCTAACTTGTGAAGGCAGCTATTTCTTTGTTAAGAAGAGTGGGTCGAAAAGGCTTTACATTTTATATCTGGTTTATATAGTTGTATATGTGTTTTTAGATTTTTAGATTTATTTATTTATTATTTCTATTATATTTTTTAAAAACGGAATTAAATTCAAAAGCAAATCTTTTCGGCTATGAGTGTTTTTGCGCATTAACTTTTGTTTATTAACACTTCCAAAAAACATCCTACTATAGGATACTGTGATTAGCGACGAGTATGATAAAATGCGGTATTATTTTATATTTAAAGGATATAATAACATTCTGCAGAATCGCTTCGCATCATATTAGTGAGAAGCAAAAATTACTACTTCACTAAAAATGTATAAAATGAACGCGGATGCTTAAAATAAGAATTTCTGAGATTTCCATATATTTGATATTTCAATGATAATTAACTCAAATATATCTTATCTATACTATTGTATAAAGAAAGAACGCCTGACTGACTGACTGACTCATCAACACCCAGCTGAAACGACTAAAGGCAGGACCACGAAATTCAGACAGTAGATCGTTTTTATGACCTAGGAAAGCAATAAGAAAGGATTTTTGAAAATCTTTCCCCCGAGCGGTGGTAAAGGGGTGTCGAAAGTTTAAAGTCTTTTCATCATATCTCAACAGCAATTTTAGGTAGGAGCGCGAAATTCAGGAAAACAAATCAACTGAAAATATTGTTAAAAATATGTTTCAGCAATTTTAGAAATTCACTCCTAAGGGAGTTAAATCGAGGGGACAAAAGTTTTTCATTATACCTCAGCAGCAGTTTTAGTTATTGAAAGAACGAATCTTGAAACAATGCTGTCACAAAGTCGCAACAATAATTTTAACAATGAAATTACAACACTTAAATACACAAAATACAGCTAAAATATAGTTAAACACATATTTCATCTATTTTAGCGATTTCATCGCCAACATTGGCAATGTACAAAATTAAAAGAGATTAGACGGATAAAACAACTATTGTTGATTTTTGATTAGATATTTTGCGTAAGGCATTTTTCCCAGGAGGTCGACACATTGTCCATTCGAATGAAGCCGGGACGGGCAGCTTGTAGTACATTAAAATGAATACTTTACACTTTTTTATGTTGTGGTTTGTTAAATTTTCAGATCCTATATTCATAAATTACTCCTGATTTCACAAAAGTATTACTTCAGTATTTTATCCTCATCATGTTTATCTAGTCTTTATCTACTATAATGCGATTTCATGCATAAAATGCTAAGTTTACTTTCACAAAAATAACGACATCATTATTTTATATTTACTACAATTTAATACAATATTTATTTCAACTATATTAGCCTATTTGTTTACATAAGTATATAAATAAATATTACATATTTAAATTAAGATATACATACAGATGTTTTTGCTGAATAATTCTTTAAAAAAACATGCCATCTTAATCAACGTCTCTTTAGAGTCTACAATAATAACATTAAGACACTAGCAAGCTAATGTTATACAAATGGTAGCGTTCTTTTAAAATTCATATTTCAAATTTCCGCATTCAAATATATTCTGCATTTCAAATCTATATTTATATTTTAGGGATATAGAAAATAACTACTTATTCGTTCTAGATGAAGACGGTATAAGTTTTCTTTCAGTATAAAATACTTTGATAGAAGAATATAGACAGTATATAAATGTACTTTTACTTTGCTAAAAGCAGTGTAAAATGGAAAAGTAGTTCAACAGTTTCACTTCGTACTTTTAAATTTTGATTGCATCTTTTTTTTTTTTTTTTTTTTTTTTTAACAGTACGCAATATGTTTTAGAAGTTTAATTTATTTTAATGGAACGTTTTTTCAAATATTCTAGAAAATATAAACATTTATATTTTATAAAATATAAATATTTTATTTAAATTAAATTCGGAACAGTCAAATAATTTTTTTGAGGGGGTGCATCAAATTAAAATTACAACTGTAAAAAATTAATTGCAAACTAGCAAATGACAAAACAATTTTGCTATTTGCATGAATAATGTCAAAGAAAGGTCGTTTTTTTTATTAATAATAATAAGTTGTAAATCCAAAAGTCACTAATGGAGGACGTTTATTAAATATATTAACAAGATAATGTGCAAATTATAATAATCTATAAAATAGCTTCTGATAATGATTAATATAGCAGATCTTTAAATAGGACCATCCTATTGCACCTTCGACGAAATTTTCTTCAGCACTCCAAGCGGAACCATTTCCGATCGAAAACGAGAGTCCACCTGCCCCCTAAACAGTATTTGCACCATTTTCTTTGATTAGATTCGGACCAACCGTGTCGGACAGGAATATATATTTTTTAATGAATTTATAGATGGTAAAAATATTATTTATTTTTTTATTATTAAAATTATCTAACTGTATCTTTAAAAAGTTGAATACAGTTGAATTTAAATTTATTTTGGTTTAACATATTACAGAATAATATTTTTTTTTATCTCTACATTTATTTTTAGACAAATATAAAACTATTATTTTGCAACCATGTCTTTTTTAACTTTCCATCTTTCTAACTTCATTATTTTTTTTCAATATTTTTAAAACCCTAATTTCATATTTTGGTATAATTTTTGTCTCATAATATTTTTTATTCGTATTTATTAAATTTATCATGACCTGTATTTATGAAAATATTGTGATCTACATACGTTAACATAATGTCGTGTTCTGAGTGTCAATTAACATAATTATGATGCTGATATAGCGGAAACAGATAGAAAAAAACTTATACAAAAAATAATATCGGACAATTCTCTCATACAAATACAATATATATCCCAGTATTTCGCTTAAATAATTTTCTGTTTCCATTTATACATATTTACAAATTCATATACAGGACTTCACAAAGGTGTTTGAATACACGTAGATGATAGTTATAGGACGTATTCTCCTACGGTATAACTTTACATTAAGTGAATTTAAATATTCTTTATATATCCATTATTTTTAATCATAAATTTACTGTTAGCAAAGTTCGGATCGTATATGGTGTGGTATATTGACTAGCAATCGTCGAAAATAGGTGGAGAATCCGGAGAACACATTCTAAAATCTTGTAATAAGAAAATATCGCATTCTAGTGCCGTAAACACAATGTCTTGTTTTGAGTGTCAATTAAGTTATTTACAATTCTAATGCAGTGAAAAAGAAACAAATATCTCAAAACATTGGGCAATTTTCGCATATATAAATTCAATATATATGCTAGCATTTCGTTTAAAACATTTTCTATTTTCATTTATACATGTACACAAATTCATGCAAAAGTGTTTGGATATATTGTCTCCTGTAGATGATAATTACCTAAAGCATTTTACTGCAGTATCAATATATATCAATTGAGTTTAAACATCCATTATGTGATAACCACTGTATATACTCGTGTATATTTCTCACTTATTTTCCAAAGTTTTGGGGCTAAAAATTGGAGTGCGCATTGAACACCGGATATTTACGAAAACTATGTGAAACCATGGACGTTTTCACTGCGTCACTGAATCACCACTACCGAGAAAAAAAAACTTTTTCAGTTTCTTTTCTTTCCTCCGTAATTGTATGGATGATTCGTCAACATAAATATTTAAAGATATGCTACATTTCATTAATATGATGTCACATTAAAATAACGGTCCAATGCTCTACCATTGAGCTACAAGGACCACACTCAGCTTGGCATCCTTCGCATACTACATATGTCGGTTATGCTGCACACGCAGCACAATATGAAAATGTATTCATGAGCACACAATCTTGTGGCAAACACTAGACGAAAACAAAGCCTAGCATAGGCGAACAAATATATATTTTTTAATTCATTTTTCATTTAATTTTCAGAGATGCCAAGCAGGATGTTGTCCGCGCATTTCAATGGTAAAGCATTGGAGCGCCAAGGATTAGGGATCGATTCCCGGCTTGGACATTTTTCACTCTGTCGATTATACGCTTTATTAGCAATGTGTAAGTTCATGTACTTAGTACTTTATATATAGGTCAAATAATAAAACCTTTTAAAAAGTAATCTATTGTCATAATTAACAAGCATTTGAAAGATCATTTACATATCGTAAAATTATTTATTATTGAAGAGGAATCAAATAAATATTCCTATGTAACAAAATACTATTTTATGCGGAGATTTCTATAGCCCCAAAGAATGTCTAAAATTTTCCCTTCTGTTAATAGGAGGAATACACGCATAGTAAATAAAACTTGCTGTCTAATTCTGGTTTCAGAGATTTCAATGGCATTAACTGAATTTGAGGACAAACATTTGTATTTTTCGCAAGCATAAAAAGGTGATAAATTTTATTATTTACGTGTTACACATGATTTCACCTTTTTTCTGGTCTCTTGATAGTTAAGAAATATTAAAAAATTCACATGTCAGGGATGAAAAATTTTTGCGATACTGATGGTTCTACTTGCGGAGATACTTTTCCAAATGTAATTATATATCACGGCAATGTTAATCACATTAAATATACCAGACAGTGAATGGTTACAACTACGACTCATTTTTAAATTTTTATTTACCTATTTACTCATTTCGTATGATCTTATTAAATTTCATTTCCGTAAGTACGTCTTAATGCATTATATTATGGCTACGTATATTTTATATATTTTTCCTAACTTGTCCCTAAATAGCTTTTTTTTATAGTTGAAAAAAGTTTCAACAAATGAAATCTTTCTTTTTTTTATTATTGTGTTTATATTTTTAAAAAGTACATTTTCTGTCATTGCAGGTTTAGATACTTTTAAAGACTTTTTAAATTATCAACTGAAGTCCAGAACAATAATTACACTAGACTAGATTTACAAAGTTTTTAAATTAAAAATATTCCCCCGTAAAATTTTCCGGTGTCCCTTGATATTAGCTATATAAAGTTTTTAATTATATTCAATACATGTATGAGCTGTTTCCGCAAATTTTTTCTAGTATTCTTATAGTATCACTTAAAAAGGTACAGCAATAATGTATATACTTATTTTATAAATTGATACTTCAAATTTTAGCTTTTAAATAGCTTTAGTTGTAGCTAAGCTAGTAATCAATCGTTCAGAATTAAAAAAAATAGTAAAATTATTTAAAAACACAAAAACCTACATTTTTTGTTGCGAAATGGAGTAAGTAGTATATATATATATATATATATATATATATATATATATATATATATATATTGTTCTTGCCGACTGATCAATTTATAGTTCAGCTATTGCTAAATCTGTACATAAAGTATTACATTCACCTCAGATGTTCCCTACAAGAGCGATACACAAATGTCAATTATTTTACTCATGTTTTCGCAATTGTTATCACATTCTTAAACTAATTTTAATTCAAACATTCTTCTTTAAATAATTGATTTTAAAGCCATGCCCATTAATCATGAAGCATTAAATATGACTATTCAAGCATTAAATTTAAACGTAACTTTTACACTAAAGTAACATTTTTAACCCTACAATAGTGACAATGAATAATGTCGAAAATAATAAATGAAGCATTTAAAAGGTACTTTTTAAATAATCATAATTTATTATCTGGATCATATATGAATTTGTTTTTGTTTGTTTTTCTCATGGAAGAGGACTTTTACAACCTATTAGTGGAAGTACACTTTTATGAAATTACACGATTAAATGAATAATAAAACCTTTTAAAAAAGAAATCATAATAACAAGCATTTGAAAGATCATTTACATATTGTAAACTTATTTATTATTGAAGAAGAATCAAACAAATGTTCCTGAGTAAAAAAAATACTATTTTCTGCGGAGATTTCTATAGCCCCAAATAATATGTATTTTATATAAATTTTTCGAAAAATCATTTTTCACTAAATTAAATTTGAAATTTATTAAGGGTATCAGAAATGCTTGAATTGAATAAAAGTAAATTATATTTAATAGTTGATTACGAAGTCTGTAACTAATTTAGACTAATACGTATTTTTGCAATTATTATTTTTATGTTTTCTAGAAATAAAAAGTATTTATTCAATTGTAGAAACGGTTATCAAAAGTTTTAATACTGTACGAAAAAATTAACCTTGTAAAACTAGTTTTTCAAAGACTTTGAAGTTTATAATCTATAGACTATATATATATATATATATATTTGTGTCGTCATTTATTCTTTAAATAGCTTATTACTTAGTCTTTCGATTATACTACAAACTGAAAAAAATTAAATAAAAAATAAAATTTTACGAGTAGTAATTTTCCAACTGGACGAAAAATGTCCGTGCCAGGATTCGAATCTGGGATCGCTTGGCTGAAGCCGCCACGCTCTACCACTGAGCTATCCCGGTCGAATCTGGAGGGCATAATGGAGGGCAGTGGTAGAGCGTGGCGGCTTCAGCCAAGCGATCCCAGTTTCGAATCCTGGCCCGGACATTTTTCGTCCAGTTGGAAAATTACTACTCGTATGATTTATTTACCAATTTGAAATAATTGTGTTAAAATTAATCTAGTGTAATCACGTATCCAGCGTTTACAGGAGTTCCTTTACCTGCGATCTTTTCTGTTGAGCTGATTAAAATATCAGACCAGATTCTCTGATCAATAAGGTTAACTGGATGAATTATGCCCTCCAGATTCGACCGGGATAGCTCAGTGGTAGAGCGTGGCGGCTTCAGCCAAGCGATCCCAAGTTCGAATCCTGGCCCGGACATTTTTCGTCCAGTTGGAAAATTACTACTCGTATGATTTATTTAATATGATTTGAAATAATTGTGTTAAAATTATTCTAGTAAAAAATAAAATTATTATAATAAAATCAAAATTACGTATAGTTTATAGAGAATTTAATTTTCATTTTATTTCAAAAACGAAACTTGTAATTTCGTTAACGTGTTTAAAAGTTATCCTGACAAAATAGCTGAAAAAAATACAGAGCTCGAGATAGTTATGTATATTTAAACAAATTAAACTTGAAAAATGTAAATATTTATTAACTTAAGGTATAAGAATGAACAATGCCATCCTAACGCATGCGCTCAAAGCAGGGCTTTAAATCAGAACCACACAGACGCTCACCGCCAAAATAAATAAATAAATAGATAAAATAACCATTTGTTGTGTGGGAAAAGCTTATATACTAGACACAAACCTAGAGCATGAAGCCGTATCGGTCGTCCTCAAAACTGCATACATAGGAAGCGTCCAATCCAAAATGGCAGAGGCATCCGCCAGATCTAGAGCTCCTATAATACCGATTATATTCCTATTATAGCCAGATCAAAAGCGACGTCACGTCAGTCAAGGTCGTACGCCACGTAATGGATGGGGTTGAACTAGAGCAAGTTGAATAACGGTTTTGCCATTTGTGTGTAATGTAATAGTTCCTATATCTATGAAATAGCTGCCGAAGCGCAAATGTCGTGATTTCATTTGTAGGGGAAGATTGCGTAACGGACACTTGGATAAATTGCAAATTAAAAACAAATGAATGAAATGTCTTTTTTTATACTTAAAATAAAATTACGAACTTCTTTAATGAATTTAGTTAAACATTGCTAATAATATCGAATTATTTAACGAAATATACTGAAAAAAGTTTGGCATTATTTTTTTGGCGTCACAAGAAACGGCGGGTAGCCCCGGACATATTAATCAACGGTGTCCCACCCGTTTTTTGGCCATCCAAACGTCACAATTATAATAAAAATCCGATGCATCTATATAAACACAATCTTCATGGGCCCAGTCTTTGCATTACTGGCAATGAATCCAGTCTTCTTCAAATTTTTATCCGCATAGGATGCATTCTGTCTCGTTTTGTCGAAAATTTATATACAAACACAAAACTCTCACTCACGACTAACTTAATCTGCGCCCACGTCACAATTAAACTGTATTTGTTTTGACTCTAGAGGGTGTTCATTTGCAATAACTCTTTATTTACGCAACACTTTGAATTTCTTAGAAATTGAAATGTCCCCGGTTACTGGCCTTCCGCGGCTACCCTATTAGTGTTAAATTGCTGAAGGTATAGATATTGTAGTCTTTGTTATTGGTGATTATTTTGTGTATTATTAAGTTTTTACAAAATATTTTTACTATATTTTTACAAAATATTTATTAAATATCTACATTGTTTTGAATCTCTAGGAGATAATCACCTTTCAACCTTTGTCAGCTGTAGTTCCTAAGAATGTGTCGGTCGTACGAAAAATATTAATGGATGCTAATCGCTTTTTCTGCCAAACGATACTGGAGAAAACAATATTGGATCCGAAGCTAGACATAAAAATATTCATGAAGAACTGCATATGAAATTTTTTTTGTCGTTGTCCCTCGTAATTTAACAGAGCATCAAAAAGCGGAGTGTACCAGAATCAATAAGTATATCCTAAAATTACTTATTGATAATGAGAATCGCATTATTTCGATAAAAATAACTGGCAATGAGGCGTACATATCTTTTTCTAATGTTCCAACACTTCAACAAAGTTAAGTATGGATTTTTGAAGATGCCCCTAAACTAACAATTGTGAAAAGACAATGAGCAATGAAAAAAGTATGCGGTGTTTTTCAGAGGTACACAGATGTTCAAAACCATAAATTTACTACAACATTAAATAGTTACAGATAACTTGCAGACCACAGAGTGTCTTCAAGAAATTTTTCACGATGCGAATAAAATGTGACTCATGTTTCAGCATGATAATGCAGCAAGAATTATAGTCATTTCTTGAACAAAACAAGATCAGAGTGATATAACATTCACCTTATTATCATGATCTTGCTATGTGGGAGTTTTGGATAATTTGTAATCTAAAAAAATGCATGAGCGGCGTTTGCATTCTGAAGAGGATATTGATGAGGCTGTAAAAACATTTTTTTTTCTATTCCAAGAAATGGATGGCTTGCAGAGTGATATATTCAAGTTATTTCTATATATATAGAAAATATTTGAGATATTTCGATGTCTATTTTTTAGAAAAAATAAGAGTTGTCAAACATTTTGTCATCTAATGTTTGTAAAAATTGAATATATAATAATACAGTTTGATGCTTTGAATAAAACCGAGTCATATAGATTTTTCAATTCAGAAAAAAAGTAAAACATGTAAACTTTTCTGCGATTTTAATTTGTTAACATAGAATTCGTTAAGGAAAAAGCCTGCGTAATATTTCTGAATTTATCATATCCAAATTATTATCGAAAATCATCTATTCTGTTCACACTTTTTGTTGAACACGCGAACAAATGTCAAAATATATTCCAATTCAAATATGTCAGAAGCAAGTAATTTAATAAATATATACAATCGAGAGATTGTTTGTTACCTAATTATATTTAAATTTAAATAAATTTAAATTTAGTGATTTTACGCCAGTTGGCGTGTTGCAGTGAGAATGATCTGGCAGAACAGTTTGTTTTGTAGCAATATTTAACCGTTTGATTTCGGGTTGGTACATATATGTCCAGTTGACTGTTTTTTATTCTATTCGTACTACATTTTAAAATTAATTTTGTGCCATACCCTTATACTAGGATGATTTCCAGAGCGATCTACAACAGAGATACATTTTTTTTATTATGGTACGATTGACAAAACAAAAGTTGCCAATCATGGTCCGTAATCAAAGGAATAATTGTTATCCATAATCATTTACAATTTCCCTGGTCACATTATCGCAACTTTTTACGGTTAGTACATGATCATATATTTAGTATTTTAGGTGTTCATGGCAAAAAGCTCTATACCATATGACGTCTACTTTAAAAACATAAAATGTTGTTCTGTACCTGAAAAACATTTATAAATTTCGCTACTGTTAGACGAGGTTTGCGAAAGTCACCGTAATTCCAGATAAACATATCATTTTAGTATCCCAATCATACTGGAAAGGAATAAACACAGACATGAAGTCTTTTAAAAAATCTAAATCATAGCAACCTATCAAAACTTTTGCGTGAACATATAAAATTACATAAAAACGAATTATATAACCTTCTTTACATAATGTCATTTAAAAAGAAAAAAAAATCATGTAACTGAAAATAGGTGACTTTATTCATTTATTGATATTTGATCGTATCTCTTTGAAAACTTTTTATTAAAAGATGGCATTTACATTTCTTTAGGAATTTCAGTAATAAACCAGTATTTTTACTTTGCTTTTTATGTAAGAAAAACAATTTGATTTCGCCTTAATAAGCGTAATCATGTTAATCAAATTACATAACACAACTTTCTAAAACTTTAATGTACGTTTTCGTAATTGCGTTACATAAATTAACAAATAATTAAGAAAATTAGGTTATGTAATAACTTAATAATGCAGCTTAAATATATTATTACTGAATATTTCAATCCCTCAGGTGTTTATGAGTCTAATTAATATTTTAATTTGTAAAAGTTTGTATGGTGCTTCATAATTTAGGTATGGTTTTAAAATATATTATTTCTCCTTGTTTAAGTTTTAAAAACGTGCAGTAGGCTAGTTAATGCGTCTACACTTAATACGTATCTCTGGGTAATCAGGACAAATTCGTATCTTCACTTTTTAAGGGAATACAATTTCAAAAGAAAAATAAAACTGCATTTTTCTTGTTGTTACATTTATTTTTTTACAAAGGAAATGAACCATAATGGACAAATATTTTTATACGAGTAATTCTTAAAAAATTCCGGTTTCCATTTATATATTTTTTTTAAATTTGCATAACATTCTGAAATATATGTACCAGGGCTGTCCAACGCGGTGCCCTTTGAAGGTTTTCATTGCGCCCTTTCAAATGATTTCGGTCACTAGGATTTTTTTAAATAAAAATCCATTTTAAAATATGCTTATTTAAACTCATTAATGTTCCATATAATTTGTTATTATAGGCAGCGTTAAATTTTCGGCTCCTTTCTCTACAAAATATTTTGATAGGCCTCTCTCTGAGGAAAATGTGATTCTTAATTTACTATGATTTATGTTTTTTTCTGGAATTATTTTTTACATCGAGCTTTACATAGTAAGGGGCATTATGGCACACATTGTGAGATTTCTGTGCATTTTTTTAGACATCTACGTATCGTTACCACCTACCACAGTTACCAGTGCGGGCAAATTTTTTTCAAAAAAAATCCGAATTCATACCAAAATTTAGAATAGTAATTTATACTTTATTTAATCAGTCATTTTACCATTACTTAAAGTAAAATTCTTCTTTCGAAATTTCCGATATGAATTTCGAATTTCTGAATTAAAAAAAGAACGCCTGACTAATAACCCTGCTTCCTACTGTAGTGAGATAATATTGTTTTGTGTTTCCAGACATATGGATAATGGCACACTGCAATGTTTGCCACTGGATGAGGTGCGCCCGCGCCAACTGAAAGGTTGGACAGCCCTGATATATGATAAGTTGGGCAGTCCTGATACTATATACATGCATCAGGACAGCCCTGATATATGATAAGTTGGGCAGTCCTGATACTATATACATGCATCATTGTTGGTTTACATGTCCGTTATATAAATCTACAGTTTTTGACCGGTTTGCACGAAATTTAACATGCATACGTTTTCGAACGTGAATAAAAAATATATATCAGATCACACTTTAGCCCTTTTATCAATCTCCAGCAATAGTTTATCGTTATTGAAATCTATGTTTTAATACATTTATGTTTTTGCTGTAGCCACAAACATACTGCGTATGGATAATATGCTTATAAGCAATATAAATTCAGACTCACTCGCTATGTTTTAGCAAGTAAAATTGAAGTCAAACTTAGAAAATAATGCGAATGTTTTGTAAATATTATTAAAATTGTTGATTATAAGTGCCTTAAAATGACGTAGTTTCTTCGTTTAAATATATATGGAGTTAAAACATCTACTATAATTCAAACATTTCAATTTCAAGAAAAAGAAATATCCTAAATGTGACTTCACTTTCAATCAAACACTTTTACTATGACGTGAAACTGTCTCTAAAAAAAGTTTAGAATATTTTATATCCTATTTCGTTAATAGAGCGACTGATCTTTATCTTTTAAAACAAAGTGTCATGACTAAGAAGCCTTGAAAAGGACATTATTTTCATGTTATCGTTGTAGATTTATTCTTTATGAATGAAAATATACGTTTCCATTAAAAGATTATATAGTAACTCCATTTGACTTTCCAAACACTTTACAGAACAAAGTTCGATCATATAAGTAATAATAAAAAACTGATTTTACAAATGTGAATTGTTTCTACTGAAAAAAATAATTTCATGTTTTAAAGAAAACTTGCAATTGTATTCATAAAGCGGAAAGTAGGACATATATATATATATTTTTTAATTTTAATTCCACCCATACGGAGATTAAGGCCTGTGACTTAAAATAGATATTGAAATTCAATTTGCATTGTCATTCTAGTGAGAGTTTTCAAGTTGTTTTAAATGTAATCACCTTTCCATTTTTCCTCTAAGATATGGAATACAGAAAGTTCAGACTCTTTTATCACATTAAAAAAACTGTTTTTAAGAAAATAAAAATATTTTACGATATTAACTCATGTCCAGATGAAACATATTTGTTGACAAAGTACAATTAGGAAAACTTTGACGTGGCATTGAAAAATGTCACGAATCTGGTAAAATATAATATTTTAACACGTATTTCAAAAAGTACCAAATAACTATAGATTGTTCCGTATTTTAGAGTGCAGTTAAAAAATTATAAGCATTGTACTAATATATTTTAATAAAAAAATGAAGGCGAAACTTATTTCATATTTTCTGTGTTTGCACTGATGTTACACTTACACGTTTGGACAAACCGAAGAAAAAATCAGAAAAAACGACCTTCCTAAACCATTCTCAGATATAAAATCAAAATGTCATACAGTTTTAAAAAAACTATACTAAATTTGAAACAATGTTGGAAAATTGAAGAAATGAATTTAATTTTTTAACAGTTTAATTAATACTTTAACATTTTAAACATTCTACTCTGTAGGGAATTTTCAATATTTTGGCGAATTAAAATTTTTAATGCGTTTTGCTACATTGAAATATTAAGAATATCACAGGAGGAACAATCAAGTTGGCAGACGAATAATCATATTCAGACAAAATAAAAATAAAGCTATTAACATTTTAAAAACACATTTTTAATGAAAAAAAAATAGAAAAGAAAAATATAATTGTTAAAAGTCTTCTCAAGCAAAGTGTCATTAAAGTATATATCAATTATAAACTCTCGTGGAATGGATTGTAACTACCCGATGTCGAATAATCAATATAGTATGCGTATGCAAATTTGAAATCAATTTTATTGACTTTTAAACGAGGCTGGTGATTATTAGAAACGTTAAACATTATCGGTTTTTCTTAAATAAATATTTTCAGTGGCAATAAGTTATCAAAATTAATTCAATGTTACCAAAAACTGTGGTTAAGAGTGCGCACGACTATTAAATCTTTAAAAAAAAAAAAAAAAATCGAAAACAGTATATAAGAAGAACACTTCCTCTTTAGCATTTTAAAACGAACTACACAAAAAAAAACTAAAATTACTCTATTTATGTCGAAACATGTATAAATTGTTCCATCTGTAAGTAATAATAAACTCGTTTTTTTCGAGTAATTATCTCAAATGAGTAGTAAGAAATCTTTTTTTTTTTTTTTTTAATTTACGCGCAAGATATCTCCTAGAACTAAATAATATTTTTGCACTATCTTTACGGATTTACAGGTTAAATCTTTTTCTTAAGACTAAACCTAAACCTGCTTATTATACCAGCCACAAAATTAAAACTATATATACAGAGATATACTCTGTGTAAATGGGAAAGTGTGTCGCATACTTTATTATTAGTCGTTCTTGAATCCAGAATTAAAATAAAATTAATGTAATTTTGCGTATGTCATATATTTATCTTTGTCATTTATATCATTTTAAATATATAAATATTTTATCATATTTTTATTAATAAATGATTATTTATAAAAAAAATAATAATTACTCGTTATTACCCCGCTAGTGGGGTAAAAACGCATAATACGGCTGCCTTTTCGTCAAACTTTATTTACAGAATTTTTAGTTATACTTTTAAGCGATAATTTTTAATCCCATGGGGTGTATAACGTTTTTCCTCCCACAGAGTGCTGATCAGAAAGTAAATCGTAAACATGATATTTTAAGTGCTACCAGAAGTTTCATTGTGAGAAATAAATCCTTGTTATATGATGCAAAAATTAATGTAAAAAAGTTTCAGTAATTTCAAGTGCGTTCATATTTAAGAATTTTGAAAACCAGACAAACATTAAATAAAAAAATGATAAAATAAACTCTTTAACACAGACGTTTCATATATGCCAGTATGCAAGTATCATAATGACCGCTTGTCTTTCTAGTTTAAATATATTCCAACCATTATCAGCTGCTTATATTGAGTAAAAACTGAGATATGAGCGATTAAAAAATACAAATCAATATTTCGAAAATAAGTAGAGACTTAAGATTAAAATAAATGTCAATGGCGCTCGTCGAGAAGCTTTTAATGCTTAGCATCCGTGTATGCATCTAAAAAGATATTTATCAAACATATGACTTCAATCAAAATTTAAAAAAAAAATGAAAAAATATATATTTTCTAGAAATATAATGGTATTCAATAAGTTTTTAGAAATATATAAATCTTACGAATATACTCTGAGGTAGGTTTTAAAGCCCAAATTGTATCCCTTGGTATATTTAATAGGAAAATGTTAAATAATTATTTTATACATTTGATAAGATATTGCACTAAATCCTTTTTTCATATGACACATAAATCTGTCTATTAAGCAAAAAAAAAAAATCACAACATAAATAGAATTAAATTGTTTTTGATTTCATTTACATCTCTCTAATCAATCTAAAACTCTTCCAGAAAATTTGTTTGAAAAATTATAAGCTGCAATTCCTACGTCTTTCGAAAATTATTATTATTTTTTTTTCAAATTAATGAACAAAAAATTAAATGTAACTATAATTGTTCTAACTGAAAATGACATTCTAGAAGCTTCAAATATGCACTTCCAAAATGACTGCTCAGCCTATTAATAGTTTTGAGTTATGCTTGAAACAGTAACCTGCATAAGTACAAAAGTACTTGACCGAATGAATTCCCTACTGGTACACAAAGATAAAATTTAGACAATAAAAAAAATATTATATCAAAATTATGTGTTAACATTGGAAATTTTAAATTTTCGTTCAGTTTCTATATGTCGACTATTCTAAAAAAAATAAGTATGTGATTTTATTACGATACAGTCACATTTTCATACGATAATGTGTAGTAGAATTTTTATGAAGATATATTTTCTTTTGTTTTCAACGATTATACATTTCATTTTCTTGGAATATCTATCTTCAAAAAGCAACAATAAAGTATGTGGTTTTATCCAACCTCCCCCACCATATCTGTCATATTTATCAGTTAAAATATAAATCAGTTATATATCTTTATGTATCAAATGCTAAACTTGAAGTTAAAAAAAACAAAAAGTGAAAAAAAAGTAACAGTTTAGCGTATGATTACTAAATACACTAATAATAAAATTTATAAAACTACACATATTTGAAAAAGTCAGTTATTGTTTAGTGCATAGATTTGACTTAAATATTAAAGTAATCCCCTTTTTTTAAACTCATGATCGTAATTTGTTCTGCCCCATAGTAATATAACTACAGCACTTACAGTTTTGCTTAAAAGAAAATAATTATGGGATTAAATACAACATGGTGATAAATAACTATTTTTCAAATAAATCCCCTTTGAAGATCTCCCTGTTTCTATCTCTTAATCTTTCTCATTTAGTGGCCCAGCCACTGAAATTTACTTTCTCTAAGTATTTTTTTTAAAGGTATTCAACTGTAAGATGAGTTAGAATTCGTCATGATATTGCCACACTACACTGGTCAAACATTTGTCACAAGATTTTCATATCCTATAAAAGAAGTTTTTTATCTCTTTGTGCTGTTGTCTAGTTCTTAACACTATAAATTATGGCAGGTTTTCCTTAAAATTAAATTTTATAAACATAGGGGAAGAGATAAAGAATAAAATAATAATTCCGTGTGAGATTTGTAAAGACACTAATACTTGAATATAAATAAAACTACACAAGCTTGAAAAAGTCAATTATTTTTTATTGCGAAGATTTCACTCAAACAATAAAGTAATCCTTTTTCATAAATCTCTGGGGAGTATTTTGTTCTGAAAGATAGCGGTTTGATTGTAGATTATATATTTATCGTTTCAAAGAATTTAATTGTGGGATTAAATACATCTTTGTGATAAAAATCTCTTACAAAATCTTTTAAACCATCTATTAAATACCAAAGAAGTTAAAGAACGATAAAAATATCCATAGTAAATTTATGGAACTCAGAAATATGCTACGCTAAAATTTAAAAATAAACATAAAATATTTTGATAGTTTTAATACTTAAATTATTACGCCGTTTTTAGTTTGTTGAAATCTTAAACACACAAAGTAAAAGTCACAACAGATGAAACAAGATTTTAACTTTAGATTTATGAAGATATCAATGCTGGAAATTTATAAAACTCCACAAAGTTGGAGTAGCCACTTATTTGTCTGTGAAAACTCTCAATTAAACAATAATGTAATTCGATTTTTATAAATTTTTTGATAGTATTTTGTTCTGAACCATAACAGTTTAAGGGGTCAGGTAACCTTCGAACTCACAAAATACATGAAAAAGGGACCTCTATAAGAATTACAGTAACTCCGTAACTGATTGAATTTGAATTATAAAATTTAAAATACATATTAATAAAGGTTTCTTTTATAAATTAAAGTTCTCCAAAAATGTATACACTCATATAAAGCTTTTAAATTTATTTTAAAATATAATAAAATTTTTACGAAAGATTTATTCTTGCATGTACTGCGCGCATGATTTTTCACATTTGAATTGCTAAAACCAGCCAAAATTTTCTTAATGAGTACATATATAATGTGCTCCCAAAATGACCTACGATAAAAAAAATGAAATGTGTAGACCCTGAGATTTTTTTTTTAAAGAAATTCGAAATATATCCAGTTTATTTAACATAAAAGTAGTCATGAATTCTAAAATATTTACTTGAGAAACAGAATAATAGATCATTTTGTGCATCTATATGGTTAAGACATTTAATCAAAATTTCATGAAATTCTAATCAACCATTTTTCTGAAATCGTGCGCGGAATGGTCAAAATCGCCGTTTTGAGGAAAATGACTTCAAAGATCAAACTACCCGTTAATCATATAAAAAAAAGCGGAGACTGTTTTAGACATAACGCCTCTTCCAAATTGAATTTTTGCCTAGTGTTTATTTTAAAATGTTCCTAAATATATCCAGTTTATTTAACATAAAAGTAGTCATGAATTCTAAAATATTTACTTGAGAAACAGAATAATAGATCATTTTGTGCATCTGTATGGTTAAGACATTTAATCAAAATTTCATGAAATTCTAACCAACCATTTTTCAGAAATCGTGCGCGGAATGGTCAAAATCGCCGTTTTGAGGAAAATGACTTCAAAGATCAAACTACCCGTTAATCATATAAAAAAAAGCGGAGACTGTTTTAGACATAACGCCTCTTCCAAATTGAATTTTTGCCTAGTGTTTATTTTAAAATGTTCCTAAATATATCCAGTTTATTTAACATAAAAGTAGTCATGAATTCTAAAATATTTACTTGAGAAACAGAATAATAGATCATTTGGTGCATCTTTATGGTTAAGACATTTAATCAAAATTTCATGAAATTCTAACCAACCATTTTTCAGAAATCGTGCGCGGAATGGTCAAAATCGCCGTTTTGAGGAAAATGACTTCAAAGATTAAACTACCCGTTAATCATATAAAAAAAGCGGAGACTGTATTAGACATAATGCCTCTTCCAAATTGAATTTTTGCATAGGGTTTATTTTAAAATGTTCCTAAATATATCCAGTTTATTTAACATAAAAGTAGTCATGAGTTCTAAAATATTTACTTGAGAAACAGAATAATAGGTGATTTGGTGCATCTGTATGGTTAAGACATTTAATCAAAATTTCATGAAATTCTAACCAACCATTTTTCAGAAATCGTTCGCGGAATGGTCAAAATCGCCGTTTTGAGGAAAATGACTTCAAAGATCAAACTACCCGTCAATGATATAAAAAAAGCGGAGACTGTTTTAGACATAACGCCTCTTCCAAAGTGAATTTTTGCATAGGGTTTATTTTAAAATGTTCCTAAACAACCATATTTAATTATAAGCTAATAAAAATGTTTCGAATTTTTGACACTTTAAAGGTTACCTCTTAAATACTGATTTTAGATTTAATGCTTAAATAAATTAACTGCGGGATTAAATGCATCTTCTTGAAAAAATTTCAAAAAGGCTCTTCAAGATATCTCTTTATGTGGTTGTCTAGGAGTCATCACTACACATTACTACAACTTTTTCTTAAAATGATATTTTAAAATCATATCAAAGGCGATAAAGAATATCGGATCTATATATATGTTCTGATTGATAATAAACTACAAAAATAACGTAGTAAATTAAAGAAAAATTTGCTACTTTAAAATTATAAAAAAAATAAAGAATTTTACAATTTAAAAATATTAAATTGTTTTTAAATTTGGAAATGTTCTAAAATGTACAAGAACATCTATAAATGTTATTGATAATGGCCAGTCCAGTGAGCTGTAACTGTTAAAAATAACTCTAGTTCGGAAAAACTTCAGTAAGAATATCTTAATTTAAATCAATCTTATGTTAAATTGAAATATAAATAATTTTATTTTCAATTGTTTTATTTCGCAAATTACAACTACATAAGCAATTTAAAATATGAAAGGGAACCACTACATGGAAAATTATAATTACACTGAGTGTCAAATTTTAAGTTTAAACACTAATTTAAAGATGAATTTGTTTAAAAGTTTTTCAATCTATGAATTATAATTTCTTAAATATTTTGTTTTTTAAAGATATGAGGTGGCTGTCGTAGATTAATTGTGAAACCCGGCTTTTTTGAAAGACCCAGGCTCATTGGAGAATCATCTACAATTTCTCAACAATCTTGAAAGATTTCACGCTTATTCCAAAGAGGCATTACCTCTTTAGTTCAAATAGGAAAATAATCCGTGTTTACCTAGTCCACCTGATAATTAAAGTTTGTCCATACTTAAAGAATTGCGTATGAAAACTGGGTTGTTGGATAATACATATACTAAAGATTATATAAGAAAACTGTCTTATTAGCAGATACGAATTACGATTTCAAGTGTGTGAGATTAGTGACAACTTTTTATTTTAAGCCTATAGCGGATTAAAGTAAGCGAGCAAACACTTTATTTAATTTATGTTCTTCTCCTTTCCGCGCATAGATGTATAAATGAAATCCACTGATGAGTCATATTTTTAAAATTTTCTTTTTCATAATATTTATTATTTTCTCTAATTTTACTTTTGCATAATTTGGGTATGTGTTCGTTTTCCATGAATGGCGTTCCTTTTCGTTATGAAGTCATATGCCAAATGCATCTTTTAAAATTGAAATATTGAAAAAATGTATATATTATTAGGAAGTTAATAGATAAGAGGTATAACAATATTTCTTTTATTCAATAATTTATTACATAAAAAATTTATTTTTTATTAAACAAAACTATTCTAATTCAACCAAATTATAATAAATCAATGTCACATTTTTTATTTAATATAAAGTTATATATGCCTGTAAATCATAAGTCTAAAAATCATTAAGCTGATTGGAAAATTATACAGGTTATTAAAGTAAGTGGCGCTTATTGAAATAGTCACAAAAAGCTATTTACATTAATTTAGAATTCTAAATTAGCCAACTACATAAGTCGATTTTTAAACTAAGTTCATAATAATATTTTCATTTTATAAATACATATTCCGCATCACTTCATACGATTGAAAGTATGTCTAATCATGAAAACGGTCAAACATTTAAATTACCGAATGTAAAAGAAAATCTATTACAAAATAACTTTTTTTTCATTCAGTAATATATCATATCTACATAAAGGCGTGAAAAAATAACAGTCTGATTTGACTGCAGATATTTTTACACATCTTTATGGTAGATGTGGCTTGTTACCTATAAAATAAAAAAAAATGTTGTTTTATGAGATGTTTATTTTTTCTCTATGTAATGCTGGGAAAATAATGAATATCAATTTCATCTGGGCAACTTCTGCCCTTAAAAAAGTATTTACTAATGTGAAAAACTCTTGCGCGTAAATCAAATCTGACTAGCAAAACACATCTCTTATATAATTTTTATAACTATTTTACGTCACCAAACAGTCTTTTCTATATACTTCTAGTAAAACACTAAACGTCTGCCTCATCTTCAGAATTTATTTGTACTTCCTCAAGGGCTATTTCCACAAAGTATTCCCTTAAAATATAAATGAAGTATTCAGCAATCTTAGACACACAGGCGCATCGCATCTGTCAATAAGATACTTTGCTTATAAATGTTTATAAGCATTTTGATCTCCTGCTGCTGTTTTTCCACGAAGCATTTTCATTCAACAACTTAAACTTATTACAATAAGCCTGGATAAAACTGGACTATTTGGACAACAATTAGACATTTTACAAATTGTCTAAAACTGCATAAACTCATTGCAATGTGCTTGATATATATCAGTCTAAGTCGGAAACAACGGACCATTTTCCAATTAGCAGAACACCGCATGGGCTCATTGCAATGAGCCTGAAAATTATCAGAGTGATTAGAAAAGTTTTAGATTAAATTCGAATTAGAATAGGCTCTTTGCACAGACCAGCCTAAATTATGAAGGTTCGTAGCTGGGATTTCGAATAAAAAAGGTATTCGTTGTCGGGATCTGGATAAAAATATGTAAATATCAAGATATTCTAAACCAATGCGAGTAAAAGGGTGAATTGAATGATATTATTTGAACTCAAGTTGAATTAAGTTCTAAGGTGTTTGAAATTGGACTGTAAGAATGACTGGAAACAAGCTTATTTTCCGTAAAGGTTTTAATCAAGATCCGAATAAAAATACATTTAGGGTTGGAATATCAGGTAAAAAAAGTCTGGTGAAAGGACAATAAGTGTCATTAGTAAGAGAAGAAAAAACCACATTAATTATGTCAATTTTAAACAAAGCGCGAAAGAACGATTTGACTGGATTATGTCAGAAATGCGGCATAAATACACCAATTAAAGTAACCATTCCGTCAATAAGTGAAATAATAAAATGGCGGGGAAATTACGATGAAGCCTTTATAGGAGACCGTCTTGAAGTGATATCGTCGGTTAGAATGGAAGAGTTAAATAGAATTCAAGCAGAAGCGGAAGAAAGAGGATTAGCGGAACACAGAAAGTTACAGCTTGCAGCAGAAGAGATAAAGTTACAAGCGCAAGAAATAAAGTTACAAGCGCAAGAAAGAAAGTTAGAAGCGCAAGAAAGAAATTTACAAGCGCAAGAAATAAAGTTACAAGCGCAAGAAAGAAAGTTACAAGCGCAAGAAAGAAAGTTACAAGCGCAAGAAAGAACGTTACAGCTTGAAGCAGAAGAAAGGAGAATAGCGGAATAAAAAAGACTAGAGGTGCATTTACAGAAAAAATTGGAGATGAAATTTTAAATAAGAAAATTTACAATACAAGCCGAAATGGAGACTCGCAAGGACGGGAAAATAATAATTCCAAGGAGTAAAATATGTAATAGTTTTGATAGCTCAAAGTTGCTTATTGTTATGGCAGTACAAATGGTGATATATGTATGTTTTAAACATTATATGAAAAGCAAGTATCTCAAAAAAAAAAAAAGCCAAGGAAGAATGGCTATCCTGTCTATTAAGTTTATTACCATTGAAAATAGCTAGCATAATCACAAGAGAAAGATAACAAGAAATAAGTGATTACGAGTATATAAAATGTTTGTTGTTGAAAAGATTCAAAATGTCACTAGAAGAATTTAGACTAAAGTTCATGACACACAGAAAAAAGCCAACCTATAATTGGATTTTGAGCACAAAATAAAAGATAAGACAGACATGAGAATGTATTTTTTATAGAAGCAGAAATTATTTAGATATGTGAAGAACATGAAGGACCATCTCAAACATCTACTTCAGCAGGTTATATGAAACCATGTCCAATGAATTAAGTGTTGAATGTGATGTGATGTATCGTTATGTTTTATACATTTAACTATATGAATAAAATTTGAAAATCCATTCCGTTGGGTCACCAGACTGTCAGAATAACCGATTATGCGATTGAAAATTATACACATTTGTAAATTAATATTCTTAGCAATACAAGATAATAGACTCAAGGGTTCATACATGATATAATTTGGAACGAAAATGTCCGACAAAAGGAGTGTGGAGAAATTGCAAGATTATTATGACGCTCGTGAAAGATGAAGTTTAGTTTAAAACAAAAAAGTAAGAGAAAACAATTGTTCCATAGTTTGTACCTCATTATAACGGTTGATAATCCAATATATACAGGGTGATTCATAAAAGATGGGCAGAACTTTAAGGGGTTATAGTACACTTAAAGACAAATAATATTAAATAGGAGACTAAGGGTCCCAGACGTATTCCCAAGGAGATAGGGGGCATTAAAGTTTAGGGTCCGAAATTTCAAATGATTATAAAACATGGAAAAATTGGTCGATTCGTTTGCGGTTTTTGCAAAAAATTTTCTTTATGCCAGTATTTTCTTGAAATAAAATTTTAAAGTTCAATTTCAAAAAATGCCGATAGGGGGCGCTTTAGACTTTGGAGTAACAAACAACTATTTTTTAACGTTATTTTTTGTATTTCTTTAAATGATTTCGAAAGCTTAGACTTAAACTTAAATTTTGATCTAAAAATCTGAGTCCTAACGAGTAGTTAAGTAGCGTAAACTGAAATTTGAAATTTGAAACCCTTCTCCCCCCAGAACAAAAATCAGTTATTCCCGATCTTTGTGTCGTAGATTAGGCTCTAACTACTGCCGCGTTTTGCTAAAATTATTCTTTATGTCAGTATTTTCTTGAAAATAAATTTTAAAGAAAATTTTCAAAAAATTCCGATAGAGGGCGCTTTAGACTTTGGAGTAACGAACAACTATTTTATACCGTTATTTTTTGTGTCTCATTAAATGCTTTCTAAAGCTTAGACTTAAACTTAAATTTTCAGCTCAAAATCTGAATCGCTGAGCGTGGTTCAGTAGCGAGGGGAGGGGGTTCAAATTTCAACTTCTGAACATAGTTCAGTTTGCACTACTTAACCATGCCCAACGATTCTGTGCTGTGATACGAGGCAAAAATACAACTTTCGTCAAGGACTGCATAGTCGGAATTCACTCATAAAGGCACTGGCACAGTTGGAAACGTCGCTCATGCAAACGTTAAAGCTCCATTCCTGACGCTAGTCACCGGGTGAAGAAGGAAACAGAAAGTATGCAAATGTCAAATGGGGAAGAAGAAGAACACGTATGCAAAATTTCGACACGATTCAGGCATAAAAACCACTGAACGGTGAGTCAAGTGTAAGTCGCTGTAGTAATGAATCGGAAGATGGTGCCCTTCACGAATAAGGAAAAGGCTGAGATGCATTTAATTTACGGAGCGGCAGATGGAAATGGTGCAGAGGCACAACGAATGTACGGAGAGCGATTTCCTAACAGGCGGTTGCCTAACCGCAAAACTTTCGAGCGCTTGCACAGACAGTTGTGTGAGACGGGATCATTTCTCGCTTCCCGGTCGAATGCAGGTCGTGCAAAAAAGGACGAATCAGTAGTTGTTGCAGAAGCCATTCTGGATGTAGTAGCGGCGCAGCCAAGTACAAGTACACGAACAGTGGCTAGCCAGGTGGATACCTCACAGTCCACGACTTGGAGGGTACTGAAGGATGAACATTTGCTCCCGTTTCATGTGCAACGAGTCCAGAAACTGTCTCCAGGGGATTATCCAAATCGTATTGAATTCGCCCGCTGGTTTCTGCAGCAGAACGCGCTAAATCCACATTTTGGACGAACTGTGCTTTTCACCGATGAATGTACCTTCACACGTGAAGGTACATTTAACACACACAATGCACATGTATGGGCGGATGTCAATCCACATGCTACGTATCCACATGCTCATCAGAGACGCTTTTCCATCAATGTTTGGGCAGGAATCCTCGGAGACCACCTAATCGGACCGTACCTTCTTCCTGAACGCCTCAACGGTAAAACATACCTCACATTTCTGCAACATGTGCTGCCAGACCTGTTAAACGTTGTTCCTCCACGCATCCGGCGGGTCATGTGGTTCCAGCACGATGGAGCGCCAGCCCTTTACGTACGAGACGTCCGCAACTATCTGGACATCACATTTCCGAACAGATGGATTGGTCGAGGTGGTCCTGTTGCTTGGCCTGCTCGCTCGCCAGATCTTTCACCCCTCGATTTCTTTTTTTGGGGACGATTGAAGGCTCTTATGTATGAGACACCCATTGAATCCCCCGAGGAACTGGTCGCCAGACTTTCCGCCGCTGTAGGGGAAGTGCTCGAAAAGCCTGATGTTTTCGCGAATGTTCGCCGTTCCATTCGTCGCCGTTGTTCTGCGTGCATAACCTCTGGTGGTCACAATTTTGAACATTTATTGTGATTACATGTTAATAAATATGCTTTGGTAACATAATCCTAATTTGTGTCTTTTTACCTCGTATCACAGCACACAATGTGTGGACATGGTAAACTGAACTGTGCTCAGGAGTAGAAATTTCAAACCCCTCTCCCCAGAAACTTAACCACGTCTAACGATTCAGATTTTGGGCTGAAAATTTAAGTCTAAGCTTTAGAAAGCATTTAATGAGACACAAAAAATAACGGTATAAAATAGTTGTTCGTTACTCCAAAGTCTAAAGCGCCCTCTATCGGAATTTTTTGAAAATTTTCTTTAAAATTTATTTTCAAGAAAATACTGACATAAAGAATAATTTTAGCAAAACGCGGCAGTAGTTAGAGCCTAATCTACGACACAAAGATCGGGAATAACTGATTTTTGTTCTGGGGGGAGAAGGGTTTCAAATTTCAAATTTCAGTTTACGCTACTTAACTACTCGTTAGGACTCAGATTTTTAGATCAAAATTTAAGTTTAAGTCTAAGCTTTCGAAATCATTTAAAGAAATACAAAAAATAACGTTAAAAAATAGTTGTTTGTTACTCCAAAGTCTAAAGCGCCCCCTATCGGCATTTTTTGAAATTGAACTTTAAAATTTTATTTCAAGAAAATACTGGCATAAAGAAAATTTTTTGCAAAAACCGCAAACGAATCGACCAATTTTTCCATGTTTTATAATCATTTGAAATTTCGGACCCTAAACTTTAATGTCCCCTATCTCCTTGGGAATACGTCTGGGACCCTTAGTCTCCTATTTAATATTATTTGTCTTTAAGTGTACTATAACCCCTTAAAGTTCTGCCCATCTTTTATGAATCACCCTGTATATAACAAAGGATTAAACCTAGAATTCAAGGTGAATTCCTGTTTATGTTTACAACGATATTGCAGTATTGAGGAGTATGAATCATTGTGATCTCATCATGAAATTGTTTGGTTGAGTAAGTAATAAAGATTGTTTAAAGTTAAATTGAAGAGCTATAGCTATTTATAGTCATAGGACAAGTAAACATTTAAGAAACTGTAAGATTATAAAATAAAATCCTACATTTTGTTGTAATGCCACAGGCACAAAAAAGGTAAAACCATTTAAAACTCTTTTGGGATTATCTGCTAACTAAGCTGCTCATTTTGTGATTTGAAGATTACGCAGCACAGGAAAGTATTACACCTTACTATGTTATCAGATAGTATGGTTATATTTGATTAAAGTCGATTATTAGCGCTAGGCATATAAGCCTAAAGGAGAGATGCCTTGGTCTTTCTAAAGCCGGGGCGCGGGTTTGGCGTATATTCACGTTACATCCGAAGAAAACCAATCAAAACTCCGTACATCCAGTTCGACCGAGAGAGATATGTCGCACCCGGGCTTACAAAGTTATGTAAACTTAAGTTCACGTTACAAATATATATACGTTCAGTGGTCATATAAATACAATTTTATGCAATAACTTATTAATAAACGACAATATTAAAATTTAAGCATCAGCTGTCGCATTCGCGTGCTGCGAAATTTCCAATTCACAAAAAACGCTTTAACTAAAGATGTAGAGCCTAGGAGTGATTTGTAAATGTAAATGTCTGAGTTAATAAGACAGCAAAACTTTGCTCTATATGATCTCATAACTTTTTACTGTTAAAGAGTCATGAGACTTGGCTATATATTATATATGAGATATTTTTGATGCAATACTTCTTTTAGACAGAAATTAAAGAAATTAAAAGAAGATTTTTGAAAATTACAATTAATCATAACCAGAGAGATGTCAGGATTTTACTAATTAAAAGAAAATTTAAATATAGTGTCAAAGCTAGTTGTATTTATTGAATCTTTGTTTTAATTTATTTCGTGTTTTTATTGTAACCCCTGGAATTACTTTTAATTCCTAATAACCATTATAAACTGAAAATACCTCGTCATACTTATTTCATTCCTGAATTTGTATTAAATGATTTTAGATTTGAATAGCTAACATTCGATTTCATTAATGGTATAAGTTGGCGTATATGGGCGTATTTATAAGTCATTTTAAGTGATTACAGATTTTGATAGTAACTCGTCCAAGAAATACCACAGACACAAAAAAAAAATTTTAATTAAAATTTACACCATAAAATTTAAAAGGCAAAATTAAATATATAAATATAGTTTTTTTTTCAGAAGTAAACTTTTTATTGAATTTTTTTGTACTCAAGTCAATCGGTTTGCATGTTAGCGACCGATATTTAGTAATAGATATACAGTAGAATCTCGAACAACGAATGTCACTTTAACGAATCTTTCACTTTAGCGTATATAATTTACAATACAAAAATCAAACACCCTATACTTTGTCATTATATAGATATATTCCCGTTAACGAATTTCAATTTAACGAATGCTCATTTCAGTTTAACGAACGCCAAATTCACAAGAAAAACAATCTTTGTCGATAAACCAGAATTCCAAAATAAAAACATTTTTATTTACATCTAGCAGGATTCGCCAGCTTTGCTGGTCAGTTCTCGAAACAAATCTTGAATCAAAAGAAATATATCGGTGAATTTGATCTTGAAATTTAAAGCTGTGTGGTCATTTACCCTGAATATCTTTCCGCTTTCTGAAAACGATACGAATATTTTTGCACTATTATATTTTCAATTTTGTCTGACGAAATGTGGCCTGCTAAGCACTGGATTTGGTAAAGGATTATAGGTATAGGATTTGGTAAAGATAATATAATAGGATTTGGTAAAGATAATATAATAGGATTTGGTAAAGATATATAATAGGATTTGGTAAAGAACGATAGAACGATATGGAACAAACTAAAACCATCTCTGGAAACTGAACAATACAATTCTCATCAAAATCAATTTTATAATCGAATTCACCTGATTATAAAAATACCTCCCCCATAAATTTAGAACTAAGCAACGTAGAATGATATGTTATATACTAAAACCTTCCCGAAAAATAATCTATAGAAGAGTGAAATCCCTATCAAAATTTATTTAACAGAATCTTTTTAAAAGGGCCAAACTTTCATAAACCAATTCATCTGACACATAATTCTGTAACTAAACTACATAGAAATATTTTACATGCCAAAATTTTCTCTGAAACATTATCGAAATGGCAGTTTGACTTCAATCAAACTCCATTCAGCAGAATGTTTAAAAATGGTTATCTTTCATAATCGGGTTTATCCCATTATAGAAAATTTACCCCTTATTCAAATTTCATCACGTTATTATAACGATGAAAAGAAATCCCTTGCGTTTTATCAACATCTTGTATTTCTTCCGTTGCTATAATTATACATGTATTTTTTGAAATTATCATTTGTAATGTTACAATTTTGAAATTTTGGCGCCAGACATCGCCAAATTAGAAAAAAGTCCTTCCGGCCTGTACCGGGAGGAAAAGGTAGCTTTCCTATATTTTCGTTTTAAAATTTTAGCTAATATTACACGAAAACAGCAAGTTAAAATGCAAAGAAACGTTTACAAAAGATTCGTTAATACTGAATTTGAATAAGAAATTCGCCAAATTATTGAGCAATAGCCAAATTGGCTTCATTTATGAAGACTTATTTTGGTCGCCAAATTTGGCGATATTTCGCCAAATGTCGCCAATTTTGCCAATTTTGGCGCCAATGTCACCAATTTTGGCGCTAACGGATATGAATATATAGTTTTATGCGTATGACTGGGAAAACTATTACAACAATTAAAGAAAATAATTTGCGAGTAATCGCGTTAATGTGCTGTTTTGTTTCAAAATGTCAGCCACCCTAGAATTTCAAACTGCTCTATCTCAGCCATTTTTTAAGATAGAGGTAAACCAAAAAAAATGCTCTGGAATCCTTGTATCAAGGCCTAGCACGTAATTAAAAAATAAATTTGAATTTTTAACTTTTTTGTATATTTATTTTAGTTTAAAATTTTTAAATGGCCGCCATCTTGAAACAAAATGGCGCACCAAGCTGGCCAACGAACTCGGTCGAGACATTGGTTTGCTTAATACACACAATTAGTTTCATCAAAATCGATTTATAAATACGAGCGTTATCGTATCACATAGGTCATATATATATATATATATATATAAATCAATATTTGAACGGAGGGTGGTTTTGGGGTCTGGGGTCATGATCGGTGAAAATATATCGAAATTTTCCGGAACTGCTTTCCTCCGAACGGCTGCAATAGGTAGCTTTATACTTTTTTGTATTGAAAGCTACCTAATATGCTATATCTCATGAACTATTGGCCTTAGAAGAATGTGCTTGGTACCATTCGAATCAGCAAGAAAAATGTTATGAAATATGTTATCATTTGATACATAACTATAATATACGATTTTAAAGGAATTTTCCTTAAGTTTTTCTCTTTTTTTTAACCCCCTTAGGAGTGGATTTTTGCAGAGTCTTTTTTAGTGCGAATCTACATCGTCAGAATTATTTTTCTCCAAATTTTCAAGTTTCTATGTTCAGTAGTTTGGGCTGTGCGTTCCCCAGTCAGGACTTTCTTATATATATATATATATATATATATATATATATATGTGTGTGTGTGTGTGTGTGTGTGTGTGTGTATATATATATAATTTTTTTTATTTCTGTAAGTCGCATGATGGAGGAGTTTATAAAAATCAAAATTAAACAATAATAATATAAAAAACCAAAACCAAATCAAAAACAAAATTGCTATTCAAATTTCATCTAATCAAATTTTGATATGCATTTTTTTTCACCTGACGCATAAGATAAATCGCCAAATTTTGCTTGCATTGCAATCTTTCCCATTTAATAATTTTTTAAGCATTATGAAAATTCTCCTTAATGTTTAAATTAAATATGTTCGTTTTATAATACTATCTCTCATCAAACCTTTTTCTTTTTTTTACCTTCTTTTTTTTATTTTATATAAAATTAGCAACAGTTCTTTTTCGAGGTGTATACTCGTTTCAATTGCTTTACCAATGATAATGGTCGCCAAAATATGACAAATGGAGACATTGCCGTCCAAAATAACAGAACTTCCATCCTAATTCTATAACTAATCTACGTAGAACAATGTTATATTGTAAAATCTTCCCTGAAACATTACAGTCTAACAGTGCAAGTTCCATCAAAATTCATTTCACAGAACTCGAGTTATAAGCAGTCGGGACGAACTTTGCATTTGTATAATACTATATATATATTAGATATCCCATCATCTTTGATTTTTCATCAAATCTCGCAGATGTTTTTTGTGAGTCAGGAGTATTTTATGAAAATTGGAACAAAATTATTTTGTGAGCTATATCAAGTTGAAATGTTGTAAAAAGCTATTTAGAGTCATGATATATAATTTTTTAACAAAACATATATATATATATATATATATATATATATATATATATATATATATTATGAATTTACAAAAAATATTTGATTTAAAAAAAGTAAGCTATCTATTTAAAACAATTTAGAAAAAAATATATATGATATTTAGTGAAATATTCAGCTTTTTTTTTTACATATTTATAAAAAGTTCTTTCTTTATCTTACTATTCTAATCAAATTCATCTTCATCTGTTTCGTCTTCATCCTCATCTTCCTCTTTTTTTGGACTTTGTCCATATGGTGTTTCTGGGAATAATAGTTCTATTGTTTCTCTAGAAAAAGGCTTGCTTTTTTTCTTAGGCTGGTCTTGAACTACTTATAAAAGGATCAGAATTTTGTAAAAGCCTGTTGAAAACATCTTTATTACATTGCTCTCGAGAAAAATTTCTGGAAACATTTTGCCTATTGGTGACATTGTGTGCCACCCATATAATTCGACATAAAGCTTTGCAGTTTCTTCGGTGTAATTTTCAAATTTCGTAACATCAATTCTATGTTCACTGGACAGTGCCTCTAAAATTAGTTTGAACCTATTTATAAGGTCAATATTTGTTCCAGTGATTCAGGAAGCAGTATTGGGGTCCACAAAAAATCTTCTTGATGTATTTTTATCATTCGTGTTGCTAAAAACTGCCTTGAGAATATCTATTAGAAGACCCATCTCTTCTTTGAAACTATTTTGAAATTGGTTCTCACTTTCCACTTTTTTTACAGGAATTTTATATGACAAATGCAAAAGTGACTCAAAAAAACCAATCCGTGCATGAAGGATTGATAGACCAAATCTTCAGGCATAAGAATTCTGAGGATTCTTCTACTCAAATTAATAAAAAAAATTGAAGTTTCTCCACATATGTGGCATCCTATTGTTGATGAAGTACTTGCTGCAGTATTGTAAACCTTCGCATCTATCAAAGTAGGTATTAGCGCGTGTCTTACGTAATATAAACTACCATTAATAGTAGGTATATCAGTTTTCTTAAGATTTTTCACTTGATTTTGAATATATTGAATTTGTTCAATAGTTATCATTCGTGTTATGAACAAAACGAACACGTATTGACCTGCAGAATCTTGTAGTTGAAGGTAGATAGTTCTGCCAAAAAATCTTTTCTTGTTCGCCAACTTTGCATACTAAACGTAATGGAACAAGAGAAATCTGAAATATATTTGCATCACTATCAAAACTATTCGGAAATATCTATTTAAATTTCGAATATTGTTATATCTGATATATCTGTTGGGAGCGATCGAAACCCCATTAAGTTCTAAATTGAGGTTTTTTCTTCTGTGTTATTTTGAATCAATTATTCTAAATATTTACAAAGTCTTAAAGATGTGTGATCAAGAAGATTCTGTAGGTTAACTTTAGCGCTTGTTCTGTCACATTCATCGACTCCTCACTTGGATAACAATCTTTCTTCGCTTTCTTTATCAGAAAATAAGAAGGATAAATATAAATATTCTTATTTGTAGTATAGATAATTTCCCATTGCTTTCGCGTTAGATAAGCGTCTACAAAAATTGATAAGGATTTGCTGAAGTTATAATTTTTCTTTATTTGACAGCCCTCGTTGGACTTAGAGGTATATGTTTTATGAGTGTCGAGGCATCAATATTACCAGCAGCACGTTGACTTGTACAAGCTGTATATGTTAATTGATCAAGAGGTACTTGCTCCCTTAAATCTCTTGTTTATCGTCACTTGCTTCTATCATACAATTCGGCGAAATGTTTTGTTGATCGACCTTATTTTGATATTGCACAGCTAGTATCTTCTACAGCTAGTATCTTCTACAGCTAATTTTATAGAACTGTTAAGCCAATGTTCATTTATCTTAAGAATGTGACATCTTGTCCTATTAGCAGTCTCCCATTTTTCCTTAAAATCCGATTTGAAACGACTTAGCGAACGTTTTAATGATTCTTGTGTATCTACCGGGCATTTTGTAATTTCCATAAATTGACTTTCCATGAAACATACTTTTGCATCTATTTTCTTATTAGGACAATCCTGCATAAGGTCAAACAGCAACTTTCTTCAAACATCTTTTGTTGTCACTAAAGTTTCTAACAGAAAAATGAAGATATTTCGTTTTCAAAATATCGTCATCTTTTGACACCATTTTTTTTTATAAAACGGTAAAAAAAAGGCGGGGGGGGGGGGCAAGTATGGCAAGATTTTTTTTAATGAATATAACAAGGAATATCTAAATTTTATATTCCAAAAAAATTTTGCCGGGCAAAGGGCGGAACGTATTTTTAAATCACTAATAATTTCAAAGAACTAGTAAAAATTATACTTATTTTTAAAGATCATTTTTTTTATAAAACGGTAAAAAAAAGGCGGGGTGGGGGGGCAAGTATGGCAAGATTTTTTTTAATGAATATAACACGGAATATCTAAATTTTATATTCCAAAAAAATTTTCCCGGCAAAGGGCGGAACGTATTTTTAAATCACTAATAATTTCAAAGAACTAGTAAAAATTATGCTTATTTTTAAAGATAAAACAATGTGGCTATATTCATAATTATATTCCTTTACAACTAAAACTAAATACAGTAATTTAAGCTACATACCTTCCACTTCTTTGTCCGTAAAGGGTTTCTCAGATCTCCACTGTGTACAACGATAAATGCAATTAAATAATTCGCTTCTTACCACAGCGCTGCGAAAAGAGACATCTGCGACAACAGCTGTGTTTAGACTGATAATGCGACGATGAGTGTTACCGAACATTCCTAAGATAGTGTTTACGTGAAAAAGTGACACTAAGCGATACAAACAAATTAAGTATTGCGGGTTTTAACGAAGTTCATTTTTTGAATGAAGATATTTCATATATTATTTCATTATAAGATTTTGTAAGATTAACAAATTAAGTATTGCGGGTTTTAACGAAGTTCATTTTTTGAATGAAGATATTTCATATATTTTTTCATTATAAGATATTTCATATATTGCTGTATTTTTTTTAGAATAGAAATACTGCTCTGTGAGGCGGGGATAAATTGCTGCCCTATGTGCCTCTCTAAAATTACGATACTCTTGAATTACATTGATATCTAATCATTTTTCTTCATAGTTACTTTGCCCTGTCTTTACATTTGTTTTAAAAAAAAATGTAGGTAGTCCAAAAAATTTCTTTCAAATAGTCGCTTACATTCGAATTTGGCGATAAGAAGCTGTACCTATTAGGGAATTTCTAATGTGCAAAAATTTAACAATTAACATGTCGAATAAAGTTTCTTTCTTTCTTTTTTAATAGTTGAGAGCAGAAAAAAGCAATTTCCATTGAAAGAAAATGTTAATATTGCGCAAACAGTGGAAGAGCGGTGGATTCCGCGAAAGAATGCATGTGGCTACTTCTGCATTAGTTTCCATTTTAAAATAAAAGGACAAAACATTTAAACTTTTTTTTTTGTTTAATATGTGCCCAAACAGAAAACCAGTGAAACTTGGGAACTATCAAGCGATATATGAAAATGTATACACATGCTTTAAATATATAAGATAGCAAAATGGCCATTTCAGAATCTTTAATAAATAGTAAAGCCAAATATGTGTCACAGGTCATGAAAATAGAGAAATATGAAGCGAGCTCTGGTTGGATGTTTTGTTTTAGCGATATGCATGGCATAGCATCAAAATAAAATACCTGGAGAAGAAAAAAAAACGGTTTTGTTCTGTTTTAATGCCACAGGTGCAAAATAAATTAACCATTTAAATTTCTTTTAGGACATCTGCAAGCCACGCTTCTTTAAAAAGGTGAAAAACTTCCATGTCATTATTAAAGTAATATTGACGCCTTTATGACTAAGAAAGTCTTGTATATGTTTCTCAGGAATTTGATTGAGCAAAATCAAAGAAAAATAACTTTGAACAGATACTGATGCTACACTTGGTTATAGAATTTTTTTTAACATAAATGTAGAATATTGACCTACTAACGGCATTTCCATTTCGCAGTTCACACATCAAGGCAAAATGCCAAAGAGAATTTAGGGCACCAACTAACATTAAGGGTTTTTCCTAACATAAACAAAAGAAGTTTCTGGAACGGTGAATGCGATACAGGCAATTGACGTGATGCAGGCTATCTGACAAAGTGTATCTTCTACCACAATTTAAGCTGTTGGGCATATTTCGGTCGTATACATTTGACAATTGAAGTAAAAATGATTGCAGAAAAGTGTACTTTTTGCATCAAATTTCCTTCTGCTCTCCTGCTGCTCTGTTACAGAATGCTTTTAACTTACATAATATGCTAATGATTGCATTGAATATGGATGAAGCAGTCGCCCCATGCCTTGAACTAACTAGAACTGACTATGTTGAAATTTTTATAAAATAAGTGAAAGCAAACGCCGTTAATATTAAGATAGTAATTGCTAATCCCATACTGAAAATTGTGTTCTACGATCAAAAGAAGCTCTTTTGTAGATAACATTTAAAAAGTACTTATCAGATCAAAGAATGTACCGCAAAGATAATATACAACGTTGAACAATATTAAAGATTTTGTTTTGTAAAGATTGTTTTCAAGAAATATGTCAAAACAAATTTCTGACTTTTTTGTAAAAAACAATTGTTAAAAAGTTCAATTAATGGTATATATTAGTATGGATTTTGCAGTTGTATGGTGCGTAAGATAATTTATAACTTCTTTATATTTAAGACTAAAATCTTCAAATTTAATAAATTTAGTTATATCTAACTTATAGTAAAAATATTCCCAATAATGCACTGTATAATAATTCTTTATTGACATGTAAGAAATTTAATATAACTTTAGTAATAATATATAATCTTATTTAATGTGTATCCTAATTTAATTTTTTTATTCCGCGATACCAGAATTTGACATTAATGAATTTTTCAGAATAACTAACTTAAACAGTGGTCCCTACGAATTTGTTTTAAAGAGATTTTACTGTATTTAGTCTGAAATCAATGGTACGCGACAGAGCGCGTTATGCGCTGGAATATACGATAGTTTATTTTAAATCTGTATGCCATTCTAACAAAATAAAGTAGAAGAAAAATGAAAATGTTTCATAACTAGATAATCAGCCTTAAATTTACACAAATAGAGTTGAAATATCTTGCTTTTTCAGTAACTGCAGAAGTTTAAATTTCTTTTCCAATGACTTCACGCGTACATAGTAACGTAACTAATATACTTGTACGTTTCTAAGTGTAATGCAACACCCTTTTCTGACACATCAAAATAGAACGATCAACTTTGTATTGAAGATCAATACGTGTCACGTTTTCGGAAAATATTAGGTTATGTATTTCCCAATACATCTATTCTGCCCTTCCTATCGTATATAGCTGAACATTTTTCAAATATGTATACATTTTTTAAAAGGAAAAATGTAATTTTATTAAAATTACTTTACATCCTTCTTTAAAAAGAAAAGCGTGAAAAAAGAGACTGGAGTATTTTTCGGACATAACTATGAATTTTAAATGCAATTTATTAACAAAAAAATTTCTTAGTTATCTCTGAAAAACTGCCAAATGTTACTTAACCACACAGTATTTTTTTATGTATTTGTTTTTCTAAAACAGGTAATATTTTTTGCTCTAAAATAAATGTATATTTTTTATATAGATAAGAATAGTAGGCGCATATAGTAGGCATGCAGCACGCCTATTCTACGGTGCCGTAAGCAGCGGGGTTACGTGTCGGAGGTTCGTTTAGATCAGAATGCGCCCGCTGTCAGCGGAAGGTGGAAATAAAGGATCTTTCTTTGCGTGCGCAGCACTTTTAAATAAACAAATTCACATAAATTCGTGTTAAAATACGAAATCACATAAACCTTTAGAATTTTTTCGTTAAAGAAAATGTTTATTTAATTTTATTATCACGAGCCCGGGCAACGCCGGTTGGATCAGCTAGCGTTCTATAAAAACTACTCGGAAACGTTTCCGAAAATCGTTGGAAACAAAATTTTATAATTTTTTATTGTATTTTTATTCTATAAATATTTAATTTAATGAACTTTCTAAGCATAAAACCGCTTTTTAAAACCATGGGTAAATTTGTAGAGGTTATTGTACATATTTTAGATTGTTGTTATATAATTTTTTGTATTATGCAACTTTTTTTCAGTGTAATAAGAATAAAATGCTTTACCTATGCTTCGCACTCAATTTTATAACATGTAACATATTTATAGATTTTAAAATTACGTACTATGCTTAAAATTTTCAAAAATTACTTTTTAAAAACATGTGTGTAAGTAGAATATCAATTATTTTTAAATTATGCAATTTTTCGTGAAAGGTAATTCAAGGTCTCGGTATGAATTAGTTTTTCGACTTTGTTTCAATTTTTCTTCAAAATATTTATAATTTAGATTACAACTCACTATTTTATATCGATTTTTTTTTATTCTGTAATATGAACGTATAATATAACAAGAAAAATATTCTCTAGACTAAAAGGTAAAAAAAGGTATTTTTTCACTTTTATTTTTTTATAGAATAACTCAGTTTAAACGACCTCCCCTCGATTTATCGTAATTCTACTAAAAGAAATCCTATAAAAGTTTCCAGGTTCATCGCTGTAAACCGAGCTACAATTCTAAATTAGACAATTATAATCGTCTTCTCAAATGACATTTTATGTATAAATAAGATGTGTTGAGATTCATTTTTGTATAATTATATTGTGTTAAAACGAATACAAATGTATTCCCCATTCTCGTTTTTTTTTATGTTTCAGTTGTGGGCTTAAACATGCTTTTTACGTGTATTTTACTCACGATAGCGCATTACAAAACAAATTTGAAAGGTTACTCAATACTGAAATTTAAATTTAAAAAATCGTTTTAAATATAATTCTCAGCGCAATACATTATCTGTTAAAATAAAAATTACTTTTTTTTATCCCGTATATATATATATATATATATATATATATATATATATACGATTAATTATGTTATACTATTAAGTTTTTTTTAGCCAATAAGCAAGTTGTAAAATAGAAAATCAAAAAGTAAAGTTGTACATATGAGTGACTTAAATGATTAAAATTTTCGATTAACAATTCGTTGATGTTTAAAAACACAGTAAGTTAAATTTAATATGTAGATCCGATGCTCATTTGTATCTTTAAAATTTTGTATTATATATGATCGAGAGTATAAGAAATGCATTTTTGTTTCGTGGATATGGAAATACTATGGTCCATTAACTATGATATATGTTTTTCCTTAATGCCAATCACTTAAAGAAAAACATATTATATATTGCACGACAAGATTATACAAACTCAATGAAAACAAACTCAATGAATTCCACAAGTTGTAGATGCACCTAGTTTACTTGCTGATCTATATCACTAATACTATGAAAGAAAATCTATGAATAACGGAACTCATTCATATAGATATTTTGATGATATTATAATAATTTATTCTGTAGCTATTCAAACATATAGTCTACGTCTTACATATTCTAAAACATTGAAGCTATCTGACAATTATCTCATCAAAAACATTATCCTATTCGTAGATGTCAAAATTTATCTAAAAGATAATGGTTCATTTCATTTAGACATTTACAACCAAAGATCATATTTTAAAATCCTTGTAATTCCGTTTAGTGGTTTTCCTCATATATGCATATTTCTGTTCTTCAAAAAATATTAATTAATCATTTTTTCAGGGTTAACAATGTAGTTCTTAATTAAAAATAATAAATAATTTTACGTGAAACCGCTAGCGTAATACATTTCCCTAAAATGTTCATCAATTCCATTATTTAAAAACAATAAATAGACTGGTTTGGTATTTATCTTACATCGATTATGGAATGTAGGGTTGGATAGATGCTAAATTAAAGTGATTGGGTACTGTTTGTAATCATACAAAAAAGTGCGTGAATTAAATTAGTCTATTATGACAAAATCCATGATATATTATCATTAGTATTATTACATCCGATTGTTCATTTTATACACAGTCACACAGACACACAAACAAACAACAACTAAATTCCTTCTGTTGTTTTACAATTTATTCACATAATCAATTCTATTTTCTATATTTCTCTCTTCTGAGGTTGTTGATATATTGTGTTATATATGTCATTCCATTTTTAAAGTGTTGTGTCTTCTCTTACAGCATTTGTGAATAGTTCTTGTAACCCTTTCCTGGTATTTGAAAGTGTGTCAAGTTTGGGGTTCAATGAGCTTGACATTAACTTAAATTAGCTATTCTCACGACAGAATCTCTTTACATTTTTTGTTTACATTTTAGGGATAACCCAATTTTCGCATGATGTAGAACATAATACTTTGTTTCTGTAATCCGTTTCTTGTAGAATTTTTTTTCATTTTAATTTCTGTTCAAGTTTTGTGTTCATGTTGGATATATATATATATATATATATATATATATATATATATATATATACATACATATACACACACACACACACACACACACACACACATACACACACACATATATATATATATATATATATATATATATATATATATATATATATAAAGCTATTGTCCATGATTTAAATGCGTGAGCTGAAAATACTTTGGATCACGAGTTTTGGCAAAGAACCAGTTTTCTATTTTTTGTATTGAAGCAAGATATAAAGGAAATTAGCCGGAAAAGGTGTATTTAGGCCTGGCTGGATTATTGTAAGCTAAATTGTAGTTATATAGTTTTAACCAAAAGTGTGTATATGTGAAATTAAAGTTAGTATTATGTTGTTCATCGACTATTTATCATATTGGCTCAGTAAAGTGACTATTTATATATCATTTACTTACATTTTTGGGGGCTCGGATGCCAAGATTATTAAAAGTAAAAGCCACTAGTATTGATGAGAAGGAAACCAAACGTAAAGTATTGTAATACGCCAGTATCAAAAGTTGGGTTAAGAATTAGCAAGGTGAAACCGTAATCGTATCACTTCAAGTACAATTTTTGAAAGATGGGAACTCTAAATAAAGCCAAGAGAATTGATCTAATAAACCTCTGCGAGGAATGCGGAATTGAAGCACCAGAAAAACCGACGATACCTGTCCTAATAAAGCTGATCAAGAGTTGGGAGAGTTACGAAGAAGATTTTGTGTCTATTTATTTTACTATTTTTTTTTTCTGGTTCAAATCTTTAAAATATTCAAAACAAAATCAAAATGGGATTAAAAAAATATCCCAATGACACCAGGACGGTTAAATAACTGAAACAGCCAGTCATAATCCCTCCATCTTCTAAATTTATTTTACTCCAGAACGATTATGCTTGGGATGTGTTAAATTTAACTTGAAAATATTTGATAGCGCGAAGAACAAAGTTACACAAAAAAAATGTTTTAGATAAAGTGTAGTGTAAGAGTTTCTCAAATAATTCTGAATGCAAGCTGCGATATACTTTTTACCTAACTTTGTAGCCTTTATCGAGAACTTTGAAACAATCCACGTAATGATTTGCACGTGGGCTACAATATTTTTATTGTAGGATCGTACATTTTCAAACTTATGAAATAATATATTTAAATTATATTGGATTAATAGAATTTTAGCAACTTTTTAAGGAGTGAACAGAAATTATTATTTTTGTTTTTATTCCAAATTAGCAAACTTCAAACTAATATCTAGAAAAAAAAACACACACAAGCACTCCGGGAATGCCGACAGAAGTGAAAACATGAATTTCAATATATATACATGTATATAATAAAATACCACTGTTTAATTTACATAAAAATAATATATAAATATATATTAAATATAATATATAAATACTGTTCATAAAAAACAATAGCCCACAGGCAAGCATGCGGTGCGCGACACGCCCGCCCGTCCTAAATTATACCGAACTATACACAATACATGTACATACTTATATACAGAGGTGTTGGTTACAGTGACAGTGTCGGGAGTTTAATGTTTTTTTTTCATCTCAAAAAATGTCCAACGCGCCTAAAGAAATTTTACCTTCAAATATACAGAGGTGTCGGTTACAGTAACAGTGTCGCGAGTTCAATGGTTTTTTTCTCATCTCAAAAAATGCCCAACGCGCCTAAATAAGTTTTCACTTTCATTGCAACTCTCCATCATTCTCCATCATTGCAACTGCATGTACTTTCCCTGCACTGTTTCCCTGCAGGAAAGCACTGCATCCCTGCAACTGCATGTACATCAATACCCCTCTTTAGGTCTGTTGCATATCCATTAGAATTAAACATAACATGACCTAAAGGGTTATCATATTTAAATGCCTTAATTATTTTTACTTTACTCACTGGTAGTAGATCATTGTACTTGTTTAAATATTTACCAAAATTAACTCCTTTATAGCAATTACCCACATAATCCAATATAAAATAGATCTTTCCTTCCGTACTTTTCTGACAGTTCTTTAAATTACAATATCTCTGTAGATCATGTTTCTTGATTCTATACCGCATTAAATCCAAGCCCAAGTCGTTATTAATATTTCTTGTGCTAGATTGTAAAGTTGTTAAAGTCGCCGGTATCAATTTCTTTTTTTAAAATAAATATAATTCCCTTAATGTCATTTTCCCTTCGAATACTATCACAATTAAATATTGATTTTTCTATTTCTTTACGAATATTTAGATTTTTCGAAGCATTCAAATCGATATTATGTCTAATATCACTATGATAAGCTCTTTCCTTATATCATGTTTTATTTTGTCATCATCTTTATTTATCCAATTCCTACTTCTAAAATTCTGTAGGACATTCTTCTTGCAATATATATATATATACATACTAAAATACAATTATAAATTTACACTAACCACACTATCTAACCAAAAACAAATAACATTATATCAACTGAACACTAAAATATAACCAATTAAAACTATAATACAATTATAACCAAACACAAAATACTAACGAAAAACTAATACCAGGAAAATTAAACCTGAAGGCAGGAGGGCATGTCTAACGACATGCACTGCAGGGTTAAAACTAGTTTCCACGCGAGCAACGTCCCCCTTCTCTTGCCGAGACCAAATTAATTCAAACTATCAACCAAAACATTAACGCTCGTATTCACGAATAACTTCGACCGAGAGTTGAACCCACGGTCCAGTAACCACAGGTTGAAGTTTGCAACCGAGAGTTGAAAACTCGTATTCACCGTCTACTTCGGACGAAAAGTTACCCAACTCAGAGTTACTCGACCCCGATTGAATAAAGCGTGCTAATTGGTTAAAAAATTCAGATGACGTTTTCGGTTTCACGTTGAAGCATTGTTTGTTTATATTATGGAAGAAAAGTGCCGGAAAAAAAGGAAACTAAATGTAGTACTTATTTTATTTTTTACAAAATATATGCACAAAATAAAAATTTTAATTACTAAATATGGAAATCAACTTATTTTAATTTCTTACAAAGTTTAATTTTTTTTAAACAATTTATTCAAATTTTATGTATTATTATTATTACTTTTAAACATATATGTGAGTTAAGAAAGGGATATGAAATGTGTTACTTGCTAAAGTAAATTTAATAAGTTTTTTTTTTAAATAAAATTTAGCTCAGTAGCTAAACGGAAACTTGATTAGATCAAAACGAAAATTTTATTTCAACAGCAATTATGTTGATTTCTATTATTAATAGCTATAATTAGTCATTAATTAAACAATTTCTAATTAAGAAAATATTAAAATGGAGAAAAGAAAAAAATCCAGAAAGTAGCCTCTAGTACTATTTTTATTTTGTCGAATCAATTTATATATTAAATGATATCCAGATGTATTGATTTGATTGTGTTTATTTTCAGCAATCTAATTAAAATGATTAATTCTAATTGAATTAGATAGTAATTAATATGCACATTGACAAAAACAACAACAACAAAAGAGTGGAAATAATATCAACAGAGCTGCTTAAAAGGTGGTGTTTGTGGTTATAGCAGTGCCCTGGCACCAGGCACCGAAGTTTTTCAGGAGCTCCAACGGCGTATTCAATTATCGCTTCCGATCGGTTAACAAACATTTTATTTTAACTAGTCGCTAAATAATAAACTCCAAGCTTGTTTTTAGTTTAAACTGTCTACCATGGATATATTCCTACTTTATTAGATGTTAATTTAATGAACACTAATATTTTAAACCTTTTAAGGCTAATATATAAATTTTCATTCAACACAGAATCGAGTAAAGTCTTTTCTAAATAATGGTAAATGAATTCTGTATACTACCTGAACATAAAACTGTAAAATATTACAAAAAGTTGATTTTTTTTGTAGCTTTTAGAAGCTATGTCCCCCCCCCCCCCCGCCTTTTGTATAAGAATTTTTCCATTATCAGATTTACAAGTTCAAAGGTATTCACTTGACTACCTTTGAATATTTTTTAATAAATTTGCTAAGTAATTACAAAATATTTTTACATGCATACAGACAACTATTTTTAGATCCAGTTCATCATTGAAAAAGATGTATTTATATAGAAAATTACACTTTATTTTCTATATTCTTTCTAGTTTTTTAATTTTATTTTTTTCACTCAATTAGATGTCACTTCATAGATTCAATTACAATTTTATTTATGAGAGAGAGAGAAAAAAAAAGAGATTTTTAAATTATTTTTTAGTAATGAATGGCGATAGATTTCTAGACTAGATAGGGAGAATAATGATAGTTGGTAATCTGATAAAACAATCTGAATTTATTAACGATAATTTCAGATAATTTTACAGTACCGAATTTTAAGGAATATAACTTTTTTGAATGTGACTTAGTGGAGAAGAATAAGTGCCCAATTTGCCCCACCCTACCCCTGCATCTCTCCGTCTATCTTTCTTTCTTTCTGTCAGTGTCATAAGTTAATTAAAGTAAATTAAAACGTGACTCAAGATTCTGTGTAAGATATAGAAATAAAAAGAATTTTTAAAGTATTAAAAATAGAATGTATGTAATATCATATATATATATTATCTGCATACTTTTTATCTGGTTTGTTTATATTTATACATACAACTCATATATTATATGTTTAATTATTTGCTTACATAAATATTAAAGATCATGAAGAGTAGAGTTTATTTGCCTTAAAAAATTGTCAACATTACCTAAAGGGCTGATAAAACATTACTAAGGTAACATATTTTGCATTTAAGGTTATTATTTTTTTTCAAATTTTCATTTTAAAAAAATTAGGAATAACAAATGTATTTTAACAGTAGTGAAATGACTCCTGTTTACATAAATGAATTTCCAGATATCAAACTAATTAGTATTTTTAATTTACCAGCTAAAGTAAAAAATGCAATTATTATTATTATTTTTTTTTTTTGGGGGGGGGGGGTTAATTTTTTTCTTTTTCTTCAATTTCTTTCATTTTTGTGAAAAGTAAAAGAAATTATTTTTGTGAAAAAAACATTTTGTAACAAAAGAGGAAATTCAGTTATTCAAATTCAACCAAGCACTTATTAAAAATAATTTATTTAAGTCCTTCTGCTAAAGTTTTACTTTTTGGTGAATTTGTTTTATTAGTAGATTGCACATTTTAAAAGCTAACACAATAAAAATAATTAATGAAGAGTATGTTTTTGTGGAATTGAATTTTGTGAAGGGTCCTGTTTTATTAAAAGGAGTTTTGTGAAGGCATTGTTTTATTAAAAGCAATTTTATCAAGGGCCCTGTTTTATTACATGGATTTTTGTGAAGGGAACTTAAATAGGCCCCAAATTTTGTCTGGATTGTCCCCTAGTATGTGTATATGTGAAAACATGAAGGCAAAAGGGGGAGGGGTTAAGTTTGATTCTGAAATTTATTATGTACAACTGTTATAAATTTTTATATACCGTACAATCAATGGTTTAGGTCATATCAATTCTGTCATGATAGACAAAATTGGAAGTGACAAAACGTTTATTTGAAAAGAAGCATTATTTTAAAACAAAGGTGTTTCTGGATTTTTTGCATGGTGTTATTTTATAAATGAACAATTTTTTATCAATGTATTTCAGCCCTTTACTTCTATTGTAATATTTTAAATTATATATAATTTTGAAATTAAAACACAGTTGAAACTTAAATGTAATTAAATAAAACTTAAATGTAATTAAATAAAACTTAAATGTAATTAAATAAATATTTCAAATTTCTCAAAAATTGGGAAATATAACGTAAAGCTCAAAAACAGAAATAACAATAGTATAGTGTTAATCAATGATAGAGTTGTTTAATTAATATAAAGATATTCGTGATTAAAAAAAGAATAAACCTACTAAAAATCTTCAATAGATAAATACAACTAGATGATATATTGTTTAATTTTAAACCAGAATATCTAATTTATAGAGCTAATCTTATATTTATATAACAGATCGTACATAAATAATAATAGTGTATCTTTCACATAAGACCCAAAATTTAACTTTTACCCATATTCTACGAGTACCAAAATCGAAAACCTACATTGAGTCGATGGATACTTGAACATAATCTAAGTATTTTTTACTTAAAGAAAAATGCAAATTAGTCTGATGTCTCAAATTTTAATTAGAACTTACGTAAGTACGACATTTATTTCGCTACTATTAAAATACATTCATAAATTCTTTTTAAGATCAAAATTGCAAAAACAAATAACCTTAAATGCAACAGTTTTTATTTTAATAGCAATTTATCTGCCATTAATGTAATGTTGACTATTTTTTATGGCAAATAAGATTCTACGCGACCATGCGTATTTATGTAAACAAACAATTGAACATAAAATATAGAGGATTTATATTTAAATATAAACAAACCAGATAAAAGAAATTGAAGCCAATACATATATATGAGATCACATACCTTTGCATATTGTTATTCTGTTTTATAATAGTATTAAACTTCTATTATATCTTATACACAGACACTTGATTCAGTACGTAAGCCACCATTATTGTAAAATGTGACCAGACTTGCTCTCTCGTCTTGTTTTTTGTTAACTACGCATGCTCGGTTGAAAAACTTGAACTTCAACCCTCTGTAAAGCCAGGTCCAGTAACTGAACCCAGCGTTAGATTTCGGCTTCAAACCGGTCCAGTCAGGTAGACGATGAATACCATTTTAGCTTTCGACCCGGGTTTTCGGCTTAACTCGGGGTCGAAGTTACTCGTGAATACGAGCGTAAGCTACACACAGCAGTAACCAACCCTATCTGAACTCATCGAACAACTGATCTAGACCACACTTAGCATTCAAAAATAAATTCAGTTCACTTCTATATTTACTTCTACCTATAAAATTAATTATATTTCTCCGTACAAAAGTTCACAGAGGGTAACCCTGCATCAATGCCATGTTAATTTACTCCATGTCAACTGCATCGCCAAATCTTGAACATAATCTCTCAATAGGAACTAAACCGTTTGTAAACACATTTCTAAATGCTGAAATATGCACGTTCGATTCAAAATTTAAGATCTTTAAAGTTTTAAAATCGAAATCATTTCTCTTGTCATAAACCCTTGTTATCAAATTGTCATTCTCCAACTCTAAATTCACATCCAGATAATTGATGTTTTTAATATTCTGGGAGGAGAGTTCTAGTTTTAAAGTATTTGAATAATATTTAAAATCTAGGTTTACATTTTTCCTTATTTAATCCAACTATTAAAACATCATCAATATACCTATAACTCAATATTTCTCTATTTAAAATATTGTTATTCTCATATATATGTAAGTACATGTCAGCTCAAATTGAACTGCAACTCCCCCCATTGGGATTCGAAGAATCGGTTTAAGTACTCTACTCCCCTCATACCAGTAATTCTCTTGCACTACCAACTGAAACAAGTTAATAAACCAATCTTTATTGCTATCTATATTGCTGTTTTTGTTATAAAAATCTATAAACTTGTCCTTTAAATCCAGTAAGTTAATGGTACTGTATAGTTCTGCAAAATCATATACAAACAAACTCTTTATGTTTTGATGTTTTTTCAATTTATCTAATAAAATGTAACTGTTCTTTTTTATAAATGTGGACTCCGTACTCACCACTCTATCAAACACACTACTCAAAACTCCCAACAATTGCTTATTAGCAGACTCTAGGTATGAACCATACTCACAAGTTACAATTCTAAATTTCACTGGATTTTTTTGTGAAACTTTGACACTACAACAAGATAGGGGAAACGTTGACTTTTCTGCTTCAACTTAACTTTTCTATATAGTGCCTTAACCCTGTTTTCCATCACTGAAACTTTCAATTTCAATAGCTCATAGTTATCGCTGTTATTATAAGTTTAATTTAATATTTCACCATAATTTTTTTACAGATTAATGCATAACTTGTGTTAGCTTTATCGACATATGTAATTATAAATTTACTCTGAAGCTCTTTAATAGATTTAGTTAACCTAGTATAATCCTCTTGAGACACCGTCACAATCTCTAATATATATATATATATATTATATATATATAATATATATATATAATTATATAATATAATATAATATAATATAATACTACTGTTTAATTTACATAAAAATAATATATAAATGTATATTAAATATAATATATAAATAATTTTCATAAAAAACAATAGCGCACAGGCAAGCATGGGGCGCGCAACGCGCCCGCTCGTCCTACCTGATACCGAACTATACACAATACATGTACATACTTATATGCAGAGGTGTCGGTTACAGTAACAGTGTCGCGAGTTCAATGGTTTTTTCCCATCTCAAAAAATGCCCAATGCGCCTAAAGAAGTTTTCAGTTCAAATATACAGGGGTGTCGGTAACAGTGTCGCGAGTTCAATGGTTCTTTCCCATCTCAAAAAATGCCCAACGCGCCTAAGAAGTTTTCACTTCAAATATACAGAGGTGTCGGTAACAGTGTCGGTTACAGTAACAGTGTCGCGAGTTCAATGATTTTTTCCCATCTCAAAAAATGCCCAACGCGCCTAAAGAAGTTTTCACTTCAAAAAAGCTAAATGTGAATGTGGAATACATTTTAAATAGATAATATTTCTGGGATTTATTGGTCTATGTCCACAGCCTAAGAATGCACTTATCTTACTCTACTAGCTTTTTTTTCTACCATACGTTATATATATATATATATATATATATATATATATATAATGGATATTTGGATTTTTTCTCCGAACCCTTTACATAAGTTTTTAAAAAATGAAACAGATAAATGTTAAAACTCACCTGGAAAAAGGTGGAGAAAGGATTATAATTGAGAAAACACAAATTTGTTGACAACTTAAATTTTGAATAGGTTAGAGTGATTTAAATCTATACCGATAGTAAATGCACCCAGGTACGTAGTTCTTAAAACGTAAAACTCCTACAGAATTTAAGTAAAATTCTAGCATTTTCTTCCACTTAATTGTAAATGGTACATTTCAAAGCACTGAAACAACAATCACAAACACATTATATAACCAGAAAATCAAAATAATAAATAAAATCCAAAGTTTTTTATTGCATATTTATTTGTTTTATGAGAGAAGTAAATTCATTGCTGAAAATATAAATTGTAACTTTTTTTTCTGATAAATTATACACTGACGCAAAATATGTTTACTATTTAAGAAAAGTATAAAAATATTTTACATTTTACAAATAATTAAAAAAAATATTTATAAGTCCTTTATTTTCACATTTAAAATATTATATGTCCATTAAACAAACAGAACATTCAGTTACACGCATACCTGATTATGTCATCATCCTTAATCTCTCTGGATGTAGGAACATGCTTCATACAAATTTTCATGGATATTGATTATCAGCGAAATATTAATTCCAAACAAGCTTGTATAGATTGCGGTTGGTTCTCGTACACATGAATGTCTTGATAAATTACGCTTTCTGGAATATAATTTGAAAAGCTTTTCTTAACGGTATAAATAATGTCTAAATGTACGTTATTTTCGTGGGAACATTTTCCATTAATCACGTATTTATGAATTTCATATTTCTATACAAGAATTATAAGTGAGCAAATGATCGTTTTTATCATTTACCACTCTAAATACAATCTCTCTCTCTTAGAGTACATTTTTTTCAAAGAAAATATAAAGTAAATGCAATTTAAACTCTCAGAAAATGCGATGAAGTTCTGAAATTTTAATATTTGTATTCTGGTTTTCTAATTAAATTATCGTGCCATTTTGGTGACACATGTTCGTGTGAAATATTAAAATAAATTTCAATGATTTTGAAAATGAAACTTTCATCACCATTTTATCAGAAGCTAAAATGATGATGAAAGTTTCATTTTCAAAATCATTGAATTTTATTTTAATATTTCACACGAACATGTGTCACCAAAATGGCACTCTCTCTTAGAGTACATTTTTTAAAGAAAATATGAAGTAAATGCAATTTAAACTCTCAGAAAATGCGATGAAGTTCTGAAATTTTAATATTTATATTTTGGTTTTCTAATTAAATTATCGTGCCATTTTGGTGACACATGTTCGTGTGAAATATTAAAATAAAATTTAATGATTTTGAAAATGAAACTTTCATCACCATTTTAAAGTTTAAATTGCATTTACTTCATATTTTCTTTGAAAAAAATGTACTCTAAGAGAGAGAGATTGTATTTAGAGTGGTAGTATTGCAAAGTGTTTAAATCATATAAATAGTGAATTATTTTCTATAATTTAGTATGTAGAGTACAGTGGACTCTCGTTAATGTGTTTTCAAGACGCATTTCCGGTTAATGAGGGCAATTTCGTTTTCACACTATTTTCTAATTTGAAAGAATGTTAAGGCCATCGTTTAAAGCAGGGGTTCCCAAACTATGGTACTCGTATCAGTACTGGTACGAAAAGCTCTTGCTACTAGTACGCAGAAGTCCGATACTGGTACGTTTAATAAAATGCAGAATGCAGCATATTATTATGGAATCAAAAAGGACTTGTCTTTATTAACTTGAAAAAAAAATTCGAATGCGGTTTAGGATCTGTAAACGCTTTTCCATTTTTTTGTTTCGAGAAATGTTTGTTATAGCAAACTTGCTGAAATGCGCCCACAGCTCTTATGATAGTTTTCCTGAATTAAAAACATATTTATTAAATTTATATGGATAAAAATTGAATTTTTTATTAAAGATCTAATATAAAAAACATAATTGGAAATCTGCCAAAAAATTAAAAATATTTAAATTTCTCTCCCTTGGAATTTTAATATAATTTTTTTGTGCAAAAAAAGTGCGTGTGTGTGTGGATGGGGCTTATATTTGGGAATGTAAAGTTAAATACAATTTGCTTAAAATTGGAAGGGGGTCTTACATTCGAGGGGTGATTACAATCGGAGTTTTACGGTATATATATTGTACAAGCCGTTATGATTAATAGTTACCTGTGTAGAAGAAAATAACCGAAGCTGTTGGGAGATATGTTGTTTGAAAATAAATAAAAACATATGATACATTCATTTTACAAATATAAGCACTGGCATTTACAGATAAAAATGTATAAGCTCAAAAAATATTTTTTTTTTATTTATTACAAAAATTGCAGACTGTTCCATAATTTGTTTGTTTTTTTTTCTTCGCAATTTGTGCTTCATATTTTTATAAGATATCATATTTTTTTGATAAATTTGCGATTATTCACACTTATTTTCTTTCATTTAGCTTTTCGATAAAATATGTGTTTTTAATACACTAAACGTCTTACATCAGTGTGAGATATTTTGGTATGTACATGCATCTGTTTATCGTGTACACTATTTTTTACTAAATCAAGGATACTGTACCACTTTGCCATTGAACTTTTAATCGTATCTCCTATAATTTTCAATATAAGATCTCCAGCTCTGGAAATTTCCCCTAACGGGCTCTAGAAGATAATTCAGCGTTTAGCGCAGGACTCTCCAATTTGGCGCTTTTGCAATATAATCAGTTTATTATAGAAGTTATTAAATATTTACATTATTTAAATTTTAGTTTATTTAACTGCAGATTTTATGATAGCGTATGGAAAATTTGGTATCTATGGAAAAACTGGACAGACCTGGTGTAGCGCATATCCATTACACTATTCATAAGGACCACATTCATGGTTGTGTATAAATTGGTACACCAGTTAGTAGCGGTAGAATTGGATCAGTCTATATGCAATTTTATTTAAAATATTATGAACTCAGTTTTATAAACGCCTCATATAAAAAAAAAGAAAACAGTTATGTTTATTTTATTAAGAAACCAAAAGTTGAAATCAATTATATTTTCGTATAGTTTTAACTTAAAGAGGGAGTTTCAATAATAATAATATCTGTGTTTGAAATTTTAATTTTTCTCTTAATTAACCCTTTGATAAATACGTGTTTGTCAAAATCATTTTAGTTTAAAGAAAATGCCCTGTTTATCAACATGCTGTTTTAAATTTGCATATAATTTAGGATATTGTTTACTAAAATAAAGTAGATATTACTGTATAATTAAAAAAAATAGAATTTATCTATTTATAAATTTTTGTGAAAATGGTGACAATTTTCCGTTCAATCTGTGAAATATATTTGTCATGTATAATCTGAAAAACTTTATTGTAATACATTAAGTAGTTGAAAAATACCTTACGCGCAATTTAAATTAGATGGGGAAATCACTTTAAAGCTTTTTTTAAATGAACTTTCACACAAAACACGTAACATACTAATAGAAAAATTTAAAGTAGTTTTCTTTTTGGTTTCGACAAATATCGCTCAATAATGTAGCACTTTAACAAATTTAGTTAAATATTAACTGTGTTATTACAATATTAGATATTTATAGTACATTTACAAAAGGTATGCTTAACAAATGAGCTTATGTGGAAATCTAATTCTCAATCAACATTTTTGAAATACGAATATTTTTAAAGAAATATAAGTTCACTTTATGTTTCATAAAATATGCAGAAATATGTCTTCGAATATTTATGTAAAAATGTAAATCAAATTATTAAAAAAGCAAATATTGAAGAGAGTAAATATTTGAATATAATGTGATAAAGTTAATAACAAAAACATTCTTGTCGTACGTAAACAATTAGAGCACACAAATAAGTTAATATATGCATCACAAGCTGATTCAAAGTCAAATTCAACTATTTATTAACATAGATTAAACGTAAATAATTGTTTATTTTGCATTACCTAAGGATAGTCATTTGATCATGAATAACGATGTAATGATTTACATAATTACATAAATTCTAGACTGACTCCAAGCCACGCTGTAAGTATTAATTAAAACTAGATTGAGCTTCGTGATTGCTTATAGTAATGTAATAATTACTGATAATGATTAAATAACTTATCTCCCGATTTTCATTATCGTTTTTATTCGTTAAAGCATACACTAATTATGTAGTACCTTATTACAATAGCACGGAAAAGTTTCTTGATAACGTTCGCTTAATGCATTCTTCATTTATCTACAGTGGATTTACACTTTCGTACCATACTTGAATGATATTATTGTTCATGCACATAGATATATATCTGTCTATTGTCTATATACATATATATATATATATACATAGATGGAATCATTTCTAAAATCTATAGAAAACCACACTAGCTTGCGCTGATTCATGCATGCAACGCATAGATACTGCAACAAAATTGTTTGTGAGTAAAATTAAGTGACGTAACTGCACGTTTTCGTGGTGTACATCGTTTGCTATGATAAAATAAACGGCAAGAATTCCAGTACTTTTAAATATTTCTAAAAAAAGATTAAATAAGTGAAAAGCGTAGATTAAAGAAATCTTAATTTTATGGTATCTTCAAAAGGGGATAAAATATACGCTGAAGAATATCACAATTTATTTTGAACAACAAAAAAAACCTTTGTCAAGATTTCAACAGAATTTTTTTTTATATTTATGAAATTTCTGCCGCGAACAAAACAGGATGTACAATGAGTGCGCACTATACAGAATGACAACACAATGTGTATATGTATGTATGTTTGTGTATGTATGTAATATATAAAAGAGAATTTCAACATCTAGAAGAGAAGATGAACATAATATTTTTGTATTCATAAATTATATAAAAATATATCATTTTCTGTGTTACTGTTTTCAGAAAAAATAAACCGTTCCTGCTATTGATAAATTATTGTTTTTGCTTAAGAAATTATGTTTTAGTATGTAATACTACAAAATTTAATAGGTAAAATTCATAAAGATTGATTTCATGATGTATAGAAAAATTTACATATTTTAAAGAATACAGAGAAATAAATAAGATTTAGAATTGCAAATATATGTAATCCAGTGTCTATATCTTTTCTCATAAATTAACAAAAATGGGCTTTGGAATAATGAATACAAAATGCAAATATTTTTAGTTGGAACTAGTACAAGAAGTTTAAACAATAAATAAGAATTCGCACAGAAGAATTCCTTCAGGACTTTTTCCTCGAATAAGAATTCCATACAAAATTCCATCGAAGTTATGTTGACAGTTGATTTTCGTCAGTTTATTCAGCACTTTGTATCTTCACGCCGTCCCGATTTTCTTGATTATAATTTTCTTGCGTTCTAACCTGACTACGTACAGTATTTCTGCATTTTACATGGGAAGAATTCAGGCCAAATTTTGTTGCAGTCTTCAATGTTTTTTGCATAAGTTTCGAGTACGAAGTCGGATTTCACGAAAAATGAATCATATATACAAAGCTGCCACTGGCGACTATTTTTTAATTATATCTCGCACCACTTTCTCTAAACAATTTTTGTTACATACACTTAGACAACATGTGCAAGATAAACATACAACAAAATTTATATAACCACAAAATAAGATCACTAAATATAATTAAAATCTAGAGAAGTGCTTAAGTGATAGTAAAAGAAAACAACAAAAGGCTTATAAAAACCTTTTTAATGATCCAAATTACTTTTCAACGCTCATTACGTTTCCAACCTCGTGCCAAATTTTAGGCAATTGCCTAAAATTTGGCACGAGGTTCTTTTCCGTTTTAAAAAGCAATAACGAAATATAATTTTCACGATTACAGTTGGCTACTTCAAGCACCTGCTTTATCTAGTTTTTTACATATTTGGATCTCGTGATTCGTGTTTTCAAGCTTATTTTTCAAAATTTGCAAGAATACTTTGTTTATCATTATATTTTCTTGAAAATGACGCCGTAATGAGCGTTGAAACGTATGTTGGATCATTAAAAAGGTTTTTATAAGCCTCTTGTTGTTTTCTTTTAGTATCACTTAAGCACTTCTCTAGATTTTAACAAAATTTATTTTTTAAAAATAGTGGTGAAAATGGAATACAAAAATAGCCGCCAGTGGCAGCCCTGTATATATGTTCTTCTGCAGCAATAGGGAGATACCGATATTCCAATTTAAGAAAACTGATGAATACACTATAAAAACTTTTTCAAAAATCACTGGTAGTAAAAGATACTTTGTATTTATATTTGTCTGCACTTTTATATCTCAAACATATATTGGTTTCTGGGGTTTCAAAAGATAACTCATTCCGGAATCATGGTTAACTCGAAGGACGTTATTACTATTTTCATCCGGTGTTATATTAAGATTCTGTAGATAAAGAAACAAACGTCCTTTTAAAAGTGTAAATAGAAGCGTGTAAAAATACGTTCTTTTAATTACGTTCTTAAAATACGTTCTATTAATGTAACAACACTGCCGATTTATGAGAAAGCAATGACAGCACTTTAGTAAAAAAAGTTACATTATGCTGTTCAGAATAAAGTGAATTAGAGATGATTTATCAAAACTTGTTTTTATCATCATTCTTTGATGTATATTTTTTCTTTAATTCCCACATGATCTTTCTTACCAAGTCGAATTTATGATTAAATATATAACCGCCATGAAAGGATTGTTTCTTACCATTATTTTATTTTTTAACACACTTTGTTAGTATCCAAATAAGTGTCATGCCTGAGTTGCATTATTTACGGTGCAAATCCGAAAATTCAATTTCAAGTCAACCCGAAATCTAAAACCGACAGCAAAGTAAAAAAAAAAAGTCAATGCCATAGTGTAAATTTAGGCTAGTCAATTATCCATATTAATTTAAAATTGCGTTTTTATCTATATTGCTCATTTTGACCAGCTGTAGACTGTGATATATAATAATATTTTTGACGTGTCCCTATAAAGGGAAATTGAGACTATTTTAAAACCGATCAACAATACTGTGTAAATTAACACCATAATAAAATTTGTAATATGATGATTAAAATTAAAGTATATAAAATCAAGAAAGAGAAGAATACACACAGAGAGATAAACATAAATGTTTTAAATCCCAATGAAAATTGATAGTGAACACAGGTAGAACAAGATATTTACAACGAAAAAATAACAAAATTCAAAGTATCCTTTGAAAAAATATACTTGGACATACAAAAAAAATATATATATGCAAGCTAATTGCATGCATTCTTCATTGAAACTTGCTTAAAATTCCACATTTACTAGATAAAGAGTTTGAAAAGGTGAAGAGTTACATGGATACCTACTAATTTATGTATACACACATAACAAGACATATTAAATACAAATTCAAGTACCGCTCCTTTTTAATTTTATTTGATCCAGACTAACAACTAACAAAGGTAAATAAATACATTTAAGTAAAAATAAGTTTCTTTGAAAGAACTTCATCAATGTCATTTCATGAACAGCACTTTGGAAAAATATCTTTTAAATCATTGATCTTCTCTTTAAAAAGTGACAACGTTAGCACTTTTATGTTCCTTTTTTTACAATTTTTACACAATTATTTGTTAGAGAAACAAACCAACAATCGATTTCAAGATTTGTCCCAGGCAGTCAACAAACGAAGGTAAATGGAAAGACGTAAAAATAAGTTCCTTTGAAAAAGATTCATCAATGTCATATCATCTACCATACTTTGGACCAGGGTTGCCAGTTTGGCCTCATTTTACATTCAGAAATTTCGAATCCATACCAGAAATTTAAAATAGAAATTTTTGCTTTATATAATGACAGCATATTTCGTGATTATTTAAAGTACGAATTTTTTGCTCAAAATTTCCGGTATGAATTCGTAATCTCTGAATAAAAATGGACCCCAAACTGGTAACCCTGCTTTGGACACATATATTTTACATCGTTCATACTCTCTTGAGAAAATAAAACATTAACACTGTTAATTTTAAAGTAATTTTAAAATAATTATTTTTAAAATAATTATTTGTTTTAAAAACAAACAAGAAAACTATTGCAAGATTTGATCCTGACTGACAACAAACGAAGATAAACAAAAGAGCTTAAAAATAAATATCTTTTAAAAAAATCTTCAATGCCATTTCATTAACAGCATTTTGGAGAAATACATTTTACATCATCCATCTTCTTTAAAAGTTTAGCACTTTTATGTTTTTTAAACAATTTTATGTGTTTTAGAAATGTGTTTAAATTTTACAAATTGTTTGTTTTAGAAACCTATCATTTTGCATCTTCGTAATATATCAACACAGCATAAAAATTTTATATGAAACATATTTGGACATTAAGTCAAATACTGTCTAATTTGTTATAGCTTATACTTGATGTATATTTAGGTTCTTACACTAAGCATGGTATTAAATTGTCACAATTTCACAAATTGAATTACAAAATCATACAATTGTTTCGATACCAAGCTTAATGAAAATTAGTGGTTTAATCTTTGCAATGTGTCATTTTGCAGTAATTCCATTCTAGTTGCAAGATTTGTATCCCTATATGATGTTTAAAATGTAGTTAGTATTCGAACTAACATCTAAAGCTTCAAATTCATGTGATGTTAAGATAAATGCTTAGTGCTAAACGTAGCTTTAATTGCATAACAAAAAATTTGTAAAATTGTTCTTATGTTTATAATAATTTTGACGCAAACTTTACTAACTTTAACTAAAAAAATAACACCATGTTTTTAAAATGCTACATACTATTCTTTAATAATACATGAACCGAATTAAATTAATCAATTGGTTTCAAAGGTGCATATCAATGGTTTTTTCCCGCAAAATTAATAATGATACTTTATGAATGTTACTGTAGAATTTCTGAATCTGTTCTGTATTTGAAGATTTACAAAACAAAGAGAAATTTAGTATTCAAAATGGATGTTTTATCTGTAAAAGTGGTGTGACAACGGAATGTTTTTGAATAAATGTTTTAATATTTGAATTTTAATATTTACATGAATGATATTATTTTAATAATTTTAATAATGATATTATTTTATTAATTTAACTGCACATGAATATCTATGAAATTACATTTGACAGCAAACATACACAAATATTTCCCTTTTCTCTTAAAATTAAGTGTTGTATAAATTTTCTGGTAAACGTACCTTGAAGTATAACTAACACTTATATAAAATAATATTTATATGCATAATAATCCGTATGAAAAAAAATAACCCGAAATGAAATATGACACACAGACCAATTTTATTTATAAAAATAACTAAATTTATAGATATTTATATTGTACAATAGAATTATAGAATACCGAAAAGAATTTTATAGATTTTAGAAGTACTAAAGTTAAGAGGTCTGCATCAAAATTAATACTTAAATATTTATCAAGGTTAATCTTGAATAATTTATAATACATGATAGCTTTTACGTCATGATAGCAAACGTCTGAAATTCAGTTAAAAAAGTATATTAAATGGATGGTCACATTTTAAGTGAAAAAAAAGTGTCTTACTTTTTAAGACACCTTTTTGCATCTGAAGTTAAGGCATTGGAAACGTCTTAAAACGCCACCATTTTTAAAACACTTGAAATGTCTGAAAAAGCCGCCGTTTCGTAAAATTGTTTGTTCGAAAAAAAAAGACTGATGGCACCATCTATTGACAATTTTAGAAGCATCTCGAATTGGCAGGAGGAGGGGAATTTTACATCGCATTTCTCAAGTCTTGAACGGGATTCGAACGCGCAACCTTTGGCTTGGGCAGGCGAACGTGCTGTCTGCTTTGCCAGTGAGACCTTGTGTGATTTTGATTTTAAATGTATCTACCGGATGTTGATGCGTGATTATATTTTTAGAAAGCAGATTGTATTTTTATTGGTGCTGTTATAATATCAGCATGTTTTAATTAATAAGGCTAGATTATTATTAAGGTTTTTCTATGGTTAATAAATAATTAGAATATGGCTTGATTAATATAATTTATTAGAGAAATTGTCTTTGTTCAATGAATGATTAGAATATGCTCTAGTTAATTTGTTGATCAGAAATAATAAATTTTTAATTGCATATTGGAGGAGGGATTTTAACACGTTACTTTTTATAGAGGGGAAAGGAATCAATTTTAAAGGGACATATTTGAAATTTGATTTTTATATGAATATACTTCTTAAATTAAAAAAAAAAAAAAAAAAAAAAAAAGCTCCTAAAATTTTGATTTTTTTTTTTTTTTAACTTTTGGGAAAATGGTTGTTGCTTTCGCTTGAAAATGGACCAAATGATGCTCGCATTTTACTATTTTAACCAAAATTCTGTAACTTTAGAAGAATTTTTTAAGCGTTTTCAACGAAATTCTATAACTTTAGCAAAATTTATCTTTGAATAGGCAATAGAAATGCATAAAATAGTTACAAAAATGTTAAAGTTACAAAAAGGATATACGCAAAATATCAGATATGAAAAATAAAGTAGAAATTTAGTAATTTCGTGTTATAGCGGCCCCCAAGGATGAAATATTTTTGTTTCTGTTTTCATTAATATATTGTAAATTTGGTACTTTCGTGTAATTTTTTTTGAACGATTTTGAAACAATAAAAATAATCTGGCCGTGAATAAGGAAACATTTTCGTCAAATATTTGAGATGTTCCATTTCATTAGAAATCACTTAATTTCGAGACGAAATAATTGTCAAAAATGTTGAAATATAGCTCAAGAATTGCGGTCAATATTGAGAGTGTTATTTTTGACAGTGAGGAAACAGTTTCGTCAGATATTTGAGGATTCCTTTATTTGCATTGTAGTAGCAAACGTCAGGCCGAAATGTCGGATATTGAGTGCTTAAAATTAAGATATAATATTTAAAATAAAATAATAAATATATATTTTTATTATGTTTACTTTGTAGTAACATACTCATTCTCAGGTATTCGTTCAGTTGTTAGTTGCCTCAAGTAATGCTAATCTATAAAAAGCTATTATGAGTGATTCCATTTTATGAATTTTGTCGTGCCTAATCATTGCTAAAACCGCTGCTAATTGGGTCGTGATTATTCATTGCGAAAATCACTTCAATGAGAATGTCCTGTAAACGAATGACTCTCTAAAAGCAACATAAGTTACTCCAAACGATTTCTCTTTTTAACCTTTGTCCACAGCCATTTTTCACAAGGTGAAGCCCTATGGTGTCAGCGTATTCAACTGTTAACACTTTTATTTACGGGTCAGGGCAGACGACTATTTTTATACTTCTTTTTACCGGAATTTATATATTTTTCCTTTGTGGTATGTTTATCTTTAAAATATCCTAATATAAGGGCGACAAAGCTTTTTTTTTGCATATAAATATCCTGTATAACAATAAATATAACCAATACCTAAATTAAATGCCTATAAATATATTTATTTACTGCTGAATTGTTTGGCCTAAATAAAAATTAAATGGTTCACAATGTGTTTACAATAATCTTGAAACAAAATATTTCTGCTAATGTAAAAAAAAAAAAAAAAAAAAAAAAAAAAAAAAAAAATTGTAGTTTACTAAGAAATTGTAGTAATTGTGCGACAGAAACTGTAATCTCCTCACAAAAGTTTATAAATTTTATTAAATTACTCAGCGTACAAAAATTGTAGTCATCCTGTGTCATGTCCTTCGAGGCTGTCAACTAGAAATGAGGTCATTACACAAATTTTACTACAAACACAACTAATTTATTAATAACAGCAATCGTAGAGTTAGCTTTGAATCGTATGGATTTAATGCCGACAATCATAAATTAGATCCCTTTAATAAAGTCTGAGAGAGAGGGGGGGAATTCTGCCCCCAAAACTTGTTAAATTTTACTTACTTAACTCGGCTAGAAGTATATCTTCTGCAGAAAATTTAAAAAAAATCAATTTAGTAGATAGTATCATTATAAATGCAATCCCGTGGATTCTGATGTTACTCTTTATTCGACATGAAAGCGTAATTTATTACCAAATTAGAGAAAACTTACAGCTGATGACTGTATCAAAATTTGAAGTTAATACGTTGTTCAAATTGCACGAAGGAATAAACTAACCCAAAACGATTGGCATCCAAAATCACCTCAAACTATTTACTTCCACGCTATTTATAGTCACTACGCAACAACAATTATCCAATTAACATATCATTGAAAAATACCATAACAACCAGAACTGTGATTTAACTGTTTTATACTAAAATGAATAAAATGTAATAAAATATACTCGAATAAAGACAATTGTTCAAAAGTTACTGAGGCCTGTTATCTTCGTACAGTGTGATATTCACGAAGAAAAACATATATTTGAAAGTGTTTTATAACAACTAATGATTGTGTTGAGGTATATTATTATACTACGTTTGTAAAAATATTTTGATATATCCTCTGTAAAGTATGTATACTCCAGTATTACCAGTAATATCCAAGGAATATGAATATATTCTTTCTTTTTTCGAAAAAAAATAAATAAAAACAAATGAAAAGGCAAAACAATAATGTGAATTTAAAAATTAATCAACGTAGTATGATGTAATTTTTGCTCATAGTGCTTTTTGAATAGTGCATTTTGCTTATAGTGTAATATTGTGTAATTTTTGGAGTAAATAAATCGTTTTAAAAATCGAAAAAAAAAAATGACGGATTTACACGTTTCAGACACTGGAGATTCCGAAAAACATATATATACATATATTTTTTTTAATTTGTCGTCCGTCTGTATGTGTGTCTCTAAACGCTCTATCTCTCGAACAAATTGAGATAGAGACTTGAAATTTGATATGTACTTAGTATGTAATACTGAAAATAAGTTTATTGAATTTCAGTAACCTCGATTATATGGAACTATTTTTTTCGGACTCTCGAAATATTCGCTCTGATTAAAGGTATATAAAAAATTTCGAATTTGTATATTTTAGGGAGTAAATATAGAATACAATAAAAAACATAATTTTTTCATAAAGAATGAAGTCGATCAGATAATTTGTAATCACATTTTTCACACTCTTCGATTTTTCATGGCCCTGTATTTCATTCAAATTTCAATTCAAAGATATATTTTAATTGAAAAAGAGACACTTAATCCGGCGCAGTAAACTGTTAATTAATATGATTATGATTTTTAGAGTTATAACGATGTTTCTCTTACGCAATTCAGTAATGGAGCATTTAAATTTTATGACGTCGTCAAGCCACGATTTTATTCGAATTGCAATATATTTTATAAATAGTTTACACATGTTTTATTTTCATATTTTATATTATGTGAATCCATGATGGATAAGTATTACGGTTGCCATTCAACGACTAGTTTATATATATTTTTAATGCTTTTATATACGTGTTATTTTGTTGATTCTTATTTAAGTCTTTAACATAGCAGTTTACGAATGTTTTTTAATGCATTTAAGAAGGACTTTTCAAGAAGAATTAATACAAATGTTTATTTTCGTAGTGTGTGTACACAAATTTATAAAAATATCAGAAACTGTGATTTCAATTTGTAAAATATCGAAAAAATAAATTTTAAACATTAACATTTCAAGGTTTAATTTTTGCATTAAATAGATCCATCAATTACATGATACTTCAATTAATAACATTTTTTTTGGAGTAAATAGAATATGTACGTTGAAGGAATGGCATTTCTGTTAAATCTAGTATTTCATCTGTGATATTATTTATTCATGACACATCATTATTCTGCTTCTGGGAACTCTCTGGCAGCATTACGTACTAAAAAGCTTTCACTTGATATATACATAGATATAAGATGATACATATCTTGCAACATGATACGAAATATATTTTTCCTCAATCATTCTTTCAGAAACCATGACAAAATTTGTTCATATATCGTAATTAGTTGTTTCTTATAATTATTAGTTGTTTCTTAGTTATGATTTAATAATATAGACTGCCTTCCACTAAATAGAAAATCGATGGGATTTAATTCTAAGGATGAAATATTGATAAAGTATAAAGACAATGTTGGTAAACCTCGTTTCATTGTTTTGTAAAATAACAATTATAACAATTATTAATCAAATTCTGAAGGCGAATGAAGGGTTAAGTGTTATTTATTGCTATATATATATATATATATAAGAGTAAGTGTCTGTCTGCCTGCCTGCCCGCGTATTTCTCCGTAATTATAACACCTAGAACTCAGAAATTTTTGTCATGTGTAGATGTTGTCACCGGATAGTATACCTCGCGGCCGGATTTTTAAATTTTAATTTAGATAAAAAAAAAAAAAAAATTAAAACGTGTATATGGAATTTTGGGTTCGAGGCTATTTCAACCTCCTCCTATAAAATAGCCTCGGCAACGAAGCAGCCAGCCAATGAGAGCAGTGTAACGACCGAAGAAATCTATGACCTAGCCTGACTCGTGAGTTGCTGGCCTAGAGTTGTCCAGTTTTTGTCCATGGTTTTGTCCCCTAGCTCGCGACCTACGTTATACACGGCCGGTGCATGACGTTTAAAATGTCACATGCAGTGGATCATTTTTGTAGGGCGATTGGTGCAAAGCGGCGCGCCCCCCGTTTTGCACCAATCGCCGTATAAAAATGATCCACTCAATGTGACGTTTTAAACGTCATGCACCGGCCGTGTATAACGTAGGTCGCGCCTAGCTTCGGAGGTTGACTGCCGTGTAAGCCGTGTAATCGAATCGAAAGGACAGTTTTCGATATGCAAAGAGACTGCAAGAGATGTTAGTTGGCAGGTATGGCTCATTCGACTCTACATAGTATGATATGAGAATCATATATTAAGTATTAACAAACCCTATCCTTTATTTAATATATATTTTTCCCCTTCCTTTGTCAAAATTTAATCGTGTTATCTTTAACTTCAAACAATAAGCCCGCTGTAATTTATACCCTTTCCCTTTTTCATTTTCACTTATGCTCGATCACTAATATCTCACGGCTTTTCGATTAAAAGAAAAAAAAGTAAAGAATTAAATCAGCACAGATGCCTTTTCGTAATTTTACTTTCCGTAACCAAGCTTATAACACAATATGTTCATAACGCATTTTTGTGGCCACAAGGTCCGTTAAAAATTATGTCTATCTGTGCATACTGCCCAAATGCATGCCCTTATATGGTAGTGGTAAGAACTCAATCACTCACACCCAGGTCTAAAAATATATTCTCATTGTTAAAAGCATATACAGTTTTGTCTGTCGAAAATCCGTTCTCATGAGAAAGATATTTGTCGGTTATAATCGCCAGGGAGATATTACTTTTTGAAACAAAATTCGTCCTGTCGCCAATAATCTGGTAACCTCGCCGGCAAATACCATTAGTTATGCGGCAGCTTCATCTGAAAGTATTTACGCCTAGACACTCTGTAACAACCCTATTTTGGCGAGATTCTTGTCAGTGCAATTCCAACTTGTATCGTGGAAACAACTCACTTCGCTTTCTGTCTTCGCATAATAATGACCGTTTAAAGAACGGTTGTCTTGTTTCCCCCTCTTCTGTCCGCGACCATCTTGGCATCCTCATGGTGATCTTACAATAAAATGTCTTGACGACCATTCTGGAGTTTTTTTATTATACACGAACCTGGCTCACGTGGATTGTTTTATTTGATCACGAATAACAACTACAAAATATGATCTGATCAGCCAACAACTTTACAAATTTATGGTGCGTAACCAGCTTTTTCTCCAGTTAAAAAAAAAAAAGAGGTATATAGTTGGCAGAAGAGGGGACGCTTTTTCTTCACCTGCACCCGCCTGTCTCTTTGGATTATCAGCATGCATCAAAGAAAATTCCCGCCTGCATATTAGCATCCCACCGGACCGAATGGACTAATTTACGAACTTTGCCTGTGTTTCTAGGAACATTTCAAAAGTCGGTGTAATTCATCTAGACTCTCCCACGCTGAATTTTTTTTGGATTTTTCTGTGCCAAACCAGGTCTACTCCCAACGTTTAATACCGAGGAGGGGGTCCCTGTATAATTGGAAAGTATCTTGCGAACTGCCTCTTTTATCCTATTCTCCAGCGCATTTTCTACAACTCTCATCTTTGGATTTCCAGTTCATGCCCGGCCCTGTCACGACCCTTTCCCGTTCATCTACGTTCATTTCACCATCTTCCCGGACCCAATCTACTGATTCAACTTTATTGCCTGCACCTCCCTGCTGCTATATGAACTCTCAAAAAAATAACAGTGTCACCATAGACTCATCCGTAATAAATCTCCCTATGGATTACGTCTCCCTATTCCGAATATCATCCAGTACAGATAACCTTGCTACTAAAGTGTGCTCTTCATTTTCTCTGGAGTAGATTGATGGTCATCGGTTCGCATTCTCTTCATTGGGTGTCTGTTCAAAAAAAAAAGGAAAAAAGAAAGAAAAAAAAGTGTAGGCGTAGATCACCGTAAAGATTGTGCTTCGCGTCAGTGATGTGTTCCGTAACTCTACATGTTCTCTTGCCTTCGTGGTTTTATAGTGATAAATTTCGTTCGGCATTCCCATTCATATTCGATGGACTTCGATCTACATTCAGCTGAGCGATGAACGTCATTTTATAGTCTGTATTGTTTTTTTCTCTCTCCGCAACTGAGATTCAAATAAAGTGAATAAAGCCAGCTGTTTAAGTTTCCAGCTGATAAGGAGAACAAATTAACATAGAATGAACTGTTTGCATGCATACAAAAAAAAACAGGATAAAACTTAATTATATTGAATTTTTCTTTTACAGCTGATTAGCTCATCTTGAATCAATGACTAATACGATTGCACTTTTAACTTTTCCCCGCTTTCAAGCAAATAAAATAAAAGTAAATTTTTTCTTGTTTCACACAGTGTAGGTAAATACAAAGGTACAAAATTCTATTTGTATTATATTTTTCTCATTAAGGTAAGTTGTTCGTTTATTTCTTTAATAGTGAGAAAAAAAGGTTTCAATTTGAACCATGCTAAATAATTGTTTATAAAGTATACAAATAATAATAATATTCTCGAATATTGATTTAAACTGATATCATAGTAAATTGAAATGGCACTTGTAGCTTTTTTGTTTTTGTTTGTGTAATTTAGATTATACTAGAAAGAATTCACGGTAAATATTTATATGGAGATGATTTTATTATTAATGCAATTACAACCAGAAACCTTTTCCGTTTTATTACATGGTCATATGTTTTGATAATGATTTATTAGATTAATATTAAACAACTTCTGATTATTTTCTGTTTTAATGTTAATGGTTCTTGCCATATTATAGGTAAGTTGGTAAATTATATTCTGTATGTAAAAAAAAAAATTATTAAATTAAACATTCACAGGAGAAGTTTTTAATAAAGTAAATAAGTGAATAAGAGAATTTTTGCATATTATTGATTAATTTTATTTTTTTTTCCTTTTTTCCTATTATGCAATGATACTTTTTTCAAATATTGAACGTATTATTATTGTGAAAGGAGAAATGGTAAATCTATATGCATTTCTTTTAATATTTTTATAAAGGCTCATATATTTAGAAGAAACAATATTTATAATGAAAAGTATAATATAATTGTTATTATCTCTCGAAGGTTTGCCTAGATAACACATTTTTTTTATGACTGAAATTTTATTTAATATATTGCATAAAAATTTTGATTTATAATAAGGCAGACATACTTTTTCTATATAAAGTTCATATTACTTTTTATTTCTCTGCCACAATGAGTATTGCAGTCTGCAGAATGAGCGATTAATTTATTTATGTATTTACATGGATTTTTTTTTTCCAAATTGTTGGTTCTTTTGTAAAGTAAGATATCTTTTGGTTAAAAAAAAATATATATATGGATAATAATAAAAAGGAAAGATAATATATTTTTGGTGTGAATAATTGTTCATTCTGGAGATAGGTATTTTGTTCTTGTGTTTTTTTTTTCTTTTTCATAAAAAAAAAGAGAGATTGCATTCATTTATTTATTCATTTATTATATATATATTTTGCTTATAAGTAATTTTTTTGCGGTAAAATATTTTCTGGTAAGTTACTGTGAATATTTTAGGTAAACAAAATTTTCCCCACCTGAATTTTTTAATTTTTTAAGGTAAAGATTTATTTAGCTAATAATTTATTGCAAACAAAATATTTATATTTGCTCACTCGTTAGCCAAACATGACCAGCAAACTAACTTTTAAAGTGACCAATTTTGATGGTGAACCCACCTTGTTAGAGTTCTTTTTTAATCAGTTAAGAACATTGGCCCGTATACAAAAGTGGAAGCACGAAGAAGCAATTCAATTTCTGGGTGGGAAACTCACAGGCCCAGCATTAACCTTTTTTACGCAAAACCCTGAAATATATAAATCTAATGATTTGGATTTCGTCGAGAAAGAATTCAGAGCATTTTTCGCTCCCCCGAGTAAAACTGCAGCACTGGTTGAATTCAATAATCTATTATTACTACCAGAGGAATCGATTAGAAACTTAGCGCATCGTATAAACACACTCACTGCTCGTGTACATTAGACAATTTCATTGGTGGATACAGAGCAGTGATGACAGAGTTACATAAAGCCAAGTAGCCAGATTAACGAACATTTGGCGAGAGGAATGTGATAGAAACGCAGGTGTTATTTTCCGTTAAATGTTAAGTCAATGGGAGATTGATGAGGAACAAATATGAATTTGGGACAATAATGTGGTAAGAAAAGGTGTCATTACAAATATTTTCTTTTTTTAACATTAAAACCTTTGAATCGGGATGAATGAAGTACATAGGGAATTGTTTCGATGAGCCATTTTGCATAATTTCGTTGTAAATTTCGGATAATTTTGTGTCTTTCTTTTGTTCGTTTACAAATGTTTCATTTGAAATTTCCAATAAAGGGTCTTTTTGATCCTTGTTACCAATAACTAAGTAATTTAGAGAATGTGTACTGTATGATAAATGATCATTATTAGTGTCTGGAAGATCATTATCTACAATTGGCAATGCATATGGTTCGTTGATAAGCTCAGGGTTGGAATTTAAATCAACTGTGTTTTTCCCGAAAGAACATCTGGACAAATAATCTGCAAGTACATTTGAAGAACCGGGAATGTGATCAAAAGTGTATGTATATTCTGATAATTCTGTTAACCATCTAGTTGTTATATCAGCGGGATTAGTTGTTTTCTTGTATTTTTTTAAAGGAGCACTATCGGATAAAATTACAAACTTTCGGTTATATAGACAGTATTTAAAAGCAATTACAGATTTGTAAATGGCCATTAATTCACTTTTTAGTGGTGGATAACGTTTTTCAGACTGTTTAAGAGATTTAGAAAAAAATGCAATGGGAAGTAATTGTCCTTCATGTTCCTGTAACAGAGCACCTCCTATGGCTGACGCATCTGTGTTTACATAAAAAGTTTTAGACCAATCGGGTAAACGAACCATGGGAGACTTAAAGAACACCTGTTGCATTTGATCAAATAATTTTTGATGTTTTTGAGTCCATTTAAATGTTGTTTTTGGTGTTGTGAGATCTATAAGTGGTTGGATAATTTTTGAAAAAGAAGGCACTAGAGATTTGTAAAATGTGACCAGACCAATAAACCTTTTTAATTGTCTTTTTGTTGTCGGTGTAGGAAAAGAATTTATTTTGACAATATTTGATTGGACGGGAGAAATGGAATGATTTTCAATGTGAAAACCTAAGTAGTCAACAGCGGTTTTGTGAAATGAACATTTAATGGGCAAGAGCGTTAAATTATATTTCGATAAAATTTCAAGTACTTTCTGTAATTTTGCACATGTTTCCTCAAAAGAATTCGACCCAAAGATTAAATCGTCTTGGTAAGCAAAAATACCTTCCATTTCTAATTCATCAATAATAGTGTCCATTAAATTTTGAAAGAAACTACTGCTATTCTTTAAACCGAAAACCAACCTTTTAAAATGAAAAGTACCGTATATGCATGTGAATGTAAGTGGATCTTGATCATTCGACTCTACATAGATAGAGCTTTTCGATTTTCACCACCAGTGGTGCTTTTCTATCTCTGGTTCTATGGGCTGGATTATGAAGGGGTATGGCTCTTTCAACTCGACTTACGGTAATATATGGGAGTGTGTATGGCACGCCCAGTGTTTGCTGTCTAAGGTGGTGGGGCCCCCAACATTAGATTTGTTTAAAAATTAAAAAATGTTCAACACTGATTTCAGGTACATTTAAGGTTGTTGGCACGGGCAACGCCGGGCGGATAAGCTAGTATATATATATATATATATATATATATATATATATGATACCGCAAAATTCTACTTAAAAACGTAGACGGAAGATAGGTAATATAAATGTGAGACACTATCAAATAAAATTCATAACCAGAAACCAATTGGTAGTACGAAAATGCTTGGATATGACATGTATGATGCACATTTTGATGCAAGTTCTCCCTATATCCGTTCTTATATATCTAGCAACGATTTGTTTCAGTGATGAACGCGCATGACCATTGTGTACGAAACGTCCTTTGCGTCTGACATTAATACATAAGGAATCGGCATCGAATCTGATAATATTCGAGGTTACAATTAAAGGGAAAAATAATTGAAAATCAAATGATTTAAGATTATGTTCAGCATACATATCTTGCATTATGAATGATTAAAAATAAGGGTAAGTGTATTGTTTGCAAGATATGTGATCTTGTATAGTTAATCTTATACATACAAATTTACTTTGCACTGGTTTCTGTATTGCCCAATTGAGATGTCTCTTTCCATGCCTTTAAGTATTACAGAAGGAGTTTCTGGTCACGGATTTTTATGTGAATGTAACTCATATGTGTGTTTACTTCTGGCCATGAAAGTTCGATTTTAGAAAATTAAAAAATCCTGTATAAGACATATCCATATTTCTGTTGTTTTTTTTTGTCTTGAAAATTTGGATATTGAAGCACAATATTTGGTTATACGTCTCACTAGAGTATTTAAATATTAAATTTTACATAATTAATAAATTTAACTGTGTTGGTTGAGTTTATTACAATTCTGTTTCCATAGTAATCTAAAACATATAGATTATTCAAACTTTAGCTGTGTATTACCATTCTTAAAATTATGTTTACCTTTTTGCTTAGAAAAACAACACAAATTTCAAATATTTACAAATAAAAACTGAAATAAAAACTAATTATTAATCATCAAAAATCAGAAATATCTGTTCAATCAACATATTTTTTCAAAGCAAGTTTGTTTCTCATTTCATACTTTGAACATTTTTTTAATTTTCAATTTTGTAGCAATACGTGTGTACCTATTAAACATATCAAACTATTATTTAGCTTGTATGTTTGTAAATGTGTGATTTATAAAAACATACTAACAGCTGTTCTCGAGTATATTACTGTATAATGTGTAAAATAAAACAAAACACAGCCATATTTAAGCGTTCATATAAATGTGCGAAATTATGAAAATTTGTTAAAAAAAGTACAGTTATCTACATTTTAATTTCACAGTGATTAGCTGCTAAACTACTCCAACGCTTTCGGCACAGATTAATAATACATAACATTGGCATTGAAAAGTGACGTGTTGCATGTCACTTCTTATCATCGGCACTTTAATTCAATCGCATTGTATTAATGGTTGTCATGGGCAAGTCTTTGCGATGTTCTAGAAATTGGACTGTAATCAGTAATGTTTGAGCATTCATTCTTTGCATAAGTAAAATCATATTTGAAATTACGACTGAATAGTTTATTAAAAAGTTTTATGTGTATATAGATGAATTCTGCATTTATACTTTAAACATGTAGATCATTTAATAAACGAAATAATTACTTATATGAATAACCAGTAGAATATTAATTTTTCAAAAGGACTTTTTAATGTTTTACACAATTTAGCAAATCAGATTTTAATACTTGCCAATTTCTGAAACGCTGTAGTTCTTCTGGATTTAAAAATTGCAGTTAAGTAATAATTTCTTTATGTACTTCCTAAAATATTTTAACAAAACTTTCTGTCCATTTCTAACTTTAGGGACTTCTCATTTACAGTGCGTTTTTTTTCACTAAACTATCAGTCTTACCAGTAACCATACCTAGAAATATTTCACCTTTTTACTCATACATTATAGCTGCTAATCTTAAAGTTAGCATTTAACTCTTCAACTAGTAATTATATGATAAAATAGACTGACTTTGATTTCCCTAGAAATGTAACAACTACACTGGCTAAATTAAGAACAAATCACTATAAGGGAATGAAGATCCTTCCTGATAAGACAATAACCTATATTTATTGCAGGAACTGTCCGGAAACTCTGCTCACACCAAGGTACATCTTCGAGTGCCCATCAATTACCGGATATATCTTAAAACTCGGCTGGTTACCGCTGTTCGGGATATCCTTTACAGTCCTGAAGCACCAAGGCTGGTGGCAGTGGTCCTCAGGACCTTTGACAATATCTAAGGCTTTCTTTCTTAGCCTTTTGCATATCCATGGACACGACAACAACAACAAGATAAACTGGAGTGATAAACTAGAGTGACTGTTCTAAAAGAAAATAATTCCTTTTATTCTTCGTACATTTAAGTACTTTCTTCGTACTTTCTTCGTACATTTAAGTTACTGATGTGAAGAGAGAAAGTATAATTAATAATACTTGTTTCTAATATTTTCCTCTTTGCATTTTACTTTCTATGATTATATTCCCTGGTACCAGTATGTCTGATTCGTGTTCCTACATCCTTTCATTTCCTCTTTCTGCCACTCAAATTATGTACCTGAGTTGAGACACCCGAGCTGATATTCATTGAACAAAGTTAAATTATATACAATTTCTACTTATAAACATGATTTAAGTTCATTAAGTGAAAATACAGCATTAGTTTACTGTGGTGTTTTGTGCTTGTTTCTAACGATTGACGACCGCAGTAAAATCTACTAAGTTTACTAAGATTTAAAAAAAAAAAATCTTACCTTAATACATCTGCTGAAGTCCTCTCCGCATTTGTAGGACCGACTTCGTTGTTAATAGATGTATTAAAATATCAGATACTAAAATGCGACGTATATTTTAGAACAACTCAAATTTAAAAGGATTTATCATTTACCTATCATTGACATTTTCGTTATATACCAATAGATGAAACATACATTCCATAATGTGACGCCAATGTGGTTTTTTGATATTCAAAGATACAAAACGAAATATTAAACTTCCATTCGGTATTACTCTTTGAATTTTGGGAGTATTGTGGATGTTTAATAACTAACGATGTGTGCTGCTATGGGAAATTTTCTTAGAGGAGACGCTTTAAATGCAATGAAATGGTTCGCGTGTTATTCCTAATATGCGCATGGTTGATTATGTCACATCTATATAAGGTGCATATATATTTATGCGTCATCACATTTACGCACATCGGTTTTATAGATACATACAAATATTTTCAGAAATATTTACACATAAATTTAGGAAAAATAAATTAACACTTTATTGAACTGTACAATGTATAGAGTACATAATTTAGTATAAAAATTAGTTTTAAGATTTTGAGAAATGCAATGTTTAAAAAACAAATTTTCACCCACAAATTACACATACATCTTTTTACGATTTATTGGCTATCTAACTATATTTAATTTCATCATATGATTCTGTTAATGTAATAAAATAGTATTTCATATTTAAAAAATGAAGTGCATTAATTGCATTGAATCGCGCAACATGTATTTAAATTATACTTCATTGACTAACATCATAATATACCAATTTTTAAGAGCGTTGTTACTTTTGCTATTCATTTATTTTGTTTACTCAACAATCTGGACGTTCACGTATATCAAGTAGAATGCAAATTGAAAAATAATTATATATTTTTTGTACTTAAGTACTAATTACTGTCATCAGCGTTGCACCTGAAGCAATTTGTTTCGTAAATTATTCACAAACGAAAATAATGGAATAAAGAATAACGATATTCATAATGAAGCACTTAGCATTGTTGGCTTCTTTTATTTTTGCGAACTGAGTTTTAAAAAAAAATGAAGGCCTTTGAAAGAGTAATTACTCTTAAAGTACATTTACATATAAATTTCTCAGGGATTGATCTTCGCACTTGTTGCGGTATGCGATGAAATGATATTTCCATGATAATGTACGTAACTTCATTAATTTGTTCGTTTCATGTTAAAAAATATCAGATTTGAAATCTTCATCAAAAGTTAATACTGATTAAGTGAAAGTAAATATGATCCATACTTATAAATAAAATATTCGTTAAGGTTTATGGAAAACGAAAACAGCATATTGATCATATAATACATATCTCCTGTCAAATTTTATATTTGACTCCTGCTGCTAGCAAAACGCAATTGTGTTGTCATTTTTGTTTTGCTTCCTTCTATTTTGCTTTTAAAAATGTATTTAATACTTTGTATATTAAGAATATTGATTCTTCTATTTAATAATATCTATCTTCTATATAAAATCTTCTATTTAATCTCTTTTACTCTGGTAAAAATCAGATCATTTGCATAGTTTTTTATATGGTCACAGAAACAAAGACTCTGATCAGATTTTCAGATATATGCTTGTCAAACTTTAGGGTGTTAGCGATACAACATTATACTCTTAAGTGCAACACTAATTTCGATTCATGGCACGATAATTTATTTTAAATATGCTTCATGTGACCTTGTCAAATGAAGGTTTAGTTGGATTTTTTTATTCTACTCGCTTTTTAACAGAAATCCGGATACATACGCAACTTGTTTGCGTTATTAAATATGTGTTATGTTTTTCAAAATTTGATGAAACACACTATAGATTTACGGAAGTATTTAAACTGATGCATTTTTGCAGAAAATTTTCTTTCTGTTAATATTTAGGTAAATTTCCATCCCAGTTTGTTTTTAATTTAAAAAAAAAATTAAAACATTATTTTTCAAAAGCTCAAGAACTGAAAAAAAAAATACTGAATGCGTTCAGCGTTAACTCATAACCACCCATCTTTATGTCAGCGGAATGTGAGGTCCACATTGACTTAGCATCTCACAGAAAAGTAAAAAAAGTTATTTCAAATTAATGTGCAATAGTTTTTATGTCTTTAAAGACAGATGGAAACTTATCTGAGAAAGATGAATTAGTTTTTCTGCGTTCCGTAACAATATATTTTTGAGAAGTGAGATCTAATTGAACATTTTCGATATCAATGTTAAATGAAAAATATATACTTGCCATATTTTCATTATTTTGGTAGAACACCCTAAAATTCATGGGAATCAAGTAAAAAAACATTTTACTCTTATTGTATAATACATGTTCTTACTGTTTGGAGACTACGATGATGTTGTCTTTATTATATTCCTTCATTATTAATAAAAAATAAGCTACAGAAAAAAATTGAATTATAAATACTAATTATTGAATTTGTCCTTTGATATGTATTTAATGAATAAAAACATCGATATAAATTTTATGTCTGATACAAACAGAAAAGACAAGAAACAATTATAGATACATAAGTAATACATGGTGTCCATAAATGATTGTTCCGGTTTCCTTCTTTCATAACTTTTTATTTCAGAATATGACGAAAAATAGTATTACATATTTGTAAATTACAACTCAAAGAGTTCTCTTTTTTAATAATACAAACAAAGTTACGTATGTATAAAGTTGCAACTCAAAACGCTATTAATCAAATAACGTTTATAATCAAATAATAATTAATATTGAAATTTTATCAAATTTATCCAAAAAATATTATCGAATTATGTAATATCTATCTAACTTTATACCCATAATAAATTAACAGCTTTTTGATAAATTTGATAAAGTTTTAATCTTACTTTTTATTTGATTATAATCGTTATTTGATTAATAGCGTTTTGAGTTGCAACTTTATACATACGTAACTTTGTTTGTATTATTAAAAAAGAGAACTCTTTGAGTTGTAATTTACAAATATGTAATACTATTTTTCGTCATATTGTTAAATCAAAAGTTATGAGGTAAGGAAATCGATACAATCATTTATGGACACTCTGTATATTAGAATGGGAATACTTGTTTGAGCAGAAACATAAGTGGATCCAGCGCTAAAGTATTCACATTCGTGTACAAACCTGAATAGACTACAAATACAATAATCGATTGTACAAACTTTATTAATAAATCATGTACGATATATAAAAATGCACATTTTTTTTTTTTTTTTTTTTTTTTTTTTTTTACGCTGAATACTAAGTTCCTCTCACTTATACTCGATACGCAGGAATTATTTTTCAGCATTACTTTTTTTAATGTAATTTTTGCCTTATTAAATCGCAGAATTAATAAACCTAATATTACTGTTTTAAAATAGTGGTATGAAAAAAGTAATTGCTGAACATCGCGTATAAGTGAGAGGTCACTGTAATAATTCTTGTTCTTTGTTATATAAGTAATCTGCAGCGTAATTTCAGCACTGCTGAAAAATTAATTAGCTCTATTTTGTTAATTTTTTTTCCAAAAGACATCACAAAATCATCTTGAAAATTTGCAAAATATACACACTGAATAACTGAATAACATTGAATAACTCTGGTGTGTTTTCATTTATTTTTTATAATTTTAGTTATTTTTTGTATTAAGCATTTTACAGGTAAAACAAGAATACATGATTTAGTCATTTGATAATAGAATTAAATAAAAAGTATTTTAATCGCTAAAAAGGTTATCAATCTCTTTTAATAATAAAAAGATTAAAAAAATTATTTTGCATCTATTGTCAAGTAATATTACTCTAATACGTATAAGCATTTATTTATGTTCTTGGTTTGTTTTTCTACTTTATTTAAATTTTTCATTTTTTGAATAACTCCATCAAAATGACAATTCGGAAAAATATATATATTTTTTTCAAAATGCAGAAGAAACAAAGCAGAAGAAACAAAGAAGATAACAAAAAAAGAAAGGTAGAAAGTTAGTGCTCTTTTTGTAGCAAATCCTATTCTTAAAGAAAATAAAAACACTGTGATATTTATCTATCGATAATCAAAATCATTTCGAAAGTATTCCTTCAATTTTGATTCCGATTAAAGGAATTAGCCTATAATATCTACATACAGAACTATAACTACCCAATTAAGAAAATGCATAAATGCATACACATACACAATACTCGGTCATACTTTCAAATCATTGGCTACTATGACAAAGTTTTCTTTTTTCTGAAATATTTTTAATAAAACATGTTTCTATATATTAGTCATATTTTCTTAATTAAATTCGTAAAACATTTGATTTCGCTTTGACATTTTCGTGAAATCGATACTTTTAAACAATAAAAAAAGTCTGACTGGAATGTTTTTGGTATTCTTCTTCTATAAGATATATGGTACTTTTCATTCTGTGCTACCGAAAAACTTTTCATCAATAGGTTATTGATTATAGGCAGCTATCTATATTCCTTTAAGACTTTCTTTTGTAATATTGTTCAAGTCGTAAGTTCTTAATTAAATCATTTGAAAAAGTAATTTCCGCTATGACATTTTATTAAATCGGCAACAAACACAGGATATGTGAGATATCAAATGTCTCATATGATTGGTATTCCTGTTGTATATCATAATCCCTATGTTCTATATTAATTTTTACTCAAAGTTTTCAATGAACCTTTTTCATTTTATTATTTATTATAGACACTATCTCAAATCTTTTCAGATATCGGCTTTGTAAAGATAGTATTTAAACTTATATCTAAATTCTTGAGCCTTTGATATTTTCTTACTTGGAAAAAATATAATCAATTTTAATTTTTACTTTCTGACATGTAAATGTGTAGAACACTCTTTTGAAAGACTGAAGAATAATGTTTCTTTTAAACTTTGTTATCCTTGACAGCACAAATTATATGTATAACAAGTGTATTTTTAATTACATTTTAAAATTTTCACATCACAGAATTTTCGCAAACTTCTGCGGTAATTTTCGAATTTAGAATTATTGTTCTCCATCTCAACAAAATATTCAATTTCCGCAGCAAAATTAGAATATTTACGGATTCGTAAATCATATTGCAGACAAAAGTATTTTTTTGGAATTGGTATGAAATTCGGTAATTTTTGTAGAAAAGTAAAAATTCGAATATATATATATTTTTTAAATATTATCTGAATTATTTTATCTGAATTTGCAAGTAATTACGATAAGTGCATCAAGAGATAATGTAAAATAAGTCGTTCATTCTAGATTTAGTACTATGTAATGAAAAATAAGTATGACTGAGCGAAAAGTTATCAATTTTGAAAAAAACATTTCAAGTTTGAGTTCCAAATGATACAACCTTTCGAAAATTACTTTTGGCCATGCTTTCTCAGGTATATGGTGCTCTACACGACCAAAAGACACCGGACAGATTCGAGTTTAGACGTTTTGTCGAATGTATATTGAAATACTTTGCTCATTCTACTGGAACTTCAGAAATATAAGGAACACGTGTAACTCATTATTTTCTTGATCACTTTAAAAATTAGTGGACCAACACAAAACTCAAAAAAAAATCCATCATCTTGTAAAATAAAATGCTTGTAACGATCGTGACATCTTGGACCTCCAATATGAATATTGTTCAACATTTGTGACTATTTGTGTAAAAATAGAGCGCATATCCATAAAGATATAAAGGTTTCTTTGAAAAACTCAAGAAATCTGCGTTTATATATATATATATTTATATACATATATAGCAAGCAGGGTTTTCAACCAAATTTAACGCCACTTTCGGGAAATTTGACAACGTACCGTTGGAACAACTTGCTACAATTAGAATATAATAAGATATTAATGATGTATGAGCATTTTTATGATTTTTTAATTGCGCATGCACATAAATAAACAATTTTTTCCATAATTTATCCTTCAGCAATTTAAGACAACTTATAAGAAATTCTATTCGAATTTATTAAAAATTCAGTACGAGGTTGCGTTATAGTGAGCTGAATTTTAGATTCCTGTGAAATGCAGCCGGATGATAATGTATTTTTCGCTAATTGATATTTTTTATCATTTGAATCCAACGAAGGAGACAACCGACAGCTGCTACTCGCTAAACAGGCAGAACAGCTGCACCTTCTATGCTTTCTGGAATGGCAGTAAACCCGAACACGGAAGTTCACACTTGAAAAATTTAAAAGCTAAATTAGATAAGTTTAAGACATTGACCACGGGCTCGATAGGTGGGAATGTAAGAGGGAAAGTACGGAGACGCTTGATACATTAGACGACCAAAGAGGCTTCGAGCTTATTTATTCTTATTCATTAGTACACTGATGTCGAGAAATTAAGGGGCGGGGACCGATTTCAGACATTTCGTCGAATATCTACTGAAATTCGTGAGGAAATGCCCGAAATGCCCTTGAAATTTGAGGATGAAAAGAACATGTTTGACTTCATGTTTTTCAGTGAAAATTTTCTCCCGAGGGCAATTAGAGGGGTCAATCATAATTTTAATAATAAAATAATATTTCCGATCTCCCAAGTAACAGGAAATGCTAAAAAATGGTCTGTCACTGTAGCAAATAACTATGTAGGTCATGTTCAGCATTTGTGTGCATTTGTGTAAGCACAGCACGTATATTCCTGACGATATTAACGTTTGTGTGAAATTTTCAAGTTTTTGTTTCATAGTATACAGAGTTTTCAACCGAATGTTACACCTCTTTCCAAAAAATTGACAAAAAATGGTAAAAATAGTATACTGTAATTAAAATATCAATATATTGAATATTTGATGAGATATTGATATTTGAATGAAATAAATTTTAACTGCGTATGCGCGAACGACAGCAAAGATTTTTTGGCATGATTTGAAAGGCAATACTATAGAGAGTCATATAAAAAGACCAGTTAAAAATCGTGAAAACTCAAAACGTTGCAGGCAATACAGTGAGCTAATTGATAAATTGGAGAAGAAATACCATAGGATTATATGGGATTAATGCGGGAAAAATTAATATTTGTAAATAAAGACCTAATTTAAAAATTAATCAATGAATCAGTTTTACTTAGCTGAAAAGTGTATAAACATGTTTTTAAATTTTATCGACTGAAGGTAAAGTCTGAATCCGTGAAAGTAGGAGGAACCTTTACGAATAAAAAGAGATAAAGCATTTTTTTTTTGTATTGGTTATTTCAGTATCGAAGTTTTATTTGAAGCACAATTCATTATTTATTTAATTCTGTCAATCGAAATTTTTCTCTTCTTCTGTACCAAATGAATAAGTTTCTTTCTATTTAATGGATATAGGTTTTTAATACAGTAAAGTTATTTAAAATTGGGATTTGAAATCGAAAAAAATATGGGAAACTCAACTTTAACGTTTTTCCTGTATTAGCATCACGTTTGATATTTGGTGGTGCGCGGAAGTATGAACTTCAATTTAGTGGTACGTTGGTCTAAGAGTTTGGGAACCCCTGCTTTAGATAGTTGATTATTAAATTATGCAATTGTTTCCCCCTCAGTTACAAATTATTTCACACAAATGCTCACATTTCATTATTTATTATTTACTATATTTATGTTCTAAATATAGTATAATATTTTCACTGTATTTTGTCACGTTTTCTGAAACGTTTCATCCCTGCATGTTTTAAACAAAAGAAATGGATAAACTCTTTTTAATTTTTAAATAAACCTTTATATCTCTATGAATACCACACTATTTTAACTTAAATGAACCCAAAATTCGCTTAAGCTCCATATAGTGATGTGTTGTAGGTATACAACTACATAATGTATCGAATAATTATTTATAGGGTGATCGAAAATGTATTTATTAAATTATCTGTTGTTCCTTCAATTGTGATTGTGATCAAACCGTTTCTGAAAGGTATGAGGTCAAGCATGTTCCTTATATTTAGAAGTTACAGATATTTCTAGACATTCAACCAAACTTTAAAATCTAAAATGTCTGGGGACTTTTGGCCATAACGGTGTGTGCGTGTCATATGTCCTGCTTGAGTTATCAGCCTGACGCAGAACCTTCAGTTTTTATTTCCCATGTATGTCTCATTTTATTGACCACGAAGGAAAGAAAAGTTCAATCAATATTTCAATCTCGAATTGAGAAACATTACCTAAAACCAGTTAATGTCTATTATTAAAAGAATGTTTCTGCCTGTGTGTGTGTGTGTGCTTTTTCTGGCTAGGTAAAGCTATCACACGTAAAGATATACAAATACGGATAAGGATAGACGAAGAAATTTGTGAATATATTTCAGATTTATATTTCTTATATTTTTATAATTTAAACTTAATAAATGCGATAAATTCCCAACACGTGAACTCAAAATACATTCTGTTACTATTATTATTATCATCACTATTATTATTTCATTGTAGTTTGAACTTTTTTGTGCCTATTTGAAACTACAGCAAATGAAAAAAAATTTCTTGGAGTGTTTTTTTTTTTTTTTTTTTTTTTTTTTTTTTAAATAGATAAAAACCTATTTAAATTGTATTGAAGTTAGTTGCGCATTCATCTTGTTTCATCTAAATATCCAGTTATCAACCGTAATTTTTTTTTTTTGGTATACTACTGTTTGTCACAGATATACCACTGTTCCACATCGTATTACAACGCCATTATTTATTTAAAATGTGCAATAGTGAAAATTTTCATATATCTAGCAGGTGAAAATGGTTATGGGATAAACAGTTTTTCTGACATAAATGATAAAAATAACAAATCCACAACAGTTAAATCTACTTATAATATATTTTTTAATAAACTCAAAAAATACAAAAGAAAAAGACAACACATTTATGTTTTAATATTAAAAAAAACTAAAATATCTGTGTTCAACAACTCCATTTCTACGAATAAAATCAAAATCAATTATATATATTTTTTTGTGTCAGCTGTAAATCTCAGTAGAAGTTTTAAATAAGTCTCAATTATTTAATTTCAAATTCTAATATTGAGCCTATTAATGCTTTTTTCCTCCATCGATTTTGATTAATAGTTTGCTTTTAAAACTGAACAAAAGTCCCTGATGTATTAATTATTATTTTGGAACATTAGATGATTTCTAAACTTTTTTCACAAAATTAATTCATTCTTATTGCACATATTCTGCAGCTTTCGTCGCATAATAGTAAATTGTGAAATCTATGAAAAACGATTCATTAATAATTTGCTCTAATATAAGAAATTAAAGAATTTGTTAAGATAAATATCATTATTTATTGCTAAATTTAACTTTGCTAGGTAAGGTTGACTCATTCTTTTTGATTCCTAATCTAAACAAGAACTTTGCTTTCAATCAATTTTTGCGTTGCGTGCTTTATATCTGAAGGAGTCATACTTAAGGAAGTAAATCTATTATTAACATGTATTGATGAGTATGAAAGAATAAAATATGATCCATCGTCGGGTATACAGAATAGTTTACGAAATAAGCATTTAAGTTTTCCACACTCTGTTTTCTCCTGTTGTTAACTGTTTTGCTTCATTTCTTTGAGGAATGATTTTCTTCTTTCAGCAGCTGATATTTGACGTAGTAAATCGAAGCTTTAGAAAATTTCTATTGTTTTGCAGCTTGGTTCTGAGAGATTTCATATTTGTGTTGAAAATCGTTTTCAACACTTCCGATTTCTTAAAAGATTCTCTTTCTGAAGTTAATATAATTCAGATACTTCCTGAAGTGTGATGGCGTGGTGTACGAAAACCTTTTTAAAAACGCTTTAAAACGAAATATAGGGGAAGACCGGGCAGAGTGGCCGGGGTGGGCAAAGTGGTCACCCAATATAATGACGTCACCAGAGCGCTTTGCATTGCGTGGTTTGTCGTCAAACTGTTTCATTTGATGGCAGTGAGTAACCAGACAATCATTGAACAATGTGGTTCCATGCTTTATAATTTTAGAGCGGGTTTTCCAGTTTTTGAAGTTTGTTTTCTAAGGTAAGTCACTTATATTACATACAATTAACAATAACCTGTTGTACTTGCATATATTTATTGGATGTGTAAGGGAAAAGCATGTTTTCAGCTTCACATTGGTGGGTCGCTGACTGTTCATTAGTTTCAACTGTAGAACGTATTTCCTGTCATGGCTCCCAAACGGGCAAAGTGGACAGGGTAGTGACCGTTGATTGGATCAAGTGATGAAGGTTGAATCAGGTGCAATGTTTGTCACCGCTGGGCTTATGAGGCATGTTCACATCGCGAAGAAGATAACGTGGAGTTTATTTGCGAAAAGTGCAGTGTTTGATTCTGATTTATAATTTTTTATATGGGTTTGTCAAACTCTTATTGGATTTTCATACCATTTTAAATCTTTCATTATGTTTCATACGATTTGTTATGACAATAAAAATGTTCTAATCATTTAAATAGTGTTTTCAATCTTTTTACACATGTAGGATAAAGTGGTCATTTTGACCTTTTTTGGAAAAAACTAAATTCTCACTTCCACTTTATTATTTCGTAAAAATTATAAATACCCTTACACTTCTAAGTAGTCTCTCTAGTTCAATAAAAAATTTTCAGTTATGTGTATGTATTTGAAGGGGTAACAGAAAAGCATAAAACTTTAGGGTGACCAGTTTACCAGGCCTTCCCTTACAATCCATTAGGGGCTTTGTTTGTATCATAAAAATCTTCTTATTAAAATATTTAGATAATCAGCATTTTCATCATAGAACTTGTACACTCGTGATGGAGATATTTTTCTTTATGTGTCAACTTTCAGTAAAAAGAAAAGTAAAATAAAGACATGAATATATAGATAGCAAAGTAAATATAATAAAATATAAATAATACCAAGGTATGAAATTGATAATATTCAAAATGAGTATAAGTAAAAAAGATATTCGTTGTCCTTTGACGTTTTTATTGTTGTTGTTCAATATACTACAAAGGATTATGTAAATATATTCATTAGACATGGAAAATATACAGAAGTAAATTTTATTTTTTTCCATAAAATGATTAAATAACTCAACTATAGATTTCAGAAATATTTATATTTATGAAGTCGTTTCGTCAGGTGATAGTAGCAGAGTTTAGTTATCCTGGCATTGATTAAACATATTTTTCAAGGATATTTTTAGTTCGTTGATGGGAACAGAAAATCGAAATGTCCATTATACACTCTTATTTTTAAAAATGCCAATACTGAGACATAACACAGTTTTCCATGACGCCTTATGAAGAATGTGTGCGTGTGTGTGCCTGTGGTGATGTATGTACCTTTTAGACCCCCTTCCCTTGCTTTTTATGCTTCCTAGTTATATAAAAGAATAAAATTCCACCTTGTAAAATATGTTTTTGTTCTTGTCGGAATAACTAAATCTTGTATCTAATAATAATTTTTTCTGCTATCAATTCATGATTAGAACTGATATATTTATTATACTGATATATTATGAAATCACAATTTGCATTTTTGACACGAATTAAATATCAGTTCTAATCCGTGTCAAAAATGCAAATTGTGATTTCTAATCATTATGCGAAAACAACGACGATTTATTAACACGGGTAAAGAAAAGAGCGTCATTTATTAAAAAAATTAAATAATAATAGAAAATTAAAATTAAAACACAAAATATTAAGTTTCTTCTTTTCCAGTTGTTCTAACTGAATTTTCTATATACAAGTGGCTAAACAAAAACAGCGTAACAAAAGGTTTAAAAAAAGTTGGTTTTTGGTTCTATATGAATAAAATAAACTTTAGTAATTTTAATAATGAACGGTTTGGAAAAAGTACATCTATAAGCATTAATTTTAGCAAAACAATCAGAATATTATGTTTACTTTACTGCTGAACACTAAACTGTTTTTAGATATTTCTCAAAAAAGATTATTAAAGCACGTAAAAATAATTAACAGTAGTGAATTAAAAACGCATATTTCACAATAATATCAATTTTATTTTCTCTTCATGTACTGTTCAACAGTTTAATGAAGCATAATAAATACTTTATATAATTGTTGCAGTTTTTTCCCTTTTTTGGTGAAACAGCAATTATATAAAAGGGCAAATCATCGTTATAATTATGCATAATTTATTACAGCATTTTTGTTGTTGTGAATTTTTCTAATACTTTGTTTTGTATTATTACTCATATAAACTATGAACTATGAATGTAAAACTGAAATATTATGCTAAGAAGCAGTTAACTGACTGAAAACACTAGCTTATATGATGAAATTATTAAAAAATAATAATAATAACACGATTTACTTGCTTTTTATGATATGGCATTTATTAGCATTGTTGCAAAATAATTTTTTTAAACTTTTATGTTTTAAGTTTTTAAATGAATAATTTATTGTTGTTTTTTTTCTAAATATTAGTGTATATCAGAGAGTTGGCTGTTGAAAGTATTAACTACAGAATTAAATGAAGGATTGTATAATTCATTTAGTTTTGAAGTAAATATAATGTTAAAAATGATTTACATTTAAACGTAAATAACATAAACATTTCTTCTTCATATATCTTATGACGTAAACTTTAGTTAGAAAATAACGTTTAAAGATATAATATTACAAAATGTTTTGCGTATTGACAGTAAAACATGAAATTCTAAATTCAAGTTTTCCGGATTACCAGTTATTCAGATCAATATGCTGAAAAGGTTTTTGGAAATCATCTTAAAAAATTAAGGTACAAATACTTATTTGTATAAAAAGTAAAGCTAAACAATTACACAGTTTTATATAAAAAAGAAATTGGACATCAGAAAACAGACACTTTTGCAACTTTTGAGTCATTGATATGTTTTTCAGCAAACGTAAAAAGTAAGAAATAATAGCATGAAAAAAAAAATCAGATTGTCGGGAAAAAATACATGAAAATACTTGTTGTAGAATTTTCAGTTCAAATACCTATTTTATTTAAGGAATAAATCATTTTTAAAAAATAAATCCCCTATGAAAATACAAACCTACTCAATCGTTCGTAAATATATGGCTTCTTTGAAACTCTTGTTTAAACCAACTTTCAAATTTCTATTTAATTGGAATTTTCGTAGTTGATGTTTAATGTTTACAACAAATTAATTATTTTTCTTTCCATACTCAAGTAACTCATCTGAATGTAACTAAATACCTTATTTTTATTGTTTGTAAAATAAGTTCTGTTTTTTTTCTTTTACAGAAGACCTAATTTTAAGTTTAACACTTACTTATCTTTTATTTTCATTATTACCACAATTGTCCAGATTTCTGTACAGTATCCCGGATATGTAATATGCCAAGTACACATTATTTGGAACAATTAGTGTTACACTACATCAGTTAATATGTTGTTATTTTTTATGTAAATTGCGCTTTAAAATAAAAATATAAACCTCTTAATATGAAAATTTAAAATAAGTTCTGTTTTTTAAACACATTTGTAGCGAAATATTTTGGTTGTGACTATATCTCCATTACTCTGATGTGGTCTTGCGTTAGTATTATATCCGGAATTATTTTGTTCTTAAGCTTTCTGTGTTTAAGAAATCACTGCAAAGACAAAGTAATTTTCTCTTTCCCTTGAAAAGGTATATAAAATTATGTATAATTTGTTTAAGCAAAAAGAACTAAATATGTACGAACGCATATTTATACAAAATATATCTAATTGAAACTATCCAATTGAATCGTTATATATAAAAAAATAATTTTTGTGAATCTAAATTTTTAGGATATATTTTCGGGGATTTTATTAATATACTTTTCAGTAAATGAAAAAAAAAAGAAAAAAAGTAGCATGAAAAAGATATATATTGTCATATTTTAGAAGACTTTAAATATTAATATTTCGAAGTATTTTACATTAAACCAGTTGAATTTTCAAAGCGTATTTTTATATGAAGTTTGAAAAATATAATGTGAAGATCATTATTCGTCTATTTAACTTCACAATGTTTCATTAAGTATTTTTTTAACTATAAGGTAAAATTGCGCTACGCCGCCAGGAGCCTGAGATCAACTGCCGGGCACGTCAACCGCTGTTTCCAAGTTCTGAGAAACTTTTAACGAGCACGACCGGGGAATTTCATTTATGCTTTACGGAAGGTGGGGGCGACGCAACCTGCTGACAATTCCCATTTTCCCAAGTGATTGACAACGTAGGTCGCTGTGAATTGCGGTGGATCCAACCCTCTTGGGAAACCACCACATTTACAATTGGAGACGAAACCGGAATCTTCCAACAACTTCGGAGCCGGACACCCAAGTGAGAGCCGGGTCTTAGGCCTTTCGTCAGGTTTTTTGGACATGCACTTGCTTTACCAAAGCTCGAGGGATGTGAAGCTCTACAAAGAAAAACACTACTCCCTCTCGCAAAGGATTCAGCTATAAGGTAAAGCCAAGAGAGATGGCGCCGTCGGAGAGATTGTGCACAAAGTGGGTCCGGGGAAAGGAGCAGAGTGCACGATTAGCGACTCCAGGTAGTTGTACAACAGCAGCAGCGGGGTGTTTACTTCAATGTGCACGCTTATTGTTTCGAGCGTCTATGATAAAGCATTGTTATTTTGTTTTGTTTTCCCAAAGTGAGTGCTTGAATTTTTATAACTATTCATCAGAATTTCTATAGAATGTCAGTAGTACAAAATATTTTAAACGTAAACGATTTCTCCTGAGCTATTTAGCTGGATTAACAGTGCGAAAACTAACGGTTCGTTTTAGAATTGGCCATGTTTAAATAAACTCTCCTACCAAAATTGGAGAATTTGCACATATGTTACTTAGGAGAGATGGCGCATTGTTCCCATTAGTTTCCATGCTAGGAAAGATTACGCAGCTTGTTAGTAATTTTGAAAATATTGCAAATTACATTTAAAACATATGAATGGACCAATTTTGATATAAATTTTGAAAAACACAAAATTATCGAAACTAAATTTGCTAAAAAATACTTTTGCAGATTTAAAAAATAATAATAATAAATTAATAATACAGTTGCTTTAAATTAATTTTATCTAAATAGTTTTGTTAATAAATTAATAATACATGTGGTTACTAAATTAATTATATATATAATTTTTTTTAATTTATGGGCAGTTAATTTGCTAATAAATTAATTTTGTTAACTAAAGATAAATTTCTAATAAAATATATTTTTTTATAATAAGTAACTCGCGTTCGAATTCTTTAATGAATTTTTCCCGTATTTTTTCAGGTCACAATGCCAATATTTGCAAAAGTAAATCGAATAAAGGGTCATGCACCGAAGAAAATCTAAAATCAGCCGCAGAGGCAGTACAAAATTGCTCACTCAAAATGCGTTCAGCAGGCAGGAATTTCTGTATTCCGGAATCCAAATTGAGAGATAGGATGAACAAAAATTACTAAATTGAACGATGGTTCCAGATTCACAACTAGGCACGGAAGCGAAGATGAAATTAGCTGTTCATATACGTAAACTTACGGCAGTTTAATTTGCACCAATACAAAGTGATGTAGGAAGACTTAAGAAGGAAGCCGCGGTACAAAAAAATAAATAAATAAAGCAAACAGCTGAAGATAACAAGGTTCAAGAAAAACTGGGATTAGAAAAAAAAATAAATACAAAACTGAAGGAAAGTAAACGAAGGGCAATGATGATGAGTGTACTGAATATCTGGAACTGTACCACAAGAAAACTTCGATCGGTGACTGGATTCAATGTATAACTTATTGCAGGTGGTTACACGAAAGCTGCACAATTTACAACAATAAGGGTATCGATTGTGGTCGGCGACAATTTCGGTCAACAAACAAGAAAGCGTTGAAACTGTGGAAATACAAATGAACTAATTTTAGGTTAAACGTGTTATAAAGTAACTTCATGTTATATTGTAATCTTAACTAGGCTTGCTTTTTCTGATTCTTTATTTTTTTCTTTGATTAAATTTCTTAAATTTTTCTTAAAATAAACTTTTATTCGCGAAAAGCATATTTTCTCTGACAATAATAGAAATAAAAATCGAAAATACCTATTAGAACCTTTGTATCTGGTGTAACTACTGTACCTGTTAGAAATTTACAGCAAACTGTCCAAGTCTTTCAACAGTTATTTATAGAAAACGGTTACTTATCCGTAACTTATCTCTGCTTTGAACAATGAGAACGGTTCAAATTATAGTCAAGTAACCGGTATCTATAAAAAACAGTTTTCTGCCAAATATTAACATTGTATTATTTGCAACAGAATAACCTTTACTGCAAATAATTTTGGTTGAAAGGGCGGATTACTGCGGCCTATGCTTGTAGCTTCCGTTTCTAAGACCCAATGTGCATGTTCGTGGGTTTTAAGAAAATATTCCAT